>OW052251.1:10932500-12132500 GCA_932526585.2 Philonthus cognatus | reverse complement strand
GAGGCATGATTATCGACTTATTTGGCCAGAAATTGAGGACATGGACTTGAACGATCTTTGGTTACAGCAGGATGGCGCAGCATACCGCAGCCTATCAAACAACCGATCCTTTGTGCACCAAGTGCGGTAATCGCGTAGTTGGCCATATCAATTGGCCTTCACGGATCTGCGATTTGATGCCGTTGGACTATTTTTCATAGGGTGCTGCTAAATATCCATGTTATGCAGACAATCCACAAACGATTCAGGCCCTTAAGCACAATATTAGTCGAGCTATTTGTGAGGTAGAACCTTCAACCATCGAAAATGTACTAAAAAATTGGGTTGATAAGATGGAGTTCTGTCGTGCCAGCCGAGGCAGCCACATGAATGAAATTGTATTCAATTATTAATGGATTGCGCCTGCCAACAAAGCACTAATATTTTCAAAAATATTGCTCCGAGTTTATTTTATAGCATTTTTAAAAAGACGCCGCTAATTCAAAAACATCACCTCGACATTTTGGTTAATGAGGAGCACTACAGAGGCATGATTATCGACTTATGTGGCCAGAAATTGAAGACATGGACTTGAACGATCTTTGGTTTCATCAGGATGGCGCAACATACCGCAGCCTATCAAACAACCGATCCTTTGTGCACCAAGTGCGTTAATGGAGTAATTAGTCGTTTTGGTGATATCAATTGGCCTTCACGGAGCTGCAATTTGATGCATGCCGTTGGACTATTTTTTGTCGGGTGCTGTTAAATATCTATGTTATACAGGCAATCCACAAACGAATCAGGCGCTTAAGCACAATATTAGTAGAACTATTCGTGGAATAGAACCCTCAACAATCGAAAATGTACTAAAAAATTGGGTTGGATTGGGTGGATTAGTGGCAAACTTTAAGGAGAGGTGTTCTAGGCGTTGGTTGGTAGGGGGAATGTTGCACATTTCATACAGGAGTGTATTGGAGGGGTTATGCAAGGGATTATTCGAATGCCTGATTTTTGTAAGCACTCTCAGGGCTGAACGTTCCACAACTTTTAGGTTTTTTAACACATTTGGGCGAGGATTATGGAATAGGATAGCAGCATATTCAAGCAGTGGGCGACATATCATTGTACATATTTCAACTGTCGTTTTTGTAGAAATCCCTTTGTTTTTATACAATGATCTGAAAGGTCGTCTTGATGCTTACTTTAAGGTTTTGGGTGTGTGTGATGAAGGGAAACTTTGGTTCTAGTGTAATGCCTAGGTATTTGCATTTAGGAGATAGGAATATGGGATAATTGTTAATTAATATATGGTTTGGGGAGATTCGAGTTTATTTTATAGCATTTTTAAAAAGAAACCGCTAGATGATCCACCCTATACATTTATTGCGACCCCTGGATAGACAGTAGACCAGTGATTTCCAATGTGGGGAATAATTGAAACGTAACAAATCCTAATATATAAAATTACGAAAAAACTATACGTGAAAATGCAAACAATGTCTTAATTGATAAGACAACTGAAGACGATAAATATCTATTGAAATAACTACTTCGTAATTTTATATATTATGTTTAAAGTGTGCAAACTATAAGAAGCGTAAGCTTATTTTCTCGAATTTAAATAGTTTTGAATTTGAGTTTATCTTATTACGAATCCTGTGATAACATTTTTTTTTAAATATTACCTTATTTTCTGGTACATTTTGTTTGTATAACAATTGGTTTATTTGGTGACTATAGTTTGGATACTACACGTATCATTATCAAACCGTTAGTAACAAAAAACTACAAAGGAACAACAATGCATAACGAAGTAGAAGCCTCTATAGTCAGTGAATTATTTTCTTGTTACAGATAGATCTACAACAAAAGAGTAGATTTATTTATCGGAAACAATCTTTCTTCTAGATATTTGAGAATATCATGAGATCTGTTTGAACTGTGATTTATTTTCGAGTCACAGATTAATCCCATCAATTCGTTGTGTGTATTGATTTTTCCAGTTGTAATCCTTTTCTAGTTGGATAAGTTCAACCGAGACGACATTCAATTTGATAGTTGTTTGTACAGTCAAGTTCTTCCGCACTTTCGACAACTTAAACTATCACCCCCTCCTCCCCTGAGCGTGGGGGGGGGAAACGGGGTGGAAGAGAGGACTTTATAAGGTCTAAATAACTTTGGTCGGTTCGTTCGCAAACAGGGCAAACTTACTGATGAGAGGTGAACCGCACAACCCGGGATGACCGTTCAGACCAAAATAGAAATGAGATAGAGAGTGTGGTCATCCAATTATATAGATTTGTTTTGTCTAGATTAAATATATTCAGTCTTAATCTCAATTTATTTTATATTCCCGATGATTTCTGGCTAAACAGAATGAGTTTTGGTTGTCTCAATCAGACTTTTCTTAGACTTGGTAGTCTTTTTCTAGCTTTTTAATATTCTCAATTGATAAGAATTTACTTTTATCAAACTTATTAAACTTCTTAGATTTTTATCCTGTTAGATTTGTCGTCTTAGATTTCTGTTGTCTTAGATTTCTGTCCTCTCAGATTTCTGTTCTCTTAAACCATTAACGGTCCGAGCAATTATAGAGTTAACTCTAAAAGTGGATTTTAGGTAAAATTCTATACTTCTTTATATGATTTCTACGAATGACTTGTTCTATTACATTCTGTGAATTTTTCTATTAAATATAAATAATGTATACGCTGTAAATGTAAGGCATTCGGTGTAAAAACGTGCAATATGAAGTTTAGAACGTGTATTTCCACTCCCAGACTTAGCATGAAGTAAAATTTCGAGTTTAGAAAAGCCTGAAAATTTGGCTCGGGCGCGTAGCGAAGCGGAGCGACCGAGCCAAATTAGGCTTTTCTAAACTCGAAATTTTACTTCATGCGCCACGCGTTTTAAACAGTGAAATATTGTGAAGTTACAAATGCACTAAAAACATTTTTTGTAAATGAGTATATTTAAATAACAAAATATTTACGTTTTTCTTCATACATTGTCAAGTCAAATAATATAATATATAATCTT
Organism: Philonthus cognatus; assembly: GCA_932526585.2. NCBI lineage: Eukaryota > Metazoa > Arthropoda > Insecta > Coleoptera > Staphylinidae > Philonthus > Philonthus cognatus. The sequence goes on along the minus strand of OW052251.1, from coordinate 12,129,479 downwards.
AATCTTCTTGTGTTCAATTAGATAGATAACCGAAAACACTAATCTGAGAAAGTTGAGAAGACTCTACTTTTCTCAGACTTCTAAGTCTTCTTAGTTTCTAGCTTCTTAATCTCCTCAATTGTCAAAACTACACTTTTCTCAGACTTATTGATCTCAGATTCATATCCTTTTAATATTCTTAGTTGAGAAGACTACGGTTTAATCAGAATTGAAAATCGTTTTAGTTGTCTTTCGTCTAATCTTGTTCAGTTAGATAGAAAACTAAAAACACTAATCTAGTAAGTCTGAGAAAATTGAAGAAGATGCTACTTTTCTGAGACGTAAGTCCTCTTAGTTTTTCAGCTTCTTAATCTCCTCAATTGACAAAGCTACACTTTTCTCAGACTTTTTTTTCTACGTAGATAGAAAACTAAAGATACTAATCTACTAAGTCTGAGAAAAATGAAGAAGACGCTACTTTTCTGAGACGTAAGTCTTCTTAATTTTTCAGCTTCTTAATATCCTCAATTGACAAATCTACACTTGTCTTAGACTTTTTTTCTACGTAGATAGAAAACTAAAAACACTAATCTACTATGTCTGAGAAAATTGAAGAAGACGCTACTTTTCTGAGACGTAAGTCTTCTTAATTTTTCAGCTTCCTAATCTTAGTTGATGACCTACATACATTTACCTCACTAAGAAGAGAATGTAAAGACTTAGCGAGACAATTATTTAGGAACTATATTAATAATCTGGAAAATGAATTAATTAGTAAACCGAAGAATTTTTGGAATTATGTCCGTACATCAACAAAAACTGATGGCTTACCTAAAAACACGTTTCTGGATGAACGGAAATCGACTTCAGAAAGTGAATGTGTAAACTTATTTGCAGACTTTTTTGAATCAGTATATTGTGGTAGTAAAGTTCATACAGTGCGTAATAATCATGTTTATACTTCTGATAATATAATGTTAAATAAGTTACAATTAAATATGATTGACGTGTTTAATGCTCTGTCATCTTTGCATGACTCTTGCTCTATAGGCCCTGATGGCATTCCAGCCTACTTTCTTAAAAGATGTGTTTATTCTTTGTGTCAGCCTATTTATCTTATATTTAAATCATCTTTAGAGGGTGGCGTGTTGCCATATATTTGGAAAAAAAGCTATATTGTTCTTTTATACAAAAGTAGCAACCGTGAGAATATCAGAAATTATCGTGGAATTTGCAACCAATCAGTAATTCCTAAAATATTCGACAAATTAGTAATAATAATAATAATAATAATACAATTTATTTCCAGTGAGAATAAAGTACAAGTCAAAATATACACAGTATAAAATAATTTACACAGTACAAACATGGAAAGACGTCAGAACAAACTTTACATATTGTTTAATGCCGACGCAAGAAAGTCATCGACATTGTATGGCTCTAGTTGACATAAAAAGTGGAATAGTTTACGTTTCATTTCACAGTATGTTTTTGCACTTTTTATGTGTACAGGTAGGTGGTTGTAGAGCTTGATACAACTATACAGCGGACCGCGTTCAAACATTGTCAGTCTATGAGCGGGGTATCGGTATTTGGTGCCATGGCGTGTGTTATGCGAGCTATATAGTATAAACGGATCAAATAAGTGCTTATGCTTATACGTGAATTTTATACATTCGTAGATATATATAGCGGGGACTGTTAATATACCTGCGATTTTGAATATGGTTCTGCAGCTTTCACTATATTTTAGTTTATGCATTACCCTAACTGCGCGCTTTTGTGTTATAAAAACAGCATTTAATTGAGTACTCCCTCCCCAAAATATAATACCATACTTTAAGTGAGAATAGTAATTGGCATAGTAGAATGTTTTTACTATTTCATTGTTGCTGCTTTTCATTAATATTTTTAAGCCATAGCAGATACTGCTTAACTTAGAAACAAGTTTATTAAAACATGGTCTTTAAAGCTGAGTGTTTCGTCAAGTATGACTCCTAAGAAACGAACATTTGAACTATAATTATATGTTACATGATTTAATGATATACAGTCTGGAGTTGGTGTACATTGGTTGGTCTTAAAAATGATAGTGTGAGTTTTGGTAGTATTTAATATTAAATTATTTCTTAGGAACCAGTCAGTTAATCTGCGCATAATACTGTCTCCGTTGTTAACTATATCGACATAAGTGTGACCAAAAATTAGAAGGTTAGTGTCGTCTGCATAACATACAATTTTCGTGTCATTGGTAGTTATGTTCATCATATCATTAAGAAACACATTAAACAATAGCGGACCTAATATACTACCCTGTGGGACCCCCATATCTATAGATAGGGCGTCTGAAGTAATAGCAGATGTACTGTGATTGAGTTTAACGGATTGTATTCGACCGTGCAAGTATGTCTTAAACCAATTAAATGCGGTATCTTTGATACCATAGTTACGGAGCTTATTTAATAGAAGATTGTGGTTAATAGTGTCAAAAGCTTTTGACAGGTCTAAAAGTACTCCACATACTATAGCCCTTTGCTCAAGCGTAGTCAGAATTGATTGTATGTACTCAAATAAGGCGGTATCTATATTTTTGCCCTTAGTAAAGCCATGTTGAGTTATGTTTAAAATGTTGTTGGATGTTAAGAAATTGTTTAATCTTTTTGCCATTAACGTTTCTAATATTTTGGAAAAGGTACTCAAAATGCTGATTGGTCGATAGTTGTCTAGGTCATTAACATTCCCTTTCTTATATATCGGCGTAATGAGGGAGTGTTTCATTTTTTCAGGATATACTCCCGATTGAAACGAGCTGTTAAAAATATGCGTCAGTGGATCTCCTATTGATTCAATTGATGCTTTAAGAAGGGATATCGGTATTCCATCATAACCACAGCTTTGTTTATTGTCCATAGACAATACAATTTTAGATATTTCTGACGGTGTAGTCGGCTCTAGGGACATAGCGTTAGCACTTATTTGAGTATCAGGTACACAGTTCTATAGCGAAATTTGATCGATAAGCTTGGCACCACTTGTTTTGAAATGTAAATTAAAATCCTCTGCTTGCTGTTGGACATTGTATGTATTTGGTAGGACATGATTTTTCTTACCCTTGGTGCCGACAATGTCGTTAATAATACACCATGTCGTTTTGGATTTATTACGAGAATTAATTACTTTAGTTTTGTAATATGTAGCGCGTTCTCTATGAAGCAAGTTTTTATATTTATGTATTTCATCTTTTAGCATTGTTTTAAATTCGGGGATATATAGTATCTGAACAACTTATTTGGCATTGCAAACAAATTATATGCCCAGAACAACACGGTTTTTGTAATAGTAAATCAACTGTTACTAATTTACTAACATTTCAATCATTCCTTTTAAACGCTTTTGAAAATAATAAACAAATCGACGCCATTTACACAGATTTTTCAAAAGCTTTCGACCGTGTATCGCATGCAATTTTGTTGAGTAATTTGAGGAATTATGGCTTCGGAACTGCAGTTTTAAATTGGCTTTCGAGCTTTCTGACGGAACGAACACAATTTGTTAAAATAAAAAACTTTATATCACGAACAATAAAAGTATCATCTGGTGTCCCTCAGGGATCGCACTGCGGACCAATTCTATTTTTGTTGTTCATTAATGATATAGGTAGTTATATCAAAAATAGTAAGTTCTTGCTTTTTGCTGATGATTTTAAACTTTTTCGAACTGTTTCTTCAATTGACGATATACATTTTCCGCAACAAGATATTAATCACTTAAGTGAATGGTGTGCAGACAACGATCTTTCATTAAACTATAGCAAATGTTCAGTCATGTCATTTTGCAGAAGTAAGAACCCTATACTACATAATTATATCCTAAATAACTGTATTCTATCTCGTGTTGGTTCCGTTAGAGATCTTGGAGTGATTTTTGATACGAAGCTCACATTTATGAGTCACATAAACCATATTACAAATTTAGCTCTACAATCACTTGGATTTATAAAACGTTTTGGCTACAAATTTTCTATTAACACTAAACGAACATTGTATTTGTCATTAGTAAGATCTAAACTAGAATATGCGTCGAATATTTGGTCGCCATATTATAAAAATTCTGTGAACAGCATTGAAAGAGTACAAAACAAATTTTTATTAAATATTTCATTCACTCTGGGCATATCTCGCGTTAATTACAGCAGATCACAAATGTTAGCACTTTTAAATTTAAAATCACTCCATGAAAGAAGGATTTATTTGGATTTATGTCTCTTATACAAAATAGTAAATGGTTTATGCGATTGTGTTGAGCTTCTTAACATGATTAATTTTAGTATCCCTACCAATACTAGATCCAAACTAACTTTTAGAATTAAAATGTTTAAATCAAATTATGGGAACAATGAACCACTTTCTAGAATGTGTCGATATTGGGACAAAATATGTGATAGTAGAAACATTTGTATCTTTGGTAACACATTTAATAAATTCAAAAAATTATTATTAAATACTGATGTATACGTCTGTTTATAATGTTTTGTATTCTTATTATTTTTTTTTAGACTTAGACTCATATGAATGTATTGTTATGTATTTCTTTTTTGTTCACTGCCTACATTTGTATCTATTTTCTATTTGTTTTTTATATCATTAAGTATCATGAATTAAATTTATATTGTATTATTGTAAAATGGTGATAAGCCGTCAATAAAGTAAATTAAAATCTCCTCAATTGACAAAGCTACACTTTTCTCAGACTTATTAACTTCTCAGATTTCTATCCTATTAATATTCTTAGCTGAGAAGACTACAGTTTTATCAGAATTGAAAATCCTCTGTTGTCTTTCGTCTTAATGTTCTCATGTTCAATAAGATAGAAAACTGAAAACACTAATCTAATTAAAAAGTCTGAAAAAATTGAAAAAACTCTACTTTTTCCAGACTTGTAAGCCTTCTTAGTTTTCTAGCTTCTTAATCTCCTCAACGGACACAACTACACTTTTCTCAGACTCATTAATCTTATTAGATTTCTATCCTTTTAATATTCTTAGTTGACAAAACCACAGTTTTTATTTGAATTACAAATCTTCTCAGTTGTCTTTCGTCTTAATCTTCTCATACTGTACATGATCGAAAACTGAAAAAACGAATCTACTAAGTCTGAGAAAACTGGAAAGACTACTTTTCTCAGACTTTTAAGCCTTCTTAGTTTTCTAGCTTCTTAATCTCCTCAATGGAAAAAACTACACTTTTCTCATTAATCTTATCAGATTTCTATCCTTTTAATATTCTTAGTTGAGAAGACCACAGTTTTTATCTGAATTATAAATCTTCTCAGTTGTCTTTCGTCTTAATCTTCTCATGTTCAGTTGGATCGAAAACTGAAAATACAAATCTACTTAGTCTGAGAAACTGAAAAGACTACTTTTCTCAGGCTTGTAAGTCTTCTTAGTTTTCTCTAGCTTCTTAATCTCCTCAATTGGCAATACTACACTTTTCTTAGACTTAATAATCTTCTCGGATTTCTATCCTTTAAATATTCTTAGTGGAGAAGACTACAATTTTATCAGAATTAAAAATCTTCTCACCTGTCTTTCGTCTTAATCTTTTCATGTTCAGTTAGATAGAAAACTGATAGCATAGAAAATAAAAACACTAATCTACTAAGTCTGAGAAAATTGGAAAGACTCTACTTTTCTTAGATTTGTAAGTCTTCTTAGTTTTCTAACTTAATATTCTCAATTAACCAAACTACACTTTTCTGAGACTTGATAATTAATCTCAGATTTCTATCCATTTAATATTCTTAGTTGAGAAGACCACAGTTTTTATCTGAATTACAAATCTTCTCAGTTGTCTTTCGTCTTAATCTTCTCATGTTCATTTGGATCGAAAACTGAAAAAACAAATCTACTTAGTCTGAGAAACTGAAAAGACTACTTTTCTCAGGCTTATCTTAGTCTTCTCATGTTCAGTTGGATAGAAAACGAAAAAAACGAATCTACTTAGTCTGAGAAAATTAGAAAGACTCTACTTTTCTCAGTCTTGAAAGTTTTCTTAGTTTTCTAGAGGAGATTAACCTAAATTGACAAAACTACACTTTTCTCAGACTTATTAATCTTCTTAGATTGCTATCCTTTTAATATTCTTAGTTGAGAAGACTACAGTTTTATCAGAATTGAAAATCTTCTCAGCTGTCTTTCGTCATAATCTTCTCATGTTCACTTAGATAGTAAACTGAAAAAACTAATCTACTAAGCATGAGAAAATTAGAAAGACTCTACTTTTCTCAGACTTGTAAGTCTTCTTAGTTTTCTAGCTTCTTAATCTCCTCAATTGACAATACTACACTTTTCTGAGACTTATTAATCTTCTCAGATTTCTATCCTTTTAATATTCTTAGCTGAGAAGACCACAGTTTTATCAGAATTGAAAATCTTCTCAGTTGTCTTTCGTCTTAATCTTCTCATGTTCAGTTAGATAGAAAACTGATAGCATTTTCAGTTTTCTATCTAACTGAATACTAGGAGATTAATACAAAAGATAACTAAGAAGATTTCTAATTATGATAAAATTGTAGTATTCTCAACGAAGAAGATTAAGAGGACAGAAATCTAAGAAGATTAATAAGTCTGAGAAAAGTGTATTCTTGTAAATTAAAAGAAGCTAGAAAACTTTAAAGACTAACAAGTCAGAAAAGTCTGACTAACACAACTAAAAATACTGTTTAATCAGATCTAATCTACTAAATTTGAGAAAATTGAAAAGACTGTGCTTTGATCAGACTTATTAATCTTCTCAGATTTCTGTTCTCTTAATCTTCTTAGTTGAGAAGACTACAGTTTTATCAGAATTGTTAATCTTCTCAGTTTTCTATTTTTCTAATCTTCGCAGTTTCTTTTTGTCAATATTCTTGGTCGAGTAAGTCGGCCAAGTGATGTGAGTAATTTTAGCCTTCACAGTTTTATTTTACTAGTCATCTAAGTCATTTCGATAATAACTGCTTCATAGTTCTTCAAAATCTTATTTATAATTATTATTATAAATCTTTTCAATTTTTTCAACCTAAATATTGCATTTCTTAAATGACTTTCTCACTTATCACTTGGTGAAACATTTTGAACTATTATTGATAAGGGTTTAAATTAAATATTGCAGTTTATTACTTCATTATATTTATACCTCGATATCAGTTGTCGTAAAAGTGTGAGTGAATCTTTAACGTCTTTAACGCCCCCACAAAGGCGGTTTTGTTTTCTTTCTTTAATGAGGTCTCTCGCTCCCATTATTAGGATTATTTATAATTCATTTCCGGGCGAGAAAATGTCTTCACCCCCGAAATTTTCGCACCGTCGTAATTCCGCCCCGTAAAACCGCTTCATTAAATTGCAAATATTTTCATCAAATTCAAATTTGGATGTAATAAAAAGTTTAATGTTTACGTTGTCGGGAAAGAATGTAATAAAAACAGATAACGAGTCTATTATACCCGGCTTATAAGAGATCTGAGATTTACATTTTTAAATAATATTACATTTAATAAATGGTTCATTAAATACAATAACTAGTTTTTTTTTTCACTTTTGATTCAATTTGAATTTACTTATTAAAATAATTACCTGTTTTGTAACTTTTGACTGAGTTTGTGTCAAATCTATATAAAAATAAATTGATTGTGAGTTACGTGAAGATCAAATTAATTTGACGAATGAGTGTTAATCCATTGATAATGGTCACTTTGTGTCCGAAATGTACATTTGGGAATTCAAATAAAAGTGTGAAGAAAGGTTATTAGTGCTTTATTCGTCAAACTACATAAAAATCTAAATTAAATTTTGCTAAAGTGTGTGTATTTATGGTGAATGCGCCGGGACATTTCCTTGTTTCTCTTTTTTGAGCAAAAAAATTAGGTTATAGAACAAGATTGGCCAACCCAAATTGCCCCGAGAGCCAAAACTAACATATTCCGATACGTATGCAGTTCAATTTGAAGTTTTCAACAAATGTTTCCACTTCTCGATTAAGCATGAAGTAAAATAATACTGTACTGAAAGATTTTTTGTATTAAATATTTATTTTCAGAAAATTTTAGTAATTTAGTACTGTTCTTTAGACATTGTTTAAACAATCGCTATAAAAATTAATTTAAAATAACGCGGGCCAAAGGTACTTATGATTTTTCAATTATTTGTTTAATCCAGCGCGCATGGCGCCCAGCAGTAAGTTGATTTTTTGTATTAAATATTCATTTTTAGAAACTTTTAGTAGTTTAGTACTGTTCTTTAGACATTCTTTAAACAATCGCTACAAAAATTAGTTCAAAATAACGCTGGCCAAAGGTACTTATGACATTTTTAATTATTTGTTTTATCCAGCGCGCATGGCGCCCAGCAATAAGTTGATTTTTTGTATTAAATATTTATTTTCAGAAACTTTTAGTAGATTAGTACTGTTCTTTAGACATTGTTTAAACAATCGCTACAAAAATTAGTTCAAAATAACGCGGGCCAAAGGTACTTATGATTTTTTTAATTATTTGTTTTATCCAGCGCGCATGGCGCCCAGCAAATAGTTGATTTTTTGTAATAAATATTTATTTTCGGAAATTTTTAGTAGTTTAGTACTGTTCTTTAGACATTGTTTAAACAATCGCTACAAAAATTAATTCAAAATAACGCGGGCCAAAGGTACTTATAATTTATTTAATTATTTGTTTTATTCAGCGAGGATAGCGCCCAGCAATAAGTTGATTTTTTGTATTAAATATTTATTTTCAGAAACTTTTAGTAGTTTAGTACTGTTCGTTAGACATTTTTTGAACAATCGCTACAAAAATTAATTCAAAATAACGCGGGCCAAAGGTACTTATGATTTTTTTAATTATTTGTTTTATCCAGAGCGCATGGCGCTCAGTAAAAAGTTGATTTTTTGTATTAAATATTCATTTTCAGAAACTTTTAGTAATTTAGTACTATTCTTCAGGCATTGTTTAAACAATCGCTATAAAAATTTATTCAAAATAACGCGGGCCAAAGGTACTTATGATTTTTTTAATTATTTGTTTTATCCAGCCCGCATGGCTCCCAGCAAAAAGTTGATTTTTTGTATTAAATATTTAATTTCGGAAATGTTTAGTAGTTTAGTACTATTCTTTAGACATTGTTTAAACAATCGCTACAAAAATTAATTCAAAACAATGCGGGCCAAAGGTACTTATGATTTTTTTAGTTATTTGTTTTAGCCAGCGCGGATGGCGCCCAGCAATAAGTTGATTTTTTGTATTAAATATTTATTTTCAGAAACTTTTAGTAGTTCAGTACTGTTCTTTAGACATTTTTTAAACAATCGCTGTAAAAATTAATTCAAAATTACGCGGGCCAAAGGTACTTATAATTTTTTTAATTATTTGTTTTATTCAGCGAGGATAGCGCCCAGCAATACGTTGATTTTTTGTATTAAATATTCATTTTCAGAAACTTTTTGTAGTTTAGAACTGTTCTTTAAACATTGTTTAAACAATCGCTACAAAAATTAATTCAATATAACGCGGGCCAAAGGTACTTATGATTTTTTTAATTATTTGTTATATCCAGCGCGCATGGCGCCCAGCAATAAGTTGATTTTTTGTATTAAATATTCATTTTCAGAAACTTTTGGTAATTTAGTACTGTTCTTTAGACATTGTTTAAACAATCGCTGCAAAAATTAATTCAAAATAACGCGGGCCAAAGGTACTTATGATTTTTTTAATTATTTGGTTTATCCAGCAGCAAAAAGTTGATTTTTTGTATTAAATATTTATTTTCGGAAATTTTTAGTAGTTTAGTACTGTTCTTTAGACATTGTTTAAACAGTCGCTACAAAAATTAATTCAAAATAACGCGGGCCAAAGGTACTTATGATTTTTCTAGTTATTTGTTTTATCCAGCGCGGATGGCGCCCAGCAATAAGTGGATTTTTTGTATTAAATATTTATTTTCAGAAACTTTAAGTAGTTCAGTACTGTTCTTTAGACATTTTTTAAACAATCTCTATAAAAATTTATTCAAAATTACGCGGGCCAAAGGTACTTATAATTTTTTTAATTATTTGTTTTATTCAGCGAGGATAGCGCCCAGCAATAAGTTGATTTTTTGTATTAAATATTTATTTTCAGAAACTTTTAGTAGTTTAGTACTGTTCTTTAGACATTGTTTGAACAATCGCTACAAAAATTAATTCAATATAACGCGGGCGATAGGTACTTATGATTTTTTTAATTATTTGTTTTATCCAGCGCGCATGGCGCCTAGCAATAAGTAGAATTTTTGTATTAAATATTTATTTTCAGAAACTTTTAGTAGTTTATCACTGTTCTTTAGGCATTGCTTTAGCAATCTTTGAAGATAATACATTAAAATAACACGGGCTAAAGGTAGATATTAGTACTTAAAAATGATTGTAATAGAAAATCTTGTACATACGAATACCAGCAATTGCAATGGACAAATGCTGTTCTGTTGTATTTATTTGACTTATATTATATTTAAGAGGTTGGGAAATGAATTAATTTCTCCTTATTAGTCACTAAAAATAATAATTAAAATTTCTGGACGACCATGGTGGAGGCGCCGGTTTAGTGCTGGAAATATTGCTAGCCTCACAGACATTGAAAGAATATACATTTTTAATCCAAGGGCCGCATGCGGCACACGGGCAGCGGATGGACTGGCCCTGCTCTAAATGGTTATAAACACATTCCACTCAACAGAAATAAACAATAAACGCGAACGAGTGTATTTTCTTTTAACTTTTTCTATAGACTAAAATAAATCCCGCAGTCTCTCTCCCAGCGAAATAAATAATTTATTTCCAAATCATTCGAAAAGTTCTTCTTCCCCCAAGCTCGTCACGTAAACAATATAAACACAGTGATTCAGTGTTTCCCCGATGCACACGATGTCCATCCAGTAGTGCGCCACAGCGTTTGTTAATTCTGTTTTTCCTGCACTCTTCGGCGGAGGGAAGCCGTGGAAGTTTCCCCATTTAAAGTTTCCACCCCTCGCCTCTGCAATAAACATGAAGTGACCGGAGGGCACCCGGAACAAACACACTATCAAATCAAATAATCATGCTGGAACTGAAGGGACGAGAATATAAACGGGACTTGTTTCAATTTTGATTAGGATTAGAAAAGAATGAGGATATTCAAGTATTTTAGAGCATGAACAAAACTGAAATATATGTTCGAAAGCGTAAACGCCATCTAATGCTCATTAGCTTAAGTAGCACCGTCAATAGCTGGCAAACTAAACGTTTGTATACTGCAATTGTTCGACCTGTTGTGGATGAACAATTGCTGTAACTAAACGTTTAGTTTCGCAGCTGTTGACGACGCTAATTAAGCCAATAGGCATTAGATGGCGTTTAAGCTTTCGAACATATTTGTAATCTTCAAATTTTATTGATAATATTCAGAGTATTTTTTATCGCTTGTATGTCCTAGACTTTGTTTATTAGTAAAACGTTTCTTTACTATTATTAAAACTCATGGTCGTATCTTTAAGTGATATTATAGTAAATTATTGTTTATTGTTTATTAACGGATATCCATTTAAAATAAATACATAATGCTTAGTCTAAAATAAGTTAAAAGTAATAATTAAGTTAAAATATATAAAATCACAAACAATATACACAACAGATTAAAATCAAAATGCCCATCACTATGCTAAAAGTAAAAAATAAGGTTAAAATATAAATCACAAACAATATACAAATAAAACAAACAAAACAGATTAAAATGTGAACAAAAATAAAAATCTAATTTGTCTCGCGGAGCATGGACTTAAGATTCTTTTTGCTTGTGGTAGCCTAGTCTATATTCGCCGAGTTGCAGTGCGCGGCAACTCTAGCCATACCATAGTTTCTACCATAATTAGTACGATGAAATGGTACGTTGAAGAGGTCGAAGGAACGCAAACCCCTGCTAGGCACATTGATTTTAAACTGGCCCAGAAGGTAAGGGCAGTCGATCCAACCGTTTATCGAATTGAAGCCTAGCATTACATCCGCGTTCCTCCGTCGCTGCTCCAACGTATCTTCAGATTTTATTGATAATCTTCAGTTTTTTTTTTTATCAATTGCATGTCCTGGACTTTATTTATTAGTAACACTTTTCTTTGGAATATTTCTGCTCGATATTAGCGTCTGAGTTTTTGCTCGTTAGCTGCTTAATGACGACACTTCAGGGGGCAAAAGATCTCGAAGCGCGGCGAGATTTAAGTGCGTTCTTCCTTTCTGCATAATATGCAAGGCTTTTTCTCCCGACTTCCTTACATTTTCGAAAAAAAATCACGGGTTTAAGTGCAATTGAGCGCGCTAGATCAGACGAACGGCGAACCCACTTTTCGAGACGCTAGGCGTGTCACTTTGAAGGTTAATATTTTGAATTTGGTGGGGTGGATTTTTGTTAAATAAAAACCACATAAAGATACATTATTTCTACACATACTAATTTTGCTTTTTAGTTGTAAAATAATATACAGAGAGTTTTATGTAACACCGAACATTTTCATAAAGAGAATTTTTCTTTTTAGTGTCCATATGAATACGTTGTACATTTTCCGATGCTCGGTTTATTAAATGAATTCAATTTGAAGCTTTAAGCGAGTGTTTTCCACTCCCAGGCTAAGCATGAAGTAAAATTTCGAGTTTAGAAAAGCCTGAAAATTTGGTTTGGTCGCGTAGCGCGAAGCGCGGAGCGGCCAAACCAAATTTTCAGGCTTTTCTAAACTCGAAATTTTACTTCATGCGCCACCGATACAAAACACTGATTCATTGTAAAGTTTAGCGGTGTGTTTTAAACTTCGTAATATGTCAGTGTTTTGTACCGGTGGCGCATGAAGTAAAATTTCGAGTTTAGAAGAGCCTGAAAATTTGGTTTGGCCGCTTCGCGCTTCGCGCTACGCGACCAAACCAAATTTTCAGGCTTTTCTAAACTCGAAATTTTACTTCATGCTTAGTCTGGGAGTGGAACACACTCGTTTTAAGTGAATTCAATTTGAAGCTTTAAGCGAGTGTTTTCCTCTTCCAGGCTAAGCATGAAGTAAAATTTCGAGTTTAGAAAAGCCTGAAAATTTGGTTTGGTCGCGTAGCGCGAAGCGCGGAGCGGCCAAACCAAATTTTCAGGCTTTTCTAAACTCGAAATTTTACTTCATGCGCCACCGATACAAAACACTGATTCAATGTAAAGTTTAGCGGTGTGTTTTAAACTTCGTAATATGTCAGTGTTTTGTACCGGTGGCGCATGAAGTAAAATTTCGAGTTTAGAAAAGCCTGAAAATTTGGTTTGGCCGCTTAGCGCTTCGCGCTACGCGACCAAACCAAATTTTCAGGCTTTTCTAAACTCGAAATTTTACTTCATGCTTAGTCTGGGAGTGGAACACACTCGTTTTAAGTTTGAAATGGAACTCTTTTAACAATACAACGAGTTATTTACGGCATATACGCTGTGATTGGGACATGTAAACTTGAAAGAAAAACTTCCTGTATATACAAGTTGAGGCATTAATTGCAATTGATTGGCTACAATTTGTAATGGTCATATAGGCAACTCAATTTACAACTAACCTAAAAACTAAAGGTGTCAAATCGTATTAAATGCTTTGATTTGATAAACAGAACATACGAAAATTAACATTAAAAATGTTCGGTGTTGCATAAAACTCTCTGTATACTAATTTTGTTTTTTATTTATAAAATAATATATGTTCGACCTGTGTACAAAAAAAGTGCACTTTTCAAAACGAAACTTCATTATGCTACATGAAAAATCATAAAGTTGGGTCTTCTAACATAACTTTACGATTTGTTGGCTAATTGTAAAATTAGGTTAGGCTATTATTCAACCTAACTCAACTCAAAAAAATATATATATACCGGGTGCTGATCCGACCGCTCGGTAATAGCAATTTACATGTAAAATCACACTTTTGCAGTTTCCTCCTCCACTAATTATTTTAAAGCAAAAGCATAAGAGATCAAAGTTGTTTAGATTTTAAAATGCTATATGATAGGTCCGCATTTATTTATTTTCAAAATAGTACTAATAGTAGAAGAAAACGAAGATATAAATTAGTAATAATTTGAAAAACATAACAATAGCCATAATTTTAAAACAAAATTTTGCGTCATCAACAACTATCAGTTTGACTTTTCGTAAAACCGCACTCCGATTCAATATTTAAGTGCGCCTTTCAATTAAGTCATTCATAATAATGTCTTATACAATTGCTGAAAAGAACATATTTCTGAAGTGGTTTTATTCTGGTAATAGTGTAAATGAAGTTCGAAACTTGTTTGCTGGTTTATATCCCGATCGGCCGATACCCGCTATTTCCACGATTCAGAACGTGATTTCAAACCAAGCAAAACATGGATCCGTTTTTAAACCCTGCCAGCCCTGTTTAAAGCATACTTCGAATATAGCCGAGGAAATAGAAATTGTGCAAGATAATGTGAACGTTATTGCTGCGGCCGCATTAATATTTGGCAATTTGGCGACAATTTAAATTTGCACAATACAACAGCTCTTAAAATTTTAAAGAAGAACAAGTTTAAATCGTACAGATTTTGGAACCACTAGGAGATTTTTGAGCCAGACAGGTATTCTAGAATGGTTTTCTGTGAATCACGAATGGAAATGGCCAATGTGGATAGATATTTCATTAACAACATTTGTTTTTCTGACGAATCGAGCTTTACCATAAATGGAGAGCCAAATGTGCAAAATTATCGCTATTGGGATACGGATAACCCGCATTTGGTGATCGATAACCATTCCCAATATCCGCAGTCAGGCAACGTATGGTTAGGAATATAAAAGATTTAATATTATAGGCCCCTTCTTTATTGATGGGCACTTAAACGGGGGTAAATACCTTGAGCTGCTTCAATCGGAGATTGGCCCCGCCATAGATGCTGTCGCAGGAGAAAATGTGGTATGGTTTCAACAGGATGGATGTCCTGCGCATTTTACAAGAGACGTCACTGAGTATTTAAATATTTGCTATCCAAATACCGGGATTGGACGAGGCGGACCGATGAATTGGCCAGCTCGTTCACCAGACTTATCACCAAACGACTTCTTTATATGGGACCACTTAAAATCAAAAATATACGGTGTTAGACTTGCTAACATCGAGGTTCTGAAAAACAAAATTAAGGAAGAATGTAACGAAATAACGAACTCAGTTCGCAGAAATTTTTCTGATAGCCGCTAATAGAGGTCTATTTGAGCATTTAATTTGATTTTATTAAAAACAACTAATAAAGGGTCCGCCAATAAGCGCGCTCGATCTTTGACAGCTGATGGCGGCCATGTTGTTTGTGGTAGAGTTGTCAAACCTAGTTGTTATTATTCAGTATATCTTCACAAATTACCATGAACCAATTCAGCCGCGAGCAACATGTGCAAATCATTAAAATGTATTACGAAAATCATTCATCGGTTCGGGCAACGTTCCGCGCGCTCCGCCAATTTTACGGTGCAATTGGTCGTCCTGCTGAGTCGACTATCCGTCGTTTGATAAACAAATTCGAGGCAACCGGTTCGGTGAACAATAAGCCAACACCGACGCGTCGTCGAAACGTCCGATCTGCCGCGAATGTCGCCGCTGTGCGCGATAGTGTGCGTGAAAATCCGCGACAGTCAATTTCACGTCGCGCACAGGAACTCAGCCATTCGGAAACATCACTTCGCCGAATCTTGCATCTGGATTTGGGCATGCATCCGTACAAGATCCAGCTGACACAATAGCTCAAAATAAACGACCATAGACAGCGCCGTATCTTCGCTGATTGGGCTTTAGAGCAGTTGGAAGTCGACCCCGAGTTTGGTCGCAAAATCATCTTCAGCGATGAGGCACATTTTTGGATAAATGGGAATGTCAACAAGCAGAATTGCCGTTATTGGGCCGAGAACAATCCACAGGAGGTCCACCAGGTCGCAATGCACCCAGCAAAGGTAACTGTTTGGTGTGGATTTTGGGCCGGAGGCATCATCGGGCCGTATTTCTTCGAGAACGACGATGGTGTGGCTATCACGGTAAACGGCGAACGATACAGATCCATGATAACGAACTTTTTCTAGCATGAAATCGACAATATGGTTGTCGAGGATATGTGGTTTCAGCAGGACGGCGCTACGAGCCACACAGCGCGCGCCACAATGGATCTTCTGCACGAGCGCTTCGGAGGAATGGTTATCTCGCGCGGAGGCGACATCAACTGGCCACCGAGATCGTGCGATTTAACCCCACTAGACTATTTCTTGTGGGGTTTTCTTAAATCGCAGGTCTACGCAAACCAACCACAAAACACTGATGACCTCAAAGTCAACATACGCCACGCCATCGATGAAATACAGCCCGATTTGTGCGCCAGAGTCATTAAAAATTGGACTTCTCGTATGCGCGCCACCAAGCAAAGCCGAGGTGGCCATTTGAACGATATTATTTTCCATACATAATGCCTTCGAATACTCTTTCAAACAAAAAATAAATTTCATTTATACCTCTGGCACAACTTGCTTTATTTTATTTTAAATATCGAGTGCGCTTATTGGCGGACCCTTTAGTTGTTGATGTCGCATAATTTTATTATAAAATCATGGCTATTGTTATTTTTTTTTCAAATTATTACTAATTTATATCTTCGTTTTCTTTTACTATTAGTCCTATTTTAAAATAAATACGGACCTATCATGTAGCATTTTAAATTCTGAACAACTTTGATCTCTTATGCTTTTGCTCTAAAATAATTAGGGGAGCAGGAAACTGCAAAAGTATGATTTTACATGTAAATTGCTATTACCGAGCGGTCGGATCAGCACCTGGTATATATATATATTTTTTTGAGGCAGGTTGAATAATACCCGAACCTAATTTTACAATTGGACAACAAATCGTAAAGTTATGTCAGAAGACCCAACTTAATGATTTTTTATGTATGTACAGAAAAAAAGGTGCACTTTTCAAAACGGGAAAGGGAAGTTCTCCCCATTTCCCCCGTGGATCCGCGCCTGTATCTCATATAAGTCTGCAGTTAATTTAGCCAGTGGTCGTGTTTGTGTAAATCCTAATGGGTGGGCCAAGTTAAATTGCTAATTTCGGAAAGTTTAACCGTTTTGAATTAATACTGGGCGGGCGGTGTACATATATAAATTTTCTACGAATTTTGTGCGCTACTACCCGACCGAAAACATAAATTTGTTTTAATGAAATTCGCCCCGGGCAATATACATCATGCCGATATGTGTCCACTGACATTAAAACCGCATACATGCTACGAACGCAAGCTGGAACAATCCACCTCCCTTCCCGCACATTTAGCGATCTAAATCTAAATCCACCGCATTATACTGGAAATTGGTTTCATTAAATATCCAAAAATTATAACATCTAGACATATTAAAATTTTTGATAAAAACATTTTTACATATATTCGACACTTATAAAATGACTAACATTTATTTACGAAAGCAATACTTTCCATTAAAATATTCTAATGAGCTGCCAACTGTATTTCTAATTACACAGAATAATTATACACATACCAATTCTAGTCATGCTTGTGGTAATTTACGTCGGTAAATACCATTAGTAATTTACGGTATATTACCCAGTTGTTTCTGTAACATTGATAACGTTATTTTGTATGCATTTTCAAGACAACATTTAAGGTAATAAAATACTTATATGGAGAAAATACAATTTATTTTAGTGTTGTATAGTGACATACATAAGAACGCTGGAGAAGTTTAGCAAAAAGAAGGAAAACAGGAGGAAGAGAGGGGGTAGCAATTACTTGTAGCTAGTCGCATTATGCTTATAAAGGTGTGATGTACAAAGTATCCCAACCAAAAGTTGTACCCCATAAAATCTCCAACTCGGTCCAAGTTTTGAAAAAATGCTGAAACAGGTCAATTTTTACTTAAAGGGGGAGCAAATTTTGCCTTAGTTATTTGTGCATCCCTCTAGCGCCCACAGCCACCCCTTCAAAAAAATTAAATTGCAAGAGTGGTCTTCAATCTTCAATTTTTATTGATAATCTTCAGAGTTTTTGTTTATAACTTGTATGCATCCCTCTAGAGCCCACAAAAAATTTAAATGGCAAGAGTGGTCAAGTGACACGTCATTTTAAAGCTTTTGTCATTATCTATGCAACCATGATTTTATTTTTAAACATTAAAAGTGCGATTCTTTTCGCAATCTACAACAAGTTAGTCTTACAAAGACTATATCAAACACTCATTGAAACAACTACTTCCCGGGCTAATACCCCGACGGACATTGAATTATACAATAAGTGTTTGCTGTTACATACAGCAACCTACTGCAAATGTAACAATTTGGGTCAAATTATTCAGGCCATCTATAGACGCGTTTCGAGATTTATGTATGTAACAGCAAACACTTATTGTATAATTCAATGTCCGTCGGGGTATTAGCCCGGGAAGTAGTTGTTTCAATGAGTGTTTGATATAGTCTTTGTAAGACTAACTTGTTGTAGATTGCGAAAAGAATCGCACTTTTAATGTTTGAAGTATTCTGCAACCAAGAATTGGCAATTTCATTTATACTTATTTTATTTTTAGTTTTGAAACATCTTTATTAAAAAAACTATGCTAATTACTTTAGAGGAAACAAAAGCGGTTATATAAATACTTGCCAATTTAACGAATGTAGTACTCAAAATCTTTACCCCTAACTTCCATACAATAGTACAGCGGTTCTCAATCTTTTTTAGTGACGGTTACCCTTTTGAAAAGCGAAATACCTAACGGAACCCTACAATAAAACAATAGTTTTTAAAGGTTTATTCTTTATTAATAAGCAAAATAAAAGTACCATGTAACAGTTACTTGTTACTTACTTACTTACTTACTTACATAACAAGTATAATAATATAAGATATTAAAAAAAGCAAACAAATCTAACTAATGGGAGGTATGAAACTGTTTTTTATATTTCATCAATTGGTTGACATCAGGTTTGTTAGAGGACAGTAGAAGTCTCATATCATGTTCGGCGTCCAGTCTATTGCGGTATTTTGTTTTCATGGCTGCATAGGTTGAGAATCCTGTTTCGCACAAATATGTTGTTGGGAACGGGAGAAGAATATTCAGAACCATTTTGGCAAGCATTGGATATTCATCATGGATTCTGCACCAAAAATTGTTGAGAGGCGTCGTTTTGATCAGTGACTCCATACTTATGTCTGCTGACATTTCTAAAAGAGATTCATATATCTCGTTTGACATACTTTCGGGCTTTTGTAAGTTGGGTAAAGAAGGATTATAATTCCATGAATTCAGTTTCATTTTTGTATTCTGTTCTTCGGGAAAATACTTCTCAAAAGCTTGCTTGATCGATCGATTTGAACTCGAATCACTTAAACTAAGACGAAATAAATCATGTGTTTCATTTTTATATAAATTAATTCACAATCATATCGACTGGGCTGACATTTTACAACTAGTCAATTTTCATACTCCGTCTTTCAATAGTAGAAATAAGTCTACATTTTATGTAAATTTTAATAGAACAGTGACCGGTTCAAAATCACCTCTAAGTGTGATGTGTAACGTGGTCAATGATCTATCCCCAACTTGTGATTTATTTTATGATCACCTATCGTCAATTGTCGCTCTATGTTAATTTAAGTATTTTTTGAATGTGTTACTTTACTTACTTTTTGCTGTACATTTATGTTTTCTATACTGTCCTGTAATTGGGTCTTTTTGTTTCCTGTTGGGCAATAAATGTATTTATTATTATTATTAAAAAAGATACGTGCATCGAAGTGAGATATTGGACCAATTCTTCAAATATAATAATAATAATAATAATAATAATATTTATTTCTAATGTAGAGAGTGTATACACATATACAGTTACATATAGATATATACAAGACAATACGGAAATACGTCCCGAAAATAACAATGAATCAATATATTAAGTTAAAACTAATTACTACATGAATGGTTTAAATACGCATCTATACTGTAAGCTTCTAACGTACATAAAAACTCATAGACCATACGCTTCATTTTATAGACATTTTGTTCATTTTTTATATACAAAGGAAGATGATTATAAAATTTAATACAATTGTACAATGGGCCTCGTTCAAACATTGTTAATCTATGTATTGGATACACATAGGTAGTACCATGCTTTGTATTATGAGTGCTGCTTAAGGTATTTTGAGAAAGGAGCCTTCTGTTTTTGGTTAAAAATTTTATACATTCGTAAATATAGATTAATGGAGTTGTCAAAATACCTATTCTTTTAAATAGTACCCTACAACTATCGTTGATTTTCATTTTACAAATGATTCGAACAGCGCGCCTTTGAGCTTTAAAAACTACATTATTATGAATACTATTCCCCCAAAACATAATCCCATATTTCAGATGGGAATAGAAGTTTGCATAATAAAATCTCTTTGCGATGTCGACATTCGTATTTTTTGTTAAAATTTTTAAGCCGTAGCAAGATTTACTAAGCTTTACTGATAAATTAGCAATATATATATATATATATATATATATATATATATATATATCATCTTGAAATATTTCTGAGTCGTTATCGCTAACAAACTCACTGAGTGACGTAAAGCTTTCTATTTCTCTCTTTCCAACGCAAATAATCCAAAAATCTAATTTTCTTTTGAAGGCAGTTATTCTGTTACAGGCCTGGAACACTGTTGTCTGTTTACCTTGCAATGATAAATTTAATTCGTTCAGTTTTGAAAGATATCCGCCCTAAAAAGACAGTCGGAACAACCAAGTTTTATCATACAATCGGTCTTTTAAATTAAAAGAAGTATCTGAAAGAAACATTTGTAACTCGGCTCTAAGTTCAAATAGCCTTGTTAAAGTTTTACCTCGAGACAGCCATCGCACTTCTATATGGAGCAGCAGTGTTTTATATTTGCTGCCATAATCTTCACACAATAATGAGAACAATTGGGATTGTAGTGATCGTGATTTGATAAAATTAATTATTTTTACCGCTTCATCTATAACTAATTTTAGATTTGATGGCATTTGCTTCATCGCCAGTGCTTGTCTATGGAGAATACAATGGCTGGAACTATAATTAGGCGCTTTATTTTTTATTCGTGACACTACTCCTGCTGTCATACCCGTCATCGCCTTGGCCCCATCTGTACAAATGTCAATGCAATCGTTCCAACTAAGATTATTTTTCTCAAAAAATATACACTGGCGAGCAGAAAATAGAGGTCACTTTAAAATTATGACTTATTTTTGGATTTTTTTTGTTTTAACTTTATGTTTGCAAATTGTAAATAATTGTACTGTATTTTGCACACTAAATTAAGAAAGCAATGTTGAATCGTAAAGCATATTTATTGTTTTATTGCCTATTTTGGAAATATTACAAATTTACAGTTCAGACGAAGTTCGAATTTTTGTTCCTAGGACTACTATGGATCAAAAAATAATGAAAAAAACTTATCACTAATAACGAGTAGTACCCCCTCTTGCATTAATGACTGCTTGAACTCGACGAGAAACACTTTGAATAAAATTATTGATCACATTTTGGTCGCTATTATTCCATTCCTGCAATAGCAACTGTCTTAGCTCCCGAGCAGTTCTTGGAGCAGGTGTAT
Organism: Philonthus cognatus; assembly: GCA_932526585.2. NCBI lineage: Eukaryota > Metazoa > Arthropoda > Insecta > Coleoptera > Staphylinidae > Philonthus > Philonthus cognatus. The sequence continues at coordinate 12,107,817 of OW052251.1, read as the reverse complement.
GCTTTCTGATAAGCCGTCCCAACTCATCCCATACATGTTCTATAGGATTCATGTCCGGGCTGAGAGCTGGCCAATCGAACTGCGAAATTCCCACTTCATCCAGATAATCTTTGACAACTCTGGCTACGTGAGATCTAGCCGCGCTCGCCCATAGTTGTCATGAAGGGCATAACATGATCTTCGAGAACCTCCGTAATGTATCTGTGAGCTGTCAGGGAGCAATTTTCTATAAAGACCAACTCTGTGCGTGCTTCGGTAGAAATTCCTGTCCAAGCCATAACCGACCCACCGCCGAATGGAAGTCGCTCATCAATACAAACTGAAGCGTATCTTTCTCCGCGTCTTCTCCACACTTTCCGACGTCCATCTGATCCATTGAGGCAAAACTGCGACTCATCTGAAAACAATACCCTGCTCCAGTCCTCATTATTCCATGCCCTGTGATTTCGGGCAAAAGCCAATCTTGTAACACGATGTCGGCGTTGAAAAGGTGGACCTGTAGCCATCTTTCTACAAGACAATCCAGCAGCCCGAAGCCTTCTCCTAACGGTCCATTCACTAACATTTACATCTCTAACTTCATGGAGTTGATTTCGTTGATAAACTGCAGAAGATGTTTTATTCCGCAAACTTGTTGACTTTTTTTCGCCCGGATCCTGGTTTTCTGCTTATCAGGCAAGTATCCAAGTAACGCAGATATACTTTTTATATAGCACCAAGGCTTTTGCCAACAATCCTTGCAGTTTCACGTTTTCCTCGCCCATCTTCAATCGACGATACAATTCTTGCCACAACAATAGGGCCTAAAGGCATTATGACTTGATAAGTACAGTACACCGTGTGAATGACAAGTTTCGCAGAGAAAAATCAACACTAAGTAAGAAAACCACAACGAAACGTAGGTTTTCAATTAGAGCGAAATGGATGTTGTTTCATAAAAGTCTGTAACACGGTGATAGTAACTGACAGATAGATAACATTTGTCAGAAAATGTATTATTAAACGCCTACTTTGGTTTACAATTTGCAAACATAAATTTAAAACAAAAAATTCTAAAAATAATACATAATTTTAAAGTGACCTCTATTTTTTGCTCACCAGTGTATATATTTTATATAAAATTTCTTCTCCGGTAGTGTTTGTGGGCAACGGTGAACAAATAAGCATGTCTTCTTCAAAATAACTTTCATATGGATATCTCACAATAACCAGCAAGATAGCCAGACCAGCGACATCAGTCGACTCATCTATTTGCAAGACGAATCGTGTTTTTTTGTAGACGTGTAACTAGTTCTTGTTTGACGTAGCTTGCCAGATCATGAATTCGCCGTGAAACAGATCGTTTGATATCTACACTGTAGAAAGATGCTTTGCAGATTTTTCATCGAGCATACATTTTATTATGTCTTACACACCTTGGGCCTTGGACCGCTCTTTCTAAATGGTGGCAACCTGAAAATGTCATGTGAGGTGAAGTACCTGGGAGTAATCTTTGACTCCAAACTGACCTGGACCCCTAAAATCTCAAAAATCAGACGCAAATCGGAAATTACCCTTGCGGTAATTAGACGAATGTACGACCGACAATGGGGGCTCAGACCAGGAATGGTACACTGGCTGTACACCAGAGTGATCAGACCCGCAATCATGTATGCTGCTTTGGTATGGTGGCCTAAAGCCACACAGCATACAACCATACAAATACTCAGCAAGGTTCAAAGACTTGCTTGTATTAGCATAACGGGGGCTATGAGAACCACGCCCACTGCAGCCATGAAGACGGTTCTAGACCTCACACCACTTCATATTCTGATAGTGGGGGAGGCAAGACTGGCACTCTATAGTCTGCAATTATCATCGGTCAACGTAAGAGTTGATACCCCACGCAGAAGACTCTTGACAGACATAGGGGGACCTCTCCTGCAAATGAGGTCGGATTATATGGTAGTCAGATATCTTGAAAATTCATTCTTTAAAGTCACTATTCCAGACCGCAACGAATGGAACGGCTTTAGGGAAGATATACACAAACAAAGTGTGATCTGGTACACGGACGGTTCTAAATCAACCACAGGTACTGGATCAGGAATCTATAATGAAAACATGAGGACAGGCTATGCTCAACCATTGGGTAGCCTGGCATCAGTCTTTCAAGCAGAAATATTCGCAATCATAGAATGTGCCAGAACCAACATAGAGAAGGACTGTCGAAACAGGCAAATCTATATCATGTCCGATAGCCAGGCGGCACTGAAGGCTCTCCAGAGTCAAAAGACTTCATCCAAACTGGTATTGGAATGCTTCAATACCCTGAATGACCTAGCGAAACAGAACAAGGTTACGCTTGTCTGGACGCCGGGTCACTCTGGTATTGCGGGTAATGAAAAAGCTGACGAGCTAGCAAGGCAGGAAGCCACCATTACATTTATGGGACCCGAACCTGCCTTGGGCATAACAAAAAAGTCGAATCGCCTTGAAGTCAGGAAGTGGACTCGCAACAAACACAAGGAATACTGGGAAAACAGACCAGGCCTTAACCATAGTAAGGCCCTTATAAAAGGGCCTAACTCAAGCCAAGCTGCAGGACTACTAACATTGAGTAGGGCACAGCTGAAAACAACCATAGGACTGCTCACAGGCCACATGACTGTTAAAGAGCATCTAAGGAAAATCGGGCTATACAACGGCGACACCAACTGTCGCCTTTGTAATACGGCACCGGAAACAGCTATGCACGTTCTGTGCAGGTGCAATGCGCTGGAGAGCAAAAGACGGCTCATATTTGGTAAAAGACAAATGGAACCAAATGATTTCCACGCGCAACCTCTGAAGGACCTGCACAAGCTAGTGCAGGGCATCGAGTTCGGAATAGTTGCGTGAGTGTAATAATATTGGGGCAGTACAATAAGTCACCTAGGCTGCAGTGCATCCGGATCCGAAAGGAAGACGGCCCCCACAGAAAAAAAAATGTCCTACACACATGGTTTTATTAAATTCTCAGCGATTTATTAAATTCTCAGCGATAAATATGATGCCTCCGTGGCCTTTTGATTGATAGTTTGGGTTACATGCATCATAGTTTTTTCACTTTCCAATAACTGTTCTGTTTTACGTACAAAAAATTCGTTATTCTTGTCTTTAAACTCGGGGTGTACAGTTTCTAAATGTCGGCGCAACTTGGCAGGTGCCATGGAACTATTAGGAAGCAGTTTACTACATAACATGCAGAGAGGTGAGCCGTTGGAATCAACAAATCCGAAACTGATATATGATTCATCATACTTCCTTTTTTCGCTTTTAAAACCGTAGAACTTGACGTCGTTGCATCATCGTCTGGATCAGTAATTGCTGTATACTCCGCGCGTACTGCTTTTGAACATTCGGCTTCGTTAGAATATGTTGTTGCAACACATTTAACGCCTTTAAGCCAATGTTCCATTCTTCTTTATTAATAATGTTACATGTCAGGATGGTGGGGTCAAAATAATGCACGATCGTTACTGCGTAGAAGAGTTTAGTCCAAAGAATAAATGTACAAAACTGTTACAATCAGAATACAGCAGTAGAACAATAAACACTTTGTTTCTAGCAGGTAGGTACTTATCGCCGCGAACGCTAATCGTCGACTGCCTAAGTGTTGAGGCGCGATCGGCGTTTTCATAGCCCTAGCTTCGATCTCGAACATTATCAAAAATACTCGAGTCGGCGCCTTTGATAAATAAAAAACCGAAATAAAAATAGAAATACAAAAAATGCGGTGTAAACAATCTCGACTTTACGTTTTGAAGTTAGAGCCGAAAGTCGCTTGTTCACAATTATAGCGTCTAATCTCAGAGGCGGCTGTTATCAAAGCGACTATGCGCTTACAAGTAGATATCGGCGGTGGCGGCATAGTAAAATTGTACGAGGCGACTAAGTTCAGCTGCGCCCCGTGAATCGTGATACGCGGCGTCAGAACGGTCGACCAGTGAGAGGTGTTTTGAATTTTTATATAAGTTCTTGCGGAACCCCTACAGGGGTATCGCGGAACCCTAGAGTTCCGCGGAACACACTTAGAGTATGCAATAGTATAATTGATTTTTAAAAGCTTGTCTAGCGTTTTGCAACATACGTGGTTATAACAATTTGGTTTATTAACCCGTTAACGGCCGAGCAGTTAAAGTTAACTTTAAAAGTGGATTTTATGTAAAAATTCTACACTTTTTTATATAAGTTCTGCGAATGACTTATTGCAGTGGTCTCCAAACTACGGCCCGCGGGCCAAATCCGGCCCGCGACTTGCATGAATCCGGCCCGCGATTGTTTGTAATTTTTTTTGTAAATGTCATATTTTGAAATATTGTAACAATTGTTTCTTAAATTTTTCATAATTTTATAAAATTAATCGGATCTTGGCCGACTTTATTATGTATAATTGTATTTGTGGCCCGCGAAGAAGATAGTTTGGAGACCCAGGACTTATTGTATTACATTCTATGAATTTTTATTTTAAATATAAATAATGTACACGCTGTAAATACAAGGCATTCGTCGGTTTTCTATAAAAGCGTGTAATATAAAGTTTAGAGAGTGTATTTCCACTCCCAGACTAAGCATGAAGTAAAATTTCGAGTTTAGAAAAGCCCCGCGTAGAAAATTTGTTGAGGGTCGCGCAGCGACCCGAGATAAATTTTCGCGGGGCTTTTCTAAACTCGAAATTTTACTTCATGCGCCACGCGTATAAAACACTGAAATATTGTGAAGTTAGAAATACACTGAAAACATTTTATTTAAATAAGTAATAATCAAGATATTTAAATAACAAATTATTTACGTTTTTCTTCATACATTTCCAAGTCAAGTCAAATAATATAATATATCAATTTAATTTACTAAATTACGTATATGCATCAATGGCACATAATGGGTTAAATTAGGTGAAGATTTAAACCCTGGGTCTCCAAACTATCTTCTTCGCGTGCCACAAATACAATTCTACATAATAAAGTCGGCCAAGATCCGATTAATTTTATAAAATTATGAAAAATTTAAGGCACAATTGGTACAATATTTCAAAATATGACATTTACAAAAAAAAATTACAAACAATCGCGGGCCGGATTCATGCAAGTCGCGGGCCGGATTTGGCCCGCGGGCCGTAGTTTGGAGACCACTGATTTAAACTAAACTTTAATAAAAACTCTAACACTTTACAATAGTTTTTATTTTTTTAGATGTACGTTTTACCTTATAGTTATTTGGAATATTACTTACAATTTGTGTAATATAAAATACATTAAATTGTTGTATAATATCGCAGTGATAAATTTATAGTCTGGAACATTAATCGTTGCAGGTATTAAATGAGTTATTTACGATGCCGAAACGACGCTATTATGACACACATATAAAACGAATTACATATTCAAATCGCTGCTACGGCGCGCTTAATTGTCTATTTAGCATAGAGATTAGCTGTAAATTTCTATTTGGTAAAACAGCAGCCATATAGTGCCTCTTAATTAAGCCTAATCGTCGCCTTTTTATTCGCTTGGGCTTACCCGAAATTGTTACAAAACTTTTTAAACACACTAAGTGATCCTCCCAGCAAAAACCACCGTGACTTCATAATAATTAAAGACGTCATTAAAATTAATGGCGTCATAATAATTATAGGCGTCATAATAATTAACCGGTATGACGTCGAAGCGATTTTTAGCTTCTTCCATTTCTTTTTTTTTGTCGTAGTGATCTGTTACAATTTTTAAATTTTATAAGTGTGTTAATGACGATATTATCTAATAATTATTGCAAAAACCACTGTGACTTCATAATAATTAAAGACGTCATTAAAATTAGTGACGTCATAATAATTAAAGGCGTCATAATAATTAACCGGTATGACGTCGAAGCGATTTTTAGCTTCTTCCATTTCTTTTTTTTGTCATAGTGATCTGTTACAATTTTTAAATTTTATAAGTGTGTTCATGACGATATTATCTTTCTTCACTAATTAGTGTTATTCACTAAATGTACATTTCGAACACTATGTGTTCATTCTCAATAGTAATATTATATTACTATTGAAAATAAACACATAGTGTTCAACATGTACATTTATTGAATAAAACTAATTATTTAAGAAAGAGATTACTACAATCATTATTAGAAAACACTTCACGTAACTAAAAGAAGATTATTGACGATATTATCTATTTTGAAAATTCACTCGTGCATGTATAACCGTTTCTCTCGTGTATTCCCCTTTTCGTGGGTATTGGGGAGAATATTACTAGCGTTATTAACTTCCGAACTGGGATTTGGGCTAGAGGGTCGGCGATAGTTGCTGAAATTTGCGCGCGGGGGGAGTTTTGTGCAAACTTGCGCCCCGAAAAGGGGGGAGTTTATTACCTAAATGCTCCGCGGTCAAATATTGCCACTGCCGGAGAGGGTTGGAACGTGTTGTATTTGACTTACTATTATTTTATATGTGAGGGATTATTAACGTTTCTGTTTAATTAGGAATTTCTTTGAATATTATTATAAATGTGTTGAATATTTTTTTTATAATTAATTAAGTTTAAATTAATTTCTATTTACTTTATTTATAATTTATACTATTCTTAAAATATATTAAGTAATGGTGAATTCGCCGGGATGTTGCCGCAAAAATCTGCTTTTCGTTTAGGTTACGTTAACGCCTAGAAAATAATAATAATAATAATAGTAACTTTATTCATTTCCCAACAGATAACATCCAATCACAGGGAAACATTGTATTAATAATAATTATAATTAGATTTCAAACAAAGTAAATACTCCTTAACAAAAAACTAATGACTAGATGTACCTATTGTGGTACCGCTGTTTTTGCTTAAATTATCAAATACTAAAGTGACTAAAGAGGGCTTTGAAATTATTTTCGAATGAGTCGATAATTAAGCTGCACTGCAATTGTTTCTGCTGTGTCGGTGTAAGTCCTTTATTAATGTCAATATTTTCAGTTTTAAGCTTTTCATTGTAATAGTATAATTTGACCTTTGTAACACATTTTTATGTGATAAACACTAATAAATAAATTTAAAAAGAAATTTGCGAGTGATTACTCAACGAATACATCTCCACTTCACTTTTTAGTTCCTTGAACAAAAACAATAGAGCTGCGGTGATAATTGTTTATACAAAAGTTGTGTGTTTTTTCATTGGCTGCAACTTTTATTTAAAACATTTTTTGAATAAGTTGCTACGTTTCTAAATAGCTTGAACTGCAGTGGAAATCAGCGTTTAATACGCGTGGCGCATGAAGTAAAATTTCGAGTTTAGAAAAGCCCCGTGTAGAAAATTTGTCGAGGGTCGCGCAGCCCCGTGAAATTAAAGAAAATTAAATCACGGCACTTTAAAGATTTTTTTAATTTAAAACATTATTTGATTAAGTTGCCATGTTTCTATATAGTTTGAACTGCAGTGAAATCAGTGTTTAATACGCTTGGCGCATGAAGTAAAATTTCGGCTTTAGAAAAGCCCCGCGTAGAAAATTTATCGAGGGTCGCGCAGCCCCGTGAAATTAAAAAAATTAAATCACGGCACTTTAAAGATTTTTTTTAATTTAAAACATTATTTGATTAAGTTGCTATGTTTCTATATAGTTTGAACTGCAGTGGAATCAGTGTTTAATACGCGTGGCGCATGAAGTAAAATTTCGAGTTTAGAAAAGCCCCGTGAAAATTTGTCTCGGGTCGCTGCGCGACCCTCGACAAATTTTCTACGCGGGGCTTTTCTAAACTCGAAATTTTACTTCATGCTTAGCCTGGGAGTGGAAGACACACGTTCCTAATTATCGAAATTCGATCAAAAACAAAAGAGTGGGATTGGCTACGACTTCTGATTGATTCAATAATTAAGATTAAAAATCTCTTCTAGACATTTTAGCTTCAAGATCGTGAACAAAACAGCTAAGCTGAAAATTGTTTATACAAAAGTTGGTTGTTTTTTCGCTAGCTACAACTTTTCTCAAAACAAGTTTTTGATTGTTTCAATAACAAAACAGCAATTGATGAGTGAATGCTAAATAAAAATCTCTACACTTTTTAGTTTCTATAACAAAAACAAAAGAGCTGATGTGAACATTTTGTATACAAAAGTTGTTTGTTTTTTCATTATCTACAACTTTTGTTTGATTAAGTAAATAATTAAGCTGCTATTTGTGAGTGATTATCAATTATTTATTATTATTTTCAATAGTTTTATTTAAATGAAAATTTCTTAGAATCGTTCATAATATAAATACAAACCATTTTATTGGATGATTACATTTATTTCCAGCAAGAGTGAATGTAAATGTAAGTATCCAATAAAATGGTTTGTATTTATATTATGAACGATTCTAAGAAACTTTCATTTAAATAAAACTATTGAAAATAATAATAAATAATTGATAATCACTCACCAATTGCAGCTTAATTATTTACTTAATCAAACAAAAGTTGTAGATAATGAAAAAGCAAACAACGTTTGTATACAAAATGTTCACATCAGCTCTTTTGTTTTTGTTATAGAAACTAAAAAGTGTATAGATTTTTATCTAGCATTCACTCATCAATTGCTGTTTTGTTGTTAAAACAATCAAAAACTTGTTTTGAGAAAAGTTGTAGCTAGCAAAAAAACAACCAACTTTTGTATAAACAATTTTCAGCTCAGCTGTTTTGTTCATGATCTTGAAGCTAAAATGTCTAGAAGAGATTTTTAATCTTAATTATTGAATCAATCAGAAGTCGTAGCCAATCCCACTCTTTTGTTTTTGATCGAATTTCGATAATTAGGAACGTGTGTCTTCCACTCCCAGGCTAAGCATGAAGTAAAATTTCGAGTTTAGAAAAGCCCCGCGTAGAAAATTTGTCGAGGGTCGCGCAGCGACCCTCGACAAATTTTCACGGGGCTTTTCTAAACTCGAAATTTTACTTCATGCGCCACGCGTATTTAACACTGATTTCACTGCAGTTAAAACTATATAGAAACATAGCAACTTAATCAAAAAATGTTTTAAATTAAAAAAATCTTTAAAGTGCCGTGATTTATTTTTTTTCATCTTCATTAAAGGATTGTAACTAATTGTTTGATTTGAGTTATGTGGAGTATTTAATCACAATGAAAAAACTGTTTTTATTCCTTACTTCACTTTTATGTGTTAGATGTACATTTCGAGTGCTAAGCACTCATTATCAATAACTAATGTCATTATCAATAACTAATTAGTTATTGATAATGAGTGCTTAGCACTCGAAATGTACAACTAACACATAAAAATAAAAGTGAAGTAAGGAATAAAAAGGATTGTAAATTAAAACGACAGTACGGGTTAATCTTCACCATAAACTAGATATTCGTAAATTATATTTTGAAATTTTAATAACTCTAAAGCTGCGTGTATTAGTTCTTAACGCATGCCGAGATTTAATAACTTCACCTTTTCCGTTCATTTGTCGTGTAGCCGTGACATTTTAAAACGGGCGCGATTTTTGCAGAATCGCCGAAATCGCGACCTTAACTTTAATAAGCGATCAATCAAAAACGAATTTCGCGCGGCCTCGCGCGCCTAATATTCTTTCAACGGCCCACGGGCATGAATTCGCGAATTGCACACATGTACACTTTGTTTGTGTTCTAATTCCATTTCTTTTTTGTTGCAGGTAAGCGCAAAAATTCGGACCTTGAAGACAACAAAACGACAAACAAGTATGTAATGAGTGAGAATTAAATAAAACTTTTGCAATTGGTAATTAATTTTTTGTAATTATATTGTTGTTGTTGTTATTTCAACAATGAGTTAATAAGTAATGCAAATGGAAATTGCTTTTTATTTGGTTCCAGCAGGATGGCGTAGCCACATTGCAATAGCATCTCTCAATTAAACATTAAAAGTGCGATTCTTTTCGCAATCTACAACAAGTTAGTCTTACAAAGACTATATCAAATACTCATTGCAACAACTACTTCCCAGGCTAATACCCCGACGGACATTGAATTATACAAGTGTTTGCTGTTACATACAGTAACCTACTGCAAATGTAACAATTTGGGTCAAATTATTCAGGCCATCTATAGACGCGTTTCGAGATTTATCTCTCATCAGTATAGCTTTGCCATTCCCTCTAAACAATTTGACACCTTAGACTGGCTGGCACGTTACCGTTCAAACATAAGTATAAATGAAATTGCCAATTCTTGGTTGCAGAATACTTCAAACATTAAAAGTGCGATTCTTTTCGCAATCTACAACAAGTTAGTCTTACAAAGACTATATCAAACACTCATTGGAACAACTACTTCCCGGGCTAATACCCCGACGGACATTGAATTATACAACAAGTGTTTGCTGTTACATACAGTAACCTACTGCAAATGTAACAATTTGGGTCAAATTATTCAGGCCATCTAGAATCGCACTTTTAATGTTTGAAGTATTGTGCAACCAAGAATTGGCAATTTCATTTATAACTCTCAATTAGATACGATAATATATGCATCTGCGAGTTTATTTGTGATGATGCGTGCAGAAAACGACACGATCTTCTGAGAATATTGAGAGTTTTTATATATCATTAACTTGTTTCTCATTGATCACTTGGTAAAACGTTTCTACTAATATATAGATTCTAATTTAAATTCACTTGGTTTGTTTTACTAATAAATTTATTTTTCGACTAGTTTTGGCTCGATGCCATTTTCAAAAATGATTGTTGTACTCTGCTACACGACCTCTTTTCGCCCTTAATATGGAATGTTGACAACCAAAGTTACGCCTGTCCATGCTCACTCTGCTTTTTCGAGTTTAGAAAAGCCTGAATTTGGAATTTACAAATCCAAAAGTTCAGGCTTTTCTAAACTCGAAATTTTTCTTTGTGCCTAACCTCGGATTGTAAAACACTAATTTAAAGCTTTAAATTGAACTCTTTTCAAAACAACCAATGTAGGAAATTTTATTCCGTATGCAAATATATACTTAATAAAATAAATTTGTATTAGATTTCAAACATCGTGGCGTTAATAAAGTTTGACATAACTTATATTATTTTTTTATATTACTATATTTACCCCCACTGACAATTACTACTGCGCATGTGCATATATGGACCAACCTATTCTATATTCTATTATACAAGCCTTGCTTTCATACATAAACTATTTTTACCAATAAAATGCAATGCAGGCAACCAAAGTTACCTCTGTGCATGCTCGTTCTGTTACACTCTGCAACATGACCTATTTTCACCCATAACCTGCAACGTAGGCAACCTAAGTTACCCCTACGCATGCTCGTTCTGTTACAGTTTGCTACATAACCTATATTAATTAGTAACATGCAATATCGGCAACTTAAATAACCCATATGCATGCTCGTTCTGTTGCAATCTGCTACACGGCCTATTTTTACCCGCAACATGAAATGTAGAAAACCAATGTTATCCCTGTGTATGCTCACTTTGTTACACTTTACTATATGACTCATTTTCACTGGTAACAGGCAATGTAGGCAAATCAAGTTACCCTAATGCATGCTCGATCTGTAACACTTTGGTACATGCCTTAATTTCACCAGTAACATGCAATGCATGCAACCTATTTTTGTTCCACTCTGCTCTATGACCTATTTTTACTGGTAACATAAAATGTAGGCATCCCAAGTTACTCCTATGCATACTCCTCCATCTATTATACTTTGCTACATGACGTATAAAAAGAGAGTTTTAAGCTTTTATTTCAGTATTACTTTTTTTAATTAATATTTTTTATGTCCTACCACTGCATTATTTGCAATCAATAGACCTTCTGTTTGTAACGTTACTGGACCTATAATGGAATACTGCGACAAAATGTTTCATAATGGCCCGGTAATTATTTTATTTACTTCTTCGTTGTCATGGTAATATGGTTCGAAATGACAAAACATGAAATGTCAGACAGAATGAAAATTCAATTTATTTAAACGAATAATTCTACATGACTATTTATAGCCAATATTAAACTTACAATTTGTAAAAGAACCGGAAATAAGAGGGGCAACTGAACTTGAAACATTAACCGATTTATTAGTTTGTATATTGGACATCGTCGATGTCGGTGCAAGAAATTCATCTCTTGATGATCCAGCAATCAATGTCGCATTATTGATATTCGATTGCATATTAGCATCTACATAGCTCTGTGCAATGCTTCTGCTCTTCCAGCCTCCTAAACGTTGCAAATTTTCTATGCTGCCTCCAGCATCTGAGTGTAACGTTGCAGCAGTACGCCTAAAGCAATGCCCAGTATATTTAGACGCTTCTGGCAAACCTAAATATTTGTCAATATTTGCTGGTATACTACCAAATTTATGTTTGCAAACGGACTGTAGTGTACATTTTTTCTTCTGGTAATTAAGAAAAAAATTATCTATATTGCAATTCTTGGGTCTCAGCAACATGTACTTTCTTATGAGACTAACGGCATTAATTTCATTATCCTGTATAACTACAAAGCTCCTTGGTTGACCATTTTTACTACAAGGAATTGTAATTTCAATGTTTGAAACCATATCTTTAACATTTCCAACTTTCATTTGTAGAAATTCATGACGCCTACATGCGCCGAAAATTACCATATCCAAAAGATATTCATCAACAGGGGCAGTTTTTAAAAATAACACTACCTGTTCCCGCGACAAAACTTTTGATTTTTTTAGGTACATAATTTTTTGAATTTTGTTTTAAAAACGCCTCTAATTCCAAAAATTTTTCAGAAATATTTACCAATTTCTTAGCCATCATTTGCTTCTTCAGCATCGAATACTTGGTCCACAACGAATTAGGAGCAAAGTTCTCGGATAATTCTTGGAAATATCCCAATAAGACCATTTCATAATTTCCGCCATATCGTGAATATCGGACCATTCTTCAAAATTATCAAATTCCTTTTCGTAGGCTTCTTTTGATTTTATTGGCAATAACGCCTCTCTGGCTTTATTTACTCGATGCAACACATCTTCTGGTAAATTGCTTGTAGCCATTACACCTTTGAAGTAAACTATTTACTCCGTCAAATATTACAAATATTTCAGTGTCAACATGACAGCTGATACTACGACCCATGTGGAATAAAATACTAATCATATTTCTCGTTTTAAATTAATAAACAGGTAGGACATAAAACGTTAAAGGCCGTCGTACGTACGTACATACAACGTTCGTACAACCCTCGGGCCAGAGGCCCTCGGGCTGTACACTGTCGACGGCAGGCATTATTTCCTTACTAACGCCCTCGGTACCTTAATTACTATTAAACCAAGTGCAACGTTTTTATATTCATAGGTATATTTTCAAACTCTCAATTATTGTAATTTTCATGTCTGATTTCTAATAATATTTTTATAAATCTAAATCTCAATGATTGTAATTTTCATGTCTGATTTCCAATAATATTTTTTATAAACCTAAATCTCAATTATTGTAATTTTCATGTCTGATTTCCATCGATATTTTTGCTTCATTGTCTATAAACTTGTTCGCCACTCCCGTTTGGCCAACCAATCGTTAATTCATTTCTTATTGTTGTCATCGGCTCTGCGCGGACAATGGAACGAGCATTCGAGTATTCGCACATTAATAGTGGACCACATTCACGTCGCAGACAATGCGCCTTTTGAAATATTAAAACGCGATTACGCCGTAAACAGCGTTCTTGGAGACACTGTCAATTACGTGTACGAATAATAGAAACAAGACAAAGAACTAACATCTAGTAATAACACGGACTGGGCAGACAGTCTATCTAATCTAATAATACTGACGTGAACAAATAGGAAACGAATCGGAGGGATTTTATTTTCTTTTATTCAGCATATTTCGACTTACTCGAAAAATTGCAGTTGTATTTGACGATGCGTTACGCGCTTTAAATTAGGTTGGTAATAGAAACAAGACAAAGAAGTAAGACCGTAGCCAGAAAACAAATCAGTGGATTGGTTTAATGGTAAAAATTTTGTATTTGACCCAACGGGGCAGCTTTTACGGAGTAAAATTTAACATTTTGAAAATTTCGGGCTGGGGGGGGAGGGTGGGTTGAACCCCTATATCCCCGCAGACAGTCCATCTAATTTAATAATACTGACGTGAGCAAATAGGAAACGAATCAGCGGGATTTTATTTCCTCTTAGTCAGCATATTTTCGGCTTACTCGAAAAATTGCAGATGTATTCGACGATGCGTTATGCGCCTTAAATTAGGTTGGTAATAGTAACAAAACAAAGAACCAAGCCCGTAGCCAGAAACAAAATTCAGGGGATTGTTTAATAGTAAAAATTTTGTGTTTGGCCCATCGGGGTAGCTTTTACAGAATAAAATTTAACATTTCGAATATTTCGGGGGGGGGGGGGGTGAACCCCTATACCCCCCCTGGCTACGGCATTGTAAAGAACTGACATTTTGTAATAACACGGACAAGGCAGACAGTCTATCTAATCTAATAATACTGACGTGAGCAAATAGGAAACAAATCGGCGGGATGTTATTTCCTCTTAGTCAGCATATTTTGACTCACTTGAAAAATTGCAGTTGTATTCCACAATGCATTACGCGCCTTAAATTATGTTGGTAATAGAAAGAAGACAAAGAACCAAGGCCGTAGCAAGAAAAAACATTTCGGGGGAGGGTTTTAATGGTAAACATTTTGTTTTTGACCCAACGGGGCAGCTTTCACAGAGTAAAATTCAATATTTTGAAAATCTCCGGCGGGGGGGGGGGGTGAACCCCCTATATCTCCCCCCTTGGCTACAGCCTTGCAAAGAACTAACATTTAGTAATAACACGGACAAGGCAGACAGTCCATCTAATCTAATAATACTGATGTGAGCAAATAGGAAAAGAATCGGTGGGATGTTATTTCTTCTTAGTCAGCATATTTCGACTCACTTGAAAAATTGCAGTTGTATTCGACGATGCGTTATGCGCCTTAAATTAGGTTGGTAATAGAAACAAGACAAAGAACCAAGCCCTTAGCCAGAAAAATAATCGAGGGATTGTTTTAATGGTAATAATGTTGTGTTTGACCCAACGGGGCAGCTTTTACAAATTAAAATTTAACATTTTGAAAATTCCGGGAGGATCGGTTGAACCCTAATATCCCCCCCTGGCTACGGCCTTGCAAAGAACTAACATTTAATAATAACACGGGCAGGGCAGACAGTCCGTCTAATCTAATAATACTGACGTAAGCAAATAGAAAACGAATCGGCTGGATTTTATTTCCTCTTAGTCAGCATATTTCGACTCACTTGAAAAGTTGCAGTTTTATTCGACGATGCGTTACGCGCCTTTAATTAGGTTGGTAATAGAAACAAGACAAAGAACCAAGCCTGTAGCCTGAAAATAAAATCGGGGGATTGTTTTAATGGTAAAAATTTTGTGTTTGAACCAACGGGGCAGCTTTTACAGAGTAAAATTTAACATTTTGATTATTTCGGGGCGGGGGTGGGTTGAACCCTTATATCCCCCCCCCCTGGCTACGGAATTGTAAAGAACTGAAATTTAATAAGAATAATAATAATAATAATAATTTATTCGTGCTAATATACAGAGGATTTACACAAGTCAAGACGATAGTATACATTGAGGAGGTTTGACATAGTAACATGAGGTTAATTTACTCCAACATTTGTGTTTATGTGTTATTGTGTTAACGTGGCTTTCTTCCAGTAGGTGATAGTTAAAATGATAATACACTACAAACATGTCATAACATTTTAAAATAGTGGACACTACCAGCACTTTAAAATCAACGAGAACTTCCGGATATATATATATATATATATATATATATATATATATATATATATATATATATATATATATATATATATATATATATATGTAGAATTAATTAATAACATAGTAAAATACTGGCCACAACAGACATATTAAAATCAACAAAGCAGTTGAAGATATCAATATATAATATTAGATAATAAAAAATTTAAGTATTGGATAACTATATAAAATACTATTAAGATAAATAAGAGGTAAGATAAAATAATATAACAAATATAAAATTTTGTAAAACATAAAATTTTTAATATATATACGCCTACATCACAAATCCCTCGGCTACAAATTCTTCAATGTTATAGTAGGCTTTAGATAACAATAAATGTTTAATCACTTCTAGGAATTCTTTCAACGGGAGTGTGCGAATGTGCAGTGGCAACTTATTGTAAAATACAATGCCATAGTAGTTGGTTCCCGTTCTTGATTTAGTAAGACGGGCCCTTCTGTGATAAACGTTGAACTTTGTTCTCGTGTCGTGTCGATGGTGCACATTATGAGTCTGGTAGTTTCCATCGTTCACTTTAATGAATTTAAGACATTCCAGAATGTATAAACTCGGCAGTGTTAATATTCTCAAGTTTATAAAACAGGTCCTACAATCTGTTCGGTACCCAATGCCACCGACGATTCGAATTGCCCTTCTTTGAAGTGCGAGTATGCGATGACGAATTGCTGAGTATCCCCATATTATAATCCCATACTTAAGATGGGACTGAACCATGGCAAAATATGCTGTTCGCAGAGCAGTTCTGGTTACAGCATCTGATGTGCTTCTGAGTAGAAAAATATTCTTAGCCAACTTGTTGGCTAGTTGATTTCCATGCTCTGACCATTTTAATTGTTTGTCAAAGTGTACACCCAGTAGTTTAGCATGCGTTGTTACCGGAGTGAACACATCTGTAGTAGTCTTTAGTAACAACATGGACAAGGCAGACAGTCCATCTAATCTAATAATACTGACGTGAGCAAATAGGAAACGAATCGGCGGGATTTTATTTCCTCTTAGTCAGCATATTTCGACTCACATGAAAAATTGCAGTTGTATTCGGCGATGCGTTACGCGCCTTAAATTAGGTTGGTAATAGAAACAAGACAAAGAACCAAGGCCGTAGCGAGAAAAAAATTCGGGGGAGGGTTTTAATGGTAGAAATTTTGATGCTGACCCAACGGGGCAGCTTTTACAGAGTAAAATTTAATATTTTAAAAATTTGGGGAGGGGGGATTGAACCCCTATATTCCCCCTCTGGCTACGGACTTGCTAACAACTAACATTTAGTAATAACACGGACAAGGCATTCAGTCCATCTAATCTAATAATACTGACGTGAGCAAATAGGAAATGAATCGGCCGGATTTTATTTCCTCTTACACAGCATATTTCGACTTACTCGAAAAATTACAGTTGTATTCGACGATGCGTTACGCGCCTTATATTAGTTTAATAATGACAAGTCGAAATTATAATCATTTAATAAAGTCTCAGTTATACGAAGTTGAAAAAGTGTTTCATTTTTAAATTATGAAATACAGGGAACTTTTTATTTAAGTATACATATCCTGATGCCATAGCTGGGCAGGATTCGAAACATTCAGGATTCGAATGCTGTATTCGAATCCTTTTAGAGGATTCAAAAGAGGCATTCGAATACTTTAGTTCAACAGGATTCGTTATCCGGATTCGTTATATTTTTTAAGAGGATTCGTATTCGAATCCAAATGCGGGTGATTCGAATAAAAGGATTCGAATATTTATAAAAGGATACGAATACTTACAAAAGGATTCGAATACTCACAAAAGGATTTTAATCGTTAAGAATAATTCAAATTAATTGCATGAATAAAATTAATATGAAAAATGTATTCTGTTTGTTTTTAAATTCCTTGTTAAATCAGTGTTTTATACGCGTGGCGCATGAAGTAAAATTTCGAGTTTAGAAAAGCCCCGTGAAAATTTGTCTCGGGTCGCTGCGCGACCCGAGACAAATTTTCTACGCGGGGCTTTTCTAAACTCGAAATTTTACTTCATGCTTAGTCTGGGAGTGGAAACGCTCGTTCGAAACTTCAAACTAAATGCTTTGATAAGAACATTAAATGACTGAAAATGTTTTTAAAGATAATAATCTAGTTTTCAAAATTTTGTTTGATATTATTTGAAGTAAGAGCCACAATCCGAAATGTTGAATTTTTCCGACGTTGCCCTGGTTTAAGATTTGTTTCCCTGATCTTTTAATATAACCTTCATCTGTGGGACATTATAAATTATAAATCCAACTTAAATAAAAAACAATGAAAACGATTTAACAAAATGGGGGTTTGTTAAATCGTTTTCATTGTTTTTTATTATAATTTGTAATGTTTTACGATGCCTGTTGATTTTGACAAATTTAATAACATCAAATGGCTTTTTTGTTGGTGTTTTTGTCAATTTAAATAATATACGATGACTTCTACGACTTTCCCGGTTTTAATGATATTCAGTGATTTATTTATTTACATAAGTTTCAGGCATTCGTCGATTTTATAATAGAGTTCAATTTGAAGTTTTTAACGAGTGATTCCACTCCCAGACTAAGCATGAAGTAAAATTTCGAGTTTAGAAAAGCCTCGCGTAAAAAATTTGTCGAGGGTCGCGCAGCGACCCGAGACAAATTTTTTACGCGGGGCTTTTCTAAACTCCAAATTTTACTTCATGCGCCACGCGTACAAGACACTGATTTGAAGTGAAGTTAAAAAACACACAAATACATCTTTAATCAGAGTAACACAGATATTTAGTCTGTTATCAACGATGTTCAGTGTTAATAATAAATAATTAGGTTTTGAATATTTTTGTTAAAACAACTGGTAATGTATGTGTATGATAATGGTTGCAAAAATTAAATTTATTCTTAAAGGATATGCATTCGTGATGCGAAAAAACAGGATTCGCAAGTAGTATGTAGAGTATAAGTCAAGTGCGCGCACAGCGCGTAGAGTACTATTGAAGTGCGCGCATAGCACGTAGAGTGTTAGTCAAGTGCGCGCGTAGCACGTAGAGTCTTATTCGATTGCGCGAATAGCACATAGAGTCGTATTCAAGTGCGCGCATAGCACGTAGAGATTGGTCAAGTGCGCGCGTAGCACGTAGAGTATTAGTCAGGTGCGCGTCTAGCACGTAGAGTTTTATTCGATTGCGCGAATAGCACGTAGAGTCGTATTCAAGTGCGCATAGCAGGTAGAGATTGGTCAAGTGCGCGCGTAATACGTAGAGTGTTAGTTAAGTGCGCGCGTAGCACGTAAAGTATTATTCAAGTGCGCGCATAGCACGTAGAGTGTTAGTCAGGTGTGCGCGTAGCACGTAGAGTCTTATTCGATTGCGCGCATAGCACGTAGAGATTGGTCAAGTGTGCGCATAGCACGTAGAGTGTTAGTCAAGTGCGCGCCTAGCACGTAGAGTCTTATTCGATTGCGCGAATAGCACGTAGAGTCGTATTCAAATGCGCGCATAGCACGTAGTGATTGGTCAAATGCGCGCGTAATACGTAGAGTGTTAGTCAAGTGCGCGTGTAGCACGAAAAGTAGAGTGTTAGTCAAGTGTGCGCGTAGCACGTAGTCTTATTCGATTGCGCGAATAGCACGTAGAGTAGTATTCAAGTGCGCGCATAGCACGTAGAGATTGGTCAAGTGCGCGCGTAGCACGTAGAGTGTTAGTCAAGTGCGCGCCTAGCACGTAGAGTCTTATTCGATTGCGCGAATAGCACGTAGAGTCGTATTCATATAGAGTGTTTGTCAATTGCGCACGTAGCACGTAGAGTCTTATTCGATTGCGCGAATTGCACGTAGAGTCTTATTTAAGTGCGCGCGTAGCACGTAGAGTCTTAGGCCCGCCGCATATTAAACCCAGCGCAGCATAGCACACCCTAGGCTCACGCGTGGGTAAATTCTGTGAATCATAGTAAAACATGAAGTGGCGCATATTAAACCCAGTCCACGACGAGCCCACAATGACGTCAACAAGATTTGCGAGAGTCGCACAGATTTCGTGGGTCGTGGGTCTCGAGACTCTAGTTTGTTTATTTTGATTTGGTTTACATTAACCTAAAAATTTGATAAATAAATGTTTTTGACGTTTTGAGCCGGAAATAACCACTAAATACATTGTCTGGAACTTCCCCACTTAACACAAACTCGCCTAGAGTACTTCGTGCACTTCAGTAAGCACTTGGACGTTTTTTTTTACTCTAGATAACGCATACAAAAGAACTACGTCTTCAGTTTCGGACTCGGATTCAAAATCTAGAAGCATTTGAAGGGACGTCATGGAGACAGGTGCAGGGCTGAGTCTCTTCTATACTGGGCTGGGTTCAATGTGCGGTGCCTCCATTTCAAATGTAGGCTGGGTTCGGGTAGGTTGAGCATGGGCCTGGGCTGTGGTATGCCGGGCTGGGTTCAATATGCGGCGAGACATATTCAAGTGCGCGCATAGCGCGTACAGTATTAGTCAAGACCGCACGTAGCATTAAGAGTATTAGTCATTTACGCACGTAGCACGTATAATATTAGTCAAGTGCACGCGTAGCACGTAGAGTATTAGTCAAGTGAGCACGTAGCATATAGAGTATTAGTCATTTACGCACGTAGCACGTAGAGTATTAGTCTAATGCGCACGTAGCACGTAGATCATTAGTCAAGTGCGCACATAGCACGTAGAGTATTAGTCAAGTGCGCATGTAGCATATGGAGTATTAGTAATTTACGCACGTAAAGTATTAGTCTAATGCGCACGTAGTACGTAGAGTATGTGACGGTTAGATTTTTAAATACTTTAATTTTTTTCGTATGTTTTTATTTGAGAAGGCTGCCTTAGAAAATCTGTCAAAAAAAGAAATAATAATTTTAAAAAAAGTCTGAGCGGCGAACTTGGTACGATCACGAGCTGTACTGTTTGTTGGTATTACGACATCATAGACTACAGATAGGGTTCTTGCTAGACCTAAGTTCAAAGATTACTGTTGAATATAATGTTAATACTGCTGAAACTCTTCAACTCCTCGTCTTGCCTTCACTGCTGAAACTCTTCAACTCCTCATCTAGCCGTTAGTGCGGTGGTTGGTTTCTGCGGGTCACCGGTCCGTGCTTGAAGAGTATTGTCAAGAGAAAATCAAGAACATGTACGTGCTTGAAGAAAAAATCAATAAATTGAACCGTAATTAAGTAGTCTTCAACAGCAATTCCAAGTGAAGGATACTGCTATAATTACTCTTGCCCAGGATACAGATAAGCCCTAACAAACTTTTATATTGTGTTTATTATTCAAATTGAATTATTCAACCTCTTTAGTTTATAAATAATATAATCTCCAGTGCACTCGAGAATTAGGTCATGTAGCATTGCAATTGACCAACTTTTAATATTAACTCACAATTTGGAAAATAAAAATTAACCCAAAATTTAATTTATAACAAATTCTTATCTTAGTTGTTATTTCGTAATTTAAAAAATTTAAATTATTCAGATGTTCCAGTAAATTACGTGGCGCCCAAAACATAAATAAAAGAAAGACAGAACCTACCCTTCGTACTGAGTGAGCTGGACCAGGAACAATTAGCTAAATTGAAGTTAACGTCACAAGTATTAGTCAAGTGCGCACGTAACACGTAGAGTATTAGTCAAGGGCACACGTAGCATATAGAGTATGTCATTTACGCACGTAGCACGTAGAGTAGTAGTCTAATGCGCACGTAGCACGTAGGGTATTAGTTTAATGCGCACGTAGCACGTAGAGTATTAGTCAAGTGTGCACGTAGCATATAGAGTATTGGTCATTTACGCACGTAGCACGTAGAGTATTAGTCTAATGCGCACGTAGCAAGTAGAGTATTAGTCACGTGCGCGCGTAGCACGTAGAGCATTAGTCAAGTGCGCACGTAGAATATAGAGTATTTTTCATTTACGCACGTAGCACGTAGAGTATTAGTCTAATGCGCGCGTAGCACGTAGAGTATTAGTTAAGTGCGCACGTAGCATATAGAGTATTGGTCATTAACGCACGTAGCATGTAGAGTATTAGTCTAATGCGCACGTAGCACGTGGAGTATTAATCAAGTGCGCGCGTAGCACGTTGAGTATTAGTCGAGATAACGATTCTAGCGAGGTAGATTAAAGAATAACGAAAAGAATTTAATTTTTCAATCTATAAGTAATGTGTGCTATGCAATAACAGTAGTAGTTCAAAATTTCAAAGAATAAACGAAATGGTTACATTCTATTTATTATAATACGTTAAATAAATTGAATATATTCATTCATGTTATAAGATTTTCTTAAACAAAAATGAAAGCAGCGTAGAGTAGCTTTAGAATACAATACAAGAACAATTTTTATTCCGATTTGAATCCTTTTGTGCACTGGCGTAGCGGTGTACTCTTTATCCGAGCATGAAACGGATGATTTATCCTCCTCGACGGTGGGTTATCTAGAGGAGGCCCGGGGGTGGCCATTTGTGCACGGACTCTCGTTTGCGCGCTTATTTTCTTCGTGTTTCTTGAGGGCGTGCTGACCTTTAACTAACGTACCGGGAATACGAATTTAACCCCCTTGGCTTGGCCGTTCGCCAGGGCGACTTCCAGCTTTCGCACATTCCGCATTTATTCGGTCGTGTATCGCGTTAGTGGCGATTATTAGTTTTCATCTGTGGGATTAAAGTTTATTCTTGCAAGTATCAAATAAGGATGCAATGAGAGACCGGATATGTTAAAGGAACTTTAAATAAAGTAATGCAGCTTTCTTTCAGAAACTTCTCTCAATGTGTTTGAAGTTACTCCGCAGTTAATCTTCATTCGCTATTTCTTGAATAACTTTCTCATTCATCACTTGGTGAAACATTTTGAAATAATATTACAGGATAAATTAAAAACACTTGGTTTGTTTCACTATTTGTTTCTATTTACTCGACTAGTTTCGCTTTTTATGGCATTATCAAGAGTGGATTACAGAAGAAACCGACTGGCTTATATATATTATATATAAGCCAGTCGGTATATATATGTATATTATATATAAGCTAGTCGGTATATATAAGCCAGTCGGTTTCTTCTGTAATCCACTCTTGATAATGCCGTAAAAAGCGAAACTAGTCGAGCAAATAGAAACAAATAGTGAAACAAACCAAGTGTTTTTAATTTATCCTTTAATATTACTTCATTGACTGTAGAGTAACTTCAAACAAAATGATAATATTTTGACCCAAATTGTTACATTTGCAGTAGGTTACTGTATGTAACAGCAAACACTTGTTGTATAATTCAATGTCTGTCGGGGTATTAGCCCAGGAAGTAGTTGTTTCAATGAGTGTTTGATATGGTCTTTGTAAGACTAACTTGTTGTAGATTGCGAAAAGAATCGCACTTTTAATGTTTGAAGTATTCTGCAACCAAGAATTGGCAATTTCATTTATACTTAAAATGATAATAGTTTCAACATTGAAAAAGTACAAGAGTGACAATACATACACAATCCAAAGCACGAGGAGATAACATTGAGGAACTTTCAAATATGAGGACATACGACATATTCAGACCAGACTTGAATCGAACTCTAAAAAATGAGAAAAGAAGATGAAGAAACTTCAAAGCACTAGAAAAATATCTACTGAGCAACCGTGCATTAAGTTGCCTACATAACTGAACTACAATAGATATAGGCAACAAAATAAACAAAGGAGACAAGATCCAAGAAATCTAAAACATGACGAAGGAACTTCCAATACATTGTAGGTAAATTTGAATTAAAAAAGTTGCCTACATAACTGAACTACAATAGATATAGGCAACAAAATGAACAAAGGAGACAAGATTTAGGAACTCCAAAACATGACGAAGGAACTTCCAATACAGTGTAGGTAAATTTGAATAAAAAAATAGCGTAATTTATGCAAAACAATGGATCTAAAGGGTGGGCCATCGCAAGGAATCTTTTATAAATGTTAATAAAACACAAACGGCTAGATGGAATTTCATGATCTTGAATTTATTTTGTAGCCAAGAGTATCCGGTTATACATGGAATATGACATCAGCCAAATGGCTGCCACGGCTGGCCTTACAATAGTCCATTCTCTCGACCCAATTTTCAGAACTTTTTCCAACGTCTGCGGTTCTAGCTCAGCAATGGCATTTTGGATATTGACTTTAAGATCGTAAATCATTGCTGGATCGTTGGCATAACAACGTTCTTTAACAGCACCCCAGAGATAAAATGGGCGTCAAATCGCAGCTAATTGCTGGCTAATTCAGATCTCCACGACGGCTGATTACACGATTTTCGAACTTTGAACGCAATAAGTCGATAGTTTCGTTGCTAGTGTGGCATGTCGCTCCATCTTGTTGGAACCAGATGTTGCCCACATCCAACCCAGCAATTTGCTCCCAAAATAAGCATTTATGAAAGAGAGAGTAGCTTATGAAAACAATGGTACAAACAAAAAATATCTTTACTGATTAGTATACCTACCTACTAAAGTTCATTTTAAAACATTAATTATATAGTATTGCCGAAGATTAAGTTTATTTATGTGTTGCAAGATGTAGTACAATTCATCTGATTAATCTATCAGCGGTTCCTCTCTAACAAAGCCCATTTTGACGAACTTATTACCCAGGAGGAAAAACACGCCGACCTAACCGGATTCGTTTACCAACGGCCCTAATTACCATAGTTTTCCTATAAAGCTCCATTTCCCTATTCAGCGTTCCACTAAAGTGAATTTGCTCGATGGTCAGCAGTACGTATGTTCGGTTAAACCCACTAATTTTACACAACATTTTAAAGAACAAGAGGAAATTGAATGAATTTTGTTAAATAAAATCCAACGTTTAAAAAACAAGTGGAAGTTCAAATATTTTACTTAAATACAATTAAATACTTATTTATTTATTTTCCAACAGATACAATATCCAATAACAGGGAAAAACTAAAATTAGTAAAAATATGTGAATAGTTTACAATACTAACATTAAATATACGATAACTATAATACAACTAACTTAACTAATATTTAATTATTACTCCAGTCATTGGCATTTGTAATGCGAGGAAATGTTTCTAGAGATGTGTTAAAAATATCCATATCAGTAGCAGAGTTATTAAACAACTTAAAAGTATAAACGAACATTGAAAGGTTTTTAATAAATAAAGGTCAATATTTAAAAGAATAAATAGAAACTCAAAGGTTTTACATAATACAACTTAACATTTAAAAGAACAAGCAGAAATTGAAAGGTTTTAGTTAAATAAAACTCCCACACATCACGAGTCCAAATCCGTGGAATCCCTTAAAGATAAAAAACTAAACCGTTTTATATGCGGGGAAATATATTTAATAAAATCCGAACTTCTTTATATCCCTCGCGTGCGGAGTTTATAAATCTTGTGTATATCTGGAAATTTCGGAATTTTCATTTTACACTCCGGCGCGGCGCGGGACGATAGATCACTCCCATCTGCATATTCACGTGTTTTATAAATGTCCGAAGGTGTGCGCTCGCATTTTTCCATTCATTATTAACGGCTTTCCGCCGATGCACATGGAAATATGCACCGGATCGATGCAACGGGAACGCTGTGAAGATGGATCACCGGCTTTAACATCCTTATCAATTTATCCTTGGCGGATTACGCGGGTATTTTTTATTTAAATAACCCTTGTAACCGTAACGTAACGCGCATTTAGTTGCCTATATAACGCGCATTTAGTTGTGCATTTAGTTGCCTATATAATTGACGTGCGCATTAATACAGGCAACAAAATATACAGTGCAGTGCCGCAGTCGCACACTGGTCGAAACGCTCATTCTAGCTGAACATTTCGCTATAAAGATTTAGTCTACTTTAAATTATTCGGAGCCTAAGAAAATATTTGATTAAAAATATAAATTACTCAAAATTAAATAATTCAGCTGGTATCATTTATTACTAGGACGGAATTATTATCAAAAAGTCAATTTGGGTTTAGCTATGGTTGCTCGACCACAACTGCCACTCTACGGTTTGTTGAAAAATGTCTAGAAGCATTTAATAATAGTGAAATTATCCAGGCTCCCTTCCTTGATTTACAAAAGGCGTTTAATAGTATGAATCATGAAATCCTATTAAGTAAGTTGTACATGTACAACTTTCACAGCTCCAGCTGTGGACTAATCTCAAGCTTTCTCTCTGACAGAGTACAGTCAGTAAAGGTTCAGGATTCGCTTTCAACTAAATACACCTGCAACACAGGGGTACCACAGGGTTCAAAGTTGGGCCCCGTGATATTCTTGTTATACATAAATGTATGTATCTGTAAATATGTTGGAGAAGGCAAAATGATACTCTTTGCAGATGACACTACCTTAATTAATCAAGGAACGTCGCAACTGGAAATAAGTACCGACAGCATCAACAAAGTGAAATTGGCGACAGACTGGTTTTCAACCAATAAATTGGTATTAAATAATAACAAAACCGTAACCATCCAGTTTAGTTTAGAACATATTCCAAATCACCTTGTTGATGAAGTCAAATTTCTAGGTTTCCACCTAAATAGCAAACTATCATGGAAAAATCATACCTCAAAAATTGTAGTTAAAATATAGATTAATAAATCTATATTTTTGCTGCCTCGGCTTTCCTTGGTCGTTAACTACGACACTTTAAGAACATGCTATCTATCGTTAGTAGAATCGTACATACGTTATGGTGTACTTGTATGGGGCCATTCGGCAGGTGCAAACACGGTATTTTCGGCACAGCGGAAAGCGTTAAGAATTCTCTGTAACCTCGGTTATACAGAAGACTGCAGAGGATATTTTAAAAGTCGCAATTTGCTAACGCTGCCCTCTATTTATATATTGGAATGCCTTACCCACATCCACGGTAATCTCGAACTTTACAACATAAACAGCAATATTTCCTACATCGAAACAAGAAATGCGAACGCAATCCGGACTCCATATAATAGATTAAAACGCACTCAAAATAGTACGCGTTTTTACGGCATTAAATTATACAATGCCCTTCCTTCCAGGTATAAGAAATTGAATTTCGTTAATTTTAAGCACGAAATAAAAAATATGTTACTTCTTAACGCGTATTATTCTCTGGATGAATACTTTGTTAGATTTAAGTGATTAATAATTATATGCATATATATTTCTGCTTTTGTAACGTATGCACCTGTGGTCATAAATAAATATTATTATTCTTCCCTTCTACCCTTCACCATGGAGTGAAGTAATTCTTGCATTTTTTTCGCTATATCTCGCTAAATATTGATCACCATCACATCCAAGCGTTATATATTTTTAACTTTACTGTTAATCAGTGGTTTATACGCGTGGCGCATGAAGTAAAATTTCGAGTTTAGAAAAGCCCCGTGAAAATTTGTCTCGGGTCGCTGCGCGACCCTCGACAAATTTTCTACGCGGGGCTTTTCTAAACTCGAAATTTTACTTCATGCTTAGTCTGGGAGTGGACAACACTCGTTCTTAGGAGTTTCAAATTAAAGGATCCCTCTAGATTACTAAGTTTATTACCATTTTACAAAGGCTACAGCTCGAAGGACCAATCATGGTCTTCGGAGACCGAAGGACTACATGTAATCGAAGTTTTTTTACAAGAAAATAACGAATATCTGAAGGTTTACAGCACGGATAGAAAAGGACACATCCAATTTTAAGAAATATCGAAGTTGGGTTGAATTTCAGTGCGTTTTTAACTTCACTTTAAATCAGTGTTTTATACGCGTGGCGCATAAAGTAAAATTTCGAGTTTAGAAAAGCCCCGTGAAAATTTGTCTCGGGTCGCTGCGCGACCCTCGACAAATTTTCTACGCGGGGCTTTTCTAAACTCGAAATTTTACTTCATGCTTAGTCTGGGAGTGGACAACACTCGTTCTTAGGAGTTTCAAATTAAAGGATCCCTCTAGATTACTAAGTTTATTACCATTTTACAAAGGCTACAGCTCGAAAGACCAATCATGGTCTTCGGAGACCGAAGGACTACAGGGAATTGAAGTTTTTTTACGAGAAAACAACGAATATCAGAAGGTTTACAGCATGGATAGAAAAGAAAACATCCAATTTTTAAAAAATATCGAAGTTGGGTTGGTATTCAGTGCATTTTTAACTTTAGATAAGAGTTTAGAAAAGCCCCGTGAAAATTTGTCTGGGGTCAACAAAGCCAGAAATTATTCGGAGTCAGAATCCTCTGGTAAAGATGCTTCTAGATGTTCTGGTTCTACTAATAACTTTAACACCTCTGTGTTCAATTGTTGAATAGTCAGCGGTCGAAAAACCTCTGGATTTACCACTAGAACATCCAGGTTGGGCCCATTTGGTAAACCTTCAGTGGAGAAGACACCTATTCCGTTTAGTCACTTAGAATATTTATTTTCAAAACTTAAAATTGTTCTATGAGAGGATCGCCATTTTATTGTCAATTGTGAAAATTATTTATTGTATATGCAGAATGGGGCAGAAAAACATATCCGATTTCAAAACGTTATAAAATTAAAACCACTCAACTTGACAAAAATTTTTTTTTATTAACATATCGCAAATTTTATGCCATTTTTGAATTTAAGTTTTGAAAAGCACATCACTCAAATGTCGTCCTTGGGAGCGGATACACTGATTTAGGCGCTCGCGGTAGCTTTCCATGACTTTCACCGTCATTTCCACAGGAATTTCTTCAATTGCCCGAGCAATTTCCCTTCGTAAAGCAAGAAGGGTCCTTGGTCGATGCTGGAATACCTTCGATTTGAGGTAACCCCAAAGGAAGAAGTCACATGGAGTGAGATCCGGTGAGCGCGGCGGCCAGCCAATATCACCTCTCAGAGAAATGAGGCGTAAGGGAAACATTTCCCTGAGAATGTCCATTGATCGTCGCGATGTGTGGGCGGTTGCACCATCCTGTTGAAACCACACATTTTCCACGCCATTTTCTTCGATTTTGGGTTGAAGAAAATTTTCCAGCATGAGACAATAGCGCTCGCTGTTGACCGTTACGGTTTGCCCATTTTCTTCAAAGAAGTAAGGCCCCCAGACGCCTAGGCGGGAAAGAGCACACCACACAGTCACTTTTGGGCTATGGAGGGGTTTCTGATGGATTTCCCGAGGATTTTCGTCACTCCAATATCGAAAATTCTGCCTGTTTACGACGCCACAAAGGTGAAAATGGGCTTCGTCCGTGAAGAGCACAACATCGTCTATTGGGAGTTCTCGGAGATCGCGACACAGGTTCATACGGGTTTTAAAATCCCTTTCAATTAATTCCTGTGCAACAACCATTTTGTAGGGATGCATTTTGAGGTCCCGGTGCAAAATTCGCCGAATACTGCGGTTGGAAATCGCCAAAGCGAGCGAATGTTTTCGTGCCGAACGACGCGGGGAACGTTCAATCACGGCTCTCACATTGGCCACGTTTTCAAGTCCTGTTGCTGTCCTGGGACGTCCAGGCGACTTCTTTTTCAATGCTGAACCCGTCTGTCGAAAATTTGACACCCACACTTTAATCGTAGCATGATGTGGAACAGGATCATGACGCCCGAGTCCGAAATGAATTCGAAAAGCACGTTGTGTAGCAATTATCGACCCGCCGTTTTCGATAAACAGTTCAATAACAAAAGCACGATGTTCACCAGACCAAGGCATGGTGACTAATGACAAATGGCATAAAACAGGCTTTCTAACGGTTTTTACCCCACTACTTTACCTGTTCCCTCTTCTGAGAAAAAGGGATTTGAAATCGGATAGCTTTTTCTGCCCCTCCCTGTATTAATAAACCTAAATTTTCAGTTTGCGATACAATTTCAATATTAATAATGTCAATCACAAAGAGATAGACTGCTTTATTTTTTTGTTCTAGCGTTTTTTTGAGCGCGCCAAATATCGAATAATGTTCACCGAGAAATTGTTACGCTACCTAAAAAAAATCACTGCTTGTAAACTGGCAAAAACGGGCAAAAACGGGCACTGAGTAAATCCCTGAATTCAAAAACCAACCAACATTTAAATAAAATATTCAAAAAATACAATTTCATTCCTGCACATTACACCAATACCAAACTTAAAATGTTATTGGGTAATACTTCTGAAAAACAAGACCAGTTGCTGAATTCAGGGATTTACTCAGTCAATTGCAATAATTGTACTAAATTGTATATTGGACAAACAAAAAGAAACGTGCACATTAGATTCAAAGAACATATGTACCACATCAAAAGCCAAAACCCTGACAAATCAGCAATTGCTCATCATACTTTGACAACAGGCCACAAATTCAACATAAATACAGTTAAATTAATAAAAGAATCCAGCAGTTATCAATTAAACATGTTGGAAGCGATAGAAATGATGAAAAATAAGACAGAACTACTCAATTTCGATTTAAGCCCAATAATGAACCCCTTATTAAATTTATTACCCAACAGATAACCCTTATTAACATCATTGTAAACCCTCCCAAGTCCGAAACCGAGTAATCCCCAACACCCCCATTTCCAAGATACCGCATTCGTTTCAAAATGCAAATTACTTTTTTGGTTTTTCCACCTAGTCCGAGTAGGTATATATTGTAAACATTTATCGGTTTTTATTCAGTTAGCTATTGATAATGGGTACTTAGTACCCGAAATATACATCTAGCAAGAAAATTAAAAGTGAAGAAAGAAATATAACTGTGTTTAATTAAATGTTGACTAAAGTTATGTGAAAAATATTTAAAAGTATGTTGTATTTACACTACTAGAATATATATCCATCTTCAAATTATATTTTTCACAAAACACAAATGTAAAAAAAGAAATGACACTTGGAGCGCGTAAAATCCACAACTGAACGACGTAAACGATGCGTGCACTTTGAATACTGATAACTACTGGACCAAAGGTCGGAGGGGTTTATGAGTTTACCTGCGCACCCTCTGGACAATTTACTGCTCATATTCCAAGAAAAAAATCTGTTTTTTAAACAGTTGATTTTCGGCGAAATGTTCAGCTAGAGTGAGCATTTCGACCAGTGTGAGTCGCCTATAGTGGCCAAATTTAAAGGTGGCCGCAACGGTATATTAATAATATACTTCTAATTTTTAGGCTTTCCTAAACTCCAAATTTTACTTTATACTTATTCAAGAAATGGATACACTCGTTAGAAGTTTGAAATTAAACACTTTTATAAAAATAACGAATGCATGGACATTTACTGACTGGGCATCAGGCAGAGCTGGGACGAATCTTCCTGAAAAGGATTCTAATCACGAATCCGGATCACCTAATATGATTAGAATCACGAATACTCGAATAAAGGATTCGTAAGAGATAAATATGATTCAAATCAAAGATATCACTGATATGCAACTTTGCCAAAATATTTGAAATAATGTTATACAATGCCATATACAATAACTGTAGCTTACATATCATCCCAAATCAACATGGTTTCGTAAAATATAAATCTACAGCAACAAACTTGTGCAATTTCACTGACTTTGTGTCTAGTGCACTCGATAAACGTTCTCAAGTTGATGTGATTTATACTGATCTCACCAAAGCCTTTGATAAAGTAAATCATAGACAACTCATTAATAAATTACACAACTTTGGTTTCGATAATAATTTAGTAGAACTCATTAACAGTTATTTGCATAATTAGTAGAACTCATTAACAGTTATTTGCATAATTAGTAGAACTCATTAACAGTTATTTGCATAATCGAGTAGCATATGTAGAGTACCGGTCAGTCAAATCTCAAAGGTTTGTTTGTTCAAGTGGTGTTCCCCAGGGCTCAAATCTAGGACCTTTATTGTTCTTACTTTTTATCAACGAGATAGTTATCGGTCTCAAGTCAAATTGTCTACTATACGCGGACGACTTAAAGTTATTTAAAAAAATCGATACTGCAGGCGATTGTTTGGATCTACAACGTGATTTGGCTAATCTTCACATGTGGAGCATTAATCACGACTTAAATTTAAATATTGCCAAATGTAAATCATTGTCATTTTTTCGCAAGCTAAATCCCATTCAATATTCATACAATATAGATTCAACACTTCTAGAAGTTGTAACAACTTTTAAAGACTTGGGAATATTTTTCGATAGCAAATTCAACTTCAATGATCACATTTCATATCTGTGCAAATCGAGCTACAGTATGTTAGGATTTATTTTAAGAAATGGTAAACCTTTTACACACATAAATTTCTATTACGCTTTCATTCGAAGCAAACTTGAATATTGCTCCATAATTTGGAATCCATATCACCATGTACATATTTGCCAAATTGAGAATATTCAAAGAAAGTTTTTAAAGGCATTATACTACAAACGTCATAATCACTACCCCGTACAAGGCTACCCGAATCATGAACTACAAAAAGAATTTAATATTCCTTCTCTTGCACAAAGACGTAGAATAGCTGAAAGTATGTTCATATATAAGATTGTCCATAATGACATACGAGACTCCTACATATTGTCATAATTAAATTTCTATGTTCCTAGGAAAGCAAGCAGACACAAATATACCTTTTATTGTGATAGGACAAATTCAACTCATCATCTTAATTCTCCCATCATATCAATGTGCAATACTGTAAACTCGATTTCTAATGACATTGATATCTTCAATGTAGATCTTCCAAGTCTCCTGTGTCATTTAAACTCACATTTATGATAATTATTTTCGGTTACTTAATCTAGATTTCCATTTTTTAAGTTTTTTGTTGGTGTCAATATACACTTATTCAATGTTATATAACGTCAGATAATGTCCAATCATAATAAGCTTTGAAATTTGATCGTATTAATTCATACGATAAAATTGCCAGTGGATTGTCAAGAAACAAAACTCAACAGTAGCATAATGAATATGTATTTACAATTTAAAATAAATCATTAAATTGCTCCTATTCCTTGGCCTTTATTATAGTTGGAGTATTATTCTGAATCGCACTGTTAGGTTATTAATAATTTGGTTATTATATTACACTATTTTATGTAGCTCGAATATATATTTTTTAATTTTAATTTATCCTGTTTGGGTGTTTTGGGTGTATGGTGAAGTTTCTCCGATCACTTCGATGCGAGAGTAAGAAGAGAGGTGTTTAACGTAACGTGTTTTTATTTACAATTAAGGTTATTTATTTGACGTTGAAGTTGTAATCAATCTTCGTCGGTACGCGGCTCTAACGCGATTTCGACGGGGATCACCGGGCAGTATGTGAGAGGGGTCCACTCCTTGGTATCGTGGTGGACTGGCTGGCAGCGTTGTCTCTCGGAATGCCTTCTGCGGGGTCCTCGGCAGTAGTGTGACTGGGTGGCTGCAGGCGTTCTTGAGCTCTGTTCCGTGTGTAAGTGCGGTTAGGATGTGCCTGTATGTAGGAAGCGGTTGGTCTTCCTGTGGTCGCGGTGGCTTCTTCGGTGTCGGTGGCAGCGGGGATATCAACCTGGGTATCGCCGGCTGTCGATGCGCCTTTCTTCGTAAGTTCCGGACATGGCGGCTCCTGATCTCCAGTTTAGATTCTGGTTTACGGTTTTCTATGTATCTGGTGTTTGCGATAAACGTTCGACGGATTTAGCCGCTGTGGGTGAACTCGCTATAATGTCTGATTTCTAACGGCTGTGGGTGAACACGTTAGTTTGGTCAATTTACCGCGGCTGTGGGTGAACACGTGGTGAATGAGCCAAGCAGACTGACTGTTATCGCTTGGACGAGCGTTTTTATATCGTGTTTCCGTCCTGGTAGCTGGTTCGAGCGGTGGGGTTGTTTTCTGTGTGCGCGCGTTGTCGTGGGGGTCTACGCGGGTCGCCTCGTGTACTTGCGTTCCCTGGTGAGTCACCCTACTCACGACGCTGTTCCGCGCGCCGGTTCTCTGCACGGGTGTGCTAAACCCCACATCCTGTAATTCGTTTTTTTGTAAACTGTTGGATAATAAATAAATAAATAAATAAATATATGACTATTACTCTAAGTACTGCGTGCGCATGTAACTACAGCATACATCTTATACCAGGTCTGTAAATATGAAACCGGAATTTTTAAATAGAAAATACACATTTATTGTATGAAAATGGTACAAAATATTTTATGCAAAGTAATTCCTATCGCTAGCTATACATGTTTCCCATCTCTCTGCCAATTTGTGAATGCCACGCCAAAAAAATTGTTGATCGTTTAAGGAAAACCAATCATTGAGCCATTTTTGTGCATTTTTGTAAGAAGTGAAGCGCTGCTCAGCAAGTGCGTGTCCCATCGATGCAAATAAGCCATCGGATAGAGCCAAGTTTGGTGAGTAAGCCGCATGTGGAAGTATTTCATCGCCAGTCAAAATTCGATAAGGAAATGATTTTCTTTTGCACCTGGTGAGCTGTATTTCGTAGGTGGTTTTTCGGCTTTCCTGCCGCCTCTCATGTGGAACACATCCTCCCACCTTCTGGATCTTTCTTATGGCTTTCAAACGTATATAGGCGACTTCTCGTGTCACATTTAACTGATACGCAAGTTATTGGTGCGTTTGAGCATCATCGTCATCCAACAATGCTTGTAATGCGGCGTCTTCAAACTTTCTCGGTGGTCTTCCACGTACTTGGTTTCTAACGTGAAAATCGCCACTTTTGAATATTTTAAATCACTCAAAGCACTGTGATTTACCAAGAGCATGCTCATCGTAAGCTTCGACAAGTATTCGATGCGATTCTGCAGCAGTTTTCTTCGAATGGTAACCGAAAATCAATGCTGTCAGCGAATTATCACTTTTAGGCTCAAAAATAATCACCTTCAACGCTATGAAAACATATGTATTTGTATTAAATTTGTATTCTTGTGAGTTAAAAGTCTTTGACAAATGTAAACACAAGAATAAGGGACCAATAACGCGACTTAACAGTCACTATATTAATAACTAGAGCTTTTTTTTGTCTTTACTGTTTTTTTTTTTATTAAACTATAATGTACAATTAATACAATTTGTATACTTATAGTTAAGTCATGTGGATAAGGATAGAGTAGACGGATGAGGGCAGTGGTGAAGAAGAAGAAGAAGAAGAAGAAGAACAATTTATAAGCAAATTCCGGTTTCATATTTTCAGACCTGGTAGAATAATCCATTTGGTAGCGCGTTATTAAAACCGGCTCTAATTTTCCCGAATTCTTTTCTTATTTTTTTTCTTTCAATTATTCCCAGATGCGTGTGTAATATAACCAACCTAATTTGTGCATTTATACACTATTCGCAACACGATTACAACATTAACGAGTAAATACACAATAATGAACACATCATTACGCTTTGATGCGATGTGAAATCTTGTTAATGGCAAAAATTTCGTATTCATGATCCGAGGGCGAGCGCAATTCCCCGGAATGAATTAACTCTGACCATCATCGGGAGATCGGGACGTATCTGGGGGATAGTAACCAGAGATGAAGACGGGAGATCCCTCCTAATAAAGGGCCCGACTTAGGCGATATTAATTCGCCGGGAGAGGAGACGCAGACTCAATCGGCCGGAAGGGAACATCGATTAGGGCCTAATTAAGACGGGCCGAGTGTAACTCGAACCGTTTACCTCGAGGGGATGAGAAGACATCTCCCCCCGCCCTTAAGCAACTCTTCACCCCGCTTCCTCTCCAATTCGTCTTTATCATAATTTGATTAGAGTTTTATAGACGGGATTAATTATAATTGAATGAGACACTGAAGAATCCAAAGAAAATATACACGAAGATACAGATGCTTAGATCCACTAAGACTTAACTTGAATTACGTTATTATTCAATTTAACTCTAGTATAAGTTAGCGAATACCCGGCACTCTATGAGAGGATCCAAACTGGGTGAAAGATAACCGACGATGGACATCATGAGGGGTTTGCCCACCTCAGTAATACTGGACTACCTAGACAAGGTGGGATGGTTGAGCTGAGGATGGGTGACCCGTAGTGGGAGGCGGCATAATGGGCCTAATGAGGTCTAAGTGCAGTGCTGCAATGCGCACTCCCCTTATAATAGATACCAGAAGGCAGTAACATACAGGGAGTTTTTTCTTTTAAGTATACGTTTTCCAAATTCAGCGTATTTTCTTTAAATCTTTAGATGGTCGTTGTTTTTTTTTTTAATGAGTTCAATTTGAAGTGTTAAACGAGTTTTTCCACTCCCAGACTAAGCATGAAGTAAAATTTCGAGTTTAGAAAAGCCCCGTGAAAATTTGTCGAGGGTCGCGCAGCGACCCGAGACAAATTTTCGGGCTTTTCTAAACTCGAAATTTTACTTCATGCGCCACGCATATAAAACACTGATTTTTATGTGAAGTTCAAAATATACTGCTCTGATTTCATCTCACGTATTAAGTTGCACAAAAGTTTAATTTATCCAAGCAGTAACATACAGGGAGTTTTTTCTTTTAAGTATACGCTTTCCAAATTCAGCGTATTTTCTTTAAATCTTTAGATGTTCGTTGTTTTTTTTTTTAATGAGTTCAATTTGAAGTGTTAAACGAGTGTTTTCCACTCCCAGACTAAGCATGAAGTAAAATTTCGAGTTTAGAAAAGCCCCGTGAACATTTGTCGAGGGTCGCGCAGCGACCCGAGACAAATTTTCGGGGCTTTTCTACACTCGAAATTTTACTTCATGCGCCACGCATATAAAACACTGATTTTTATGTGAAGTTGAAAATATACTGCTCTGATTTCATCTCACGTATAAAGTTGCACAAACGTTTAATTTATCCAAGCAGTAACACACAGGGAGTTTTTTCTTTTAAGTATACGTTTTCCAAATTCAGCGTATTTTCTTTGAATCTTTAGATGTTCGTTGTTTTTTTTTTAATGAGTTCAATTTGAAGTGTTAAACGAGTGTTTTCCACTCCCAGACTAAGCATGAAGTAAAATTTCGAGTTTAGAAAAGCCCCGTGAAAATTTGTCGAGGGTCGCGCAGCGACCCGAGACAAATTTTCGGGGCTTTTCTAAACTCGAAATTTTACTTCATGCGCCACGCATTTAAAACACTGATGTGAAGTTCAAAATATACTGCTCTGATTTCATCTCACGTATAAAGTGGCACAAACGTTTAATTTATCCAAACAGTATAGTTTATCAGTAATACTGGACTACCTAGTCAAGGTGGGATGGTTGAGCTGAGGATGGGTGACTTGTAGTGGGAGGCAGTCCAATGGGCCTAATGAGGTCTAAGTGCAATGCGCACTCCCCCTTATACCAGATACCAGAAGTTACTTACGTTTGTACAATTGAGTCTGCTCTGATTTCATCTCACGTATAAAGTGGCACAAACGTTTAATTTATCCAAGCAGTATAGTTTATCAGTAATACTGGACTACCTAGTCAAGGTGGGATGGTTGAGCTGAGGATGGGTGACTCGTAGTGGGAGGCAGTCCAATGGGCCTAATGAGGTCTAAGTGCAATGCGCACTCCCCCTTCTACCAGATACCAGAAGTTACTTACGTTTGTACAATTGAGTCTCTTGATATCCATCGATATCTCTTACCTACAAAGATACATTGATTACTATTTGCACCACTAATGGTGGTACACATTAGTGGTGCAAATAGTAATCAAAGACAAGAGTTGGGAGTTTACTGCCAACTGTTGGGGAATTCTCTGATGACCGGATTGTTAGTCGTGAACGTGTTTTACCCTGAGGTTTTCCTATTTATTTTTGCTTAAGATTAAACTCAATTATCTTATTGTTTCATTGTGCCTCACGACTAAACGCCAACCATTGCGTTTAGTCGTGAGGCACAATAAAACAATTGAGTTTAGTCTTGGCGTGTCTATATCTTAAGGTTTTCACACTTCATTATAATTCAAGACCACTAATGGTGGTGTACATTAGTGGTGCAAACAGTAATCAAAGACAACAGTTGGGAGTTTACTGCCAACTGTTGGGGAATTCTTTGATGACCGGCTTGTTAGTCGTGAACGTGTTTTACGTTGGCCTTATAGTACCACCGCGACCTTTGCATATCTATTGTGGATCCCTATTATCCTAGACGACGTGCTCGAGCTTCGCCGCTTTGATTAGCCCTATTAACCCTGACAGTGAGCCTTGGGTGTGGCTCTCTGCGCTTGGTTTAGTGTTGCCCAGCTTTAGGTATATAACCCTTGCTAGGGCCTCACATTGGCACAGGATGTGGAGAGGATCCTCCTCTTCTTCCTGGCAGAATC
Source organism: Philonthus cognatus (assembly GCA_932526585.2). Lineage (NCBI taxonomy): Eukaryota > Metazoa > Arthropoda > Insecta > Coleoptera > Staphylinidae > Philonthus > Philonthus cognatus. The sequence goes on along the minus strand of OW052251.1, from coordinate 12,069,790 downwards.
TACATATTGTATCCTCTGCCAGACCTATTTTGTTCATGAGTTTGCTGAACCTACAGTGTCCTGTCAATAGACGTACTATAGCTTTTCTCTCTTGGTTGAGAAAATCGGTCGTTAAAGCCGGCGATTGTTTTTTGAGGAACTGTTTCGCTTGCCTCTGCCGTGGTGTGTTCATCCACCAGGTTTGAGTTTGTGTCTCCGTCCATTTTTTTATGGATTTTCTGACTGGTTTTTACGATACTGTAGGAGGGTTCCGGGCCAATGAATGCGCTCGACGAGCCTTGTTTGACCAGTTCGTCTGCCTTATCGTTCTCTTGATGACCCTTGTGTCCTGGGATTCATACCATTGTCACTTTTTTGCGACCGCCCATTTCGTTGAGAGCGCTTACACAGTCCCACACTAGCTTGGAATCGACCTGTGTGGTGCTTAAGGCCCTTAGCAGTGCTTGGCTGTCCGAGAAAATAGCTACTGATCGGCTTTTGTTGTCTTGCCTTGCTATTTCTCCAATGTGAGAGGTGGACCACGATCGCCTCTGCCTGGAATACGGTGGTGTCCCTCGCCAAACTGACTGAAATCTTTCTCTCGGGATTGTTAGTTGTGAACGTGTTTTACCCTGAAGTTTTCCCGTTTATTTTTGCTTCAAGATTAAACTCAATTGCCTTATTGTTTGATCACGACTAAACGCCAACCATTTCCTTTAGTCGTGAAGCACAATATTGTACCGGCTCCTGTGAAATTATTTAGGTGAACATGGGAGGTGGGTTTAAAAACAAATTAATCATGAACAAATCTCAAATTGATTTTTAATAAAAAATAATGATCTTCAGAATAAATATAAACAAAAATTGGTATTTGGATTGATTGAGTTACTTGAAGATAATTATACTTTGATTAAAAAACTCTTAGAACCTTTCTTCAATACTATATTTTGTAACCAAATGTACATTTCGGACACGAAGTGTCCATTATCAATGGTTTGATACTAATACCTTAGTATTAGTATCAAACCATTGATAATGGACACTTCGTGTCCGAAATGTACATTTGGTTACAAAATAAAGTATCGAAGAAAGGTTCTAAGAGTTTTTTAATCAAATAAATTGGTACTTATAATTAAAATTAAATATTTCCTTTTCTTTTTGTCTAACTAAAACTAAATTCTGAAATAAAAAAATAAATACTTAATAACAAAATAAATTCTTAATTCTAAAATACGTTGAGCGCCACTCAAGGGCACTGCCTTGAAGTGGAATCAAAATTAAATACATCACAAAAAAAAACAATAATTAAAAATATCCTAAAATAATATTAACTAAATAAAAATGTCGCTCCAGAAAATCGTGACGCGGTTTAAATTAAATGATTGCAATAAATTTTGAATAACCGCATATCCTTCACAAACTGTTCAAAGCGCTATCGCAATTCAAAAAAAATGTCAACAAAATTTCTGACCTTATCTGTAGCCTCGCGCTGTGTTGGTGATACATACAAATGCCAGAATTCGACGAGTACGGGATGCGTCTGCGCAGATCAACGGATTGCCTCCGATTTGTAGCGGCGGTCGATAGCGAAGACTACCGAAGCGGTATGCTAGCAGCAGCTGACGTCGGTAGGATCGTGCGGTAGATTTGGTGACTGGTGTAGCTTCCGAAATTCTAGCAATATGTACTATGACCAGAGAGCGATCGCCATTTGCCGATCGATACCACGATACGTGCCAGTTACCAAATTCACGTTCGGCAACGATAAAACAGGCCCGAAAGCACCCGCCTGTTTAATTGTTTTAATAACAAAATTAGCACACTTACGTTAAATAATTTTGAAGCTTACCTTAGCGATAATTTCCGCCACAAATATCAATAACTCGCGGTCCTCTTCGAGGATTCGCCACGATATTTTTTCGCTACGGTAAAATATCATCTTTTTCTGCGCGCGCAAATCCGTCTTATACCACCTTGGCGGATTTTTCACCCGTATAAAACTATAACGTAGGCAGCCCGATCAGCGTCTCAATTTCAAATCGTTACATGTAACAATAAAACAATTGCGTTTAGTCTTGGCGTGTCTGTATCTTAAGGTTTTCACACTTCATTATACTTCAAGATAAAATGCAATGCTTGAAGCCTTGATGTGTCTTTACCCGAACGTTTTCTCATTTCTTTATGCTTCAAAACGAAGCCTTGGCGGATTTTTCACCCGTATAAAACTATAACGTAGGCAGCCCAATCAGCGTCTCAATTTCAAATCGTTACATGTAACAATAAAACAATTGCGTTTAGTCTTGACGTGTCTATATCTTAAGGTTTTAACACTTCATTATACTTCAAGATAAAATGCAATGCTTGAAGCCTTGATGTGTCTTTACCCGAACGTTTTCTCATTTCTTTATGCTTCAAAACGAAACGCAATGCTCGAAGCCTTAACATGTCTTCACCCTAAGATCTTTACACATTTGATTACGTTTTAAAATTTCAAGCAATACTTGAAGCCATGGCGAGTATTTACCTTAAGTCCCTAACATTTGATCTTTATTTATATTAATAAGATCACACAAATGTTGTTTTTATTATAATTAAGTCTCTTGATATCCATCGGTGTCTCGTACCTATAAAAATACATTGATTACTATTTGCAATACTAATAGTGGTGCACATTAGTGGTGCAAATAGTAATCAATGGGCCCGTTCATCACAGACAACAGTTGGGAGTTTACTGCCAACTGTTAAGAAATTCTCTGATGACTGGATTGTTAGTCGTGATCGTGTTTTACCCTGAGGTCTTATTGTTTCATTGTACCTCACGACTGGAGGTCCAGCATAGCAGACATGAGTTTTCGGACGATGGATGGACGATGGCCTTCTTGAGGTAGCCTCTGTACCCCTATCTTGGATAGGGCTAACTTACACACGGCGGGGTTGAATCAGACCTGGTGCTTGTCGCCGCTAAATGAGAAGTCGGGAGTGGGCCTTGAAAAGCCCAGGGGTGCCTACTCACCCCTCCAGTCCACACGTGGGTTGGTTTCCGGCGGTCAGTGGTTCGCAGATATGCCGGTGATCCACCGGTCCTTAGACGGACGCTCGAAAGGTATGCACCGAAAGGTAAAAACCTGAGCACACCAAGTCTGTGCCTCACGACTAAATGCCAACTATTGCATTTAGTCGTAAAGCACAATGAAACAATAAAACAAGTGCGTTTAGTCTTGGCGTGTCTATATCTTAAGGTTTTCACACTGCATTATACCTAATGTTTTAAGGTATACTGCAGTGTGAAAAATACAATGCTTGGAGCCTTGATGTGTCTTTCCCTAACACTTTTTCATTTTTTTACGCTTCAAAACGAAACGCAATGCTCAAAGCCTTAACATGTCTTCATCCTAAGATCTTTACACATTTGATTACGTTTTAAAATTTCAAGCAATACTTGAAGCCATGGCGTGTATTTACCCTAACTTCTTAACATTTGATCTCTATTTATATAATTAGGATCACAAAAGTGTTGTTTTTATTGTAATTAAGTCTCTTGATATTTATCGGTATCTATTACCTATAAAGATACATTGATTATTATTTGCAATGGTGGTGCACATTAGTGGTGAAAATAGTAATTAATGGGCCTGTTCATCAGAGACAACAGTTGGGAGTTTACTGCCTACTGTTGGGAAATTCTCTGATAACCGGATTGTTAGTTGTGATCGTGTTTTACCCTGAAGTCTTATTGTTTCATTGTGCCTCACGACTGCCGAACATAGCGCTGCAAGTGATAGCCGACACAACCCCGAGCGGCGGTTGCGGCAAGCTGCAGAGCAAGAACCCGTACAGTAGAGGAAGAAAGGAAAAGAAAGTGCGTAGTGAAAGTACACCAAAGCTACAAAGACGAGGAGAACAGCGAAGAGGAGAGTGAGAACGCAACACACATATACACAAGCGCAACACTACACGAGGGAAGCAGCGGAATAGGCTGGATTGTAACAAATTAAGAAAAATCCACAATCAAATCGGAAAAAATAAATGAGTGCCAGCTACACGAGGCAAAATTAGTGGCAATAAACGAAGCAATTAAGCAAGCATGGGAAGAAGGAGAACGCAACATTGTGATTCTATCAGACTCACAAACAGCAATAAGCATGACGTTAAATAGAACAAACACAAAGCTCGCTAGCTAATGAAATTCAGCTGAGGAATGAGTTCCCTCTTTCCTCAGCTGAATTTCAACGATCGAACGAACGAACGAACGAACTAATGAACGAACGAACGAACGAACGAACTAACGAACGAACGAACGAAGCAGGAGGCAAAATTAGAATAAAAATAACACAAGACGGAAGCACACAGAAAGAGATACAGGCTGCCCCAAACTAGCTTTGCAAGCGACAAATAAAGCGAACAAGAAAGAACTGTTTAAAGATGGGGTCAACAAAAGAAAAATACGAGAAAAAACGATAAAAAAAGAAGATGGCAAACAGAATGGGACCATGGGACCAAAGGAAGGGCCACATATGAAGCTTGCAAGGAAGTCAGCAATCGAAGAATAAGACTCAACAGAAAAGCCAGACAAGCAATAACCGAGCACGGGAACTTCGAAAGCTATATCGAAAGATTCCGACACAACCGGAATATGCCAATGCAAGAAGGCAAGAGAAACCGCCCAACACATGATGAAAGATACCACACTGCAAGCGAACGCACAAGCCAGACAAGAGATATTAGGGAAATATGGGAACACCGACATAACACTCAGAATTAGAGGAGAAACGAACGAAACGCACTTAGCCAAAGTCAATGAATGGGCATAGCGCGTGATAAGAGACGAAGATGAATTATAAGAAAGAAACAGAGGACACAAGCATAAGAACATAGAGAAAAGAAAACTCATACACCGAAAGGTAAAAGAGTAAACAAAAAGAAAGTAAGTATAAATGAAATTGCCAATTCTTGGTTGCAGAATACTTCAAACATTAAAAGTGCGATTCTTTTCGCAATCTACAACAAGTTAGTCTTACAAAGACTATATCAAACACTCATTGAAACAACTACTTCCCGGGCTAATACCCCGACGGACATTGAATTATACAACAAGTGTTTGCTGCTACATACAGTAACCTACTGCAAATGTACCAATTTGGGTCAAATTATTCAGGCCATCTATAGACGCGTTTCGAGATTTATCTCTCATCAGTATAGCTTTGCAATTACCTCCAAGAATTAGCAATTTCATTTATACTTATGTTTGAACGGTAACGTGACCGCCAGTCTAAGGTGTCAAATTGTTTAGAGGTAATGGCAAAGCTATACTGATGAGAGATAAATCTCGAAACGCGTCTATAGATGGTCTGAATAATTTGACCCAAATTGTTACATTTGCAGTAGGTAACTGTATGTAGCAGCAAACACTTGTTGTATAATTCAATGTCCGTCGGGGTATTAGCCCGGGAAGTAGTTGTTTCAATGAGTGTTTGATATAGTCTTTGTAAGACTAACTTGTTGTAGATTGCGAAAAGAATCGCACTTTTAATGTGTAAAAAGAAAGTATGTGCCTCACGACTAAACGCCATTGCGTTTAGCAAACAATAAAACAATTGCGTTTAGTCTTGGCGTATCTATATCTTAAGGTTTTCATACTTCATTATAATTGAAGATAAAATACAATGCTTGAAGCCTTGATGTGTCTTTACCCTAACATTTTCTCATTTCTTTACGCTTCAAAACGAAACGCAATGCTCGAAGCCTTAACATGTCTCTAAGATCTTTACACATTTGATTACGTTTCAAAATTTCAAGCAATACTTGAAGCCATGAAGTGTATTTACCTTAAGTTCCTAACATTTGATCTCTATTCATATTATTAGGATCGCAAAAATGTTGTTTTTATTATAATTAAGTCTCTTGGTATCAATCGGTGTCTCATACCTATAAAGATACATTGATTATTATTTGCAATAGTGGTGCACATTAGTGGTGAAAATAGTAATCAATGGGCCCGTTCATCAGAGACAACAGTTGGGAGTTTACTGCCAACTGTTGGGAAATTCTCTGATGACCGGATTGTTAGTTGTGATTGTGTTTTACCCTGAGGTCTTATTGATTCATTGTGCCTCGCGACTAAACGCCAACCATTGCGTTTAGTCGTGAAGCACAATGAAACAATAAAACAATTGCGTTTAGTCTTGGCATGGCTATATCCTAAGTTTTTCACACTTCATTATACTTCAAGACAAAATGCAATGCTTGAAGCCTTGATGTGTCTTTACCCTAACGTTTTCTCATTTCTTTACGCTTCAAAACGAAACGCAATGCTCGAAGTCTTAGCATGTCTTTACCCTAACATCTTTATACATTTGATTACGTTTCAAAATTTCAAGTAATACTTTAAGCCATGGCGTGTATTTACCTCAAATTCCTTACATTTAATCTCTATTTATATTATTAGGATCACAAAAGTGTTGTTTTTATTATAATTAAGTCTCTTGGTATCCATCAGTATCTCATACCTATAAAGAAACATTGATTACTATTTGCAATGGTGGTGCACATTAGTGGTGCAAATAGTAATCAATGGGCCCATTCATCAGAGACAACAGTTGGGAGTTTACTGCCAACTGTTGGGAAATTCTCTGATGACCGGATTGTTAGTTGTGATCGTGTTTTACCCTGAGGTCTTATTAATTCATTGTGCCTCACGACTAAACGCCAACCATTGCGTTTAGTCGTGAGGTACAATAAAGCAATAAAACAATTGCGTTTAGTCTTGGCGTGTCTATATCCTAAGGGTTTCACACTTCACTATACTTCAAGATAACAATGCTTGAACCCTTGATATGTCTTTACCCTAATATTTTCTCATTTCTTTACGCTTTAAAACGAAATGCAATGCTCGAAGCCTTAACATGTCTTTCCCTAAGATCTTTACACATTTTATCACGTTCCAAAACTTCAAGCAATACTTGAAGCTATGTTGTTTTTATTATAATTAAGTCTCTTGATATCCATCGGTATGGTACCTATGAAAATACATTTATTACTATTTGTACTACTAATTGTGATGCACATTAGTGGTGCAAATGGTAATCAATGGGCTCGTTCATCAAAGACAGCAGTTGGGAGTTTACTGCCAACTGTTGGAAAATTCTCTGATGACCGGATTGTTAGTTTTGATTGTGTTTTTTCCTGAGGTCTTATTGATTCATTGTGCCTCACGACTAAACCCTAACCATTGCGTTTAGTCGTGAAGCCAAATGAAACAATAAAACAATTGCGTTTTGTCTTGGCGTGTCTATATCCTTAGTTTTTCACACTTCATTATACTTCAAGACAAAATGCAATGCTTTAAGCCTTGATGTGCCTTTCCCTAACGTTTTCTCATGTCTTTTCGCTTTAAAACGAAACGCAACGCTCGAAGCCTGTACATGTCTTCACCCTAAGTTCTTTACACATATGATTACGTTTTAAAATTTCAAGCAATACATTTTAAAATTTCAGGTTATACTTAAAGTCAGTGGCGTACCCAGGATTTTTACATGGCAGGGGTTTTTAACTGAAGCGCAGAAAGAAAAATACAGTTTAGACAAAAATATAATATAATTTGCATAAATATAAAATATTTCTATAGAAACTACACAAAAAACAACTATTTAGAATATAATTTCGCGTTAAATCAGGGCGTGTGCAGATGCTTACTAACGCACAGTTTTTCAATGATTTCAAAAAGACAAAATAAAACTGATAGCAGCGACTAGGGGGGGTTCTAACTCCCCGTTACCCCTTCCTGGCTGCGCCACTGCTTGAAGCCATGGCGTGTATTTACCTTAAGTTCCTAACATTTGATCTCTATTTACATTATTAGGATCACAAAAATGTTGTTTTTATTATAATTAATCTCGCCGAGAAAGATCAGAATCCTCCTGGCGATAAAGTCGGCGAGTCGTAGCGATTTCAATTATGAAATGCTTTTTTTTATTATCTCTCTCCCTCGGAGAGGAGTTTATGAAAATTAATGGTGAAACTGAGGAATGTTCCTCCGCTTTCCGGTTTAATTACTTTTTTCACGCCTGCGAGTGATGTGAGGAATTTGTTTTAATAATGAGCGGAACAAAAAAAAATTATATAGCGTAGAATAGAGAGAATGTTACACTTTTTTTTGAATTACTGAGAAATATTGCTTAAGAAACGTATAAACAAATGTACAGGGTATTTTTTTTTTTCATCAAACTGTTAACGGTGGAGGCTTCTACTTCGTTATACATCATAATTCACAAATGAAACACGACTTTAGCGTTGTTTGTATAACTGAGACTTTATTAAGTGAGTATAGTTTCGACAACTTTAACTTGTCATTTTCAAACTAAAAAAAACTTTCAGGTTGAAAATGACAAGTTAAAGTTGTCGAAACTATAGTCACTTATTAAGTGACTATAGTTTCGACAACTTTACTTGTCATTTTCAAACTGAAAGTTTTTTTTAGTTTGAAAATGACAAGTTAAAGTTGTCGAAACTATACTCACTTAATAAAGTCTCAGTTATATAAACAACGTTAAAGTCGTGTCTCAGTTATATAGTATGTTCAATAAAATAAAACCTCTAGTGTGCCATGGAATAAATTGTAGGTTGGAAACTCTGAAATTATACATTAAAATTATTAAGTCTGACGTTTAATATGACAATTCCTAAAGGGTGCAGCCAACTTAAATTTAAAAAAGATTAAATCATGGCACTCTAGAGGTTTTTTTTATTGAACATACGATACAAAGTTAAAATCGTGTTTTATTTCTGTATTTTTTTATTCAAGCGCGTTTTCACTTTTTTCAAGCCTACGTCATGTGATTATTAAATAAAGGGAATTTTTCTTTCAGGTATAGATATGCATACACTGTAAATTTTACGACATTCTTTGTTTTTTTAAAAAATTTCAATTTGAATCTTCAAACGAGGGTTTTCCACTCCCAGACAAAGCATGAAGTAAAATTTCGAGTTTAGAAAAGCCTGAAAATTTGGATTGGCCGCGTAGCGAAGCGGAGCGGCCAATCCAAATTAGGCTTTTCTAAACTCGAAATTTTACTTCATGCGCCACGCGTTTAAAACACTGAAATATCGCAAAGTTTAAAATATACGGCTTTAGCAATCCAATATGTAGGTGTGAATAAAACGTGAGTCAAATTCTGCGCTGAACAAATTGTTTAAAACGGTGATTATAGGCAACCCAATAACTGTAACGTGTATTAGGTTGCCTATAATCGTTGTTGTATGTGCGTGTTTTTTTAAATTCGCCGTAAATCAGTGTTTTTAAGCGTGGCGCATGAAGTAAAATTTCGAGTTTAGAAAAGCCTAAATTTGGATTGGCCGCTCCGCTTCGCTACGCGGCCAATCCAAATTTAGGCTTTTCTAAACTCGAAAGTTTACTTCATGCTTAGTCTGGGAGTGGATAACACTCGTTAAAAGTTTCATATTATCCGCTTTTAAACAACGAATTCCCGCAAAATTAAAAAGGCTGTTATTATCGGGATATGTACACTCAAAAGAAAAATGCTTTGTATGTTCTGTTTTAAATGTGTTTTAAACGTGTTTCAAACATTTCTTAAGCATGTTTTTAATTTGAAATTGAATTTGAGTTCAGTATTCCGGCATTAGATACCCACAGACGCGACTTTAAGGTCCTCTTCAGTGTGGTCCCGACCCAGTGCTAAGGAATACTGAAAAACATTTCTGACTATATTAAGCAAATATGTGAAAACTCTTAATGGGTTCGATAGCTAACGCCATCTAATGCTCCATAGTGGCATCGTCAATGTCACAAATGCACAAAGTGCATATACAGGTCACTGTTTCGTCCACGAACGAGCTATACTATGTTTGTGAAACCAGAAAACAAATATCAAAATTGAATTTGATTTCTGTATTCCGGCAACAGATACCCACAGACGTGTTTCGGACTTCAAGGTCCTCTTTAGTGTAGTCCCGACCCAGTGCTGAGGATACTGAACATTTCTGCGTAATTGTTAATGTTTTAAACGCTGTTTCAATGAAAAAACACGTTATATAATCAAATATACAGGGTTTTGTTTTATCGAGCGCCTTTTCACTTTTTTGATGCCTACTAGTAATGTGAAGAATTTGTTTTAATAATAAGCGGAACACAAAAGAATTAAATAGTGAAGCATACAGAGAATATTACACATTTTCGAATAACTAAGAAATATAACTTGAGAAATCTACAGAGATTTCTTTTTTAAGTATACATGGTGATGTATACGTTGCAGGAATTTGTTGTTTTTATAAAAGAGTTAAATTTAAAGCTTCTAACGAATCCACTCCCAGATTAAGCATGAAGTAAATTTTGAGTTTATAAAAGCCTGCGAATTTGGGTTGGCGCGTTTCAACATATTGAAAAAATGATAATCGCGTTTATAAACGTTTCTGAATACCCTGTTTGTTTAGTGTAGTCACACCCTTATACAGATTTTCTGGAATATAGTAAATCATGAATTAATTTCGAAAATGTGAATGCAAGATTTATCTTTAATTAATTTCTCAATTAATTTCTCACTTAACCCGTGGTTATTTTTGAAATAATTCTGGATATTTAAAACACTAGTTAAACAATCCAAGTGTATTAAATATCCAGAATTAATTCAAGATTTAATTATAATAATTTATGGAATATAATAAATATTTCAGGATTTATAATTGAAATATTCTCCATACTTAATAACCGTTTTTTTTTCTTCTCGCTCATTTCTCGTTTATTATAAAAATTGATCATTTTTATGGTTATTGATTTACATTATATGTGTAATAAATGTTGGCCTTTAGAAATTCCTCGAAGAAACTTTTAACGAGTTGGCGAAATTTGTGTGGGAAGTTTTAATGGAGGGACGATTAAATCCCGCACGTAATGAATCGCACGTAGGCAAGTTGTATACCCACAATGCACTTTTTTGTTGTACCAAAGTTGGCAACAACTATCATCCTCGGCCACTCTAAGAAGAGCTTACAAGATGCTTTATAATACACAGAAAATATAATACAAATATGCACTTTTACTAAAATTAATTACTTAGCTGAATTAGGATGGTCAAAATAATATCATTTAACTATTAATATATTAATAAACCCTGTATTCTTAATATATTAATAGTTAAATGATATTATTTTGTCCATCCTAATTCAGTTAAGTAATTAATTTTAGTGAAAGTTCATATTTGTATTGTATTTTCTGTGTATTATAAAGCATCTTGTAAGCGGTAGGGAAACTTGCTGATTTGATAGGTCAATAAAAGAAAAAGTATTTCACATATCGATTTAATTCTTTGTTAATCGTATTGTAGACATCCTGAATTTGTGTTTTAAGTGATTTTAAAAATAAAATCGAACAAATGGCGGCCCTCATTAGCGATACACTGATCCACCCGCTTTTTGAAGTTTCGCTCCACTCTTTCGAACATATCGACGAGAATGTTTGCGATGGCTTGGCGAATGTTGTGCTTTAGGTGTTGCAGGGTCCGTGTTTTGTCATTGTAAACAATGGATTTAAAATATCCTCATTAAAACAAGTCACAGGGAGCCAAATATGGGGAGCGCGCGGGTCACAGTACATCACCCTTCAAGGAGATTAGGCGCTCGTAGAAGTGTTCCCTCAAAAGTTCCATTGAAGTTCTCGCTGTGCTTGCCGTGGCTCCGTCCTGCTGGAACCATACGTCCCCAAGTTCCATTTCTTTAAGTTTTGGGAGAAAAAATGCCTCAATCATTTCTCTATAGCGAACTGCATTCACAGTAACAGTGTGTTCTTCCTCTTCTTCTTCCTCTCGACGTTTTCTGGTGTTCTGGAAATCCGTTGACCTCCAAGCCCTTTTTTGCCACACTGCCACTTTCCCTGAATGCGTGCACCCACGAAACGATTGATTGCCGGCCAGGAACGGGACCCGGTGAATGAATATTGAACCGAGTTTGGAAGGCACGTTGGGTGGCCATTGAAAAAGTAGGCCTCGGCGGCGAACGCACGCTCCTCCTTTGTCCAATGCATGACGACAACTGGCTTGAGCGGTAACAACACTTCAAGACCCCCTCTATCGAATGAGACCTCCCTACCCTTTTCTGACCACGCCTCGCTCATTGGCGCCCAATTCAAATCAGCAAGTTTCCCTGCCGCACTTTATATTATTTGTAAGGTTTTGAGGAAAGCGGCAGTATTCAGAAAATTATAAGCAGTAGCGGCTCGTGATTTTTTGGGACTGAAGGGCACCAGGAGGTCTGGGGAGTGCGCGCCCTCGGATTTTCTTTTTGCAAAATATGCTTCCTAAACCCTAAATGTAAATTTATAATAATGTATCTGTTGAAAGAAATTTGTCACAGGTCACGGTTTGTCACGGGAGAGCAGTGCCTCGTTGCTCTCCCTGTAGCAGCCGCCACTGAGTATAAATTTAGATATTTTTATAAAACAGATAACATGTTAAAAAGGATTAAGATTCGTTTATAAAACTTTGTCTGTACAAAATATTATGTCCATGGGGAGAGGGAGGTGCAAGAGTTGAAATATTTGTTAAACACTTATGATATGAGCAATATATCAAAATCAACCGCAATGAACAATAAGCAGGGTAAAGTTTTTCAATTTTCAGAGAATTGTTATTATTTTTAACCTACATAACTGAACATAGCTTTAGTGTAATGTGTTTCAATTTGGCTGTAATACTGCTCCTGAAATCTAGTTCCCTAGTACTACTACTGTATCTAGTTCCCTAGTAGTGCTACTGCATCTGGAACCACATGCAGTAGCAGTACTAGTACTAGGCAACTAGATGCAGTTGGAAACTAGATGCATTGCAGTACTATGAAAACACTGCTACACTGCTACTGCATCTAGCACTGCTACTACATCTAGTTTCTTAGTATGCATCTAGATTTATAGTACTGCTACTGCAACTATTCTCTAATACTGCTAATAGGTCTAGTTCGTAAGTACTCCTACTATTTCTAGTTAAATAGTACTGCAATGCATCTAGTACCCCAGATGCAGTGGGAAACTAGATGCATTGCAGTACTATCAAAACCCTGCTACACTGCTACTGCATCTAACACTGCTACTGCATCTAACACTGCTACTACATCTAGTTTCTTAAAATGTATCTAGATTTATAGTACTGCTACTGCAACTATTCACTAATACTTCTAAATTATCTAGTTTGTAAGTACTCCTACTAATTCTCGTTAAATAGTACTGCAATGCATCTAGTACCCCAGATGCAGTGAGAAACTAGATGCATTGCAGTACTATCGAAACACTGCTACACTGCTACTGCATCTAACGCTGCTACTACATCTAGTTTCTTAAAATGTATCTAGATTTATAGTACTGCTACTGCAATTATTCACTAATACTTCTAATATATCTAGTTTGTAAGTACTCCTATTAATTCTCCTTAAATAGTACTGCAATGCATCTAGTTCCCCAGTGCAGTTTCAGTTTCTTAGTATGCATCTACTGCATCTAGTTCCTTAGTATTGTTACTTCATCTAGTTCACTAGTATTGTTACTGCATCTAGTACTGCTACTATATCTAGTTTCTTAGTATGTTTTCTAGTACTGTGTGGAGACACGTCAGTGCACGCAACAGCGTGGGAAAAGCGCTCGACTGTAGGGTGACTCACCATCCTGCGGCGAGCGAACGCACGCGTCCCCATCTACGTCATGCGGTACGAGCGGGGATGAAAGAGCCAGACTGCATGGCTTAAATAGGGCGCACACCCCCACAAACAGCATCAGTTCCTTCTACTCTAGCTGGCTGAGTGGAGGAACAGGCTAAGCGAGCTCACCATAGCACACTAAGCCAAAACAAAATCGACACGGTAATGCTGGATTCTGCCCCAACCATAACAACCTTCGAGCCCGCTGCCGCAAGAGGCTTCGGAACGCGATCAGAAGGTCGGCCAAGTACCTGGTGGCACCGCGGCCTCTGTCTCCGTTGCCACCATCACCGCGGTGGGCGCACAGGAGGCGAAGGACCTCCCCATACCTGGTGGTGCCACGTCCGCTCTCTCTGATACCTCCGTCACCCCGCAAGGCAAGCAGGAGGATCGCGGAGGGACCTCCACGTCATCGGCCCGTCGACAGGAACAGCCCGAGGACACTGGCCTACCCGACACTACGGCGATTGCACGCACCGCCTCTGCCATACACCGGGATCGACCCGCTAGGAGTCCCCTACAGGACCCCTGCAGATTCAGCGTCCGAACGTGGAGCAGGAGAGCCGCTGAAGCGCAGCACCTGTATCCATATAAATGTGTAAATAAATCTATTGTAAATACGCACCGCTGTAAATAAAAACATTAACCAACGAACTATTCCCTTGAATATAATACAACAACCCCAAATACTGCTACTGCAACTATTCTTTAGTACTGCTAATAGATCTAGTTCGTAAGTACAGCTACTAATTCTAGTTAAATAGTACTGCAATGCATCTAGTTCCCCAATGCATCTAGTTTCCTAGTATGTACCTAGCTGTCTAGTACTAGTACTGCTGCTACTGCATGTAGTTCCTTAGTACTGTTGCCGTATTTAGTTCCCTAGTACTGCTCATAGATCTAGTTCTCTAGTACTGCTCATGGATCTGGTTCCCTAATACTGCAATTACATCTAGTTCCGTAATACTGCTACTGCATCTAGTTCCTTAGTACTGTTACTTCATCTAGTTCCTTAGTACTATTATTTCATCTAGTTCCCTAGTATTGTTACTGCATCTAGTACTGCCACTACATCTAGTTTCATAGTATATATTTAATTTTCTAGTACTGCTACTGCAACTATTCTCTAGCACTGATAATAGATCTAGTTCGTAAGTACTGCTATTAATTCTAGTTAAATAGTACTGCAGTGCATCTAGTTCCCCGGTGCATCTAGTTTCATAGTATGCATCTTTTAAATTATAGGTTTGTTGTTATAAGTAAATGTATGACGGACTGTTTCCCAAGTGACATCGGACCTCCTTAGTATGCATCTAGTTGCCTAGTACTAGTACTGCTGCTACTGCATGTGATTTCTTAGTACTGTTGCCGCATTTAGTTCCCTAGTACTGCTCATAGATCTAGTTCTCTAGTACTGCTCATGGATCTGGTTCCCTAATACTGCAATTACATCTAGTTCCGTAATACTGCTACTGCATCTAGTTCCTTAGTACTGTTACTTCATCTAGATCCTTAGTACTATTATTTCATCTAGTTCCCTAGTATTGTTACTGCATCTAGTACTGCCACTACATCTAGTTTCTTAGTATGTATCTAATTTTCTAGTACTGCTACTGCAACTATTCTCTAGCACTGATAATAGATCTAGTTCGTAAGTATCGCTATTAATTCTAGTTAAATAGTACTGCAGTGCATCTAGTTCCCCGGTGCATCTAGTTTCATAGTATGCATCTTTTAAATTATAGGTTTTTTAGGTACAAGTAAATGTATGACGGACTGTTCCCCAAGTGGCATCGGACCTCCCTAGTATGCATCTAGTTGCCTAGTACTAGTACTGCTGCTACTGCATGTGATTCCTTAGTACTGTTGCCGCATTTAGTTCCCTAGTACTTCTCATAGTTCTAGTTCTCTAGTAGTGCTCATGGATCTGGTTCCCTCATATTGCAATTACATCTAGTTCCGTAATACTGCTACTGCATCTAGTTCCTTAGTACTGTTACTTCATCTAGTTCCTTAGTACTATTATTTCATCTAGTTCCCTAGTATTGTTACTGCATCTAGTACTGCCACTACATCTAGTTTCTTAGTATGTATCTAATTTTCTAGTACTGCTACTGCAACTATTCTCTAGCACTGATAATAGATCTAGTTCGTAAGTACTGCTATTAATTCTAGTTAAATAGTACTGCAGTGCATCTAGTTTCCTAGTATGCAACTTTTAAATTATATAAAGATAATTTATCATAAAGATAAATTGAGTTTGTCAATAGGTTGCAGAATATTTATAAAATATAAAAACGAATTAAAATTAATATCGACTTTCTGCAAAAAGTTTGTCTCCAAATATTCATTGAAACAACTACTTCTCGAGCTAATACCCCGACAGATATTGAATTATACAATGAATATTTGCGTTACACGACAGCACTGCTGTTCTATGCATAATTTATATGCAAAATGCAACATCAGGTCAAACTATTCTCTAACCAAACTAAATGAAACAAAAGGAAATTGAAATAAATTGAAAAAGAATTGAAAAGAAAAAAAGAAATTGAATTCAATTTCTTTTTTTCTTTTCAATTCTTTTTCAATTTATTTCAATTTCCTTTTGTTGAATTCAATTTCTTTTTTTCTTTTCAATTCTTTTTCAATTTATTTCAATTTCCTTTTGTTTCATTTAGTTTGGTTAGAGAATAGTTTGACCTGATGTTGCATTTTGCATATAAATTATGCATAGAACAGCAGTGCTGTCGTGTAACGCAAATATTCATTGTATAATTCAATATCTGTCGGGGTATTAGCTCGAGAAGTAGTTGTTTCAATGAATATTTGGAGACAAACTTTTTGCAGAAAGTCGATATTAATTTTAATTCGTTTTTATATTTTTTAAATTATAGGTTTGTTGTTATAAGTAAATGTATGACGGACTGTTCCCCAAGTGGCATCAGACCTTCCTAGTATGCATCTAGTTGCCTAGTAATAGTACTGCTGCTACTGCATGTGATTCCTTAGTACTGTTGCCGCATTTAGTTCCCTAGTACTTCTCATAGTTCTAGTTCTCTAGTAGTGCTCATGGATCTGTTTCCCTAATACGTCAATTACATCTAGTTCCGTAATACTGCTACTGCATCTAGTTCCTTAGTACTGTTACTTCATCTAGTTCCCTAGTACTGTTACTGCATCTAGTTCAAAACAAATTACATTTTTTTGTGTGTATTTGTTGAAAAATATTTAAACGAACACAGATATGCTTATTTAGAAAGTAAAGTAGTTCCCCAGTTGCCTAGTACTAGTACTGCTGCTACTGCATGTGGTTCATTAGTACTGTTGCCGCATTTAGTTCCCTAGTACTGCTCATAGCTCTAGTTCTCTAGTACTGCTCATGGATCTGGTTCCCTAATACTGCAATTACATGTAGTTCCGCAATACTGCTACTGCATCTAGTTCCTTAGTACTTTTACTTTATCTACTTCCCTAGTATTATTACTGCATCTAATTCAAAATAAATTACATTCTTTTTTTTTGTGCATGTGTTAAAAAATATTCAAACGAACGCAGATATGTTTATTTAGAAAGTAACGTAATCTCGGCGCGCACTCGAATGTTTCGAAGAGCCGTTCCAGGCATTATAATCTTCGGTTTACGATTGCGTGTGAGAACGTTCGTACGAACATTAACTTTTACTGCCGAGATTAACCAAATGACCACTTGACATCGTTCTCTCGTGTAATCTCTCATCTCTCGCGCCGTACGATATTAATGCAATTAAGACCGCGCACTCGGAAAATTACGATTGAAATTAAACACTCCGAACTTGAGAACTACTTATCCTCCATATGGTGTACCTTTATTACTTGTAATATACGGGGTGGTCCATTATTAATACAGTTATTGGTTATAGCGGCTTTTTATATAATTTAGTATGTATTTATTTTACAAAAAAAAATTTTTTTTTGCTAATTAAAGTTAGCGGATGGAAACAGAAGTACGGTTTCAAGATACCCATTTTTCCTCTTTTTCTTCTCTCTACTCTTTTTTCGGTGGGGCGCAACAAAGGCTTCGCAAAAAAAGAAACCGAACGGGGGTAGAGCAATATTTCGACAATTTTTATTAGTTTCTTTAGGGCATATTCTAAAATTCAAAAACAGAGAATAATAATAATATTATACCAAAACATTAAATACTTACAAAGGTTGGGCTATGTATGAAAATTGTGAAATTCGTCAAATTCTGATGTAAAGAAAAACGGAATCTAAATGTAATGTTACAACTGAATTAGAAGCAGTACTAATACTAGAGAACGAGATGCAGTAACAATATTAAGGAACTACATGAAGTAGCAGTACTAATGATCTAAATGCAGTAGAAGTACAAAAATCTAGGTGCAGTAGCAGTACTATTGAATTAGATCCAGGAGCAGTACTAAAGATCTAGATCCAGAAGCAGTACTAGGGAACTAGATGCGATAAAAAAGTTTTGCTTGAATTGCTACAGCAAAAGATTTTTTGTTTAATCTAATGTCACTTTTGTGTTTGCTTAACCCATTATGTGCCATTGATGCATATACGCAATATTGTTATTTTGTTAATTTAACATATTATATTATTTGACTTGACAATGTATGAAGAAAAACGTAAATATTTTGTTATTTAAATATCTTGAATATTACTCATTTAAATAAAATGTTTTTAGTGTATTTCTAATTACACAATATTTCAGTGTCTTATACGCGTGGCGCATGAAGTAAAATTTCGAGTTTAGAAAAGCCCCGTGAAAATTTGTCTCGGGTCGCTGCGCGACCCTCGACAAATTTTCTACGCGGGGCTTTTCTAAACTCGAAATTTTACTTCATGCTTAGTCTGGGAGTGGAAACGCTCGTTCGAAGCTTCAAAGTAATTGCTTTGATGAGAACTATAAACGACTGAAAATGTTTTTAAAGAAAATAATCTAGTTTTTAAAATTTTGTTAATCATTATTTAAAGTAAAACTGACATGGTATCCTCAATCTGAAATGTTAATGTTTTCCGACATTTCCCTGATTCAAGATTTTTTTCCCTGATCTTCTAATATAACTTTCTTTTGTAAGAAACCCTTAGTTTGTTAAATTGTTTTCATTGTTTTTGTCAAATTAACATAAACAATGCAAAAAATCATATCATAAAACAAAAATAATAATATCCTTAAACAAGCCAATAAATATGGAAGAATGTAAATAGTGCATGTAGAAGTAACAAATATATTCCTATTTGATTAATAATATAAATTACTCAATATTAAATAATTCTTCCCTTCTACCCTTCACCATAGGGTGAAGTAATTCTTGCATTTTTTTCGCTATATCTCGCTAAATATTGATCACCATCACATCTAAGCGTTATATATTTTTAACTTTACTGTTAATCAGTTGTTTATACGCGTAGCGCATGAAGTAAAATTTCGAGTTTAGAAAAGCCCCGTGAAAATTTGTCTCGGGTCGCTGCGCGACCCTCGACAAATTTTCTACGCGGGGCTTTTCTAAACTCGAAATTTTACTTCATGCTTAGCCCGGGAGTGGAAATGCACGTTCTAAACTTTATATTGCACGTTTTTATACAAAATCGACGAATGCCTTACATTTACAGCCTATACATTATTTATATTTAAAAGACAAATTCATAAAATGTAATACAATAAGTAATTCGTAGAACTTACATAAAGAAGTGTAGAATTTTACTTAAAATCCACTTTTAGAGTTAATTCTATAATTGCTCGGCCGTTAATGGGTTAAACGTGAACGAAACCATTGACTAGTTTGACTAACATATACATTAATAAACAAAATTCTAGCATGAAATTCAAAACAGTTACAAATGGCTTTCACCACTCCTTTACTTTTAAGTCCCTCAATTCGTTTTTTAACAAGTAGGAGTTTATTATTACACGAGATTTTATGCTAAATTATTATTATTTAATATATAAAATTACGAAAAAACTATTCGTGAAAATGCAAACAGTGTCTTAATTAATAAGACAATTTAAGACGATAAATATCCATTGAAACAACTACTTCCCGTGCGAATACACCTCCGGATATTGAATTATACAATGAAATATTTAAAATCTTTTTTAATTTGATTTGTTACAACGCTCTATTAAAGTATATGTAACGTTTAGGTCAAATTCTCTTCAAACCAACTGACAATACAATTTAAAAAGAAAGGAGAGATAGCAACAAATTAGAAGTGAAAGGACTTGGATTAAAACTAATGTCTTAGGCCATCTATAGACGCGTTTCGAGATGTATCTCTCTTCAGTATAGCTTTGCTTATGACGTTTAAAAAAATTAGGAATAAAATTAAAACAAACTTACTTGGAAAAAGTGTTGTGTGTGGAATGAACAGGTACGCAGAAATGGAATGAGTGAAAATGATTCCACACACAACAGTTTTTCCAAGTAAGTTTGTTTTAATTTTATTCCTAATTTTTTTAAACGTCATAAGCAAAGCTATACTGAAGAGAGATAAATCTCTAAACGCGTCTATAGATGGCCTCAGACATTAGTTTTAATCCAAGTCCTTTCACTTCTAATTTGTTGCTATCTCTCCTTTCATTTTAAATTGTATTGTCAGTTGGTTTGAAGAGAATTTGACCTAAACGTTACATATACTTTAATAGAGCGTTGTAACAAATCAAATTAAAAAAGATTTTAAATATTTCATTGTATAATTCAATATCCGGAGGTGTATTTGCACGGGAAGTAGTTGTTTCAATGGATATTTATCGTCTTAAATTGTCTTATTAATTAAGACACTGTTTGCATTTTCACGAATAGTTTTTTCGTAATTTTATATATTATGTTTAAAGTGTGCAAACTATAAGAAGCGTAAGCTTATTTTCTCGAATTCAAATAGTTTTTAATTTGAATTTATCTTGTTTATTATTATTTGTTTATGATATATATCCAAGTACTGATTTTATTCAATTATTGTACACTTATTATATTAACAATTTGTTCGGTGCAATTTTTGTTTATTAATTTGTTTATGATATCCAAGTATTGATTTCATTTAATAATTATTGTACACTTTTTATATGTACAATTCGTTCGGTGCAATTTTGGAGTGCATTGTAGAGTTGCAAGAGAATTAATGGCTCGTCCTATACGTCAAATATCGCGTTTGATTTATACCCGGAGGGATTTAAAAATAACGAACGCTCGAGATTGTTTGTGCATTGTTCTTCCGGGACAACATCCTGCGGTATTAGTCCTGAAATAATGGCGCAACTTTTATGACAAATACTACGTGTCTAATGGCCCTTGCTCTTACAAACAACCATTCTTATATTTCACTCTCTCTCTTTTTCTCCTTCTTAAAAACATGTTCACAAATTTCAAATAATATAAAATTTATTTTGTATACAAGTGGCGCATGAACTAGATACAGTAGTAGTACTAGAGAACTAGATTCAGGAGTAATACTCCTGAATCCACGCGCATGAACTAGATACAGTAGTAGTATTAGGGAATTAGATTCAGGAGTAATACTCCGTGGTTACGCTAATGCCACGCTTGGAAAACCCCTTTTTTATTTTTTGGCATTATAGTAATCGCGGAACCTACTATTATAGTAATCGCCGCGCATAGTGGGCGTGTCGCAATAGTGCGACACGCCCACTATTGCGACACGCCCACTATGCGACTCTTCCATTACGCGACTCTTCCATTACGCGACTCTTCCACTACAATGCCACGCTTGGCCTTGGCCTTATTTTTATTGCTCTCATTGCATTAATCTTCCTTTCATTGCATTTATATTCCTTTCATTGCATTTATCTCCCTTCCATTATGTAAATATTGAAAGCTTACCTCCGTCTTACCTTATTTTTCACATTCTGTGTGTCTCATTTACTCGCACACTATGCGACTCTTCCACTACGCGACTCTTCCACTACAATGCCACGCTTGGCCTTATTTTTATTGCTCTCATTGCATTAATCTTCCTTTCATTGCATTTATATTCCTTTCATTGCATTTATCTCCCTTCCATTATGTAAATATTGAAAGCTTACCTCCGTATTACCTAATTTCTCACATTCTGTGTGTCTCATTTACTCGCACACTATGCGACTCTTCCACTACGCGACTCTTCCACTACAATGCCACGCTTGGCCTTATTTTTATTGCTCTCATTGCATTAATCTTCCTTTCATTGCATTTATCTTCCTTTCATTGCATTTATCTCCCTTCCATTATGTATATATTGAAAGCTTACCTCCGTCTTACCTTATTTTATACATTCTGTGTGTCTCATTTACTCGCTTGAATATTTAAATAGGGGCCCGGTTTGTGTGTTTTTTCCCCTTTCGTGATCGTGAATGCGTCACGTGGGTGCGGAATTTATCTAAGACGGGGCTAACCTAAATATTTGAAATTCGTAATTAGGATTGTTGGCACGCCCGTGAGACTTGAGTCCTTGACCATGCAGATCGGGAGCCAAATTAATAGTCAAGGGGATTCCGAAATAGAACTCCGTAATTTTAGAAGCACACACACACCCATACACATGCTCACACAGCGATTTTTATTTAAAAGAATTACCGTATATTAAGTTTAACACTTTGATTCCCTTTAGATTTACAATAGAACCGATTTAAAAAAAAATAAATTAAACCTAGTGGAAACATCCGATCCAACTCCAACTATAATCCCGCTAATTAAATTTAGCGGATGGAAACAGAAGTCCGGTTTCAAGATACCCATTTTTCCTCTTTATCTTCTCTCTACTCTTTTTTCGGTGGGGCGCAACAAAGGCTTCGCAAAAAAAAAAGAAACCGAACGGGGGTGGAGCGACCGGATTACACGGATCGGGATTCTCTAATTTAAAATCTGATTTATTCCGGTGCAGTTCCTCCGTATTAAATTCGGAATTCGATCCTAATAAATCTCCCGTTCGGACCCGCGGCTAGCTAAAACTGTGGACAAATTCGTCTCGCCCCTGATTAAAAAACCAAGTTGAGTTTAAATTGAAAAAAATGATTTTATTTAACAGGTTGTATGTTCCTGAAATAACAATATATATATATATATATATATATATATATATATATATATATATATATATATATATATATATAGAGTGAGAGAAAGAGAGGTAGAGAGAAAGAGATAAAGATAGAGAGATAGAGAGATAGAGAGGTAGAGAGGTAGAGAGGTAGAGGGGTAGAGAGGTAGAGAGGTAGAGAGGTAGAGAGGTAGAGAGGTAGAGAGGTAGAAAGGTAGAGAGGTAGAGAGGTAGAGAGGTAGAGAGGTAGAGAGGTAGAGAGGTAGAGAGGTAGAGAGGTAGAGAGGTAGAGAGGTAGAGAGGTAGAGAGGTAGAGAGGTAGAGAGGTAGAGAGGTAGAGAGGTAGAGAGGTAGAGAGGTAGAGAGGTATAAAGAGGTAGAGAGGTATAAAGAGGTAGAGAGGTATAAAGAGGTAGAGAGGTATAAAGAGGTAGAGAGGTATAAAGAGGTAGAGAGGTATAAAGAGGTAGAGAGGTATAAAGATGTAGAGAGGTATAAAGATGTAGAGAGGTATAAAGAGGTAGAGAGGTATAAAGAGGTAGAGAGGTATAAAGAGGTAAAGAAGTAGAGAGGTAGAGAGGTAGAGAGGTAGAGAGGTAGAGAGGTAGAGAGGTAGAGAGGTAGAGAGGTAGAGAGGTAGAGAGGTAGAGAGGTAGAGAGGTAGAGAGGTAGAGAGGTAGAGAGGTAGAGAGGTAGAGAGGTAGAGAGGTAGAGAGGTAGAGAGGTAGAGAGGTAGAGAGGTAGAGAGGTAGAGAGGTAGAGAGGTAGAGAGGTAGAGAGGTAGAGAGGTAGAGAGGTAGAGAGGTAGAGAGGTAGAGAGGTAGAGAGGTAGAGAGGTAGAGAGGTAGAGAGGTAGAGAGGTAGAGAGGTAGAGAGGTAGAGAGGTAGAGAGGTAGAGAGGTAGAGAGGTAGAGAGGTAGAGAGGTAGAGAGGTAGAGAGGTAGAGAGGTAGAGAGGTAGAGAGGTAGAGAGGTAGAGAGGTAGAGAGGTAGAGAGGTAGAGAGGTAGAGAGGTAGAGAGGTAGAGAGGTAGAGAGGTAGAGAGGTAGAGAGGTAGAGAGGTAGAGAGGTAGAGAGGTAGAGAGGTAGAGAGGTAGAGAGGTAGAGATAGAGATAGAGAGAGATAGAGAGAGGGAGAGGAAGACATGGGAAAAAATAATAAAACGAGAGAGACAGGCTATTATTGTTTACTCATAAACTTCTACTATTAATTGTTCAGACATGCCCACTATGTTTTAGTTAAAGACACGCCTACTATATTTTAGTCATAGACACTACTATCGTTTATTTAAAGACATGTCTACTTAATAGTCTTTTTGTATAATGGACTCCACCATAAAAAAGGCACGCATGCCATATTTTAAGTCAAAGACACGAGTACTATCGTTTAGTCAAAAATACGCCTACGAAATTCTAGTCAAAGACACGCCTACTATATTTGAGTTAAAAATAAATCTACTAGCGTTTAATAAAGGATACGCCCACTATAGTTTGAGAAAAAACACGTCTGCTATAGTTTGTTGTAAAAAAGCCCTAATATTGATTTTTAATTTCTAATTAAGACTTTCATTCGAATAATGAATTTTATAAAGATTATATGTTCGTTTATTAATTTAATTCTCATTATTAGTAGAGAAATATTGTATTACGAGTTAAACCCAAACGTAATTCTAGTACAATACTCAAACACACAATACCGAAAATGTAATTTAATATTCAAAGGAATAAACCAATTACAGCGATTAAAACAGGTATTCCATGTTCGCGTTCATTTTGGTATTCCATTTTCCGGCACTCACGGATCAAGTAAAGTTTGCTAATTACCCGGCATCACGTTTTGCGACGCACTCTAGAGCCGCAGCCCGGAGCCCGGAGCCTGGAGGACGCTTTCAAAGCCATATTTTACACACACACACACACGCGCGCTCGCGTACGGCTAAACCAAACTTTCTCACCAAAAACCGAAGTGCATATTAATCGCCTGATACGAGCTCGAAACCGCGAAACGTCCAGAACACGTGTTCCCCTCCTTTCTCTCCCGCGAGCCCTTCGCCGTGCCGAATCGAAAGTTTCGCTTTTCTGTTTTAGTTGGGAGTTTAACTTTAATTGTCTTGTAATGAGTTTTAAACTTCGCACACACCAGGATCATTAAAGTTATTAACTGGGAATTTTCGGTCGGATGTTATAATTCATGCAAACGAAAATGTCTGGGTTTTTTTTTATTTAATGCAAAAAAGAAAAAACTGTACGCCTACAGCAAAATTTTTATTTAGCGCCTAAAATGTACATTTTATACACGCTAAATGAAGATTTTGCTGAAGGCGTACAGTTTTTTTTTATTAGATTGCTATTTCAGAAACATATAAATAATTTTAACTCTAATGTTCCAAATTCAGCTTATTTTCTTTAAATCTTTAGACGTTCGTTGTTTGTTTTAATGAGTTCAATTTGAAGCTTTAAACGAGTGTTTTTCACTCCCAGACTAAGCATGAAGTATAATTTCGAGTTTAGAAAAGCCCCGCTTAGAAAATTTGTCGAGGGTCGCGCAGCGACCCGAGACAAATTTTCTGGGCTTTTCTAAACTCGAAATTTTACTTCATGCGCCACGCGTATAAAACACTGATTTCAAGTGAGGTTCAAATACACATATAGTTTACAATATTTTAGTGTTTTATACGCGTGGCGCATGAAGTAAAATTTCGAGTTTAGAAAAGCCCCGTGAAAATTTGTCGAAGGTCGCTCCACCAAAAATAAGGAAACCGGTATTCCAAGCGTGGCATTGTAGTGAAAGAATCGCATAGTGGGCGTGTTGCAATAGTGAGCGTGTCGCAATAGTGGGCGTATCGCAATAGTGGGCGTATCATTATAGTAAGTGCCGCGATTACTCTAATGCCAAAAAAAGCGGTTTTCAAAGCTTATTTTCTTTAAATCTTTAGATGTTCGTTGTTTTGTTTAATGAGTTCAATTTGAAGCTTTAAAGGAGTGTTTTCCACTTCCAGACTAAGCATGAAGTAAAATTTCGAGTTTAGAAAAGCCTCGTGAAAATTTGTCGAGGGTCGCGCAGCGACCCGAGACAAATTTTCTGGGCTTTTCTAAACTCGAAATTTTACTTCATGCGTCACGCCACGCCACTGATTTTTATGTGAAGTTCAACATATACTGCTCTAATTTGATCGCACGTATAAAGTTACACAAACGTTTAATGTATCCAAGCAGTTTACCTAGGGATATGATTATATTTTCAGTATCTAAAATGAAAACTCTTCTGAATTTTATGAGTTGAAGCATTATAAAGACATTTTACGCTTGCAGTCAATTCATATTTTTCAATATAATTCCCAACAAAACCCTTTGATGCGAACACAAACAAAATAATTAATACA
This sequence comes from Philonthus cognatus, assembly GCA_932526585.2. NCBI lineage: Eukaryota > Metazoa > Arthropoda > Insecta > Coleoptera > Staphylinidae > Philonthus > Philonthus cognatus. The sequence continues at coordinate 12,043,696 of OW052251.1, read as the reverse complement.
TGTACTCCACTAAATTTTAATTTTAAACTAATTTCTTTCCGATTTTAAAAACGCGCGCGCTTTGATTAATTATCATCCTCGCAGCAATTTTTAATTATCAACTGTTTTTTGTCGTCGGCGCGCAGAGACAGCCAATAAATAATTTTCATTTAAAACCGTTAAGTGTTTTATATGCGTGGCGCATGAAGTAAAATTTCGAGTTTAGAAAAGCCTGAAAATTTGGATTTTCCGGCGCGCCTCGTTTCGCTCGCGCGCCGACAAATCCAAATTTTCAGGCTTTTCTAAACTCGAAATTTTACTTCATGCTTAACCTAGGAATGGATACACTCGATAGTATCCTAATTATAATAATTCATACATTAGTTCTTGAATAAAACGAGAGATAAAACTAACTCTATTGTAAACGTATACTATTTATGGTTTCCATTTTCGATTCTTAAACGTTACTACTATTTTGTTTTTTTTTAGGATAACATTGTGTTTAATTTTGCTGTTAATTTATGTTAGTTTGATTAAGTTAAGTATCGCATAGTCCAAAATTATCTGTTAAATTACCCTGTAATTGGATGTAAATCTGTTGGGATAATAATAAATAATAATAATAAACTCATTGTTGGCACAAATGGTGGATGTGCCGGGCTAGGGCAATTTTATTTATTTTGTTACGGAATCTAGACTTCTTTAAACTAGCGAAACACCGGTAAACATTAGAAAATTACCGGTAACTGATAAAAAGTATTATCCAGAATTAACCAGTAAACCGTTATTACATCGGTTAAGGTAAACCGTTGTAATAACAGTTTACTCGTTAATTCTGGAGAATACTTTTTATCAGTTAACGGTAATTTCTTAATTTTTACCGGTGTTTCGCTTGTTTAAAGAAGTCTAGATTCCGTAACAAAATAAATTAAATTGCTCGTTGTAATAACGGTTTACTGGTTAATTCTGGATAATACTTTTCATTAGTTACCGGTAATTTCCTAATTTTTACCGGTGTTTCGCTAGTTTAAAGAAGTCAACTTTAAAAAGTTGTATCTGTGTTTGTATTGTATTATTATGGTTTGTTCTTTTTGTAATAATAGATGTTAACTGTATACAATTCTTACATTTTGCTAGTGTTTTGCATTATTTTTATAAGAAAACTGATTTTTTCTACAATACGAGGGTTGCCTTTTATATTTCGGGATTAGAGAACAAAAATAAATATTAATCATTGAAAATCGGTTTATTGTTTTTCAAAATATTCCCCATTAAGATCTATACACTTTTGCATGCGTTTGAACTAATTGTCGAAGCACTTTTGCCACTCTGATTGAGGTATCTCCAAAACATGCATTCTGAACGCATCAACCGCTTCTTCAGGTGTCGAAAAACGTTGACCTCTCATTTTATTTTTTACGGATGGGAATAAAAAGAAGTCATTCGGTGCCAAGTCAGGACTATATGGCGGATGACTCATCAAATCGATGTTTTGCGTGCTCAAAAATGCAGTTGTTTGAGCCGATGTGTGAGAGCTCGCATTGTCGTGGTGAAGAGTGATCCGTTTTCGGCGGTTGGTTTTCCTGATTTCTTGGATGAAAACTGGCAAACAAATGGTTGTGTACCACTCAGAATTGACTGTTCTGCGTTGTTCTAGTGGTACGGTTGCGACATGTCCAGTTTTTCCGAAAAAACAGGCGACCATTTGCTTGGAAGTGCTTCGTGCGCGAACAACTTTTGTTGGATTTGGCTCATCTTGAAACACCCATACGGTCGACTGCTGTTTACTTTCGGGCTCATACGCGTAAATCCATGATTCATCACCTGTCACGATGTCATAGACGTGTTTCGAAGCACCGCAATCGTATTTTTTTAGCATTTCTTTGCACCAATCGACACGAGCCTTTTTTTGAGCGATTGACAAATTGTGTGGGATCCAACGCAAACAATTTTTTTCGACAGTCAAATGTTCATGCAATATTGAATGTATGCTGGTCCCACGAATGCCTAAGGTTGTCTCAATCTTACGATAGGTCACATGACGATCTTGCAATATTTGTTTGCGCACAGCATCAATGGTTTCCGGAACAACAACTGATTTTGGACGACCTCCACGAAATTCGTCTTGGAGTGAACTACGACCTCGGTTGAATTCACCATACCATCGATAAACACTGGTCCTTGATGGAGCTTCATCGCCAAAAATTGAATTAAGTTCATCCATGCACTGTTGTTGAGTTAATCCACGTCGAAAGTTGTAAAAAATAATCGCACGAAAATGTTCACGATTTAGTTCCATTCTTTGGCCGAGATAAATCTTTTAAGTTAGTGTAAACGACACAAATAACGCTCATATGTCAAAACGTTCTGAGTACGTATAACCTCAAAAATGTCAAACTTTACGATAGAGCTCTCAGTTGCCAGATTGCAACACTAGGGTTGCCCAATCCCGAAATATAAAAGGCAAATAAATAAACACAAATAATTTACAGAATAATAAGATTAGCTTAGATTTGCACAGTGAATTATGAGGCGAAATTATACAGAGGCAGGAAATGGCAAACTCCTTAATTTTATTTAATATTCCGGAATCAAATTGCGATAATGATGTGGTTAAAGTTAAAGAAATTCTACAAGTGGTAATAGGAAACTGTCCGCCACCTCTTAATATACGAAGACTAGGCTCTGAAGTTCATAATCGCACGAGGCCTGTTAGAGTAACTTATAAAAATGCAAATGATGTAAGGAATTTACTAAGACATTCTAAAAAACTACGTGATACCGAAGCGATGAAAGATATTTACATGAAGAGCGACAAAACTCCACGGCAATTGGAACACGAAAAATTAGTTCGGGACGAGCTGAAAAGCCGACGAGACAATGGAGAAGTTAATCTCAGGATCAAGTACTTTCATGGTATACCGAAGATTGTCCTAGATGCTGTCCAGATCCAGGAAGTTCCTCAGGTCCAGAAAGCTGTCCAGGTCCAGAAAAACTAAGCAGTTCCCAACAGATAACACCTAATGTTTCCATCTATTATCAGAATTTTAGGGGTTTGGGCTCAAAAACAAATATTTTCTATGACCGTGTCTGTGCAAGTAGTATTGATATATTTTGTTTAACAGAGACCTGGTTACATTCAGGTATTCTAGACACAGAATTATTTCCATCTCACTATTGTACATATAGATGTGATCGTATTAATAGACGCATGGCGCATTAATTTCTGTAAGCATTCGATATCAATCACAACTAGTCTATAGTTCAAATTTAGAAAATTATGAATTAATAATCGTTAAAATATTGTTGGGTAGAAAAGTTATATATTTGACTTGTGTATATATCCCCCCATCTTCGCCGGTAACTGATTATGATCGCGTTTTTGAAACCATAGAGAATAAAATAGATATGGAACAACATACACTAATATTTGGAGATTTCAATTTACCCAATCTGTACGCGCATTGGAAAACTGGGGATGGACTTAATGAACCACTTCAAATTTACAATAATTTTATTCAATTCAATAAACTTAGTCAGATTAATGATGTAGTGAACTGTTCTAATAAAATACTAGATCTTGTAATTTCAAGTGGCAATTTAACATGTGATGTTTTTTATGAATCTGGTTTTGTTCTCGAAGATTCATACCACCCAACATTATGTTGTGATGTAGTCTTAGTGGAAAGTTCCATTTCCAACTTTAAATCTAATACATCATACATTTCCTATGATTTCAAAAAAGCTGATTTACGCTTATTATATAATGAGATTTCTTTAATTAATTGGGGTATTGTGATGAGCATTTCTGATCCTAATATTGCCTGTAATAAGTTTTACGATTTGCTGTCCAATACAATTGCAAAGTGTGTGCCGACTCGTAGTTTTAGATTACAGCGTAAATTTCCCATTTGGTTTAGTCTAGGATTACGAAAACTAATTAAACGAAAAGAAAATGCATTAAATATGTTCAAACAATACAAATTTACTTATTTAAGACTAAGAATCAGTAGACTCAGGCAAGAAATTCATAATCTTATTAAATCTGACCATAAAAATTACATTAATTATGTTGAACATAATGTCATGCGGGAACCTAAAAATATTTTTTCTTATGTTAATGTTAAAAAATCGAGTACACGAATTCCTGGCAATATGACCTATAATAATATTAATATTAATAATCCAAAGGGCATTGTCAATGGTTTTGCTGAGTATTTTAGCAGTGTATATAAAAAAACAATCCAGTACCAATTTTAATAATATTGATGTAACTAAAAATGCCCCTGTTTGTGTAATTAACAATATCACTCAGTCTGATATTTTTCGTGCTGTTTCTGAGGTAAAAGCCAATAATACTGCTGGAGCAGATGGAATTCCGGCGTTCTTAATAAAGGATTGTATTAGCTGTTTTCTTGAGCCTATAACCCACATTTTTAATTTAATTGTAAATTCGAGCGTTGTACCGGAAGTATGGAAGTTAGGTAAAGTTACGCCAGTTTTCAAGAGCGGAGATAAGTCCAACATTCTGAACTATCGTCCAATAACAATTATAAATAACTTTCCTAAATTATTTGAAATGATACTTTATCGATATATGTACAATCACGTTAGTCCATTTATTACCACGAGCCAACATGGTTTTGTTAAAAAGAGATCAATTGTATCGATTTAGATAAACGGAAACAGGTCGATTCAGTTTATACTGATTTCCAAAAAGCATTTGATACAATTGATCACTGCGTAATCATTAACAAACTTTCATCTTTTGGTTTTACGGAGGGAACCGTTTCACTGATGCAATCATACCTACATAACAGACGACAATTTGTCCAGTATATGGGGTATCGTTCCAGTGAGTATACTGCAACATCTGGGGTTCCCCAAGGTACAAACCTGGGACCACTGTTATTCATAATTTTTATTAATGATATTGTTGAGTTAATTCGATGTTACGTGCTCCTATATGCAGATGATATGAAATTATTTAATATCATTGAGTCCAGGGATGATTGCATTCGGTTGCAGCAAGATATTAATAACATTCATAAATGGTGTGAGGTAACTGGATTATCGTTGAACTTGTCATTTTATCGTAAAAAAGATATTGTTATATATGATTATGGTATTAACAATGTATTATTTGAACGTATAAACTCGATTAAAGATTTAGGAGTAACTTATATAAGTTAATATTTAATGATCATATAAATAAGATTTGTGACAAAAGTATCAAACTGTTGGGCTTTTTCCATCGCACTTGTAAGAACTTTCATAACATTGACGTTTTAAAAAAATTGTATTTTTCATACGTTCGTTCTAACCTCGAATTTGCCACTGTTATTTGGTCACCTTACTACGAAAATACTGTAAGTAAAATCGAAGCAATTCAAAAAAGTTTTTGAAAATGTTGTTTTTTAAAAAATTTAAGGAATATCCATCTGTATCCATTACATATGAAAACCTCTTACAAACATTTAATGTCGAAAGATTATGTGACAGGCGTACGAAATCTTCAATTCTATTTTTATATGGGATAGTAAATTACGATATTGATGACCCTAACATCCTAGGTAAGCTGAAGTTTCAGGTTCCTAGACTAACATCTCGAAGTAATAACCTATTTTTTCAACCACATGCCAATACGCTAGCTCATTTTATTCACCCGTTTTAAAAATGATTAGAAGGTTTAATAGTTTAAATAATAGAGTAGATATTTTTGTAGATACCAGAAAATCCCTCATCGAAATAATGTCAGATTTATCGGTACCAGTGATATTGTTATAAATCTTTAGGCTTTAAGTTTGTTTTTTTTTTCTTTTCTCTTCTTTCTCTGCACACTGTATGTATGATTTAAAATTATGTTACATAGCATTATATTAGATTAAGTTCCCTGTAATTGGATATATGTATATCTGTTGGGAAAAATAAAGAATAATAATAAAAGTCAACTCTCGTAAACAAAAAAATAATTTTAACATGTTATCATTTGTCTAATAGTCAATGAACGTTTTTTTTCATATTAGATTAATATGTGTTTTGTAAAATAAAGTTAAATAAATCCCTTTATTATAGTTTATACAAACATTATCGTAGGAAAAAATACACTCAATGTTTTTTAATAAATGGTGAATGTGCCGGGTTTTAGCTAATTAATTTGTGTTATATTGAAAAATAGAAAGTCTATGTGTTTGATTTTATTTAACTACTTCTTAACTTGATTAGTTAACTTAATTTTAAATACTTTTATTCACTTGACTTGAGCTTGACGTCCTCACGTAGCTTGAAAGCCAAGTCAAACAATTCCCACAAAAAATAATAATTCATGACGTATATTCTAATACTTCTATTTAAAATCCTCTCATCCCATCATTTCTCTTACACCCTCAACAAGCACACCATATTTCCCCTTTTCCATTTTTTTTTCTGCAAGCAAGCACCAGAGGCGCATTGCCAACTAGGAAAACTAGCGTGTTTTTTTTTTAATACTTTCAGGATTTGATATAAAAGATCGCGTCCTTCAGCCGGCAGCGCCCTTATTAAAGGGCGTCGCGACGCCATCAACCCCCCTCATTTACATGCACACTCCTTTCAGCCGGCAGCAGAATCCTTTTGTGCCAATTAAAAAAAACTGCAGCCCGAAAAAAGTCGTCGTTTTGCTTTTCATTTTTCAAAAGGGAGATTCGCAGAGACAGCGCGGAGTGAAAAATTAAAAGTAGCGAAGCGAGAAAGTAATTAAAATGAGGCTTGTTTTGTTGTTTATTAATGATTAATACAAAAAACGTCTTTAAGCAATATTGAAAAGTATTATTCACATTTTTTTTAAAATCACCCTTTTAACAAATATCGATGCAATTATGGTTTCCTTACTTTAATTTAATCATAATAAATTAAAGTAAGGAAACCATGATTAAATCGGTATTTGTTAAAAGGGCGTAAGTCAGTTGTTATTTTTTAAGAAATTGTTTTTGGTTTTATTTCTGAAAAATTTTAAATTTTATAAATAAAAAAATAGTTGAGTAAATTAGGTACATTTTTTTATGGGTCACATTGAAGCATTTCGTAACTTTAGAGCTAAAGTGTTTTTTAAAATTATGAAAAATTTAGTAAATTTAGAACTAAAGTATTTTTCCAATTTTTGTTTTTTTTATTTAACACCTTTAATAATTAGCAATCTACCCATGGGCATTCATCTAATGGTTTAAAGTACATTTCAACTGCGTGAGGTCAAGGTCTACATTAAGACTTTAACTAATTGTTCTTAAATATATGATGTGTTTTCATTATTTAATTTAATTAATTTCATTTCATTTCAATGTCTGTTTTATTTATACGGCAATTCCAATATGTGGTGTTGCTTCAGGCGATAGGTCGTTTTACTGTTGTCCAGTAAATTCAGGGCTAGCAGGTTCGGATGCACTTCTAGTCTTTTGATGTATCGCGCAGTCACGCACTTCACTTCGTCTTTAACCTCGGTCATTTGTAAATCTCTGTGTATTTGCTCATTTCTTACACACCAGGGAGCATTTGTGATTATTCTTAATGTTTTTGATTGGAATCTTTGTAGGATCTCTACGTTTGAGGAACTCGCAGTGCCCCACAGTTGGATTCCGTATGTCCATATAGGTTTTAATATAACTTTGTACACTAGTAGTTTATTTTCAAGCGATAGTTCAGATTGGCGACCAATTAACCAGTAGAACTTAGTGAATTTTAATCCCAGCTGTTTCCGCTTCGTGAAAATGTGCTTTCTCCAGCTAAGCCTTCTGTCAAGGTGCATACCCAAATACTTGACATCTTCTGCTTGTGGTAGCTGCTGTTGGTTTATGTGAACTGGTGGACAGGTTCCTTTTCGCAGTGTGAAAGTTACATGCACTGACTTTGTTTCGTTTCCTTTAATCCTCCATTTTCTCAACCATTCTTGTATATTGTCCAGGGCCGCTTGTAAACATTGGGAAGCTTCTTCAGCATTACGATTTACTGCCATAATAGCCGTGTCATCAGCGAATGTCGATGTGTTTGTATTTAGTGTTGTCGGTTAGTCGGCCGTGTAGATAAGGTAAAGAATTGGTCCTAAAACGCTCCCCTGCGGTACCCCGGATGATATTGGGTATAGTTCTGATGTCGTTTCTTCGTACTTCACCATAAAGTATCTATCACTCAGGTATGATTTTAGTAGTTGATAAAATGGGTGTGGAAGGTCTCGTTTCAGTTTGGAAAATAGTCCTTGGTGCCAGACTTTGTCGAAAGCTTGACTTACATCCAGGAAGGCTGCTGTACAAAACTTTTTGTTTTCTAGACTGTTTCTGATAACTTCCACTACACGGTGTACTTGTTCTATCGTGGCGTGTTTGTTGCGAAAGCCAAACTGGTGTTCGGGGATGAGTTGTAGCTTGGTTATAATCGGTTTCATTCGTTTCATTAATAATTTCTCCAGCAGCTTCGATAGGATAGGTAGCAAGCTTATTGGTCGGTAGGATGCGACTTCTTCAGCAGGTTTTCCTGGTTTTGGAATCATTCTTATCTGCGCTACTTTCCACTGCGATGTAAAATATCCCGTTCTTAGTACCGCATTGGAAATGTGTGTGAGATGTGTCAGCGCTTTATCTGGTAGCTGTTTAATGACTGTTTCTGTTATTTGTTCATAACCTGGGGCTTTTTTGGGATTCAAATCATTTTTGATTGTATTTTTGAGCTCTTTTATCTTTATCGAATTAATGGGAAGTGCTAGCTGGTGTGGAGATTCCAGAGACTGGATTATTTCATTATCTTCCTCTGTGCTGATTTCTCTAGACTGAGGTTGGAATACATGAACTAGATTTTCTGCAAACTTGTCCGCTTTGGCCTTATCATCCCTCGCCCAACTGCCGTCCGGTTTTCTTATTGGTGGAATATTTACTTGGCGTTGTTTGAGTTTCCTGGTGGCTTTCCATAGTGAATAGTCTGTCACTTCTGAGGGTGATAATTCTTCCAGATATTTTTTCACTTCCATGTTTTTTTTTGTGATGCAATTAGGTCTTTTAGATCTCGTACGGCTTTGTTAAATTTCGTTTTATCTTGGGGAAATTTTGTTTCCATCCAAGTTTTCCGTAGTTTTCTTTTTTCAAGAATTGCTTCTTGTACCAATTTTGAGATAGTTTGCCTTTTCCTAGAATTCTTTGTCACTGGAGTGGATTCCCATGCCGTTTTTTTTTTCTTTCAAAATTATAAAACATTTAGTAACTTTAAAACTAAAGTATGTTTTTTAAATTATAACACATTTAGCAACTATAGAACTAAAGTATCTTTTCTACTCTGAAAAACTTTTTAAGATATTTACATGAAATTTTGTGTAGATATTAGACAACAATTAATCTTTTAAAACATGTAAAAATTAAATTTATTAAAAATACTCTGCACGTTAGAAATTAGTTTAAAATCTGACACACCCGCATTTACTTATCCTTGCGCATATCTCAATTACATTCTTAATAAGTTAGCAACTTTTTGACAAACTTTCCCTCTCGTGCCAACTTCTCCCCCCTCCACACAAAAATATAAGAAAAACAACCGAAAAAATTCAATATCCCGAACCGGACGAATTTATTCCTCCGCCGGAGGCACTTAATTCCTTTGCGGAACTTTTTCCATTTAAAAAGTGCGTATTAATTGAAAAAGTCGAGTGTATTGTGAGCCCTGGCGGCACGCAAAAAAAAACTCGGTCTTAAGTAACGGTTTTAAATGAAAATTCTTTATTGGCTGTCTCTGCGCGCCGACGACAAAGAAAAAGTTGATAATTAAAAATTGCTGCGAGGATGATAATTAATCAGAGCGCGCGCGTTTATTAAAATCGGAAGAAAATTAGTTTAAAATTAAAATTTAGTGGAGAACATGTATTCATTATTTTGTTTGTGTTCGCATCAAAGGGTTTGAAATGTGTTTGGTTGGAAATTATATTGAAAAATATGAATTGACTGCAAGCGTAAGATGTCTTTATAATGATAAAAAAAAACTGTACGCCTACAGCAAAATCTTTATTTAGCGTGTAAAAAATGTACATTTTAGGCGCTAAATAAAAATTTTGCTGTAGGCGTATGTTTACGCGAATTACGCGATTTGGTTTTAAAAATTACTTAAACACAAAATTTGTAATAAAAGGTATATTCTCAAATAATGTGCATCAGATTATTTACATAAATATTTATAACTATCAAGTTAACATAATTTAAATAAACAATAAACATAAAAAAATGAATTAAGTTAAAAAAAGATTGAAGTAGAGATTAGGAAAAATGAGCAAAGATACACGGTGAGAGAACAAGTTAAAGTTATGAGAAAAATACAAAGTTTCACGTTTTCGATTCAAAGAGAGAACTTACTCGTTTGCTGTTCAAAACAAGACTCTTCGATTTTTAGTTTTGAAGACGAGAATTCACAAGGGTGTGAAAAGTGAGAGACATTTTAAATAAAGAAAGAACATTGAGCATGCAAAGAAGGAAAATAGAAGTGGAAAAAACAGAATAAATTATCTCTCCGACTGGCCTGCATTTTATAACTTCGACGAACATTTTTCGGCGACGGATTAGCGCCTATTGCGCCTCATCGGGCACGTAGAGCTGAAAACCCATTGTCACACAAGAAATTTTACACAAAGCATTTATTTGCTATTTTTCGGGTCTTCGGCTCTTAAGGTTGTCATAAAATGAAGCCAGTCTTCCACGACAAGAGCAAACAATTTTACAAAATAACAAAAAAGTCACGTACAAATTTATTTTCTAAAGTTCGGGGAATTTTTGAAGCGAACAGCGTACAGTTTTTTCTTTTTTGATTTAAATAAAAAAAACAGACATTTTCGTTTGCATGAATTATAACATCCGACACTTATTGTATGTGAAGTTCAGAGTATACGTCTTTAGCATATTGTTTCAGTAGTGTATTTAGAACTTCACTTAAAATAAGCGTTTTATACGCGTGGCGCATGAAGTAAAATTTCGAGTTTAGAAAAGCCTGAAAATTTGGTTTGGCCGCTCCGCGCTTCGCGCTACGCGTCCAAACCAAATTTTCAGGCTTTTCTAAACTCGAAATTTTACTTCATGCTTAGTCTGGGAGTGGAAACACTCGTTTAAAGCTTCAAATTGAACTATTTTATTAAACAACGAATATCCAAAGATTAACAGCAAATCCGCTGTAATTGGGATATGTATACTTAAAAGAAAAACTTGCTGTATTTACATATTCTAGTAACGCTTTTGATATTTCCATATGGACCATTCTATATACAATATTACGAAATATTCCTACGCCATAATAAAATGAAATCAAGTGTGCGCGCGTTAAAAACGGCGTTTGCGGATTCCGCGCCTGAAATAGACATCAAAGAATGGGATTCCGCCTTCAGGAGAAGGCACTTATTCAACAAGAGTGAGTGAGAGGTAGAGAGGGAGAGAGTTAGAGAGATAGAGGAGTAAAGTCGGCGGGACTTCAGCGCCCGATGAAATTTTAAAACACATTTAACCGGAAAACCGGATGAGCGTGACGGATCGCGTTAACGTCCTCAAAAGTTATCCCCCGTCCGATGGAAACCCGCCCCCCATTCAAGCCAACTCCGGCTGACAATGCGCGATAGAATAAATATTTATATGAATCAGGTCTGCCAACCGCTGTGAGATGTCTGATAAAAATGCAGCGGGCGACGAACGCGAGTGTACGAGCGTCTGCCATTCAGTGTGAATCACATTCTGCGAATAAATGATTTTGATAACGAACCAACAAAAAAACGAAAGAATATTCAATGAAGTGTGAAAATACGAAGACCCATTGATACTGTAAGGTTTTAAATTTTCTTTTTTAACTTTAAAGTATTAAAAATGTACAGGGCGCAGCATTTTGCATGGTTTGTTCAAGTAAACATCTTTAAGGTAAGTACCATTAATATGAATGAAAGACAAAAACTAATATACAGTGCCCGTTATCAAGCTGCACTGTGGGGAATCTCGGTTATTTGAAGAGATAAAGAAATGTTTCAAAGTACATCGAAACAATTGAAGATATTTCAATTATGTAAGCTAGTTCAAGAGTTTCCTTACAAGAGCTTGTCCAACTGCCGTCTTCTATCATGACAAAGCCTTAGACTAATGGCTCTTTGGAGAGGATTTTGTGTAGACGGCATACTTCTGAAGTATCTTCTATTTGGTTACAGAATTTCATCTAAGCCGTCCGCTTTACCTTCGCCGTACTGCCTTTTTAAAGTTCCTGAGACTATTTTTATAAACAGCCCACTCGTTGGTGTGTTTGGCGTTGTTGAATAGTCTTTTACACTCCTTTCTTAGGTAGCTAACTTCTGAGGTCCACCAGTGTGGTTTGTTCTTACCATTTTTGAGCGCGCTTGGGGTTGCTGCTTCTATAGACTTATTGCAGGCATTAAAAAGCTGCTCCCCCATTTGATTTAGCTCATCCCTTGTAAGGGACAAGAGAACTAACTTTTAGACAAGAGGAGAACTACTTGGGTCAAGTATAGAACTGCCTTATCAAGTTCCCTACCATCTGAACAACCAAGATGGTATGGCACTTGGTAAGGCAGTTCTATACTTGACCCAATTAGTTCTTCTCTTCTCTAAAAATTTGGGGCATACTTGCGTTTGAATATCGAGGTTGAATTCGATATATCTGTGGTCAGAGAAGGAGGGTTTCTTCCGTTTGGAAGCTAGCGTGATATCAAAACTACACGTCTAGCAGAGATTATGAAGGTGGGGGTATTCCTCACGTTACATATAGAGAGATTAGAAGTGAGGATAAATTCTAAGAATGACTCACCTCTAATGTTGACAAAGCCTTGGACTAATGGCTCTTTGGAGAGGATTTTGCGTAGACGGCATGTTTCTGAAGTATCTTCTATTTGGTTACAGAATTTGATGTAAGCCGTCCGCTTCGCCTTCGCCGTACTGCCTTTTTAAAGTTCCTGAGACTATCTTTATAAACAGCCCACTCGTTGGTGTGTTTGGCGTTGTTGAATAGTCTTTCTTAGGTAGCTAACTTCTGAGGTCCACCAGTGTGGTTTGTTCTTACCATTTTTGAGCGCGCTTGGGGTTGCTGATTCTATAGACTTATTGCAGGCATTAGAAAACTGCTCCACCATCTGATTTAGCTCATCCCTTGTAAGGGGCAATAGAACTAACTGTTAGACAAGAGGAGAACTAATTGGGTCAAGTATAGAACTGCCTTATCAAGTGCCTTACCATCTGAACAACTAAGATGGTAGGGCACTTGATAAGGCAGTTCTTTACTTGACCCAATTAGTTCTCCTCTTGTCTAAAAATTTGGGACATACTTGCGTTTGAATATCGAGGTTGAATTCGATATATCTGTGGTCAGAGAAGAAGGGTTCCTTCCGTTTGGAAGCTAGCGTGATGTCAAGAACTTCACGTCTAGCAGGGGCTACGAAGGTGAAGGTATTCCTCACGTTACATATAGAGAAATTAGAAGTAATAATAAATTCTAAGAATGACTCACCTCTAGTGTTCACAAAGCCTTGTACTAATGGCTCTTTGGAGAGAATTTAGCGTAGACGGCATGCTTCTGAAGTATCTTCTATTTGGTTACAGAATTTCATCTAAGCGGTCTAAGCGGCTTCGCCTTCGCTGTACTGCCTTTTTAAAGTTCCTGAGACTATCTTTATAAATAGTTTGGCGTTGTTGAATAGTCTTTTACACTCCGTTCTTAGGGAGCTAACTTCTGAGGTCTACCAGTGTGGTTTGTTCTTACCATTTTTGAGCGCGCTTAGGGTTGCTGCTTCTATAGACTTATTGCAGGCATTAGAAAACTGCTCCACCATCTGATCTAGCTCATTACTTGTAAGGGGCAAGAGAACTAACTTTTAGACAAAAGGAGAACTACTTGGGTCAAGTATAGAACTGCCTTATCAAGTGCCCTGCCATCTAAACAACCAAGATGGTAGGGCACTTGATAAGGTAGTTCGATACTTGACCCAATTAGTTCTCCTTTTGTCTAAAAATTTGAGGCATACTTGCGATTGAATATCGAGGTTGAATTAGATATATCTGTGGTCAGAGAAGGAGGGTTTCCTCCGTTTGGAAGCTAGCGTGATATCAAGAACTTCACGTCTAGCAGAGATTATGAAGGTGGGGGTATTCCTCACGTTACATATAGAGAGATTAGAAGTGAGAATAAATTCTAAGAATGACTCACCTCTAGTGTTGGTATCTAAGCTGCTCCGGATTCATGATGGGCATCCGCGACCGCCCCAATGATGACGCCTACCCCTTCTCGATCGGCAGTGCTAAGGAGCCCAGACACATACCTTAGAGGGATGTCTGAATTGTGGGCGAAGTAGGAGGAGACCAGCCAGAGGTTGCAATTCTGGTACTCCATGGATACAGCGACAGTATCACCGTTGCTAAAATTATGCAGAATAAGAGCACTGTATCTTTTATTTATGAGAATACAGGAGCGCGGCTTACCTGACTTCTGCACGTAAAAGAGTCTGTAGTCCTTGGAGCCCAGCCCACAGATTCTGTTACCCACGATCTAGGGTTCTTGTATTAGGGCGAGGGAGGACATTGCGCGGCTTACCTAACGTCTGCACGTGAAAGAGTCTGTAGTCCTTGGAGCCCAGCCCACAGATCCTGTTACCTACGATCCAGGGTTCTCGTATTATCGCGAGGGAGGATATCGCTCGGCTTACCTGACTTCTGCACGTGAAAGAGTCTGTAGTCTTTGGAGCCCAGCTCACAGATCCTGTTATCCACGATCCAGGGTTCTTGTATTAGGGCGAGGGAGGACATCGCGCGGCTTACCTGACTTCTGCATATGAAAGAGTCTGTAGTCCTTGGAGCCCAGCCCACAGATCCTGTTACCCACGATCCAGGTTTCTTGTATTAGGGCGAGGGAGGACATCGCGCGGCTTACCTGACTTCTGCACGTGAAAGAGTCTGTAGTCCTTGGAGCCCAGCCCACAGATCCTGTTACCCACGATCCAGGGTTCTCGTATTAGGGCGAGGGAGGACATCGTCCGGCTTACCTGACTTCTGCACGTGAAAGAGTCTGTAGTCCTTGGAGCCCAGCCCACAGATCCTTTTACCCACGATCCAGGGTTCTTGTATTAGGGCGAGGGAGGACATCGCGCGGCTTACCTGACTTCTGCACGTGAAAGAGTCTGTAGTCCTTGGAGCCCAGCCCACAGATCCTGTTACCCACGATCCAGGGTTCTTGTATTAGGGCGAGGGAGGACATCGTGCGGCTTACCTGACTTCTGCACGTGAAAGAGTCTGTAGTCCTTAAAGCCCAGCCCACAGATCCTGTTACCCACGATCCACTGTTCTTGTATTAGAACGAGGGAGGACATCGCGCGGCTTACCTGACTTCTGCACGTGACTGAGTCTGTAGTCCTTGGAGCCCAGCCCACAGATCCTGTTACTCACGATTCAGGGTTCTTGTATTAGGGCGAGGGAGGACATCGCGCGGCTTACCTGACTTCTGCACGTGAAAGAGTCTGTAGTCCTTGGAGCCCCGCCTACAGATCCTGTCACCCACGATTCAGGGTTCTTGTATTATCGCGAGGGAAGACATCGCGCGGCTTACCTGACTTCTGCACGTGAAAGAGTCTGTAGTCCTTGGAGCCCAGCCCACAGATCCTGTTACCCACGATCCAGGGTTCTTGTATTATCGCGAGGGAGGACATCGCGCGGCTTACCTGACTTCTGCACGTGAAACAGTCTGTAGTCCTTGGAGCCCAGCCCACAGATCCTGTTATCCACGATCCAGGGTTCTTGTATTAGGGCGATGTCCTCCCTTCTATGCGCCATCCGGAGGAGTAGAGCAGCTGAGGATGCCTTGGAGTGATAAAGGTAGAGTTATCCCCGCTATCACGGACCGGGTGTTTTTTGGACACCTCGACGACAGTTTTATTATTGTCGTCGTCAGAGAAGAGCAGCAGATTTTCATCCGCTGTGCTATCTTCGTCGCATCCCAGGGGGGTGAAGGGATCCCCAGGCCTCAAAATCGGGCAGTGAGTCACTGTCCGACGCTAGGGCGCGAGAAGTTCCAGGGACCTCTTTCTTTTTGAGGTTAGAGGTGTTCTGGTCCTTACTGTAGATGCTAAGGGTAATCACTTTATCACCTTACTCGAGAAGTTCCAGGGACCTCTTTCTTCTTGAGGTTAGGGGTGTTCTGGTTCTTTCTGCAGATGCTAAGGGTGATCACCTTATTACCCCTTTGCACTCTATTAGAGGAGCGAGGGATTCCTCGCTGAGCACAATGATGCATTGTCTCGAGATACCCTTGGCCTAACTGGTTATAGCCACGCTCCAATTCTTAGTGGATAGCGTGGGATTGCTGACCTGGATTATTTCCAGAATAGGGCACGAGAAGTTCCAGGGACCTCTTTCTTTTTGAGGTTAGAGGTGTTCTGGTCCTTACTGTAGATGCTAAGGGTAATCACTATCACCTTACTCGAGAAGTTCCAGGGACCTCTTTCTTCTTGAGGTTAGAGGTGTTCTGGTTCTTCCTGCAGATGCTAAGGGTGATCACCTTATCACCCCTTTGCACTCTATTAGAGGAGCGAGGGATTCCTCGTTGAGCACAATGATGCATTGTCTAGAGATACAATTGGCCTAACTGGTTATAGCCACGCTCCAATTCTTAGTGGATAGCGTGGGATTGCTGACCTGGATTATTTCCAGAATGGTTGCCGGGTCAGAGGGTTCCGCTGGGACTCAAGTTCCAGACCGTGGTCTGTTCGGGATCGTGTCCCTTGATACAGCCTCGATTCTAGCCCTAGGCCATATTTCCCTCAGTTCCCCGATGGCTTGTTTGCATAGCTCGGCCGATCTTTTACAACCTCGATTCTAGCCCCGAGTCATATTTCTCCCAGTTCCCCGATGGCTTGTTTGCACAGCTCGGCCGATTTTTGATAGGCGCAAGCTACCAGCTTAACGTGGCCCTGGTGCCAACCTGCGTCTCTGCACCTGGAAGCGGGACCTGGAGGAGTCCCATCTGAACCAGCTTCCAATTTGCCGGCAAGATAGTTCCCTCCTTGTGGCCCTTATCAACGACCGGATGATCCTTAAGGATGTCACTGAACGAGCGGTCTGTGGACTGTTTGGTGCACTTAGGAGAGGGGCCTGTCCTCGCATTTTTGACTACGGAAGGAGCCTCGTACAGCGACCTAATTCTTTTCGACGAGTCTGACTGACTCGTACTCTTCCCATGATCCTTGATCATTTTAAAGGCTTTGTCCAGTGTGGAGAGCTGTGCGTCTGGGGTGGAACCCAGTTTGTCCCTGATTTTGTAGGCCGCTCTTCTATTACGGAACGTCCTAGTAGAAGGTCTTACTTCGCCAGACTTACTCGAGCTGGTGCCCGATCTTGACTCAGTCTCTTTGCCAGAAGTGCTAGGCCCAGAGTAGCTTATCCTTTGCGGAGAGCTGTTCGTCTGGGGTGGAACCCAGTTTGTCCCTGATTTGTAGGCCGCTCTTCTATTACAGAACGTCCTAGTGGAGGGTCTTACTTCGCCAGACTTACTCGAGCTAGTACCCGATCTTGACTCAGTCTCCTTGCCAGAGGTACTAGGCCCAGAGTAGCTTTGTCCTTTGCGGAGAGCTGTGCGTCTGGGGTGGAACCCAGTTTGTCCCTGATTTTGTAAGCCGCTCTTCTATTACGGAGCGTCCTAGTGGAGGGTCTTACTTTGCCAGACTTACTCGAGCTAGTGCCCGATCTTGACTCAGTCTCCTTGCCAGAGGTGCTAGGCCCAGGTTTGGTGGCCGTTGGCTTAGCACCTATTGTAATGATGTCCTTTTTGGACGAGAGTTCCCCTTTAAGGGTAGGCTCTTTAGAGGGCTGTTGCCCGGGTAGTGGAAGATTGCCCACACTAGATCCCAATGAGCTGCCCGCTTTCGTGGGGTGGGATTGCGCGCTTTTGCGCGTACTTACCTGGTGACTATGTTCCCGTTTTGAGTCCTTTATCTCGGAGTTGTGGATTAACTTAGCTTCGTTCGTCCCCATTAACCGTGCCAGCAAGGGTGTCCCTACCAGGAGCATTTGCTTGCGCTGGCATTGCTCTTAAGTTAATTGAAATTACTGAGCTCTTACACTGCGTCAAAGTGTTAATCCTTGTGAGGGTTAATTAGAGTACCACGGAATCAGAATTTAGTCTGTTATCAACGATGTTCAGTGTTAATAATAAATAATTGGGTTTTATTAAAAACTGGTAGCGATAATAAAATGTTAATGGTTCCAAAAAATAATAAAATCAAATTCATTTTTCAAGGGTATGTATATGGTATCTAATTGGATTCGAATCTTTGATTCAAAACATATTTTGCTCTTATGAATCCTTAATTGGAGTATTCGTGATTTGAATTATAATAGGCGATTTAGATTAGTGAATCGATTTTTTTTTAAGGATTCGTCCCAGCTCTCGTTAAAATCTACAAGACCCGTACAAACACGATATTCACATATTAATATATGTATAATATAATTATAATATATAATATACATAATTCATATTAATAGAACTAAATATACATGCTAATAGTGAGTTTTTAACTATTAATAAAATAAATGAACTATGACTAACACTAAATTTATTCGATCCTGGTGTGAATGCGATTACCCTTAGATCGCTGTTTGCGTGTGTGTGTGCGCGCCCGGTTTAGCTCCGGTCACGCCACGTGGTCCTAATATCGATCCTTGCGGAACACGCCGCACGTTAGGTGTGTGTGCATCGACAAACTTAAGCGCGGGTGCCTTATTAATGTACAAATGACACAAACAAACACAACAAGTGGGATTACGTTCCGTTTTCGTCGCATTTTTAGTACGCGAATAACGATTTACTGTGTAATACATCAGCGAGTGATTATGTAAATTCGGTGTTGGGGAGGTTTGATCATGCGAGGGAATAACGTTTTATGATGACGATGGTGTTTCTCGGATGTATGAATTTTAACGCTGTGCACGCGTATAAATATGTATGTAAATATTGATTCCAATTCTAATTCATATTACGAGTAATTATAACTCACTCAATTCTCCTCTTCGCGGCGGTAGACAATAAGTTTTTTTGAATAGATAGCAAATTGAAAATTTCATGTTTACATAAGAGAATGAAAAAAAACTTGGCAATTTCCAGTCGGAGAGGAAAAGAAGACGGAAAAATATCATGCCTGCGGGGGATGATGTCGGCGGTTTTCTCACGGGGGGTGCGCGCATACTTGTGAATTCAAATTATCCACCCCTCGCCCTCTTCTCGCTTGTATCGAATCACGGGTGTAAAATATATTCATAAAATTCTGACGTGCATATAGTTTTTTGAATTGCAATATACACACATATATGTTGCGGACAAAACACGAAATACGGACAAAACGCGTTTGGTCTAGACAAATCGCGAATTTTCTAAGGTTTTTAGACAATTGCCGAATAAACTTATACAAGTTTATTCAGCAATTGTCTAAAAAACTTAAAAAATTCGCGCCTGTCATTTCGCACATTGTCTAGTAAAATGCGTAGTGTCAAAGGGTTATTAGACAAAATGCGTTCCAAGATTTTACATTGAAATAAAAAGTTCTGAAAAATATCACTTTGTTTTGAAAACAAAGTGACAAATTATTTATAACAAGTATATTTTACACAGCAATTTAACCCATTGATGCATATACGCAACATTATTAACTTATGTTAATTAAATTACTAAATAAGTTAATTTGATATATTATATTACCTAAATTTACTTAAAAATGTATGAAGAAAAATGTAAATATTTTGTTATTTAAATATCACAATTTTTACTTATTAAAAAAAAAAAATGTTGTCGGTATATTTCTAGCTTCACAAAATTTCAGTGTTTTATACGCGTGGCGCATGAAGTAAAATTTCGAGTTTAGAAAAGCCCCGTAAAAATTTGTCTCGGGTCGCTGCGCGACCCTCGACAAATTTTCTACGCGGGGCTTTTCTAAACTCGAAATTTTACTTCATGCTTAGTCTGGGAGTGGAAATACTCGTTCTAAACTTTATATTAAGTAAGTAAGTAAGTAAGTAAGTAAGTAAATTTATTCTTGCTGTCACCAAAGGTTTACAAACGTCAATACAAATAAGGTATAAAAGTTAAGTTAATACAAACGTGAAAATATAAAATACCAGATACAAAATAAATACATTATGTAAAGTATTTATTTTGTATCTGGTATTTTATATTTTCACGTTTGTATTAACTTAACTTTTATACCTTATTTGTATTGACTACATGTTAAAACCATTTAAAAAAAATCAATAAAAAGCACCAATTATTTGGTTACAAGATCTGTAAATTTTTGAGTAATACATTCATTAATGCTCAAGAAAGCCTTGGATATTAAATAGGTGCCTTTACACTTTTCCTGAACTTTATATGGGGGAGATACTTTACAGCCTGTGGTAGATAGTTATATAATTTAGGCCCATAAAAATTATCACCACTCCTAGACTTAGATAGCCGTAATTGTTCTTGATAAATGTGCTCACAACCTCTCGTGCTGTGATTATGTACTTGATCAGTTTTTTTGTAATGATCTACGTTTTTATGAACATGTAGCAAGCATTCAAATATGTACAAACTGGGTAACGTAAGTATCCCATGACTCCTGAAGACATCCTCGCAGTTGTCTCTGTAACCTATGCCCGCTATTACTCGAACTGCTCGACGTTGTAGGCCGAATATCCTAGGGGCTATACTAGAGTGTCCCCAAACAAGTATGCAATATTGAATTTTCGACTGGAAGAGAGCATGATAGGCGGTGAGTAGTGCGGGTTTATCAAGATTGCTACTCAAATCCCTAAACAGGAAAGTAGTCCTACTAAGTGCCAGACTAAGTACCTTTTCATGCTCCCTCCAGCTCAATTTAGAGTCGAAGTTGACGCCTAAAAATCTGCAATGTCCATGTACGTTATTGCCTGATTTAAGCGTAAATAAAAGGCGAACCGTCTTTGCAGTATTTAGCGAGAGTTTATTGGAATTAAACCACGCTAATGCCTGATTATTTATGAGCTCTCTCTCTTGCAGTGTGTTTTGCAAATCTGTGCCTCTATTTATAGATGTCGTATCGTCTGCGTACATTAAAGTGTGTCCTTCTTCTATGTAGTCCGGTGGGTCGTTTACATATATTAGGAACAGGTCCTAATATCGACCCCTGCGGCACGACGCATGACACTGTTGCAAAATTTGATGTCTGCTCCTTAACTTTGACTTGTTGTGTTCTATTCTGGAGGTAGGAAGTCATTAAACGACAGCTCTCGGGACTGAAATTATAGAAATACAGCTTTCGGAGTAGGACGTCGTGAGGAACGCAGTCAAAAGCCTTACTGAGGTCAAAAAATAATGCTGCTGTATATTGGCCAGCTTCTAAGTCATAGATCAATTCCTCAACAAGAGCTCGAACCGCATCGGTAGTTAAACGTTCCCTCCGAAAGCCATATTGATTATCGCTTAATACATCGTTTTCCTCCAGAAAATTCAGTATTTGTTTTAGGAGCAATTTTTCAAAAATTTTTGATAATATAGGCAATAACGAAATTGGACGATAATTACCAACATCAGTATGCGAACCCTTTTTTATGCAGAGGGATGACAGTAGCTAGTTTTAAACTTAATATATAAAATTACGAAAAAACTATTCGTGAAAATGCAAACAGTGTCTTAATTAATACAACAATTTAAGACGATAAATATCCATTGAAACAACTACTTCCCGTGCAAATACACCTCCGGATATTGAATTATACAATGAAATATTTAAAATCTTATTTAATTTGATTTGTTACAACGCTCTATTAAAGTATATGTAACGTTTAGGTCAAATTCTCTTCAAACCAACTAACAATACAATTTATAATGAAAGGAGAGATAGCAACAAATTAGAAGTGAAAGGACTTAGATTAAAACTAATGTCTTAGGCCATCTATAGACGCGTTTCGAGATTTATCTCTCTTCAGTATAGCTTTGCTTATGACGTTTAAAAAAAATTAGGAATAAAATTACGTCATAAGCAAAGCTATACTGAAGAGAGATAAATCTCGAAACGCGTCTATAGATGGCCTAAGATCATTATCAGTTTTGTTAGCGGACGTAGGATTACATCTTTTATGTATTTAATGGATCCACATGTCATACCATATATGTCTCTTGAGTTCGAGTTACCTCTCTGAAGGAGAAGAAATTGTTACCGATAGTATGTGGATTTATAAGCATCAGTGGGTCTAAATTTGGCTGAGGATGATTAATTAGAGTAGATTCAGCTATCGTAGTGAAGTATGTGTTAAAATCATTAGGATCTATATTACAGTTTGGTTTATCACAGTTAGAGTTTCTTTTTATTAATGACCACATTGCCTTTGGTTTGTTATTGAAGCTCTTAATGTAATTTAGATTTGCCTCTTTTTTTGCATGCTTAAGTGCAATTCTATTTTCGGTTTTTTATTTTGAATAAATTGCCTTTAAATCAAATGATCGAGAACTAGCCTCTTTCATAAAGAAGAGAGTTTCACGCATTTGTTTTAGATCATTGTTGTACCAGACGATATTGTTGTTCAAAGTTTTTAGTTTCTTTAAAGGAAAGCTCGTTGCACGTTTCTATACAAATTCGACGAATGCCTTATATTTACAGCGTATACGTTATGTATATTTAAAAGAAAAATTCACAGTATGCAAAACAATAAGTCATTTGTAGAAATCATTAAAAGAAGTGTAAATTTTTACCTAAAATCAACTTTTAGAGTTAACTCTATAACTGCTCGGCCGTTAATGGGTTAAATCAGTGTTTTATATCCAACCAAAATAGTATATTTTCAATCTTGAAAAATGTGAGTTCGTAAAACATTTCAAAAATTCTAGTAGTAAGTATTATAAGTAGTAATAGAATTTTCATTAAAACACTTGGTTTGTTTCAATCAGAATTATATTATTAATTAAATATGTTTCACCACGGGTTAAGTGAGAAATTAATTCATCATATTAAAAGTTGTAACTACATTTTATAAATATTTTGTTATAGTTTACACTTTGGACACTGTCGACAGTTGCTTTTTGAAATTTTGTAACATTCATAAATCATAAAGAAATCATAGCATACATAAATATTTTGTCGATTTTCATGCATTTAATAAAAAAAAAGATCTTTATTGGCATATCTCCACACCTTTACATTTGATTACCTCACTACATTCCCGTATCCCTCTTACCCTCCCTTCTCTTTTCCCTCTCCCTCTCCAGCTTTTCCAACGTCCTTACCCCGCTCCCATCCTCCCTCATCCACTCCACTACCCTTCTATTCCCTTTCGCTCCCAGCCACTCCTCTTTCACCCCCTCACATTCCTCCACCAAGTGTCCCCACGTATCCTTCCCCTGTCCACACAACACACACCTTCCATATTCTTCCCCCATCCATACTTTCCTTCCTCTCTCCTCCGATCCACACCTCGCCCTTGCCACAATCACCCTATCCTCTCTACCCCATCCCTTCTCTATCAAATACTTCGGCACCCTCCCATACATCTGCCACCTCCCATACATATGATTATACTGGCTTCTGTCAATACACCCTTGCCTGGTTCTGGTTCTGGTTTAAAGGGGAGTGTGCAGTTCTGCAGTGCACTTAGGCCTCATTAGGCAGATTGTGCCACCTCCCGTAGATCACCCATCCTCAGTTTAGCCAGCCCACCTTGTTTAGGTATTCTAGCATAGCTGAGGTGGGTAGATCTCTTATGTAGGCCATTGTAGGCCATCTATCACCCAATATGGATTCCCTGATTGACGATAGTGCCGGGCATTCACAAAGAAAATGCCATGCAGTCTCGTCTTCCATGCTGCAACCTCTACAAGATGGGGAGTCAACTTTCCCCATCCTATAGAGGTGCCCGTTTAGTCCACAGTGACCAGTAAGGATGGCAGTTAAGCGCCTGAGATTCCCTCTAGCCAGCTGCAGGTACCGTTTCGCTGATCTCACACCCTTGCCTTTCCTGCCTTTTAATAGAATGTCTATAATTTTATTAATTGTCAATTGCCCCCAGTAAAACTTGAATTATAAAATTATTTAGATTATGAATTAAAATCCTCGTTTACTGTTCTTCTGTGCCTTAAATGGATATAATGTGCGACTGCATATTAATCAGGCTGTTTTATTCTGCTCATATCTTGTATATCTTTGAAAACACAGTTGAAAGTATGCAATGCGGGCGCTTGTATTCGTATTGGGAAAGCGCGAACAAAACGTATCATAAATTTGCATGCTGTTGACAGCCGGCAATTTTTACGGGGCGGAATGTCTGCCCGGAATTCAGACCCCCCTGACATATCAACAACATACGCTTTAATTGATTCCGTATACCGACGATGTGTTTACGTACTATCGCATACTTGGAATTTTTCACGTGTTTTCATCAGCGACAACAAACGCTACATTTTTTTACAATAAAATAGAATGTTTTTGCCACAAAATGTATTGTACAATACAGTGTCTTTATTTCAACACCTCAATTACTAAAAAAAAAACATCTAAACATTTATACATTTTGCTACTTCCTTGGTCATTTTAGAGAAAAAGTACCTACAATTCTATAAAAAGAATAAAATTCTTCGCATTATCGTCGTTGTCTGGTTAAAAACCGACGTGATCTACTATTTTTATTCGATTTTTAAAAATTGGATATTTAAAAAATAGCCTCAAACCGGGTATCAGGAACACCCGCTTTCTAAAGTAATTTATTGTTACTAGGGTGGGCTAGAATAGAAAAGTTTTATTAGTGCTCATAATTAAAAAGTAAATTTAACACACGTGAACGTATGTTATGTTATGTCATGGGGTCGGTGGGTCGTATGGCTTCTGGGCCTTTCGAAGTTACCTCGACCTAAAAGATCTTTTGTAACTATCCGTGACCTACTTGAGTCCCTCAATGTCTATACTTCTTATGAAGTCTACTATAACTTGAGGGTTAATGTGTACCAATTCCTCGGTGTTTAAAGTGGCCGATGACAGGTAGTTCCCTCTTTGAAGGGACAAGGCAGGGCATTCACAAAGTAGGTACTCTGCTGTTTCTTGTGCCTCGTTGCAGAACCTGCAGTTGGTATCAGTTGTCTGGCCCATGTTGGTGAGGTGGTACTTCAGAGGACAGTGTCCAGTTAGAAGGCCGGTTATGAGCCTTAGGTTGCCCCTGCTTAACCTGAGAAACCGTCCGGCTCTTACGGCAGAGAAGGCGATGAACCTTTTCGCCTGCCGCAGACCAGGTGTGTTTCTCAGGTGAGCACTTTTGGCAGCATCTTCCCATTCCCGGATCATCCCCTTGATGCGGACTTTGATTATTCCACTGTAAGGTTCTGGTCCGACAAATGGAGTTTTGGACCCTTCCTTGGCAAGGTTGTCGGCAATTTCATTGCCTTTGATCCCTGCGTGCCCCGGAACCCAGACCAGTTTGACTCTGTTGTTCCTAGCCAGCTGCTTTAGGGATAGCTTGCACTCCCAGACAGATTTAGACTTGTATGTAGGCGATTTTATTGCCTTTAATGCAGCTTGACTGTCTGAGCAGATGCAAACCCTCTGTTTGTTGTATCCCCTGTCTAAGCATATGTAGGCGCATATGTTCAGGGCCTCGATTTCTCCCTGAAATATCGATGGGGATCGTCCCAATTCCTTTGATAACTCGAATCGAGGGCCAGTGATACCGATTCCGACTCCGTTCTCAGTTTTGGATCCGTCAGTGAACTAAACTATCGAGGAGCCTTGTAACTGCTTGACCTTCGCTCCAACATCATGGCGGCCATGGATGGTCACTTCAATCGTCGTAGTCAGTTGACATGTAGTCTTTGGGCATGTATATCGCTCTTTCACACACAGTGTTGAGGATTTTTAGGTGCCCGTTAAAGTATCCATATTTTGGTATGTCTGTCTGGATTATTCTTAATTCGTCTAGTGCTGCTTCCCTTTTCACGTGCAGATGCAGAGGTGTGAGATTTAGCATAGCCTCCATTGCTCCAGTGGGGCAGGTGTTCATAGCCCCTGTGATGCCCAAACATGCCAGCTGTTGAACCTTGCTGAGCCTTTCTTGGGTTGTGATCTCCGTTGTCTTTGTCCACCAGACAACGGAACCATAGGTGATTATTGGTCACCGTATCACCGTAATGAAAAGCCAGTATATCATCTTGGGGTGTAAACCCCATCTTTTGCCAAATAGCCTGCGGCAAGCCCATGTTGCCCTTACTGCTTTGGCAGTGATGTTATCTACATGGGGTTTCCAGTTTAGCCTCTGGTCAAAGGTAAGGCCGAGACTGTGTTGGAAAGCCCAATGAGTGTCCCATTCATGGTTAGTGCCTTAAGATTTAATTTTCTACGACCTGTAAATGGGACAATTACAGTCTTGTTGGGATTGATAGTGAGCCCCTTCTGCGCGCACCATGTACTTACTTTCCGAAGGGCTGACTGCATGCGGTTGGACACCGTATCGTCATGCTTTCCCCTAACTATGATGACGATGTCGTCAGCATAGCCTTGTACGTCAAATCCGTCGTTGGATAACACCGATATTAGCTCATCGACAACTAGTGACCACAGCAGGGGCGATAGAACCCCGCCTTGTGGGCCCCTTCACTGCGAACACAGTTACGTCAACGTAAGTAACTGAAAGCACATCAAAACATTTATACATATTGCTACTTCCTTGGTCATTTTAGAAAAGAAGTACCTACAGTTTAAAAAAAATAATACAATTCTTCGCATTATCGTCGTTGTCTGGTTAAAATTCGACGTCGAGTACTATTTTTATTCGATTTTTAAAAATTGGATCTTTTAAAATAGCCTTAAACCGGGTATCAGGAACACCCGCTTTCTAAAGTAATTTATTGTTACTAGGGAGGGCTAAAGTAGAATGAATAGAAAAGTTTTATTAGTGCTCGTAATTAAAAAGTAAATTTAACACACGTCAACTACGTAACTGAAACAACATCAAAACATTTTTACATTTTGCTACTTCCTTGGTCATTTTAGAAAAGAAGTACCCACAATTCTAAAAAAGAAAAGAATAATATTCTTCGCATTATCGTCGCTGTCTGGTTAAACTCCGACGTCATGTACTATTTTTATTCAATTTTTAAAAATTGGATATTTAAAAAATAGCCTCAAACCGGGTATCAAGAACACCCGCTTTCTAAAGTAATTTATTGTTACTAGGGAGGACTAGAATAGAATGAATAGAAAAGTTTCAGTAGTGCTCATAATTAAAAAATAAATTTAACACACGTCAACGTAAGTAACTAAAGAAACATCTAAACGTTTATACATTTTGCTTCTTCCTTGGTCATTTTAGAAAAGAAGTACCTACAGTTCTAAAAAAAAGAATACAATTCTTCGCATTATCGTCGTTGTCTGGCTAAAATTCGACGTCGTGTACTATTTTTATTCGATTTTTAAAAATTGGATATTTAAAAAATAACCTTAAACCGGGTATCAGGAACACCCGCTTCGTAAAGTCATTTATTGTTACTAGGGAGGGCTAGAATAGAATGAATAGAATAGTTTTAGTAGTGCTCATAATTCAAAAATAAATTCAACACACGTCAACTTAAGTAACTAAAAAAACATCAAAACATTTATACATTTTGCTATGTCCTTTTGGTCATTTTAGAAAAGAAGTACCTACAGTTCTAAAAAAAGCATACAATTCTTCGCATTACCGTCGTTGTTTGGTTAAAATTCGACGTCGTGTACTATTTTTATTTGATTTTTAAAAATTGGATATTTTAAAAAATAGCCTTAAACAGGGTATCAGGAACACCCGCTTCATAAAGTCATTTATTGTTAGTGGGGAGGGCTAGAATAGAATGAATAGAATAGTTTTAGTAGTGCTCATAATTCAAAAATAAATTCAACACACGTCAACGTAAGTAACTGAAAAAACATCAAAACATTTATACATTTTGCTACGTCCTTGGTCATTTTAGAAAAGAAGTACCTACAGTTCTAATAAAAAAAATGATAAAATTCTTCTTATTATCGTCGTTGTCTGGTTAAAATCCGACGTTATGTACCGTGCGATCGTTTAAAACATGATTTAGAGCAGGCTTCGAATTTTAGATTAGATTGGCATTACTGACTTTAAACACATAGTTTACCATAACCTCAAACATTGAACTGAAGTTCAAACATACAGAGAGTTTTATGTAACACTGAACAAATTCATAACGAAAATTTTTCTTTTAAGTATACATATGCAGACGTACATTTTACCACGCTCGGTTTATTAAAAGAATACAATTTAAAGCTTTAAACGAGTGATTTCCACTCCCAGGCTAAGCATGAAGTAAAATTTCGAGTTTAGAAAAGCCTGAAAATTTGGTTTGGTCGCGTAGCGCGAAGCGCGGAGCGGCCAAACCAAATTTACAGGCTTTTCTAAACTCGAAATTTTACTTCATGCGCCACCGGCACGAAACACTGATTTAATGTGAAGTTACCGGTGTGTTTTAAACTTCGTAATATGTCAGTCTTTTGTACCGGTGGCGCATGAAGTAAAATTTCGAGTTTAGAAAAGCCTGAACATTTGGTTTGGCCGCTCCGCGCTTCGCGCTACGCGACCAAACCAAATTTTCAGGCTTTTCTAAACTCGAAATTTTACTTCATGCTTAGCCTGGGAGTGGAAAACACTCGTTTAAAGCTTCAAATTGTATTCTTTTAATAAACCGAGCGTGGTAAAATGTACAACGTCTGCATATGTATACTTAAAAGAAAAATTTTCGTTATGAATTTATTCGGTGTTACATAAAACTCTCTGTATGTTTGAACTCGAAATTTTACTTCATGCTTAGTCTTAGTGGAACACACTAATTTTAAGTTTTAAATTGAACTCCTTTTAAAAAAACAACGGTTATCTAAAGATTTACCGCATATACGCTGTAATTGGGACATGTATACTTGAAAAAAAAACTCCCTGTATGTACAAGTTGAGGTATTATTTGCAATTGATTAGCTACAATTTGTAATGGTCGTATAGGCAACCCAATTTACACATAACCTAAAAACTAAAGGTGTCAAATCGTATTTTATGAAAATGTTCGGTGTTATATAAAACTCTCTGTGTATTGAACTTCAGTTCATTTCTGGCCAACTGCACAAAAAAATGCCGTCTATTTTAAATCATCATTTATCCGATCGCACGGACTATTCCGTACCTGTACCTTTCAATAACCCAAACCAAAGAGTAAATGATGTCTGTGATGTATTCAGATCCTACGGTCTTCAACAGACAGTGTATTTCCCTACCAGGGGTTCTAGTACTCTAGATAATGTATTTGTAAATTACGAGCCAAAAGGGTTTGATATTTCCCCTTGCTTAATGTCATCTGATCACAGAGGTATTAAAATACAGTTCAATCAAGATGTGTTTAAAGATTCTTTAACACATAAATTAATAAGATCAATAACACAATCGGGAAAATATAAGTTTTTTCATTTGCTGACTAGAGTGAGGTTGTAGGGGAGAATGACAATAGCAGGAAATACGACCTGTTTCAATATTCTGTTGTCTCTGCTTACCAATTGGCATTCCCTGAAGTGAAGGTAAATGATAAATCAACAAATCTTGATAATATACATTGGTTTACAAAAAATCTTCGTGAAATGAGAACAAACCTAAACCTAATGTATGATGCGTTTAACATTAGCAGAGATACTACTCTAAATAGCACATATAAATCATATCGCCTAAAGTACAAAATCGGCAAAAATAAAAGCCGATGATAATTTCATTGCAAATTCTAACAATAAGACAAAATCTATGTGGCGCATTATAAATACTAATCGTAAAACAAAACGTAACAATGATAAACCTTCTAATATCAGCAGTGAGCAATTCAACCACGATTTTATATCATACATAAAAAAATGTTATTGATTCTACCGAGAACCATGGTTTAGATCCTTTAGACTTCACCCCCAATAATGCGACAGTTAGTTTCTCTTTCAATATAATAAACAGTAGAGATATAAGAGAAGCTATTAATAACATAAAAAATAGCAAAAGCAAGGATATATATGGCTTCACTTCTGACCTAATAAAGTCATGTAAGGAATTAATTATCCCACCTCTTACATCTATTATAAATAACTGTATAAAAACATCATTGGTTCCAGACGCAATGAAAATTGCATCAATAGTCCCGATTTACAAAAAGGGTAATAAAAGTAATATCCAAAATTATAGACCAATATCTATTTTGCCGGTATTTTCAAAAGTATTAGAAAAGATCCTAATGTCACAAATAAAGCAATATTTTGAACAAAATCAGTTATTTAATAGATCCCAATTTGGGTTTCGAAGTGGAAAATCCACAAGTGATGCCATTATATCCTTGCTAAACGAGTTACTATCGGGCTATGAAAGTGGGCAGTTCACCATGGCTTCTTTCGTGGACCTAAGCAGGGCATTTGATTGCGTAAGTCATGATATACTGATAGGCAAGCTGAAACGCTACGGTTTCAACGAGGCTAGTACTAATCTGATTAGGTCCTACCTATTTAATAGGACTCCAATAGTTAACTATGGTGGTGTTAAAACGAGTGCACTACGAGTTGAATTGGGTGTACCACAAGGATCAATCCTTGGGCCTCTACTATTCATAATATACATAAACGACTTACCACCATTTGTTTCTGATACCTTTAAAGTGATTTATGCCGATGACACCACCTTAATTAATAGTGCTGGTACTTTCGATGACGTAATCATTAGAAATAAAAGGGCAAATGATAAGTGCAATGAATGGTTTAGTAGCAATAAGCTGCTATTAAATGAAAATAAAACCATTAATATGGTATTCACCTCGAAGAGACATGAATTTGCTACCCCACCTTCTGTCAAATTCCTTGGGGTTCATCTCGATCCTACTATGACATGGAGTACACATACTGACACCCTAGCAAATAGATTATGCTCTAACATATTTCTTTTGCGAAATTTATCAAATTCAGTCTCGCAATATACTCTGAAAACCACCTACTTTGCCACATGTCATTCCCATCTTGCCTATGGCTTACTAGCTTGGGGTCATTCTGCCGGCAGGCACCGTATATTCGGACTGCAACGAAGAGCAGTGCGCGTAGTGGCAGGTCTCGGTTATAGGGACGACTGCCGGTCAGTGTTTCGTGAATTGCGTATCATGACTCTGCCGGGAATCTATTTATATCAATGTCTTGTACATGTCAAAAAGAATATCACAGACTATCAGATATCTGAATCTCTTCATAATCACAACACGAGAAACAAAGACAGTATCTATGTCAAGCATGTTAGATTGCATAACTCACAAAATGGACCAAATTACTGGGCCCCCAAATTATATAACGTGCTACCATTGGTGGTAAAAGGTTAATCATTAAAAAAAACTTAAAATGCATTTAAAAAAATACATAATCGACAATGCTTTTTACTCTTTGGACGATTTTTTTACCAGTTTTAATAAATAATTTATACACTATCTTAATATTAATTTTATCATATTGTATATATTATATTCTTATTTGTATTTATGTGTATCACTTTTGTTCTATCTTTTATATATGTACACATCTATTGACTTATGTAAACTGTATCAGTTCTGGCATCAATAAATTATTATTATTATTATTCTAATTCGATTTTTAAAAATTGCATATTTAAAAAATAGCCTTAAACCGGGTATCAGGAACGCCCGCTTCGCAAAGTAATTTATTTTTACTAGGGAGGGCTAGAATAGAATGAACTTAATAGTTTTATCAGTGCTTATAATTTAATAATGGGCAGGTGGTGGCCGAGCGGTAACGTCGCCGGGCTGTATCGCTCGGCGAGCCACAATTCGGGTTCGATTCCCGTGCACGGCGAGATTTTATTTAAAAATAATTTCTCGTCGTGACCCTGGGTGTGGTGCGAATGTGTTGTGACGTCCAAATATATGTTAAATTTATATACTAGTATTAGTTACAAACTGAAAGATAGTTAAAATAAACATTGATGTTGGCTAATAGTTATATAACTAAGGCCAGGCAAAAGCCAAACCCAAAAAAAAAAATTTAAGAATAAATTTAACACAGAGGCCTTAAAAAAAGCACTAGGCGTAAAATTTAAGCATAAAACCTTTAAGAGCCAATTGCACCAATCACGTTGAATTAGTTCAACTCTGAACTCGAGTTCAGAATGACATTAGAACAATAGGAACTGTTTTCTTGAACTGAAATTCAACGTTTTCGGTGCAACTGGGCCTAAATCATCAATGGGCATTTTCAGCATCTCTATCCGGGTATCAGGCAATCGCGATACCCGGATAGAGGTTTTTTTTTTATTTGCGTAATTTTGTAAAATCGATGAATGCATTATTTCCTGACATAAATTTTACGTGAAAATTACACTATTTCGATTTAACATTATCAATAATGTACACGATTTATCGATTTCAAGTGAATAGGACGGAAGAAGTGAATTTATGGAGAGAAGAGTGGAGGAGGCGAACAAAAAAAATCTATAGAAATTGTGAAATATAGTCGGGTCCTCTCCGTGTAATAAAAATGAAATATTAATCCATACTTTAGCACGGTCCATTAGGCGGTATTAGGATGCAAAATTTCGAACGTGCATCAATTCCGGCCCCGGGGGTAATTCGGCGGATTTATGCGGGCCCCGTTCTTGCCTCTTAATCATTAAAAATAATGCGTGCAATTTGCATAGCCCCCCGCAATCTACGGCCCCTCGCGGCCCGAATTGATGCCAAAAATTTATAATTCCTTGGCAGAATGTGTACAGTAAATAAAACACCCTATAAGGGAAAAAATAAAAAAAATGGAAAAGTAATGAATGATATTATTTTTACCTGCCTTTTATTTCAATTTTTCGCGCATAAACATCTTGAAAACAAGAGCTTTACAAAAAATATCATCGCCACATTCGTTTTTCTCGAGCCAAAATTAATAACATTTGTCTGTTTAGAACTAGGAAACAGACAAAAAGAGTTATTTTGTTGCCCAGTGTTATCAAAAAATTAAAAATTAAAGCCCGTTCAAATTGTTGTTTAAATCAATGATTTTTATTAATAAAAAACGGTTTAACTTTGTTTGTATACCACAATTTATTTTTATGTGACTGCAGTTTCGGCAAATTTAGCTTGCCATTATCAAATATATAGTGACTAAAACTACTTACAAAACAGGTATATATACAAAATGGTTAGAGAAAAACACAAACAAATTACAAATTACAAAACGGCTGCGAGAATGGGGGTGTACACTAAGTCGACCTGGTCGTTAATGAGAGGGATTCCCGGATTAGCGCGGACTTTGTGTATTTCTAGTGCTTCTAGGAGATTCATCTTCCGACCCTTTTTGGCATAGTCAATGATTTTGATATAAAAGTTCTATCACATAAATTTAATTAACAAAATAAAAAAAATGGAAAAGTAATTAATAATATTATTTTTACCTGCCTTTTATATCAATTTTTCGCTCATAAACATCTTGAAAACAAGAGCTAATCAAATAATTTCGTCGCCACATTCGGTTTTCTCGAGCTAAAATTAATAAGATTTGTCTGTTTAGAACTAGGAGACAGACAAAAGGTGATATTTTGTCGCCCAGTGTTATCAAAAACTAAAAAAATTAAAGCCCGTTAAACATGTTGTTTGAATCAATGATTTTGATGTTTTGATGTTTTATCACATAAATTTAATTAACAGTCGTTAAGAGTCAATCAAAAATGGGTAAGGAATTCATTTACCGTGCGATCATTTAAATTATGTAAACTTGTAAATAAAACACTTTTTACTTTGTTTAATCACTTAATTTGTGACTATTGTTTCGACTATTTACTAGTCATTATCAAACTTAAAGTGGTTAAACAAACTAAAGTGTTTTATTCACAAGTTTATTTAAGATGTACCACAAAGTGAACGCCTACAACACAACACATTTAAATTATGATTTAGAGTAGGCGGCATTTTTTTTTTGTGCGGTTGCCATAATGTTAATTAATTGATGTAATACATTTGAGGGTATGGTAAACTATGCATTAACGGTCAGTAGTTCCAATCTAATTTAAAACTCAAAGCCTACTCTAAATCATGATCGCACGGTACCTCTAACTAATGCCCGGCGCTTCCACCATAACTGCACGTGTAATCCGTTCACATTATTTTGATTTAATCTCTTTGCATTTCTTCGTGTTTTTGTTTTTATAAGTGAAAATAGCCAACGAACTACTGATAGATTTAATCAAAATAGAAACAGCATTACAGGTAAAATTAATTACAGATAGTGTAGAGTAAATGCATTTACACTATCTGTAATTAATTTTATCTGTAATGCTATTTATATTTTGGTTAAATCTATCAGTATTTCGTTGTCTATTTTCACTTTATGAAAAGAAAAAGAAACGTTGTGTACAATTACACATCTTGTGGAAAATGTAATTTGTTGGGGAAATGAGAGTAGGGCGAGTGGAAGCCATTCTGGGGGGAAATACTTAGTGGGGAAAATGGCTCCACGTTCAGAAAAGTACATCACTTTTCTCCGAGGAGGTTATACGGGTTAAATATATAGTGGAGGAGGTTTCCTCGTAATTGTGTGTCTTGTAGAAAAATACGCAGGGCTTTTTTTATATATATATATAATCGATTTTGTTTCAGCTTATTACACGCTAGTGTTGGAATAGAAGGACTTATAATAAAGTTTTACCGACTTATTAATAGATGATTAAAGAGAGAACATCTAGAATCTAAGGCATATTTTATAACCGATGTTAAGATAGCCATAGATTTTCCAGCCACGGATTTGCCCGGCGCATCCACCATCGATCGTAAATTAAAATAAATGTTTTTCTTAATTTAAGGCATATTATAAATGAAACAAAGAAAACTAAACTAATTCCAGCCTTAAAAATATAGCTCATCCAAACTTAAATTTATTTTCGTATACAGGCTTTATCAAACACAAATAGATAGTCCTCCTAAAAGCATGTAATAAAATGACCAGATTTCAAACTTGAATTAAAAGTATGTAGTTGTGATTAAAATTATTTCTTTTAATTCTGACTTGTAGCTTAAAGCCTAACTAAGCCTGTTAAGCAATAAAATGTTGGCAAAAATGTTAAATACATTTTTTATTAATTTTTTCCATCCTAACGACTCCAATAAAATTACCAGATTTCAAACTTAAATTAAAAATATGTAGTTGTGATTAAAATTATTTATTTTAACTGTGACGTGTAGCTTAAAGCCTAACTAAGCCATTTAGGCTATAAAATTTTGGTAAAAATATTAAATGAATTTTTTAGAAATTTTTTCCATCCGAACGACTCGAATAAAATAACTAGATTTCAAACTTAAATTAAAAGTATGTAGTTGTGATTAAAATTATTTCTTTTAACATTTACGTATAGCTTAGAGCCCAACTAAGCCATTTAAGCTATAAAATTTTGGCAAAAATGTTAAATGAATTTTTTATAAATTTATTCCATTCGAACGACTCGAATAAAATGACCAGATTTCAAACTAAAATTAAAAATATGTAGTTGTGATTAAAATTATTTCTTTTAGCTCTGACGTGTAGCTTCGAGCCTAACTAAGCCATTAAAGCTATAAAATTTTGACAAAAATGTTAAATGAATTTTTTATAAATGTTTTCCATCCGAACGACTCGAATAAAATGACCAGATTTCAAACTAAAATTAAAAATATGTAGTTGTGATTCATATTATTTCTTTTAACTCTAATGTGTAAGTTAGAGCCTTCTTAAGCCATTAAAGCTATAAAATTTTGGCAAAAATGTTAAATGAATTTTTTCCATCCGAACGACTCGAATAAAATGACCAGATTTAAAACTTTAATTAAAAATATGTACTTGTGATTAAAATTATTTCTTTTAACTCTGACGTGTGGCTTAGAGCCTAACTAAGCCATTTAGGCTATAAAATTTTGGCGAAAATGTTAAATGAATTTTCTATAATTTTTTTCCATCCGAACGACTTGAATAAAATGACCAGATTTCAAACTTAAATTAGAAGTATGTAGTTGTGATTAAAATTATTTCTTTTCACTTTGACGTGTAGCTTAGAGCCTAACTAAGCTATTTAAGCTATAAAATTTTGGCAAAAATGTTCAATGAATTTTTTATAATTTTTTTCCATCTGAACGACTTGCATAAAATGACCAGATTTCAAACTAAAATTAAAAATATATAAATGTGATTAAAATTATTTCTTTTAACTCTCATATGTAGCTTAAAGCCTAACTAAGCTATATTAGCTATAAAATTTTGGCAAAAATGTTAAATGAACTATTTTATAAATTTTTTCCATCCGAACGACTCGAATAAAATGACCAGATTTCGAATTAAATTAAAAATATGTAGTTGTGATTAAAATTATTTCTTTAAACTCTGACGTATAGCTTAGAGCCTAACTAAGCCATTTAATCTATAAAATTTTGGCAAAAGTGTTAAATGAATTTTTTATAATTTTTTTCCATCCGAACGACTCGAATAAAATGACCAGATTTCAAACTTAAATTAAAAATATGTAGTTGTGAATTAAAATTATTTCTTTTAACTTTGACGTGTAGCTTAGAGCCTAATTAAGCCATTAAAGCTATACAATTTTGGCAAAAATGTTAAATGAATTTTTTATAAATGTTTTCCATCCGAACGACTCGAATAAAATGACCAGATTTCAAACTAAAATTAAAAATATGTAATTGTGATTAAAATTATATCTTTTAACTCTAACGTGTAGCTTAGAGCCTAACTAAGCCATTAAAGCTATAAAATTTTGGCAAAAATGTTAAATGAATTTTTTATAAATTTTTTTCCATCCGAAAATCTTGAATTAAATGACCAGATTTCAAACTTAAATTAAAAATATTTAGTTGTGATTAAAATTATTTCTTTTAACTCTGACGTGTAGCTTAGAGCCTAACTAAGCCATTTAGGCTATAAAATTTTGGCGAAAATGTTAAATGAATTTTTTATACATTTTTTCCATCCGAACGACTTGAATAAAATGACCAGATTTCAAACTTAAATTAAAAGTATGTAGTTGTGATTAAAATTATTTATTTTCACTTTGACGTGTAGCTTAGAGCCTAACTAAGCTATTTTAGCTATAAAATTTGGGCAAAAATGGTC
Organism: Philonthus cognatus; assembly: GCA_932526585.2. NCBI lineage: Eukaryota > Metazoa > Arthropoda > Insecta > Coleoptera > Staphylinidae > Philonthus > Philonthus cognatus. Next base: position 12,006,567 of record OW052251.1, on the reverse strand, counting down.
AATGAATTTTTTATAAATTTTTTCCATCCGAACGACTTGAATAAAATGACCAGATTTCAAACTAAAATTAAAAATATGTAAATGTGATTAAAATTATTTCTTGTAACTCTTATGTATAGCTTAAAGCCTAACTAAGCTATTTAAGCTATATAATTGTGGAAAAATGTTAAATGAATTTTTTTATAAATTTTTTCCATCCGAACGACTCGAATAAAATGACCAGATTTCGAACTTAAATTAAAAATATGTAGTTGTGATGAAAATTATTTATTTCAACTCTGACGTGTAGCTTAGAGCCTTACTAAGCCATTTAAGCTATACAATTTGGCGAAAGTGTTAAATGAATTTTTTATAAACTTTTTCAATCCGAACGACTTGAATAAAATGCCCAGATTTCAAACTTAAAGTAAAAATATGTAGTTGTGATTAAAATGAATTCTTTTAACTCTGACGTGTAGTTTAGAGTCTAATTATGCCATTAAAGCTATAAAATTTTGGCAAAAATGGTAAATGAATTTTTCATAATTTTTTTCCATCCGAACGACTCGAATAAAATGGCCAGATTTCAAACTAAAATTAAAAATATGTAGTTGTGATTAAAATTATTTCTTTTAACTCTGACGTGTAGCTTAGAGCCTAACTAAGTCATTAAAGCTATAAAATTTTGGCAAAAATGTTAAATGAATTTTTTATAAGTTTTTTCCATCCGAACGACTCGAATAAAATGACCAGATTTCAAACTAAAATTAAAAATATGTAGTTGTGATTAAAATTATTTCTTTTAACGCTGACGTGTAGCTTAGAGCCTTGCTAAGCCATTAAAGCTATGAAGTTTTGGCAAAAATGTTAAATGAATTTTTTATAAATTTTTTTCATCCGAACGACTCGAATAAAATGACCAGATTTCAAACTTTAATTAGAAATATGTAGTTGTGATTAAAATTATTTCTTTTAACTCTGACATGTAGCTTAGAGCCTAACTATACATACTTTTAATTTAAGTTTGAAATCTGGCCATTTTATTACATGCATATATACGAAAATACAATTAGGTTTGGAAGAGCTCTATTTTTACTGCCGGAATTAGTTTATTTTTGTTTGTTTCATTAATAATATGCCCTTAATTAAGAAAAACATTGATTTTAATTTACGACCTATGGTGGATGCGCCGGGCAAATCCGTGGCTGGAAAATCTATGGCTATCTTAGCATCGGTTATTTTATAGACACTCCAAGCTTTGTATTATGCTATAAGTTAGCTAAAAACTATGTTTTAGCTTTTACATGTTCTGAATTATCAATAGAACGAATCAATAGTTGATAAATTTATTTATTTATTTACTGGAAGATCCATTTTATAAAAATAGTAAATAACTGTTTTTTAATTATTATTATTTTTAAGTTTACTGCAATTTGTAATTTATTCTAAAATGGGGTCTGTAAATAATCCATTAATTACTTTAATTACCAAAAATAAGTAGTTCATTTTGATATAAAGAAAATGTAGCATAGAGAAAAATCGAGTTTGCAGAATATCTACAAAATTTTAAAAAAAATAGTGCATTTTGAGTAATTATTTATGAATTGCAAGCAACTTTTGTATCCTGTATTTATATTCCCATCCCTCAAACAAATTGATACAGTTAAAAAAATATAGAAAAAAACAATACACGGGAATACGTCATTTAATTAAACGGCATTTATTTATTCTGAAATGTATTTCATGCCTGCATAAATATGCGATCCACTCCAATTACGAGCATATATTTATTTATTTAATACTTGGCAAGGCATTCGTATGTTTGTATGTTGTAAATAAATGTTTAATGGAAGCGGGTAGATACATATGTATTTTCTTAAAGTTAGGGAGTTATTACACGAATTGAATGTAAATATTTAAACAAGATAAAATTAATGATGAATATAAATACATACATTTAATTAAACCCCTTAGGACGCACAGAGATTTTTTTTTAAGTTATACAGAATGTTTTATGTAACACCGAACATTTTTATAGCGAGAATTTTTCTTTGAAGTATCCAAATGCATACGTTGCACATTTTTCGATGCTCAGTGTATTAAAAGAATTAAATGTGAAGCTTTAAGCGAGTGTTTCCACTCCCAGGCTAAGCATGAAGTAAAATTTAGAGTTTAGGAAAGCCTGAAAATTTGGTTTGGTCGCGTAGCGCGAAGCGCGGAGCGGCCAAACCAAATTTTCAAGCTTTTCTAAACTCGAAATTTTACTTCAAGCGCCACCTGTACAATACACTGACATATTACGAAGTTTAAAACACACCGCTAAACTTTTCATTGAATCAGTGTTTTGTACCGGTGGCGCATGAAGTAAAATTTCGAGTTTAGAAAAGCCTGAAAATTTGGTTTGGCCGCTCCGCGCTTCGCGCTACGCGACCAAACCAAAATTTCAGGCTTTTCTAAACTCGAAATTTTACTTCATGCTTAGCCTGGGAGTGGAAAAGACTCGCTTAAAGCTTCAAATTAAATTCTTTTAACAAACCGAGCATCGAAAAATTTGCAACGTATGCATATGGATACTTAAAACAAAAATTATCGTTATGAAAATGTTCGGTGTTACATAAAACTCTCTGTATATCCCGATGTATACTAAATTGTCAGACAAACATTGTTTTTTAAAGGCGACTAATTTGAAGCTTCAACGAGTGATCCAAATTTTCAGGCTTTTCTAAACTCGAAATTTTACTTCATGTGCCACGCGTATACATCACTAACCTCAAGTGCAATATTAAACAAATTGGTTAGTGTAAAATAAATTTACCTTGCCGATTATCTATTGTTTAAATAACGGGAAAAGTGCTATAATGGACACATCGTCATTATTTTAAAATAAATTAATGTTATTTAATAATTAAAGACTTTTATTTATAATTTTTCATTGATTCAGTTGTTAATTTTTAGTAGGACTGGGAATTCGAATATTCGTGAATATTCAAATCTGAAACATTCAAATTAGTCAAATATGTAAATGAATAAACTATTTGAATTTATAAACTGCTTAGTTTTAGAAAATATATTAGACATTTTCTAACGCTAATTTATTGAAATATTAGAATATTTAAATAGCTAAATTAGTTAAATAAGTGAAAAAGTGAGTGATTTAATATTTGGTATTTGAATATCCGCGAATATTCAAATTCCCAGCTCTAATTTTTAGTCTTACCTTTCTTGGCATGTTATTTATAATTTTTCATCGATTCAGTTTTTAATTAAATTTTAACGCTAATTTCTAACACTAATTTATTGAATATTAAATTATTCAAATAGCTAAATTAGTTAAATAAGTGAAAAAGTGAGTAATTTTATATTTGGTTGAATTTGTGTTCAGTATTCCGGCACCAGATACCCACAGACGCGTTTCGGACTTCAAGGTCCTCTTCAGTGTGGTCCCGACCCAGTGCTGAGGAATACTGAACATTTCTGACTATTTCAAGCCAATATGTGAAAACTATTAATGATTTCGATAGCTAACGCCATCTAATGCTTCATAGTGGCATCGTCAGTGACACGAATGCACAAAGTGCATATACAGGTCACTGTTTCGTCCACGAGCGAGCAGAACTCTGTTTGTGAAACCAGAAAACAAATATCAAAATTGAATTTGTGTTCAGTATTCCACTATGAAGCATTAGATAGCGTTAGCTATCGAAATCATCAATAGTTTTCACATATTGGCTTGAAATAGTCAGAAATGTTCAGCACTGGGTCGGGACCACACTGAAGAGGACCTTGAAGTCCGAAACGCGTCTGTGGGTATTTGGTGCCGGAATACTGAACACAAATTCAATTTTGATATTTGTTTTTTGGTTTCACAAACAGAGTTCTGCTCGCTCGTGGACGAAACAGTGACCTGTATATGCACTTTGTGCATTCGTGTCACTGACGATGCCACTATGAAGCATTAGATGGCGTTAGCTATCGAAATCATCAATAGTTTATATTTGGTGTTTGAATATCTGCGAATATTCAAATTCCCAGCTCTAATTTTTAGTCTTACCTTCCATGGCATGTTATTTATAATTATTAACCGATTGAGTTTTTATTTTTTATCCTTAACTTTCATGGCATGTTATTTATAATTTTTCACCGATTTAGTTTTCAATTTGTAATCTTACTTTTCGTAGCATGTTTCATGAAAACGACAAGCTATTCGACTTGAAAGAGAATTTTGTGATAGCAAGATGAATTTCTTCTTTCGTTCCTCCCTTTTTTTTATCTGGATAATATTAGGCCGTGTAGATGTTGATCCCTGATAGGACAGGTCGTATTCCGTAAACGTGTTTACGTGACCCGAAATAACTGACCCTTATCTCTGCGTGCATATCATACATCCCTCGTAAAATTTAAATACCCCATTACCCCCATTTCGGATCTATAACACTGTACACGGACAGAGGATAAGGCCAGGGAGAATCGTTCTGTGTTGAATAGAAAATGATAACTCCTACTGAATTATACTAACGAATCGAACATGAGCTAATATTGCTTTACTGCAAACAAGTCGCGAGGAATGTTCGATAGAAAGTAACAACTCGTTCAGAAATAATCACAAATCGAACAGAAACTAATACTGCTATTGTATACATAGACATTTTGCATTGATAAGTGCGCCATTTGTTGCATAATAGTGAGTAGCTCACATGAATCGTTCTGTGTTCAATAGAAAATTATAACCCCTCCTGAATTATATTAACGAATCGTATATGAGCTAATATTGCTTTACTACTAGCAAGTCGCGCAGAATGTTGAATGAAAGTGACAACTCTTTTTGAAATAATGACAAATCAAACAGAAACTAATACTGCTATTGTATACATAGACATTTCGCATTGAGAAGTGCGCCATCTGTTGCACAATAGTGAGTAGCTCACGTAAATCGTTCTGTGTTGAATAGAAAATGATAGCCCCTACTGAATTATATTAACGAATCGAATATGAGCTAATATTCCTATACTGCAAACAAGTCGCGCAGAATGTTGGATGGAAAGTGACAACTCGTTTTAAAATAATCACAAATCAAACAGAAACTAATACCGCTATTGTACACATAGTCATTTCTGATTGAGAAGTGCGCCATCTGTTGCACAATAGTGAGTAGCTCACGTGAATTGTTCTGTGTTGAATAGAAAATGATGCCCTCTACTGAATTATATTAACGAATCGAATACGAGCTAATATTGCTATACTGCAAGCAAGTCGCGCAGAATGTTGGATGAAAAGTAACAACTCGTTCAGAAATAATCACAAATCCTACCTTCCAGGTAGATCAACAGAGACAGCTCTCAGCCGACTAATAAGGAGTGCCGAAGCTGCCCTGGAACACAAAGAAATTTTACTTGCTGCCTTCTTGGATATAGAAGGAGCATTTGACAATACAGCCTTTAACTCTATAACTGCTGCCCTGAGAAAGCGGGGGTTAGAGGAAATTAGCTGCAGGTGGATAGACTGCATGCTAAGACAAAGGATGGTCTACACAACGTTCGCTGACCAGACACTAGCATCCAGGGTGGCCGGTGGTTGTCCGCAGGGAGGAGTTCTCTCAACCCTGCTGTGGAACCTGGTCATGGATGGCCTGCTAGTGGATCTCAGCAACGAGGGATACTCTTCCCTAAGATACGCGGATAACCTAATCATACTCGTTGAGGGAAAATTTAACAACACGATCAGAGAGCGTATGCAACGTGCACTGAACGTGGTGAGCAAATGGTGTGCTAGAGAAGGACTTAAAGTCTCACCCTCGAAGACCACCCTGGTACCATTTACACGCAGGAGGAAACTGGCGGGCCTTGGACCGCTCTTTCTAAATGGTGGCAACCTGAAAATGTCGGGTGAGGTGAAGTACCTAGGAGTAATCTTTGACTCCAAACTGACCTGGACCCCTCAAATCTCAAAAATCAGACGCAAATCGGAAATTACCCTTGCGGTAATTAGACGAATGTATACGACCGACAATGGAGGCTCAGACCAGGAATGGTATACTGGCTGTACACCAGAGTGGTCAGACCCGCAATCATGTATGCTGCTTTGGTATGGTGGCCTAAAGCCACACAGCATACAACCATACAAATACTCAGCAAGGTTCAAAGACTTGCTTGTATTAGCATAACGGGGGCTATGAGAACCACGCCCACTGCAGCCACGGAGACGGTTCTAGACCTCACACCACTTCATATTCTGATAGTGGGGGAGGCAAGACTGGCACTCTATAGGCTGCAACTATCATTGGTCAACGTAAGAGTTGATACCCCACACAGAAGACTCTTGACAGACATAGGGGGACCTCTCCTGCAAATGAGGTCGGAGCATATGGTAGTCAGATATCTTGAAAATTCACTCTTTAAAGTCACTATTCCAGACCGCAACGAATGGAACGGCTTTAGGGAAGATATACACAAACAAAGTGTGATCTGGTACACGGACGGTTCTAAATCAACCACAGGTACTGGATCAGGAATCTATAATGAAAGCATGAGGACAGGCTATGCTCAACCATTGGGTAGCCTGGCATCAGTCTTTCAAGCAGAAATATTCGCAATCATAGAATGTGAGAGAACCAACATAGAGAAGGACTGTCGAAACAGGCAAATCTATATCATGTCCGATAGCCAGGTGGCACTGAAGGCTCTCCAGAGTCAAAAGACTTCATCCAAACTGGTATTGGAATGCTTCAATACCCTGAATGACCTAGCGAGACAGAACAAGGTTACGCTTGTCTGGACGCCGGGTCACTCTGGTATTGTGGGTAATGAAAAAGCTGACGAGCTAGCAAGGCAGGGAGCCACCATTTCATTTATGGGACCGAACCTGCCTTGGGCATAACAAATAAGTCGAGTCGCCTTGAAGTCAGGAAGTGGACTCGCAACAAACAAAAGGAATACTGGGAAAACAGACGAGGCCTTAACCATAGTAAGGCCCTCATAAAAGGGCCTAACTCAAGCCAAGCTGCAGGACTACTAACATTGAGTAGGGCACAGCTGAAAATAACCATAGGACTGCTCACAGGCCACATGACTGTTAAAGAGCATCTAAGGAAAATCGGGCTATACAACGGCGACACCAACTGTCGCCTCTGTAATACGGCACCGGAAACAACTATGCACGTTCTGTGCAGGTGCAATGCGCTGGAGAGCAAAAGACGGCTCATATTTGGGAACAGACAAATGGAACCAAATGATTTCCACGCGCAACCTCTGAAGGACCGGCACAAGCTAGTGCAGGGCATCGAGTTCGGAATAGTTGCGTGAGTGTAATAATATTGGGGCAGTACAATAAGCCACCTAGGCTGCAGTGCATCCGGATCCGAAAGGAAGACGGCCCCCACAGGAAAAAAAAATCACAAATCGAACGGAAACTAATACTGCTATTGTATACATAGACATTTTGCATTGAAAAGTGCGCCATCTGTTGCACAATAGTGAGTAGCTCACGTGAATCGTTTTGTGTTAAATAGAAAATGATAACTCCTACTGAATTATATTAACGAATCGAATATGAGCTAATATTGCTATACTGCAAGGAAGTCGAACAGAATTTTGGATGGAAAGTGACAACTCGGTTTGAAATAATCACAAATCGAACAGAAACTAATACTGCTATTGTATACATAGACATTTCGTACTAAGAAGTGCGCCATCTGTTGTACAATTGTGAGTAGCTTGCGTGAATAACTCGTTTTTACCAATAGATAGCGCTATGCACACCTCTCAATATTTCTGATTACAATTAGGCTTAAATAGTCTATGCATATTTCAAATAATACTTTACTCAAACCTGGAGGTGTAGCATTGTTACATATAAGTTAAATTAAAGCCGACTATAGTCAGTTATTCACAAATCGAATATGAAACTAATATTGCGTAAAACTTAAATACCCTATTACCCCCATTTCGGATCTATAACACTGTACACGGGCAGAGGATAAGGCCAGGAAGGATCGTTCTGTGATGAATGGAATATGATAACTCCTACTGAATTATACTAACAAATCGAATATGAGCAAGTCGTTCAGAAAATAATCACAAATCCAACAGAAACTAATACTTCTATTGTATACATGGACATTTTTCATTGAGAAGTGCGCCATCTGTTGCACAATACTGAGTAGCTGGCGTGAATAACCCGCTTTTAACGAATAGATGGCGCTATGCATATCTCTCAATATTTATGATTACAATTAGGCTTAAATAGTCCAGCTATTGCATAATGCTATGCACATTTCAAATAACACTTTACCCAAACCTGGAGGTGTGGCATTGTTACATATAAGTTAAATTATAAGCCGCTTTTACGATCCATAGTTACACCTCTGTTAACTTAATCCAAGGATCAAACCTTTGGTGTGTATTCTACGATTGCGAGGCAAAGCATTGTTGTGTGTAAAGCTGAATTACCTCACTGCCAGTCTGCCCTGTGCTTCGAGCTTGGGTAAACCTGTGGTGGGCCGTTTCTATGGATATAGATTATTAGATTTATTGTGACAAATTCATTTTCAATTTTGAAAGTAGAGGTTAGCTTAGTATGGATAGATCCAAGAGCCAGACGCACGCGCCCAAATAAACAGTAATGTTAATTGAGTCAAAAATCTGTATGTAACAACTGAAACAATTGTAAAATGACAAGGCCGTTTAGGAATGGTTTAAACTAGGCATTACAGTACCAGAGTGTCTACGTTACCAAAGGTGTAACTATTGATTGTAAAAGCGGTCCTAAAGCTTACTTTAGTAAGTTATTGTATACATAGACATTTCGCATACATAGACATTTCGCATCGAGAAGTGCGCCATCTGTTGCCCAATAGTGAGTAGCTCGCGTGAATAACTCGCTTTTAACCAATAGGTGGCGCTATGCACATCTCTCAATATTTATGATTATAGTTAGGCTTAAATAGTCCGGCTATTCCATAACGCTATGCACATTTCAAAAAACACTTTACTTAATCCTGGAGGTCTAGCATTGTTACATATAAGTTAAACTAAAGCCGACTTTAGTTAGTTGATCACAATTCAAATAGAAACTTACATTGCTATTGTATACATAGATATTTCGCATTGAGAAGCTCGGCATCTGTTGCACAATAGTAAGTAGCTCGCGTGAATGATTCGCTTCAAACCAATATATGGCGCTATGTACACCTCTCAATATGTATGATTACAATTAGGCTTAAATTGTCCGCCTGTTCCATAACGGTATGCACATTTCAAATAAGAATTTACCCAAATCCGGAGATGTAGCATTGTTACATATAAGTTAAATTAAAGTCGACTTTAGTTAGTTAATACAAATCGAACAGAAACTAATATTTCTATTGTATACATAACCATTTCATACTAAGACGTGCACCATCTGTTGCACAATAGTGAGTATCCCGCGTAAATGTCTCGCTTTTTACCAATAGATGGCGCTATGTACATCTCTCAATATTTATGATTACAATTAGGCTTAGATTAGATTAGATTAGATATTCGTAGAGATGGAATCATTGGCCTGTACCACCGCGACCTTTGCAGATCTATTGTGGATCCCTGTTATCCTAGACGACGTGCTCGAGCTTCGCCTTTTTGACTAGCCCTATTACCCTGACAGTGAGCCTTAGATGTAGCTCTCTGTGCTCGGTTTAGTGTTGCCCAGCTTTAGGTATCTAACCCTTGCTAGGACCTCACATTAGCACAGGATGTGGATAGAATTCTCCTCTTCTTCCTGGCAGAATCTACATATTGTATCCTCTGCCAGACCTATTTTGCACATGTGATTGTTGGGCCTACAGTGTCCTGTCAGTAGACGTACTATAGCTTCAACCGTTTTTCTCTCTTGGTTGAGAAAATCGGTCGTGAAAGCCGGCGACAGTTTTTTAAGGAACTGTTTCGCTTTTTTTGAGGAACTCTGCCCTGGTGTGTTCGTCCACCAAGTTTGAGTTAAATAGTCCGGCTATTCCATAACGCTATGCACATTTCAAATAACACTTTACTCAAACCTGGAGGTGTAGCATTGTTACATATAGGTTAAATTAAAGCCGACTTTAGTTAGTTAATCACAAATCGAACAGACTTATATTGCTATTGTATACATAGACCGATGAGAAGTTGGCCATAGATTTCCAGCCACGAATCCGGCGCCTCCACCATTTATAAAACTATACTTTTACCAACGTATTACAACGAAGCAATAAAATTTCATAGAAACAATTGATAATTTAATTAAACGTAGTGCTGAGATGGCTCTTACAACTTTTAAAAGTTATGATTTAGCATCTGGCATTAAAATTTGTATCTGTGATAAAAGAGGACATTTCAAACATTTTAAAAATGCTGTTTGGGGAGGTTTAGAAACGATTTTAATAGCCACAAATGTCCTCAGTAGTGTTATTACCAATATAAAACAATAATTGGAGGACCATCTTTCTTCAATTTATTTTAACATGTTTTTCTAAAACGCCCACCTGAAGACATGGCTTATTTTTCGAAAAATAAAAAGTTGGTGTTTGGGGCCTTTTAGAAATAGTTTTGTTGGCCACAAATTTTCTCCATAGTATTAGTAACCATATTAAACAACAATTAGAGGACCATCTTTCTTAAATTTTTTTTAAACTATTTTTTCTAAACCGCTCATTTGAAGACATAGATTATTTTTCGAAAAATAAAAAGTTGGTGTTTGGGGCCTTTTAGAAATGATTTTGTTGGCCACAAATGTTCTCCATAGTATTAGTAACCATTTTAAATAATAATTGGAGGACCATCTTTCTTCCATTTTTTTTAAACTATTTTTTTCCAAACCACTCATCTGAAGACAAGGCTTATTTTTCGAAAAATAATAAGTTGGTGTTTGGGGCCTTTTAGAAATGATTTTGTTGGCCACAAATGTTCTCCATAGTATTAGTAACCATATTAAACAATAATTGGAGGACCATCTTTCTTCAATTTTTTTTTAACTATTTTTTTCCAAACCGCTCATCTGAAGACATGGCTTATTTTTAGAAAAATAAAAAGTTGGTGTTTGGGGCATTTTAGAAATGATTTTGTTTGCCACAAATGTTCTCCATAGTATTAGTAACCATATTAAACAATAATTGGAGGACCATCTTTCTTAATTTTTTTTTAAACTATTTTTTTCCAAACCGCTCATCTGAAGAGATGGCTTATTTTTCGAAAAATATAAAGTTGGTGTTTGGGGCCTTTTAGAAATGATTTTGTTGGCCACAAATGTTCTCCATAGTATTAGTAACCATATTAAATAACAATTGGAGGACCATCTTTCTTCAATTTTTTTCAAACTATTTTTTTCCATACCGCTCATCTGAAGACATGGCTTATTTTTCGAAAAATAAAAAGTTGGTGTTTGGGGCCTTTTAGAAATGATTTTGTTGGCTACAAATGTTCTCCATAGTATTAGTAACCATATTAAACAACAATTGGTGGACCATCTTTCTTCAATTTTTTTTAAACTATTTTTTCCAAACCGCTCATCTGAAGACATGGCTTATTTTTCGAAAAATAAAAAGTTGGTGTTTGGGGCCTTTTAGAAATGATTTTGTTGGCCACAAATGTTCCCCATAGTATTAGTAACCATATTAAACAATAATTGAAGGACCATCTTTCTTCAATTTCTATTAAACTATTTTTTTCCAAACCGCTCATCTGAAGAGATGACTTATTTTTCGAAAAATATAAAGTTGGTGTTTGGGGCCTTTTAGAAATGATTTTGTTGGCCACAAATGTTCTCCATAGTATTAGTAACCATATTAAACAACAATTGGAGGACCATCTTTCTTAAATTTTTTTAAACTATTTTTTTCCAAGCCGGTGAGAAGTTGGCCATAGATTTCCAGCCACAAATCCGGCGCCTCCACCGTTTATAAAACTATAATTTTACCAACGTATTACAACGAATACAATAACATTTCATAGAAACAATTGATAATTTAATTAAACGTAATGCTGAGATAGCTCTTACAACTTTTAAAAGTTATCATTTAGCATCTGGCATTGAAATTTGTATCTGTGATAAAAGAGGACATTTCAAACATTTTAAAAATGCTATTTGGGAAGGTTTAGAAACGATTTTAATAGCCACAAATGTCCTCAGTAGTGTTATTACCAATATAAAACAATAATTAGAGGACCATCTGTCTTCAATTTTTTTAACATGTTTTTCTAAAACGCCCACCTGAAGACATGGCTAAAAGGCCCCAAACACCAACTTTTTGGAAAAAAAATATAAAAAAAAAAATGAAGACTATATTAAATAACAATTGGATTACCATCTCCTCCAATTGTTATTTAATATAGTTACTAATACTATGGAGAACATTTGTGACCAACAAAATCATTTCTAAAAGACCCTAAACACCGACTTTTTATTTTTCGAAAAATAAGCCGTCATCAAGTGAGCGGTATGGAAAAAGATTGTTTAAACAAAAATTTAGAAAGATGGTCCTCCAATTGTTGTTTAATATGGTTACTAATACTATGGAGAACATTTGTGGCCAACAAAATCATTTCTAAAAGGCCCCAAACACCAACTTTTTATTTTTCGAAAAATAAGCCATGTCTTCAGGTGGGCGTTTTAGAAAAACATGTTAAAAAAAAATGAAGAAAGATGGTCCTCCAATTATTGTTTTATATTGGTAATAACACTACTGAGGACATTTGTGGCTATTAAAATCGTTTCTAAACCTCCCCAAATAGCATTTTGAAAATGTTTGAAATGTCCTCTTTTATCAGAGATACAAATTTTAATGCCAGATGTTAAATCATAACTTTTAAAAGTTGTAAGAGCTATCTCAGCATTACATTTAATTAAATTATCAATTGTTTCTATGAAATTTTATTGTATTCGTTGTAATACGTTGGTAAAATTATAGTTTTATAAATGGTGGAGGCCCCGGATTCGTGGCTGGAAATCTATGGCCAACTTCTCATCGGTTATACATAGACATTTCGCATTGAGAAGCGCGCCATCTGATGTACAATAGTAAGTAGCTCGCGTGAATGTCTCGCTTTAAATCGATAGATGGAACTATGTACATCTTTCAATATTTATCATTACAATTAGACTTAAATAGTCCGGCTATTCCATAGCGGTATGCACATTTCAAATAACCCTTTACCTAAACCCGGAAGTGTAGCATTGTTACATATGGTAACAAAGCTATGTAGTTAATTATTTTATCTTATTACATTTATCTTATTACATTTATCTTATTACAATTAAGTGTGTGTAATACCTATTTTTTACGTAAAATAAAAAATCCTCTATTAATAAACTAATATTACTTCTTTTTGTTGTTTCAGGTAAATATGTCCACTACAGAAAATCCACCCAATCGAATCAGATGAGCTCAATCGTTGAAGAGAATGGTAAATATATAAGTAAGGGCCGGTTTCTATTTAAGCTCCTCAAACTCTCGAGTCCGCCGTGGAACAAAAAAAGAACTCTCGGAGATTTACCGAACGGAGTTTTGTAATGATCTCCCCAGTGGGATATCGCGTTCGTATAAAGCGGTATGACCATTTTAGAAGCAAGCAAACTGGATGTGTAATTGGCGCTCCACTCCGTATAAGTCCGCGATGCGAATCTCGAATAGAAACGGCTTCTTCGCGTTTTTGTGTTCTGGGTCAAGCAGAAATGTAACCATTATTTCGTGTTGCATAAAATCCTATAAAGCGTCTGTTTTCGGTTTTTTCTTTGTTGCTTGTTGTTTCTGAAATTCACCATTGTTGTATAAAATTCTATAAAGCGTCTGTTTTCGGTTTATTCTTTTGTTGCTGTTGTTTCAGAAATTCACCATTATTTCATGTTGTATAAGTTTCTGTAGATTCTGTTTTCAGTTTGTTGTTGCTCGTTGTTTTCGTTGATAACCAGTGTGTAACGACACATTCACAAATCGCGTCATTATCGCGTCCTTTTAAATTTCCACTGTTTGAGGCTTTAAACCTAAGCACAACGGCCTCCATATCTTACGGCCCATAAAGCTGCCGCTGCTGTGCACTTATCTTTAGAGCCGGAACGTTCTCTCCGCAGACATCTATCATTGCATCGATGGAGTTTTATGTCTTTTGAAAAAATACATTTCACGCAAACCGTCGATAACAACAAATTTACTCAATATATTAGTAATGCAGAAAAATGTAACAGCGCCTCGTTGCTTATTGTATAGAAATTCCTCTTAATATTACAATGCCTTGATTACAGTGGCTACAATAGTGGTATTCTTCTAGATTGGTTGTAGTAATTCTGACCCAATATGGCGGACAAACAGCGGCGTAGCTATAAGGTCTAAATTGGTGACAGCAATTTCGTCTAAAGGTTTCCAATTCAGTGATTTTGTCATCAAATCTGTTGTTTTCCACTTTCGGATCCAGACAAATTGTTTGTGATTCAGGCGTGGGTAAATTCTGGTATTTGTTGGAAGTTTTCAGTGATAATCTAGTGAATTGCTGTTACCAGAAAGTGTTTAAGGTTAAAACAGTCAAACGTGGAAAAATACTGGCAAAACTATCAAAAATCGGGAAATATTCAGTACGTCATTCATAAAATTGTCCATGTAGAATTGATCGAACATTTTTAAGAGAATCCTTTTTAATCAATCTTGTATGAATAATTTCTAAGGAGTATATTTTAAACATCATGTGAATTCAGTGTTTAGTACGCGTGGCGCATGAAGTAAAATTTCGAGTTTAGAAAAGCCCCGTGAAAATTTGTCTCGGGTCGCTGCGCGACCCTCGACAAATTTTCTACGCGGGGCTTTTCTAAACTCGAAATTTTACTTCATGCTTAGTCTGGGAGTGGAAGACACTCGTTCTCAGAAGTTTCAAATTGAAGGATCACTCTAGATTACTAAGTTTATTACTCAAAGGACCATTTTACAAAAGCTACAGCTCGAAGGACCAATCATGGGCTTCGAAGACCGAAGAACTACAAGATATTGAAGTTTTTTTACAAAAAAAAACAACGAGTATCTGCGCGGAACTTTTCTAAAATTCATAAAATTGTCCATGTAGAATTGGTCGAACATTTGTAAGAGAATCCTTTTTAATCAATCTTGTATGAATAATTTCTAAGGAGTATATTTTAAACATCATGTGAATTCAGTGTTTAGTATGCGTGGCGCATGAAGTAAAATTTCGAGTTTAGAAAAGCCCCGTGAAAATTTGTCTCGGGTCGCTGCGCGACCCTCGACAAATTTTCTACGCGGGGCTTTTCTAAACTCGAAATTTTACTTCATGCTTAGTCTGGGAGTGGACCGTCAAGATTTTCAACATGTCAAGATCTTCGATATTTCGAGATTTTCGTCAGTTTATAAAATTCTCATTAGATTTCCAAGATATCAAGATTTTCATCAGATTTTCGATATTTCAAGATTTTTCTTGATTTACAAAATGTTTGTCATTTTTTAATATTTCGAGATTTTCGACAATTTATAATTGAGTCGCTTATTATCAAAAAACAATAAATCCATTTGAAAAAAAATAATTTTGGGCTTTTTGGAAATAGGTCAATTATTAAATATTGTTTGTTGTTTTGTAATAGTAAATTATAGATTTAATAGGTGGCATCAGCAGAAAAAAAAAACGATTGATTACATTTTACAGTTTTGTAATTTAATTTATTTAAGATATTTTTGAATGTAATTAAAATTCTAACAATTTATTTTCTGTTTTTCAATGCGTTTTTGTAATTCCGTAATTTCATAGAACGAAAGAATAATTTATAATCGAGAAATCCAACGCGAAATTGTACAGTCTTATATTATATTATATTTCTTGTCGAATCGCAAAAGTGGTAACAAACAATTGTTTTTTTTTTATAGTTAATCAAAATAATGAGCTTTGTATTAGAGTCAAAAAAAATAAAACGGAGCTGTTTTTAACTGAATTACAGAAGTTCAAAGTTCAATTAAAGTTGTGTTAATTTAATAGAAACAATTCAAAGTTATTGTTTTCTTTGTCGAGTTAAGACAAAGAAAACAATAACTTTGAATTGTTTCTATTACATTAACACAACTTTAATTGAACTTTGAACTTCTGTAATTCAGTTAAAAACAGCTCCGTTTTATTTTTTTTGACTCTAATACAAAGCTCATTATTTTGATTAACTATAAATCAATTTGTAAACCCAGAATTTAATTAATCCCCGCTTACCGCTCCTTAAACTCCGATAAATCTTACTACACTCGACCGCAAAAAAAACGCGCCACTTGAAAATTCACGTTTTTTCGTGAATATTCAAACAGCCATAACTTCGGTCGATGTGGATGAAATTTGATGAATTTTTGAGTTTTTGGAACGCTAAAGTATTCTCTTTAAGGTCACATAAGTGGATATAACGAAATTTAAGCATTTCTGCATTTAAAAGTCCTACCAACAAAAAAATTTTCAGAATGTTAGAAATGATAAAAGTTGAGAAGTTACACTGTGCCCAAAAAAAATCGTATCTCTACTTCAAAAAAAGCGCAACAAAATTCCATTTGAAATAAGGGAAAAATCATGTCGATCCAATGATTTGGCTCGAAGTTATGGCAGTTTTTTTAAAAAGTGTATTTTGGGGCAAAAAATTGTCACCCAGCCAAAACATTTATTTGGCAGTAGGTTTTTTCGATAGAGGTAAAATGCAAGTTTATGTAAGGCTTTTGCCTTATTTCAGGCCAAAATTAACTTCTGCTCATTGAGTTTGGGGAAAAAATCAATTTTTCTCAAATTGTCATAACTTTACTCCCAATCAATTTATCGATCTGAATTTTTGCGCATATTAAAGGAGAAGGACTAAATTTATTCTGGATGTCCCTTGCTCGAAGCATTGCGCATTGTACAAGTTAACAAAGTTAAAAGTTTTAAAGTGAAAAACGTTTCATCGCCTTTAGGGGGTAGAAGAGGGTAAAATGTGCATGTTTGAAGATCTGACAAACATGCCCTTAAAGAGAAAACTTCAATCTTTTTAAATCGCATAATGTCACAGGTTTGCGAGCAGAGTTATGCCTGTCCGGCAAAGTTATGCCCCAAAATACACTTTTTAAAAAAACTGCCATAACTTCGAGCGAAATCATTGGATCGACATGTTTTTTCGCTTATTTCAAAGGAAAATGATGGAATTTTGTTGCGCTCTTTTTGAAGTGGAGCTACGATTTTTTTGGGGCACAGTATAACTTCTCAACTTTTATCATTTCTAACATTCTGAACATTTTTTTGTTGGTAGGACTTTTAAATGCAGAAATGCTTAAATTTCGTTATATCCTCTTATGTGTCCTTAAAGAAAAAATTTTAGCGTTCCAAAAACTCAAAAATTCATCAAATTTCATCCACATCGACCGAAGTTATGGCTGTTTGAATATTCACGAAAAAACGTGAATTTTCAATTGGCGCGTTTTTTTTGCGGTCGAGTGTAGTAAATCCAAGTTCTTAAAACTCTAGCGCAAATATTGAATTTATTAAAAATATTCCAACATAAACCCAACTAATAAACCATTGCATTATCAATTTATAAACCCCGGATTTAATTAATCCCCGCTTGCCGCATTTTAAACTCCGATAAATCTCACACCTAAATCCAAGTTTTCAAAACTCTAGCCCAAAAATTGAATTTAATAAAAATATTCCAACACAAACCCAATTAATTACCCATTGCATCATCAATTTGTAAACCCCGGATTAAATTATTCCCCGCTTACCGCATTTTAAACTCCGATAAATCCTCCACCTAAATCCAAGTTTTTAAAACTCTAGCCCAAAAATTGAATTTATTAAAAATATTCAAACACAAACCCAACTAATTAACCATTGCATTAAAAATTTGTAAACCCCGAATTTAATTAATCCCCGCTTACCGTATTTTAAACTCCGATAAATCTTACACCTGAATCCAAGTTTTTAAAACTCTAGCCCAAAATTTAAATTTATTAAAAATATTCAAACACAAACCCAACTAATTAACCATTGCATCATCAATTTGTAAACCCCGGATTTAATTAATCCCCGCTTACCGCATTTTAAACTCCGACAAATCCTCCGCCTAAATCCAAGTTTTTAAAACTGTAGCCCAAAAATTGAATTTATTAAAAATATTCAAACATAAACCCAACTAATTAACCATTGCATTAAAAATTTGTAAACCCCGGATTTAATTAATCCTCGCTTACCGTATTTTAAACTCCGATAAATCTTACACCTGAATCCAAGTTTTTAAAACTCTAGCCCAAAAATTGAATTTATTAAAAATATTCAAACACAAACCCAACTAATTAACCATTGCATCATCAATTTGTAAACCCCGGATTTAATTAATCCCCGCTTACCGCATTTTAAACTCCGATAAATCCTCCACCTAAATCCAAGTTTTTAAAACTGTAGCCCAAATTTGAATTTATTAAAAATATTCAAACATAAACCCAACTAATTAACCATTGCATTAAAAATTTGTAAACCCCGGATTTAATTAATCCCCGCTTACCGTATTTTAAACAACGATAAATCTTACACCTGAATCCAAGTTTTTAAAACTCTAGCCCAAAAATTGAATTTATTAAAAATATTCAAACACAAACCCAACTAATTAACCATTGCATCATCAATTTGTAAACCCCAGATTTAATGAATCCCCGCTTACCGCATTTTAAACTCCGATAAATCCTCCACCTAAATCCAAGTTTTTAAAACTCTAGCCCAAAAATTGAATTTAATAAAAATATTCCAACACAAACCCAATTAATTACCCATTGCATCATCAATTTGTAAACCCCGGATTAAATTATTCCCCGCTTACCGCATTTTAAACTCCGATAAATCCTCCACCTAAATCCAAGTTTTTAAAACTCTAGCCCAAAAATTGAATTTATTAAAAATATTCAAACACAAACCCAACTAATTACCATTGCATTAAAAATTTGTAAACCCCGAATTTAATTAATCCCCGCTTACCGTATTTTAAACTCCGATAAATCTTACACCTGAATCCAAGTTTTTAAAACTCTAGCCCAAAAATTTAATTTATTAAAAATATTCAAACACAAACCCAACTAATTAACCATTGCATTAAAAATTTATAAACCCCGAATTTAATTAATCCCCGCTTACCGTATTTCAAACTCCGATAAATCTTACACCTGAATCCAAGTTTTTAAAACTCTAGCCCAAAAATTTAATTTATTAAAAATATTCAAACACAAACCCAACTAATTAACCATTGCATCATCAATTTGTAAACCCCGGATTTAATTAATCCCCGCTTACCGCATTTTAAACTCCGACAAATCCTCCGCCTAAATCCAAGTTTTTAAAACTGTAGCCCAAAAATTGAATTTATTAAAAATATTCAAACATAAACCCAACTAATTAACCATTGCATTAAAAATTTGTAAACCCCGGATTTAATTAATCCCCGCTTACCGTATTTTAAACTCCGATAAATCTTACACCTGAATCCAAGTTTTTAAAACTCTAGCCCAAAAATTGAATTTATTAAAAATATTCAAACACAAACCCAACTAATTAACCATTGCATCATCAATTTGTAAACCCCGGATTTAATTAATCCCCGCTTACCGCATTTTAAACTCCGATAAATCCTCCACCTAAATCCAAGTTTTTAAAACTGTAGCCCAAAAATTGAATTTATTAAAAATATTCCAACATAAACCCAACTAATTAACCATTGCATTAAAAATTTGTAAACCCCGGATTTAATTAATCCTCGCTTACCGTATTTTAAACTCCGATAAATCTTACACCTGAATCCAAGTTTTTAAAACTCTAGCCCAAAAATTGAATTTATTAAAAATATTCAAACACAAACCCAACTAATTACCCATTGCATCATCAATTTGCAAAACCCCGGATTTAATTAATCCCTGCTTACCGCATTTTAAACTCCGATAAATCCTATACGTAAATCCAAGTTTTTGAAACTCTAGCCCAAAAATTTAATTTATTAAAAATATTCAAACGCAAACCTAACTAATTACCCATAGCATCATCAATTTGTAAACCCCGGATTTAATTAATCCCCGCTTGCCGCATTTTAAACTCCGATAAATCTTACACCTAAATCCAAGTTTTTAGAACTGTAGCCCAAAAATTGAATTTATTAAAAATATTCAAACACAAACCCAACTAATTCACCATTGCATTATCCAACGATATCTTGATTGTTGTACAAAATAACAAAAAATGTTTCAAACAAAAGACGGTCAGCATCAAATTCTCGACATTTTCGCCGCAACATTTTTTTTTCATAGCACGCTCCGTTTACGAGATAATTGACTTGAATCGCGAAAACGTCAACCTAACCTAACCCTTCTCACCGTTTCTTTTAACTTCCACAACCCTACGCAAAATTCTGAATTTTTAAAGCGCTAGAGCGAAAAATCGAATTTATTACACATTTCCAAAACGCATAATTGTTTATCCAACGATATCTCGATTGTTGTAAACAATAAAAAAAAATGTTTCAAACAAAAGACGTTCGGCATCAACTACTTGACTTTTTCGATGAAACAATTTTTTCGATAGCATGCTCTGTTTGCGAGATAATCGACTTGAATCTAACCTCACTCACCGCACTTGTCAACACAATTAATCCCACTCGCGATTCTAAATCTTTAAAGCCCTAGAGCGAAAAATCAAATTTATTACACATTGCCAATTGTTTGTTCAGCGATATATCGATTATTGTAAACAATAACAAAAATTGTTTTAAACAAAAGACGTTCGACATCAAATTGTCGACCTTTTCGTTTAAACATTTTTTTCGATAGCATGCTCTGTTTGCGAGATAATCGACTTGAATCTAACCGCGATTATAATTCTTTAACGGCCTAGAGCGAAAAATCGAATTTATTACACATTTCCAAAACGTATAATTGTTTCTCCAACGATAAAAAATGGATAAAATGGAGATTCCGTTAATAAATAAATAAATAAATATCTCAATTGTTGTAAACAATAACAAAAATTGTTTTAAACAAAAGACGTTCGTCATCAAATTCTCGACCTTTTCGCTCAAACAATTTTTTCGATAGCATGCTCTGTTTGCGAGATAATCGACTTGAATCTAATCTCACTCGCCGCGCCTGTCAACTCAATCAATACCACTCGCGATTCTAAATTTTTAAAGCGCTAGAGCGAAAAATCGAATTTATTACATATTTCCAAAACGTATAATTGTTTGTCCAACGATATATTGATTGTTGTAAACAATAACCAAAATTGTTTCAAAAAAAAGACGTTCGGCATCAAATCTCGACCTTTTCGTTGTAACAAATTTTTCGATAGCATGCTCTGTTTGTGAGATAATCTACTTGAATCTAACCTCACTCAGCGCACCTGTCAACTCAATCAATCCCACTCGCGATTCTAAATCTTTAAAGCCCTAGAGCGAAAAATCGAATTTATTACACATTTCCAACGATATCTCAAATTGTTTTAAACAATAACAAAAATTGTTTCAAAGAAAAGACGTTCGGCATCAAATTCTCGACCTTTTCGCTGTAACTATTTTTTCGATAGCATGTTCTGTTTGCGAGATAATCGACTTGAATCCTCACTCACCGCGCCTGTCAACTCAATCAATCCCACTCGCGAGTCTAAATCTTTTAAGTCCTAGAGCGAAAAATTGAATTTATTACACACAACCCAAAATCCATAGAAAACGTTATATGACATTTTTAAGTCAAGTAGTGTTATTATCATAATCATTACCCAAGGTGCAAACCATCAACCCATTCTTATTAGAAAAAGATATCTGACATTTGTTCGACTAGCGAGTCAAAACAAAATCGCCAAACGCGATAATACGAAATGTATTAAAATTTTTACAAAATCGCAAAACTGTTGGATATGGCAACAACTCGGTATCAATAAAAAGGAAATTTAGTTTCGCATCAGATAAAGTGACACAAGATAGATGGTTCCGTTTAAAAAAAATAAGTTATGCATGTTTGAAGTACTCAAGAATACCGTCGACGGACTCGGTTCAATTTAGAAAATCTGACTAATAGCAAAAACTTAAACAAATACTACATTTCTTCCCGAATCCAAAACCGTAAGCCGCACAACTCTGACTTATTTCGTTTTAAAGATATTGTTAATGGCGTCAAGCTCTGAAAACGTCAAATTTATCAAAAAAATGAAATAACTCGAAAACGGTTCAACTGAGACCCAATGTTGTGTGAATAAACTTATGTTTATTTTTAACAAGCAATCCAAAAATATAAAAATATACAGGGTGTTCTATATAAAATAAGGAAGTTGGTGTTTACTTCCGGTATAACCGCAAGGCCGCCATATTTAGCAATAATTTTGGGGTATGAAAAACTTGATTCTGAACAACTTTTATTTGAAACTTTTTTTGCTATTTTCAACAATACGCTCACTGTAGACCGATTTCCGCTTAGTGACTCATCTTGTATATCGTCTTTAATTCGCATTTGGGCAATAGATGGTGCTATTTACATCTTTCATTATTAATGAATACACATAGTGTTAATCCATTGATAATGGTCACTTTGTGTCCGAAATGTACATTTGGTAATTCAAACGAATACACATAGTCGATATTTGTTTTTGAGTTTCGTGAAGAGTATAATCATAAATAATTAACACTGTTGAATCCTTTCTTCATACTTTATTTTCTAATGGTTAGATATATATTTCAAGTGCTAAGCACTCATTGCTATTGAAAATGAGTTCTTAGCACTTGAAATATATATCTAACCATTAGAGAATAAAGTGTGAAGAAAGGATACAACAGTGTTAATTATTTATGAATACACATAGGTTTAAATAGTTTGTTTTTTGCATAACGCCATTAATTGCTCAACGTTTATCAAAATCGTTTCCCCCAATCATATCCATTGCTTATTGCTGAATATCAAACAACAATTTATTTTTTGTTTCTTATTCTCTGTATATACTATTTTTGTAATATTGTTTTGTATTATATTGTAATAATGGCACTGCCGTAAATAAACATTTATTTAATACTTTACCGAATCATCTCCATTACTGAATAGTAAATATAAAATAGCAATTCGTTACTCAATTCTCTCCATTACTATATTAAGTAATAGAGAGGATTGAGTAACGAATTGGTATTTAATATTTACCTTTGAGGAATCAGAAGCGGATCCAGAGAGTAATTTTAGGGGGAGGACAATTATCTTTTAAAGACAGTAACTGTATGTTTTTGAGTTTACGTGAAGTGATTATTACACCAATATAGACTGTTATACCTTACTGGCAGCATCGGAGAGATTATTCTGAGTTTTTTTAAAATGTCTACAAAAGGGACGACTCACGTTTCTCATTAAAGGAGAGTACAAGTGGAGGAGGAAAAATAGCGGCAGCCGGGAATGTCGTGCTCCGGTGCGATAGCACTGCGCTTGAATGCTCCTCCGACGGTTGACATTCTAATACTCTGACTTACATATCAGGACTTTAAAAGGCGCACCGAGACATTTCGGATCGTCGCGAAGGTTCGAAACGATCCTTTGGGATCGGGACACGTCAATCGCGTATTGTACTTTTATATTACAAGTTAGATTCAAGTAAAGTTTTTTTTTTGAGAGTTGTATCTTTGGAATTAAAGCAGGGCATGATTTTCCGTTTATTTATACCGTGCGATCGTTAAAAACATGGTTTAGATTAGGCTTTAAATTTTAAATTAGATTGGCACTACTAACTGTTGTTAACACATAGTTTACCATCAAAGACGGTAAGAAGGATCGACAGAATCGAAGATTTTAAAGTGGGGGTTGAGATCGCTTACGTCACAAATGTGCGCTGAATTTAAATGTGGTTACTTTATGGTAAACTTTAGGTAAACATGCATAAGCTGTACACTTTCTGACATTCGCTAGTTTTTAAAAGAGTTCAATTTGAAGCTTTAAACAAGTGTTGTCCACTCCTAGACTAAGCATGAAGTAAAATTTCGAGTTTAGAAAAGCCCCGTGAAAATTTGTCGAGGGTCGCGCAGCGACCCGAGACAAATTTTCTGGGCTTTTCTAAACTCGAAATTTTACTTTATGCGCCACGCGTATAAAACACTAAAATATTGTAAATTGTATATTCGAACTTCACTTTAGATCTGTGTTTAATACGCGTGGCGCATGAAGTAAAATTTCGAGTTTAGAAAAGCCCAGAAAATTTGTCTCGGGTCGCTGCGCGACCCTCGACAAATTTTCACGGGGCTTTTCTAAACTCGAAATTTTACTTCATGCTTAGTCTGGGAGTGGAAATCACTTGTTTAAAGCTTTAAAATGAACTTAAAAAAAAACAGGGAATATCTCAAGATTTACAGATAATAGGCTGAATTTAGAATACGTATATTTTAAAGAAGAACTCTCTGTATAATGTAAATACATATTTAAGGGTCTTCTCCACTTTTTGATACAAATTAAAATGTAAAATTTAGTCGAAATAATGCACAAAATAATCCGCCAGGGAGAGCTGACTCAATTTCATCAGAGTCAGCTCTCCCTGGCGGATTATATTGTGCATTATTTCGACTGAATTTTACATTTTAATTTGTACATTACGATATGTTTCACTGAAACCGGTTGTTCGACACCTAACACTAACAAAAAATCTTATTTTAATAACACTAATTTTTAAAACATAATATTAAAAAATCTATCTATGAAACGATCTATGAAACGAACGAACTAGGGCATGCGGGGAAAGGGGTAGGGGAAAACATGGAAAGATTCATGTACTGCATGTCAATTGTTGACATATCCTCTAAAATGTTAGCAGTAATATCGAAATACAGGCAACTTAAAATACACTAATTCAAAACAGACGTCACATTCTCATGAAACAGCCTAAGCTGACTAGTCAGGCCTCATCTTGATTCGTTGTAAATACATTGCGCACTTGATAAACTGCACTCGTATAACCCGATATTCCAGAATCTGTCTCTTTCGCTACTTGACATCAGAACGTCACAATTGCCGCAGTAAACATCGATTTTCTTGTACGAGTTAATCAACACGAAAATAGCGGAACTTGGTTCCACCGACAAAGAGCCGTGTCGCCGTTTCAATGGGAAACGCCAATAGGGCTTAATTACGGCCCGAAGATATATACATATATATCTTTGAACGCGAATGCGGGCGCGCACTCTACTTCCACAAACCGTATGTATTACTCCTAATTAAAGATAACCCACTTTTCATGTGGATCACAGCCCATGTTCTAGTGCCCCTTTATGTAAGATAAGTTTAATGCAAAGGCGTTAACATGGCGTTACGACTGTTCCATCACAACGCTTGAAACAGTCGTGTGCATGTCCAGTAAAACATTAGATGCATTACGAGGGGCGTTTGAAAAGTCCGTGCAAAAATAAAAACTATTAACGTGTTTAGGGTAAACCTTTTTTATTTTTCGACATAGTCTCTTTTTAGGTTTATCCACTTCGTCCAACGATGTTCTAGTTTTTTTATCCCTTCCGAATAATAGGATTTGTCCATGTCTGCAAAATATCCATTCGTTTGAATAAAATCTTTGTCCCGCTAGCCATTTCTCCAAATTGAGGAACAAATAGTAGTCCGAAGGAGCCAAGTCTGGAGAATAGGGGGGATGTGAAACGAGTTAGAATCCTAATTCCATTAATTTTGCGACCACAACTGCTGAGGTGTGTGCTGGTGCGTTGTCGTGATGAAAGAGGACTTTCTTGTGGGCCAATCGCGGGCGTTTTTCTTGCAGCTCTGTTTTCAAACGGTCTAATAACGAAAAATAATATTTACCTGTAATAGTTTTACCCTTTTCCAGATAGTCGATGGGGATTATCCCTTGCGAATCCCAGAAGACAGTCGCCATAACCTTTCCGGCCGACGGAACGGTCTTCGTCTTTTTTGGTGCAGATTCCCCCTTGGTAACCCATTGTTTAGATCAGTGGTCTCCAAAGTACGGCCCGCGGGCCAAATCCGGCCCGCGACTTGCATGAATCCGGCCCGCGATTGTTTGTAATTTTTTTGTAAATGTCATATTTTGAAATATTGTAACAATTGTTCCTTAAATTTTTTATAATTTTATAAAATTAATCGGATCTTGGCCGACTTTATTATGTAGAATTGTATTTGTGGCCCGCGAAGAAGATAGTTTGGAGACCCAGGGTTTAGATTGTTGTTTCGTCTTAGGAGTATAGTAATGTATCCATGTTTCATCCACAGTGACGAAACGACGCTTTAAGTCCTCCGGATTCTTCTGGAACAGCTGCAAACCATCCTTGCAACACTTCACACGATTCCGTTTTTGGTCAAGCTTGAGCAATCGCGGCACCTATCTTGCGGATAGCTTTTTCATGTCCAAATGTTTATGCAAAATATTATGTACCCGTTCAGTTGAGATGCCTACAGCACTAGCAATCTCACGCACCTTAACTCTTCTGTTATCCATCACCATATCATGGATTTGATCAATGATTTCTCGAGTCGTAACCTCCACAGGCTGTCCAGAACGTTCAGCGTCACTTGTATCCATATGGCCAGTCCGAAAATTTTGAAACCACTTATAAACTGTTCTAATCGAAGGTGCAGAGTCACCATGTTTATCAAGCTTCTCTTTAGTCTCCTGGGGCGTTTTGCCTTTCATAAAGTAATGTTTAATAACCACACGAAATTATTTTTTGTCCATTTCTTGAAAATCACTCGACTTCCTTGATTCACACGAATGCCAAACACAAAGAAATATACCAATATGGCTGAAACTTGGTGTGCGTTCATTCAAGAGATGCTACTAACTAACCATAACCTCGATACGCGCCGGTGGTGCCATCTCTCGGACTTTGCGCGGACTTTTCAAACCACCCTCGTATATTTATTACTAAATTGATGTACTTTAACCCAGATTCGCAATTCTTAACAAAAAAATAATAAATAAATAATCATTACGATTTATTAATTAATGAAATGTTCATAATTTATAATTATCTAACATTAGTTGGAACACTATGCTTCGAGAAACGTCATTTCGCCGAAAATAACGCGTGCGTTTTATTTGTTTATATAGTTGTGTTTAGCGATTTAGAGGTTCCTTTCGTAAATAATTTCACCTACCTCATTACCACGGGTAGTAAAAATTATGTTTTAATTTAGTGTACAATGATTTAGTTTGAATTTGGCGCCTAAAGGCGTCAAAATGGATGCCAGCTTGCGCGACTCTCTTAAATACAGGGACACTACCATGTTCCAGTTCCAAAGGCCATCTCGTGGAATTGACGATAACTATTATTAACGCAAACACACGCATGTGTTAATGATAAGTACAGAAAACTTTACTAATATTTAATAAAAACTACAGACAATTATAAGATTCACTTACTCATAAACACCACCTTTCAATTATCTGAATATGTGTATCATATTTAATATCAATAATAAATAAATCTAACTACAGAGAGTTTAAAACTAAAAAACCTTAATAACATCTACTGGATATTCTATTAGTCAAAATAATATCTCCGTTCGGTTTTGAGCTGGAATGATAAAATTGTAACAGTTTGTAGAGCTTTTTTATTGTCTATCTTTAAGTCCCGTTGTTTCACTGTAAGTAGGATAGAAGTGGGGATTTTTTCATTGGTACCAGGACCCGAAATTATAGCAAAAATAGGATCAAACTACTTTTCAAAAAATCATATCTCTGTTCGGCTTAAAGTTGGAGCGATCAAATTTTAACAGGTTGTAGAGCTTTTTGTCGTTTATCTTTCCTCATAGTCTCGTTGTTTTAGTGTAATTAGGAGAGAAGTGAGGATTTTTTAATTGCTGCCGGCAGTGAAAATTTTAGCAAAGATGGAATAAAAAGACTTTTTTAAAAATCATAGCACCTTTTGGTATTAAGTTGGAGCGATGAAATTTCAACAGTTTGTACACCTTTTTATCGTCTATTTTTTGGTTTTGGTCCCGTAGTTTCACTGTAATTAGAAAAGAAACGAGGATTTTTTAATTGGTAGCAGGAGCCAAAATTTTTGTAAAAATAGGGTAAGACGACTATTTGAAAAATCATATCTCCGTTTGATATTAAGTTGGAGCGATGAAATGTTCACAGTTCGTATATCTTTTTGTCGTGTATCTTTTGGTTTTAGTCCCGTTGTTTCACTGTGATTAGGAAAGAAGTGGGGATTTTTTAATTTGTACCAGGACGCAACATTTGAGCAAAAATTGGGTAAAATGACTTTTTAAAAAATCATATCTCCGTTCGGTTTTAAGCTGGAGCTGTCAAGTTTCTATAGTTTATAGAGATTTGTATCGACTATTTTTTTAGTTCTGTAACTAGGATAGAAGTGGGTATTTTTGTATTGGTACCAGGACCCGAAATTTTATCAAAAATAGGATCAAACTACTTTTCAAAAAATCATATCTCTGTTCGGCCTTAAATTTGAACAGTTTGTAGAGCTTTTTGTCGTTTATCTTTCCTTATAGTCTCGTTGTTTCAGTGTAATTAGGAGAGAAGTGAGGATTTTTTAATTGGTGCCGGCAGTGAAAATTTTAGCAAAGATGGAATAAAAAGGCTTTTTTAAAAATCATAGCACCTTTTGGTATTAAGTTGGAGCGATGAAATTACAACAGTTTGCACACCTTTTTATCGTCGATTTTTTGGTTTTGGTCCCGTTGTTTCACTGTAATTAGAAAAGAAGCGAGGATTTTTTAATTGGTAGCAGGAGCCAAAATTTTTGTAAAAATAGGGTAAGCCGACTATTTGAAAAATCATATCTCCGTTTGATATTAAGTTGGAGCGATGAAATGTTTACAGTTCGTATATCTTTTTGTCGTCTATCTTTTGGTTTTAGTCCCGTTGTTTCACTATGATTAGGAAAAAAGTGGGGATTTTCTAATTGGTACCAGGACCCAACATTTGAGCAAAAATTGGGTAAAATGACTTTTTAAAAAATCATATCTCCGTTCGGTTTTAAGCTGGAGCTGTCAAGTTTCTATAGTTTATAGAGATTTGTATCGACTATTTTTTTAGTTCTGTAACTAGGATAGAAGTGGGTATTTTTGTATTGGTACCAGGACCCGAAATTTTAGCAAAAATAGGATCAAACGACTTTTCAAAAAATCATATCTCTGTTCGGCTTTAAGTTGGAGCGATTAAATTTGAACAGTTTGTAGAGCTTTTTGTCGTTTATCTTTCCTTATAGTCTCGTTGTTTCAGTGGAATTAGGAGAGAAGTGAGGATTCTTTAATTGGTGCCGGGAGTGATAATTTTTGCAAAGATGGGATAAAAATACTTTTTGAAAAATCATAGCACCTTTTCGTTTTAAGTTGGAGCGATGAAATTCCAACAGTTTGTACACCTTTTTATCGTCTATTTTTTGGTTTTGGTCCCGTTGTTTCACTGTAATTAGAAAAGAAGCGAGGATTTTTCAATTGGTAGCAGGAGCCAACATTTTTGTAAATATAGGATAAAACGACTATTTGAAAAATCATATCTCCGTTTGATATTGAGTTGGAGCGATGAAATATTCACAGTTTGTACATCTTTTTGTTGTCTATCTTTTGTTTTTAGTCCCGTTGTTTCACTGTGATTAGGAAAGAAGTGCGGATTTTTTAATTTGTACCAGGACCCAACATTTGAGCAAAAATTGGGTAAAACGACTTTTTGAAAAATCATATCTCCGTTTGGTATTAAGCTGAAGCTGTCAAATTTCTACAGTTTATAGAGATTTGTATCGACTATTTTTTAGTTTTAGTGTTGTTGTTTCACTATAGTTAAGAGAGGCATAGGGAATTTTTATTTAGTACCTGGTCCCTGAATTTTTGCAAAAATGGGGTAAAACTACTTTTTGAAAAATCATATCTCCCTTTGGTATTGAGCTGGAACGATAGAATTTCGACTGTTTGTAAAGCTTTTGGTCGTCTATCTTTTGGTTATAATCCTGTTGTTTCACTAAAGTTAGGAGAGGAGTGGGGAATTTTTAATTGGTATCAAGACCCGAAATTTTAGCAAAAATGGGGTCAAAGTACTAATTAAAAAAATCATATTGAGGTGGAGCGATGAATTGTTAACAATTTGTAGGACTTTTTATCGTCTTTATCTTTTGGTTTTGGTCCTGTTGTTTCAGTATAATAAGGAGCGGAATGAGGAATTTTTAATTGGTACCAAGAGCCGAACAGAAATAGGGTAAAACTACTTTTTGAAAAATCATATCTCAGTTCGGTTTTGAGCTGGAACGATAAAATTATAACAGTTTGTAGAGCTTTTTGTCGTCTATCTTTGAGTTTCTATTCCGTTGTTTCACTGTGATTAGTAGAGGAGTGGGGAATTTTTATTTCGTACCGGGACCCGAAATTCGAGGAAAAATAGGGTCAGAATGTGGAAAACACTCGCTTAAAGCTTCAAATTAAATTCTTTTAATAAACCAAGCATTGAAAAATGTGCAACGTATGCATATGGATACTTCAAAGAAAAAATCTCGTTATGAAAATGTTCGATGTTACATAAAACTCTCTGTATGTGTATAAAACAACAATAAGTGTAATTTTCTTAGCAACAGATGGTGCCATGGCATTTTTCTAACTTGCATGATACAGACATGAGTATTAAATAACAGAAAATATAGACTATTTTCGCAACATGTATGATTGTTATATGGGTATAAAAAAACAAAATGGTTAGTTTTCTAAATAGCAAATGGCGCCATAGCATTTTTTTACCATCTAATACTGGATGATTTAAATTAAATTTAAATTAAAACATTTGGTTTGTTTCACTTATTTATATTTTCTCCGACTAGTTTCGACCATTGGTCATCTTCCTCCTTGAAGATGACCAATGGTCGAAACTAGTCGGAGAAAATATAAATAAGTGAAACAAACCAAGTGTTTTAATTTAAATTTAATTTAAATCATCCAGTATTAGATTCAAAATTGTTTCACCACGGGTTAAGTGAGAAATTAATTAAAGATTTTCTTACCATGCATGATACACACATAAGTATAAAACAACAGCAAGTTGAGTCTTTTTAACAACAGATGGCGCCGTCCCGATTTCTCAACATGTACGATTCACTTATGGATATAAAACAACAGTAAGTTGTCTTTTAGCAACAGATGGCGCGATGTGAGTTTTTCAATACGTACGGTACACACATGGGTATGTATCAACAGAGTTTTCTACCAACAGATGGAGGCAATGGCGGCATGCTATTTTCTTACTATAAACCAAATTAGACCAATTTATTTCTTAAATGTAGTATGTTCAATAAAAAAACCTCTAGAGTGCCATGGTGAATATAGTAGGTTGGCAACCCTAAAAGTATATATTTTAATTATTATGTCGGACACTGTATATGTCAATTCCTAAAGCTTATAGCCAACTTGAGTTAAAAAAAAATCATGGCAAAAATGAATATAACGTATTAAATGTAACTTAATTTATAAGTGTGATACATCACTGAATTTTGGAAGAAAAAAAAAATAATATGAACATCCAAAGTAGCGCCCATAAGA
Source organism: Philonthus cognatus (assembly GCA_932526585.2). Lineage (NCBI taxonomy): Eukaryota > Metazoa > Arthropoda > Insecta > Coleoptera > Staphylinidae > Philonthus > Philonthus cognatus. Next base: position 11,975,102 of record OW052251.1, on the reverse strand, counting down.
AAAACAAATATTAGGGCTAGTTCTTAGGTGAATGCTAGTTATCTTAAAATTAAGTATGGTACTAGATATCTCATTACAAAGTGCCTGTACAATGTTAAAGTTTTAGAAAAATATAAACGAAACTTCAAAAATTAGTTTTATGAAAAGATCTTAAAAATATTTCAGTGCTCACTGCATTTCACATAAAAACATTTTACTACCCTAGTGTACACTTGAAAGAAAAATTCCCTGCATGCATAGTACATTTGTATAATACAGGGATTTTTTTCTTTTATGTATACGCTGTAAATTTTCCGACATTCGCTGGTTTATAAAAGAGTTCAATTTGAAGATTTAAACGAGTGTTTTCCACTCCCAGGTTAAGCATGAAGTAAAATTTCGAGTTTAGAAAAGCCTTAAAATTTGGTTTGGTCGCTCCGCGAAGCGGAGCGACCAAACCAAATTTTCAGGCTTTTCTAAACTCGAAATTTTACTTCATGCGCCAGGCGTATAAAACGAAGTTTAAAATAAATAGCTTTAGTTGCTTTAACAGTACGTTTTAAACTACACTTGAAATCCTAAGATTGTAATGAACAGTTTAAGTTTACAGTTTCATCTTCAGCTAACACACATGCACATAGACACACAGACACACAGACACACAGACACACAGACACACAGACACACAGACACACAGACACACAGACACACAGACACACAGGCACACAGACACACAGACACATAGCCACACAGCACACAGACACACAAGACACCTCAAACCGGATATTTCTGCAAAAAAATTATATTAAAATTTTCGGGAAAATAATAATTTCCATTTTTGTTACCTACATACAGGGAAAGCAAAGGATTAAGTGTTTACAATGTGTAAAAAAGTAGAATCCTCTACTATTTATGTTGATTATGCGTCCAATGAAATTCGTTAAATATGACATCATACTGAATATAATTGGTTGGATTACGCGATAGCAATCGCGCTTAAAATATTTAAGTTTATGTAGTATTAGATTTTCGAATATTTCGAGAGAATTTTGTGACTCTGAAGTGTGAGATTCTGTCGGAAGTGTTTGTTGCTGGGCACGTCAGCTGGTGCAGTCGTCAACAGCCGATCGTAAACCGTCTCATAATATGCACATGTGTAAAATATGCTTTGCATGTATAAAGGAAACGAACGCGCCCTGGAATACATCCATATGTAATATCCCCATCCTGACAAATCTCACTCAGGCAAAATCGGATTTTTCTCGTTCGCTGTCATTGAATAAGTAGGTAGGTAAGATTATTTTTAGTAAGAGTTGAATGAAACAAAATTTTATATGCAAAGGCTTAAAATAAATGGATACTGATGTTTTGTTTAGTTTTTGAGGTATTAAAATGAAACTGGGTGTTGAAAAATTCCCTCAGGATGTCAAAACGTAATATCACGTACTTGATGTATTTGCACAAAATCAAAACAATGATTTCAATGTATTCGGATTATGGAACTCTTTTAAAAAACGACGAATTTGTGCATGATATATATGTAGGTGAACAAAAAATATCTAGAAAAAGGAGTGACAAAAGGGCATAATTTAATGTTTGGTTGAGTATCGAGTCGGATCGCGGGTCGTAGGTCACGTGAGCCGGTCCGTAATGCCGGAATCGTGCCCACGGGTCGTTTGGATCGTCCGGATCGTGCGCACGACCGCCTATAATGGGACACGACTTTGAAACCTCTCCTGCCTCTAATAGTCGCTGAAAATATCAGGGCCCTAATTCCATCCTCCACCGTCGCGTCCACTAAAAAAAGTATCTCTCAATCTCTATCAATCCGAAACATTTGATTTGACAATCTATATTGTTTTTTTTTTTTTTCTTTTTTCTTGCATAACATTCTCATTTATCACTTGGTGGTACATTTTGAAATAATATTAAAGGATAAATTAAAAATACTTGGTTTGGTTCACTATTTGTTTCTATTTACTCTTGATAATGCAGTAAAAAGCGAAACTAGTCGAGTAAATAGAAACAAATAGTGAAACAAACCAAGTGTTTTTAATTTATCCTTTAATATTATATTGTACAAGTGTATACAGGGAATATTTCTTTTAACTATAGACTAGGGTGGTCCTTAAATTTTAAAGTCCGACTTTTAGATGCTGGATTTCTTTCTTAATTTTTGTATACTTATGTACTTTTCCTCTAAAATTACTCTGGAAGAAGGAACAAGGATAAATGTGGTTTTACATGTTAAATCCCTATGTATACCTAATGGCGTTAACGACCGGTACTTTATGTATATTTCAAAGAAAAAAATAGAAATCATTAAAATTAGTGCAAGGCCTCTCCAAAATATCTAAACCAGCAAATTTTGAAGAGAGACACCTTCTACAAGCGCGAAAGAATAACGGAAGAAAAGAAACCCCAATTTATGAGGTGTTGATCTTACAATTTATGACCTTTTGTCATAATATGAAATAAAATTTCGAGTTTAGAAAAGCCCCGCGTAGAAAATTTGTCTCACAAATTTTCACGGGGCTTTTCTAAACTCGAAATTTTACTTTATGCGCCACGCGTATAAAATACTGATTTAAAGTGAAGTTAAAAACGCACTAAAAACCAACCCAACTTCGACATTTTTCAAAATTGGTTGCGTTATTTTCTATTCATGCTGTAAACCTTCAGATATTCGTTATTTTCTTGTAAAAAAACTTCGATTCTATGTAGTCCTTCGGTCTCCGAAGACCATGATTGGTCCTTCGAGCTGTAGCCTTTGTAAAATGGTAATAAACTTAGTAATCTAGGGTGATCCTTCAATTTGAAACTTCTAAGAACGAGTGTTGTCCACTCCCAGACTAAGCATGAAGTAAAATTTCGAGTTTAGAAAAGCCCCGCGTAGAAAATTTGGCGAGGGTCGCGCAGCGACCCGAGACAAATTTTCACGGGGCTTTTCTAAACTCGAAATTTTACTTCATGCGCCACGCGTATAAACCACTGATTTACAGTAAAATTGGTTGCGTTCTTTTCTATCCATGCTGTAAACCTTCAGATAATCGTTATTTTCTTGTAAAAAAACTTCGATTCTATGTAGTCCTTCGGTCTCCGAAGACCATGATTGGTTCTTCGAGCTGTAGCCTTTGTAAAATGGTAATAAACTTAGTAATCTAGGGTGATCCTTCAATTTGAAACTTCTAAGAACGAGTGTTGTCCACTCCCAGACTAAGCATGAAGTAAAATTTCGAGTTTAGAAAAGCCCCGCGTAGAAAATTTGTCGAGGGTCGCGCAGCGACCCGAGACAAATTTTCACGGGGCTTTTCTAAACTCGAAATTTTACCTCATGCGCCACGCGTATAAACCACTGATTTACAGTAAAGTTAAAAATATATAACGCTTAGATGTGATGATGATCAATATTTACCGAGATGTAAACGTTAGATACGTTTTAAAACATTTTATTGATCTAAAATTGTACACGTAGACATAATTCTCGATTTTATTTTACAAATGTCGTATTAATTAGAATTACATTTTAAATAATTTCATAAAAATCAAATTAATCTTTCTATCAAAACCACCCCAAACCGGACAAAAGATAACGCAACGCGCTGACTGAAAACAGATGGACTTCTTACTACCTGCTAACATCGGGTTGACATTGACACCCAAAAAATGCGGTTGGTGTTCATAATGGATTACCCCTTGAGTGCTCAGTCTCTTTCCCCTTACTCTCCAACATTTTAGGAAAGAGATAAAAATCGGAAGATTTTAGACTTTTTGGTCTGGTCGCAGTGCAGAATTTTACCTAAAATCCTAAAATTTGGACTTAACTTTATAATTGCTCGGCTATTAATAGGTTAAATCGGCTAATATAGTCTTTCGGTACATTGAAGTTGTTACTATTTAAAAAAACACGATTTTGACGTAAAATGTCGATTTAATCAATGTTCGACGTAAAACGCCGACAATTGTCATTTTTTTCAATGTAGTCAAAGTTTTCTAATGAGAGCTAATAAATAGTAGTCGAGAATTGGTATCTAGTTAACATAATCGAATAACAATCAACGCTGTCCAAGGCGTAGTCAGGGGGGTATCCCCCACCCCCTGACTATACTGCCTTGGACAGCATTGACTATTCGATTATAGGGATTGAATCCGTCCCTCGAATTTTTTAAAATCTTAAATGTTTGCATGTAAAAGCGACCATTTAAGAGCAAAAACAGTATTTTTACCATTAAAACCCCGTCTTGATATTTTTTTAACCCCCTCCATTTTTTTTTCTGGCTATGGCCTTGATTTTGTCGTCAAATGATAGTCAATATAGTAAAAACTGTGTCTTTTGTTTTTCTACGACAGTTGATTTGACTATTACGACATTTTTACTATCATTTAGTCACTGTGTTTTTCTGCCCCAATTAAATTTTCATTTAAAATCGATTGATCGTCTATCGAGTGATTGTGTTATAACTGTAAGTCATGTAGTTGACTTTTATTGACTACACGATACTATTTAATAATCACATTTCTTTATCGACTTTTATTCACTATTATAACATTAACTATTAGTCTCTAAGTTGATATGATTTTGTCATTAAATTACTCTATCGACTGTATATTGACGTTTGGGACATTAAGTATGTTACTAATTTCGATAAATATTGATTCGAAAGAGCAACTTATTATATGAATTTAATTTCGGTTCATAATGGTCAGTAAATAATGTCCTTAAATTGTGGTTGTAGTTAAGAGGTATATTATTAATACTTAAAAATATTTCCAGAAAATGTACAAGTGAAAATGTCGCGTTGCCGATTATGTTGTTCGCTGTAATGTCTGATTACTTCTGTCGTTGTCGCCTGTTGTTGAGATCCTCGAAAGGGTTGGGGATGGTACCCAAAGAGATATTGGTGGTGGTGAAGTCACCCTAATTGGTTGTTGGATGATGAACCTACCACCACTTTCACAGTGTTGCCAAACCGCCTTCATATTTGGTGACGAAGCGCGTGGGTCAGGCACCCAGTGTTAGAAAAACCCGTTGAGCACTTTTCGGCCGAGGGCTGGTCGTACCGCACTTTTCGTGGAACACAAACAATAGCGCACTAAACTCTTTAGAAATGTACACATTTCTTCCTAAGTAATAAAATTCTATACAATTTCTAATTGCCCTGCGCACAGCCCGGACACCCCTTATGTTAATGAGGGTTGGGTTACGGCGTATCAGGTAAAGCCGTAACAAAGTAAATGACTTGACTGTTTTAAGCATGATAGCATTTAGTAATTACATTTCGTTATCGAATGCTTACTAACTATCGCAATATTGACTATTAGTCTCTAAATTTGATACGATTTTGTCATTAAATTGCTCTGTCGACTATATATTGACATTTATGTCATTTTGACTGTAAGTTACTTGCTTAACAGTCTTTGGGCTATCATAGAATGTTGTCATATTATATCTTTACCGACTGTTTCGACTATTGCGACATTATGACTGTAAGTCACTTGGTTTACTGTCTTTTGACTATGTTAGTATATTGTCTGATAATGTTTCTATTGATTGTATTTCGACTACTATGATTCTATAACTATAAGTCACTTGGTTGACTAGTACTTAAAAATTATGTTTTTTACCGACCATTTGTTTATTGACTATTGCAACTTTGATAACTAATAATCTTGAATTAATTTCTCATCTGCCACTTGGTGAAACATATTAGAATATGGTCTAACAAACCAAATCTAGCCGGAATAAAGTTTGATTTTGTGAAACAATACCAAGTGTTTTTTTTTTAATTTAAATAACTTTACATATTTGATTATTAGTCTGTAAGTAGGATACGATTTTGTCATTAAATCGACAAAGCAGACTGTATATTGACATTTGTGATATTTTGATTGTAAGTCACTTGCTTGACGACTTTTGGGCTATCATAGGAATTTGTCATATTATTTCTTTATGGACTGTATTTTGACTGTTGTGACATTATGACTGTAAGTCACATGGTTGACTGTTTTGGGCTATCATAGGATTTTGTCATATTATGTCTTTATCAACTGTATTTTGACTACTGTGACAATATGACTGTAAGTCTCTTAAATAAATTAATTGTCGAAAGTCTCTTGATTGACTGTCTTTTGACATAATAGTCAAAATTCAGTTGATACCGACATAATATGAATAATATCTCTATCGACTGTATATCGACTATGATATTATAACTGTATGTCACTTGGGAGACCGTTTTTTTTAACTTTTTACTTATAATAATAAAAATGAAATCAGTAATAATATTTATAAAAATATCAGTCACAACCTAAATCATGAAAACATGATCATGATTTAGAAAACTTATGCCAGCCACATATAAGGTTAAGTTAAGATGCCAACAAAGCGTAAATTACGATGGAATCAAATTTTAACATCTTGCCGTTAGAGCTACGTGCTCTATCACTGAAACCATTTTAGAGAAAGTTACCACTGAAACCTTTCAAAAGAATAATTAAAGCAGTCTTGTAAGATGGCGCCTTTTATGACTGAGATGAATTAAAATTGTAAGCGTTACATATTTTTAAAGTGTTCTGTTTTGACGTGTGTATGATTTGTGATCTTAAGCATCAATCAATTATTCTACTGTATTCTATTCTTATTAGCATGTTGTCATTAAATCTTTATATTGACTGTATGTTGACTATTGTGACTTTATGACTGTAAGTCATTGGATGACTGACATAAGTCTATCGACTTAACTTGACATAAGTCAATTACTCTAGCCGTAATTTACTCCATCGTGTGAACCTGACGAAGTCTGCGTAAACAGACATTAAGACTATAATAACAGTTGGCATAAATCGGCGCCAGCCGACATTTTGACTATAATGTTGACTATGACAGACTATAACAGACTATGACACACTACGACAAACTATGACACACTATGACAGACTATAACACACTATGACAAACTATGGGAGACTATGACAGACTATCACAGCTTATCACAGACTATTACAGTATATCACAGACTATTACAGTATATCACAGACTATGATAAATTCTGAGTCTATTACAGACTACGACAGACTAAAACAGACTATCACACAGACTATGACAGACTATGACAGACTATGATAGACTTTGACAGACTATGGCAGACTATTACACACTATGATAGACTATGACACACTATGAGAGACTATGACAGACTATCACAGCTTTTCACTGATTATTACAGTATATCACAGACTATGATAAACTCTGACAGACTATCACAGACTAAGACAGACTATCACACTGTCATAGTCTATCATAGTCTGTCATAGTCGACTATGAAAGAGTATGACAGACTATCACACAGACAATGACAGACTATGACAGACTATGATAGACTATGACAGACTATGACAGACTATGACAGACTAAGACAGACTATGACAGACTATGACAGACTATGACATACTATGACAGACTATAACACACTATGACAGACTATGACAGACTATGAGAGACTATGACAAACTATCACAGATTATCACTGACTATCACAGACTATGATAAACTCTCACAGACTTTCACAGGCTATGACAGACTATGATAGACTAAGACAGACTATTACACAGACTATGATAGACTATGACAGACTATGGCAGTTGACATTAATGGCGCCAGCCGACATTTAGTCCATTTATTGTCAACTTAAAACGAGTTTAAATTGAACTATAATGAGATGGCCACGGTATTGTTTTTCTTTGTGACAGTTATGACACACATTTTGACAGTTGTGATGTATTTTAAACTAACGAGTGTCTTCTACTCCCATTTTAAGCATGAAGTAACATTTCGAGTTTAGAAAAGCCCGCAAAATTTGGTTTGGTCGCACAGCGAAGCGGAGCGACCAAACCAAATTTTGCGGGCTTTTCTAAACTCGAAATTTTACTTCATGAGCCACGCGTATAAACCAAGGATCTTACGTAAAATTGAAAAAATAAACTGCTTGAATGTGGAAGGTCAATATTTCCGAGATGTAGCGAAAAAATTTAAAAATTACTTTTTTATGAATTTTTTTTGAACAATTATAACAATACAAGTCGAATAAGTTTAGTTTCAGACACTTTTCCATACTCGTAACATTTAAATCATCATATCTTTAACGCGAAAAGTGCTATCACAATTTTTTGTACAGGGTGCGACACCATGGATGTGGCCAGAATTTCGATCAGATAGGGACACGAGACAATATATGACAAACTTAGTTTAAATTTTAAGAAATATCAATGATTAGAATTCAATTTTATTTTTCAACATAGGTTTCTATCAAATGTGAAGTAAAATAAACAATCTATCTATTATTAATTTCAATTCGGAAAATAAGCACGTTTCCTCTTTCCCTCTTTCTCCAAAGGAAGAAAAAGAAGAAGTGTTATATATTATTAATTTGTAAAGCAAATCGGCATTTGATTGCAAAGACACGAGCTTCATTTATCAAGCCCTCGACACGGGAATCGATAGCACGCCGCGGCGGGAGGAAAACTCCCCGGGAAAACCGGAATAAGGAAAAGTCCGGGCACGCCGAGTTTTTCCCTTACTGCCAACGCTTTGATAGGAGTAATTGTTTTAATGGTTTTTCCGCTCGCCTCCTCGTTCGGTCGCCGAATGTTTTTCTTTAATTACGCGCCCGGCGAGGAAAAATACTCCAATTAACACTTTTACTTCGATCAGAATAAAATAGAGCCACGGTTGAGTTTCGTGGTAACATCTATTTCTCTTATATTTCGATTAAGATGAGAAGTAAAAGTAAAGAAGATGAGAAGTAAAAGTACAAATACAGGGTGCGGCAGCATAACTTCCTTTTTTAAAATGCGCGCTATTCAGTCGGTTGATGTCGTAGCGGAGCGCTAGTGGTCTCATTCGAGAGGCGGGACTATAAAGTTTTGTCCCGACACAGTACATTCGCCATCATGCGTTGGAACAGTGAGGAGCGTGCTTTTGCCGTTGAGGCTTACTTTTCGAGCGAATGTTCTGTGATCGCAACACATCGCGCCCTTCGGAATCGCTTTAATTTAGCCCCGTTGGCCCCTGTCCCGGACCGCAAATCAATTGTTACGTTGGTCACTACGTTCAGACAAACTGCAAGTGCGACAAGATGAAGAACTGGCGTCCCTCGGCCCATTAGATCACTTGAGACCATTGCGGCAGTGCGAGCTTCAGTGTTGCAATCACCACGGCGTTCTGCGCGCAAACATACGTATATCCTTGGACTTTCCGATCGTTCTGCGGGGAGAATTCTTCATGGTGATCTTCATTTCCGTCCTTACAAGATTGCGGTTGTGCAGAAACTTTCTAAACGTAACTTCAATTCTCAGAGAAACGCGTGTGAGGTTATTTTTAAAGTCGAGTGAGGAAGCCCATTTTCATTTGTGTGGATCCGTCAATAAACAAAACATGCGCTTCTGGACTGAAACCAATCCTCGAGAACTGCATGAAACGCCTTTACATTCTCCTAAAGTCACAGTGTAGTGTGCAATTTCCTCAGCTGGAATTATTGGTTCCTGGTTCTTTAAGGAAAAAGTCACAGTTACAGTGAATTTGGACCGGTATTTAAACATGTTACAGGATTTTTTTTCCTACGGCTAGATGAGTTTGGCTTGGAGGACATTTAGTTCCAACAAGACGGTGCAACGGCACACACTTCAAGAACATTGATGACTGTTTTGAGGGAACACTTCCCAGAGAGCCTCATCTCAATTAGGGAAGATTTGGAGTGGCCGGCCCGCTCTTCCGATTTGACCCCTTGTAATTTTTTTCGATGGGGATTTTTGAAATCCCGTATTTATGTGAACCGTCCAAGGACCATACAAGATTTGAAGGCCAACATAACGTCAGATATGTTGGCAAGAGTCATGACAACCAGAAAACGGTTTATACAGTGCATGGAGAATGAGGGACGTCACCTAAAAACTTTAGGTATGCGCCTACATTATAAAAAACAAATAATATGTCTGTTCATACAATAGGTTTTAAAAATGGAAGTTATGCTGCCGCACCCTGTAGTTTGAGTTGATGATTTCGTAGTAGTAGATTAAAATGAGAAGTAAACGTAAATAAGATGAGAAGCAAAATTATAAAAAGCTTGATTCCACAGCCACCTAGTACTTCAGTCTTGGGTGGCTGTAATTCCACAGGCTATGATTCCACAGCCATCTGGGACTTCAGTCTAGGGCCCGTATTCACAGCACTGATGCAATTTGTCATCGGTAAGAAGTTGCACTGGAGTAACGTCATTTGTGGAAGAATTTACTAAACCGTATGGAGTAAAATGACGTCATTTTGCTGCAAGTTCTCATAGATTACAAATGGGTGCTGTGAATACGAGCGCAGAGTAGCTAGGATTCCACAGGCAGTGATTCCACAGCCACCTAATACTCCAATAATTGTTGGAAACACGATATATACTCGTATAAGCAATTGGTGTTAGATTAAAGGGAATTTCATTAAACGCGTAATATAATATTCCGTTTTAAGGCACCTGCAGTTTGGATTTTCAATGGAGCGCCAGGTATAATCTGGGCGACTGAATTATTCAATGTTGCCTCCATTATATCGCTCGATTCCTAATTTCATTACCCACTTCGCGTAAGAACAATAATGGAATATTTACGACGCTTATGGGGATTACATCCAGTTGTTTATAATTAGATTAGGAAATCGCTCTTAATTAAATTATTTTTTTAAACGAAATCACGCGGAAAGTTAATTAAGTTATAAGGGCTTTTCTAATTATAATAATTTAGGTATTTAATCAAACGGAATATATTAGCGTGAGTTTGAATTTTACTGAAATAAACAAATAGTATATTATATAACAAGCATATAATAATAATAATAATTCTTTATTAACGGGCAAGTCATTTACAATATAACTAGAAATATATTAAAAATAAATATATGACATAATGATAGCTATTAATCACGAGAACGAGGTTTGCGGAACGAGCCAAAGGCGAGCAAGTCGTTCGAGTGATTAATACAAATTATATACAAGTTATACACTATACTTTGTTCACGACAACAACAATATACAACACAACATTTATTATATATATATTTATCAAATACGCGTCAGTCTTAATGGTCGGTTTTGTTTTATAATAATTTGACAGATAAATGATGACAGATTGCGGTATTATGATTTGAATGTGTAATAGGGTTAATTCCACTTTAACACAAATACAAACAATCGTTCAACAATAAATAATACTCACACAGTCTACACTTTCGCCTATGTTACATAGAAACACGCTCTTTGCACAAAAACGAACTCTTCCGTTTGGATGGAGTTTTCGAGGTGTTAACGTTTGTTCTGCTTTAAAAAAATACTCGCTACGGATAGAAGCACAATTGTTTAACCGATTTAAGAATGATTTCTGTTTTACAAACGCGTTTTACGCGGGTTAAACTAGTGAGAACGGCGGAGATGTTGACGCGTTACTTTGTACTTGACGACGTCATTACCACTACGGTCAAATGTAAGACAAAAGAAGCTGATTTGACTAGCACAGCGCTGTTACACTATAGCGGAAATAAATCTAACTAGGCAATTATTTATATTAAAATACTCAATGAATCAGTATGATTGATTGATGTTAGTAAAAGATTGCCCTATTTACAAAAATAGATTAGGAAATTACATTCGAAATTTATGAAATATGAAAGATATTAGCAGAATTACTTATTTTTTCCCCTTTTTCATACACAAACCGATGCTTTTTATTACACCAGAATAAACTATCGGATTAATTATTTGGACGTTTCAATTAAGTGTCTACAACGTCTCGATGTAATGAAACCTCTCGATTTTAATTAAAGCCGGCCTCCCTTTCTCTCTCTCTCTATCTCTCGTCGTCCTTTTCGTTGCGGCCGGATCCGATAATTTTAATTATGGTCCGAATTATGCGCCGTCTGCGGAAAGGCCGAAATTTATCGGCGAACAAGTCGACCGAATCACACGGATTAGCGCCATCTACAAATCTCTCCCGATCCACACGCGTCGTCAGCTTTTCTCGCCTTTGATGAGGGTCTGTTTGTCTCGCAACACTTTGTTTATTTAGTTGGAGATTAGGGATAATGAGAATATTTACTCACTAGGAATAATTAATTATAAAGGGTTTTCCAATAAGAGGTTTCATTTTGAATAGCCCGCTGTCTGGGCAGCTGTCACTTTTGCAGCTGTCATCTTTCGACACTTGACAAGTAATAACTATTCCATTAGTAAAAATGCAACGATACACGCTTTAACAACGCATTGAAATTATTAACATTCACTACAGAAATGGTGAACATTTTGCAGTCACAGTTCGCCTAACTAAAGCACTTTTGGGTCGTCGTGAAGCACCTTCCCGGTCAGCAATAGTAAAACTGGTTAAAAAATTTGAGCTGTTGGGACAACTTAGTGATGTGAAGAATCGATAACGTGTGCGTCGCTCAAGAACAATTGAGAATATTGCTGCTGTAGCCAATAGTGTTAACGGAAACCCAGGTTTATCGATTCCTCGTCGATCTTTGGAATTAGACATTCCAAAAACGACATTACACCGTATTTTGATAAAGTCTTAGGTTTGAAGGCTTTTAAAGTTCAGTTAACACAAGAACAAATATTTATTTATGCTAAAACTGTTAGAGAATACGGGAAATTAAATGTTTGAATTTACTTTAACTCTGATGCACTGTTACATTGTACAATTATTTTAAATTTTAAAATGAACAACTTCTAGCATTTGTTTTTTTTTTTATTATTGAATATTACTGTATAAATAATCGCTTATATTTAAAATCTGTTGCAGACATTTTCATGAACTCTATTAATTTTTCTTCGTTATTCCGCTTTCCACATAATTTTAAAAAGATCCCGTGCATTTTTCTAGGAGCAGATTCCCCACGTAATTAATTTCTTCGGGATGCGCGCTCGTGTCTCTTATTAATTATAAACCCCGTTTAATTGAGTTTCCCTTCCCCGCAAACGGCGGCGGAACGGGAAAAGGGAGGACCCTCCGGGGGTTTCGTTCGGCGAAAATTCGACCCGGATACTTTAGAAACGTGAAAGAAAAACTCGGTAATTTTCCGGTCTGTTCCGTATTAATTATAAATAAATTGCTGGAGATCGCAGAATATCTCGGTTTATTTTTTATAATTTGCTGACTTATATTGGGCTCACACTTGCACTTAAACTTGGAACGTAGTTGGATTTATATTAGACTTACTCTCGAACTTGGACTAACGCAATGGCAAGACTCCCATTGGACTACACTTGAACGTCAATTTATATTGTGATTGGATATACAATAAATTTGTACTTAGACTTGGACTTGGACATTGATGTACTTGATTTTGAACTGTGGTTGGTCTCTTATTGGAATTACGCAATAACTTGAACTTGAACAATCGCTGAAGTCCCAAGTTCTAACGTAAGTCTAATATAAGTTTAAAGACAGTTCAAGTTGAAGTAGAAGTATATTCCCAATATTAGTAGTCCAAATATAATCCAAGTCCAAGTTTGAATATTGTATAGTCAACCACAATCAAGTCAAGACTTGAACTTCGACGGATTGTGGTTGGCTATACAATATTCATACTTGGACTTAGATTATATTTGGACTTGTATTGGCATATACTTGTACTTAAACTTGAATTGTGGTTGGACTTATATTAGACTTACGTTAGAACTTGGACTTGCGCAATGGCAAGACTTATATTGGACTTACACTTGAGCGTCAAACTAGATTGTGGTTGGACACACAAAAAACTTGTACTTAAACTTGGACTTATATTAGGCATACATATGTAGTTGATATTGAACTGGGATTGGATTTATATTGGAATAACGCAATCACTTGAATTTGAATAATAACTGAGCTTAGACTTGTACAAGAACTTGGACTGTAATTAGACTTTTGTTGGAACTGGGACTTGCGCAATGGCAAGACTTATGTTGGACTTACACTTGAACTTCAAATTAGATTGTGATTGATCACACAATAAACTTATATTTTAACTTAGATTTACAGTAGGTTTACAGATGTACTTGATTTTAAACTATAATTTTAGTCACATTGAAATAACGCAATAACTTAAAGTTGAACAATGGCTAAAAATTGACTTGATTGTGGTTAGTTATACAATAAACGTGTACTTTAACTTGGACTTAGATTGAATTTGGACTTATATTAGACTTACGCTAGAATTTGGACCTATATTAGACTTACGGTAGAATTTGGACTCGCGCAATTGCAAGCTTTATATTGGACTGATTTTTAACTGTAGATTTAAGTATATTTGAATAACGCAATAGCTTGAACTTGAATTTGGATTAGATTAGTTATACAATGAACTTGTATTTAAGTTTAGACTTAAATTCGATTTTGACTTATATTAGGCTAATACTTGTACTTGAACTTGGGCTGTCGTTACACTTATATTAAATTTACGCTTGAACTTTAATTAGCGCAATGGCAAGACTTATATTGGACATATACTAAAACTTCAAATCGGATTGTGGTTTCATACACAATAAACTTGTATTTAAACTTAGACTTACATTAAGCTTACAGATGTACTTGATTTTGAACTGTGGTTGGACCTATATTGGAATAATGCTATAACTTGAAGTTTAACAATGGCTGACTTAGACTTGAATTTGGACTCATATTGTGCAAACTTGAACCAAAACTTGGACTTAGATTGGATTTGGACTTATATTTTGCATATACTTGTACTAGAACTTGGACCGTGGTTGGACTTATATTAGACGTATGCTAAAACTTGGACTTGCACAATGGCAAGACTTACATTGGACTTACACCTAAGCTTCAAATTGGGTTGTAGTTGGACAAACAATAACCTTGTACCTAAGCTTAGACTTACATTGGGCTTACAGATATACTTGATTTTGAACTGTGGATGGATTTATATTGAAATATCGAAATAACATGAACTTAAACAATCGCTGACTTAGATTGTGGTTGGTTGTACAATAAACTTGTACTTAAACTTGGGCTTGGGTTGGATTACGTTTTATATTGGGCTTATATTTGTACTTAGACTTGGATTGTGGTTGGAATTATATTAGACTTACGATAGAACTTGAGCTTGCGCTATAGCAAGACTTATGTTAAACTTACAAAGTGTAAAATAAATAAAATGTTAAGTTAAATTGTATTATGTTTTGACACACAATAAACATACTTGAACTTGGATTTACAGTGGGCTTACAGTGTACTTGATTTTGAACTGTAGTTGTACTTATATTGGAATAACCCAATAATTTGAGCAATGGTTGAACTTAGACTTCAGGTTGGACTTGAATTGTTGTTGGTTATACAATGAACTTGTACTAAATCTTGGACTTAAACTGAATTATACTTGTAAAAATCTGAGTTTGTACTTGATTTTAAACTGTGTTTAAATAAGTTTAAACCCAGCTCAGAATCAAGTAAATCTGTTAGGCCACTGTAAGCTTAAGTTTAAGTAAACGTTTATTGTGTGTCCAACCACAATCCAATTTGAAGTTCAAGTGTAAGTCTAATGGAATAACGCAATAACTTGAACTTAAACAATAGCTGAACTTAGACTTGGAATGTGGTTGGTTATACAGTACTTAAACTTTTACTTAGATTAGATTTGAACTTATATTTGACTTATACTTCTACTAACTCGGACTGTGGTTAGACTTATATTAAACTCACGCTAGAACTTGATCTTTATCTTAGATTGGATTATTATTGAATTGGCAGAACTGAAATATAATTAAAACAGACGTTGTTTAGAATAAGCTGAGATGATACAAACGAAACTTAGACCGTATTGAGATAAAATTAAGAGTATGCAGGTACTGGATTTAGACTAATGTTTAAACTTACATTGAACTTATACTTGTACTAACTCGGACTGTGGTTGGACTTTTATTAAACTCACGCTATAACTTGAACTTAGGCTTAGATTGGATTAAGATTGAATTGACAGAACTGAAATAGAATTAAAACGGATGTTGCATAGAATAAGCTGAGATGATATAAACGAAACTTGGCCCATTGAGATAAAATTGAGAGTATGCAGGTATTGGATTTAGACTAATGTTTAGGTATGATGTAAAATTGAATATAATTCTACTTTTAGGTAGTCTAAATATATAAATTTCAATAATTTTGATAGAAATAACGTTTAAATAAAAGCGTTGCTCCTAAAAATCCTCTTATTTTTCAATCCCAGACGAATGTCCCCTTATCTCTAAAACATTTCTCTTAAAAAGCGGATATAAACATTTTTACCATTCGCAAATAAGCCGCTGTTTCGTTCGGGATTTAAGGGAACTGCACCGCATCTCTGCAGCCATTCCGGTTTTAGTTAGGTGTCTAAAAATGCAGCGTCGATAAGTTAAGTTCGGGCCCCGATAAATCGCAATCCCCGGAGTCCCGGAAAACGTTCGATAAATACGACTCCCGGAGCGCGTTGGTCCGAGCTGATAATATTTTCCTCTCCGCCCCCCCCCCCCCTCCCCCTGATTGCCTAACCGGATTAAAGTGACGATCACAAATTCTGCGCACATCGAAAAAAAAGAGGCACCAGCAAGAATAATATCCAGAGATTTCCAACGGTATCACCTAAGATTAATAGTATAAAATGCACACTATTTTGAACTGCATGAAAAAAGCTATTAACGGCGGAGGCTTCTTCTTCGTTATACCTTATTATTTACAAATGAAACACTTTTTTTTTACTTTGTTTGCATAAATGAGACTTCAATAAGCAACAACTACTTCCCGAACTAATACCTATGTCGATCTTCTCTAAGCCATACCTATTATCTTGTCTAAGTCACGCCTACTGTCTTACCGAAGTAATGCCTACTATCGTTTCTAAGCAAGGTTACTACTTGGGGGCCGACCTGCTGGCCAAACAAGGGACAACAGGTGAATTTATAGGACCTGAACCCGCTTTCGGAATACCACATGAAACCGGAAAGGAAATAATCCGACGCAAGTTAGCAGAGGAGCATACAAAGGCATGGCACAACCAAATGGGAATGAGGCACACGAGACTCTTCCTAGATGGCCCGGTACCTGATAGCGCATTAGCGCTGTCAGGACTGAGCAGAATGAAACTAAGGAAAATCACAGGACTAATTACTGGGCACTGTGACCTGAATAAGCACAAACATAGGATGGGTCTTGAGAAAAGCCCCCTATGCCGTGGGTGCTTGGAAGAAGAGGAAACTCCCCAACACCTACTGTGCACATGCGAAGCCCATAAACGGCAACGCACGGAGCAACTCGGGAAGCCCGTGCTGCCTGAAGAACAGCTCAAGAACATCCCCTGGCCCAAACTCCTGGACTTCTTAGAAGACACAGGAATATACAGGGAGTAAAATAACCAGAGGAGCACAAAAGGACCACGGAGACCGTAGTGCAGGGACGCAAAGCGATACCACCTCATGTGGAAAAAAAAAAAGGTTACTATCGTGATTAATCCACGCCTACTATTTTTCCAAAGCCATGCCTACTATCTTACCTTAGCCACGCCTACAATCTTGCAAGTATCTTAAACTCTAAGCAAAATAGTAGGTATACTATCTTGTTTAGACCACACTTATTGTCTGGCCTACACCATGTCTATCTTTCCTGAAGTATGCCTACTATCTTATCTAAGCCACATCTACTATCTTACCGAAGTAATGCCTACTATCGTTTATAAGCAACATTAATATCTTAATTAATTCACGCCTACTATTTTGCCAAAGCTATGCCTACTATCTTGCAAGTATCTTAAACTCTAAGCAAGATAGTAGGTATACTATCTTGCTTAGACCACACTGTCTGGCCTACGCCATGTCTATCTTTCCTGAGCTATGCCTACTATCTTATCTAAGCCACACCTACTATCTTACCGAAGTAATGCCTACTATCGTTTCTAAGCAACATTAATATCTTAATTAATTCACGCCTACTATTTTGTCAAAGCCATGCCTACTATCTTACCTTAGCCACGCCTGCTATCTTGCATCTTGAACTATACCAACTATCTTGCCTAAACTACGCTTACTGTCTGGCCTACACCATGTCTATATTTCCTAGGCCACGCCTACTATCTTGTCTAAGCCAGGCCTACTGTCTTACCGAAGTAATGCCTACTATCGTTCCTAAGCAACATTTCTATCTTGATTAATTCACGCCTGGTATTTTTCCAAAGCCATGCCTACTATCTTAACTTAGCCATGCCTACTATCTTAACTTAGCCATGCCTACTATCTTGCAAGTATCTTAAACTATACCTACTATTTTGCTTAAACCACGCTTACTGTCTGGCCTACACTATGTCTATATTTCCTGAGCTATGCCTACTATCTTGTCTAAACCACACCTACTATCATACCAAAGTAATGCCTACTATCTTTCTTAAGTAACAACAACTACTTACCTAACTAATACCTATGTCTATCTTTTCTAAGTCATGCCTATTATCTTGTCTAAGCTACGCCTACTATCTTACCGAAGTAATGCCTACTATCGTTCCTAAGCAACGTTACTAGCTTGATTAATCCACGCCTACTATTTTGCCAAAGCCATGCCTACTATCTTACCTTAGCCACGATTACTAGCCTGCAAGTATCTTAAACTGTACCTACGATCTGGCTTAAACCACGCTTACTCTCTGGCCTACACCATGAGATATCTTTCCTAAGCTATGCCTACCTTCTATCTCGTCTAAGCCACGCCTACTATCTTACTGAAATTCCACGTACTTTCTTTATGTTCTGGATCTGTGGTTTAATTATTTTGGTGTGGTAGATCATGTGCCTCAGGATGTCTGGTCTACACCACATCTATCTTTCCTGAGCCACGCCTACTATCTTGTCTAAGCCACGCCTACTATCTTACCGTAGTAATGCCTACTATCTTTTCTAAGTAACGTTGCTCTCTTGATGAATCCACCTCTACTGTCTTGATTAAGCCATGCCTACCATCTTGATTTAGCCACGTTTACTGTCTTACCTAGGTTATGCCTACTACCTTGCTTAAGCAGATTACTATCTTGCCTAATCCACGCCTACCATCTTACCTAAGCCACGCCCACTATAATGCACGAGTTACATCTCACCTATGCCACACCTACTTCGTTACTTAAGCTACTCTCGCCTAAATCATGCTTACTATCTTGCCTTACTCCCTCCTACTAAATTTTCGAAACCACGCCTACTATATTACTAAAGCCACGCCGCCTGTTATATAAAAGGCACACCTTTTGTGTAATATCTCTCAATCGTGTGCAACTAAAATGAATGAATATACAGTGTATATAAACCAAGTTAGAACTTACTATGGTATTCTTTTAATATATTATTTGTGTATTCATCGCGTTTCCAGTTCTTAGTAGAAATGTAAGAGTTTAGTTTTTTGCTATCCCTTTAAACAGAAACCGAGTTAGGGATGGGACCGTGCTAGAAGTCGATAGTCCCGAAAGGGGCGCATCACAGGAATATCAAAGAAGGAAGTTTGAGATAATGAAATAACTTGATCAACTCTCCCAGATGCGGGGGGCTTAATAGCCCCGGCTGAAACTCCGCACACCCTCTTAACCATCACTAAACCTAGGCATGCACTTTCCACTCATGACTTTTACCTTGTTTAAACTCGCGAGCACTATTTCTGATCTGTAGTCAAAGTTGAATTTAATTGATTCAGTTATAAGAATTGAAACTTATAAATGTTATACAAGGATTTTTTTTAAGTATATATACCTTGATATATGCGTTGTGAGTTTTTTCAAAAGCGTTCAATTTGAAGCTTCTAACAAGTGTTTCCACTCCCAGATTAAGCATGAAGTAAAATTTCGAGTTTAGAAAAGCCCCGTGAAAATTTGTCGAGGGTCGCGCAGCGACCCGAGACAAATTTTCTGGGCTTTTCTAAACTCGAAATTTTACTTCATGCGCCATGCGTATAAATCACTGATTTCAAGTGAAGTTCAAAATACTTGTGAAGTTCAAAATATATATACTCCTATAGAGTATTGCCTAAGAAGTATATAAAAATATAAAAAATCACTGATTTCAAGTGAAGTTCAAAATACTTGTGAAGTTCAAAATATATATACTCCTATAGAGTATTGCTTAAGAAGTATATAAAAATATACTTCTTAAGCAATACTCTATAGGAGTATATATATTTTGAACTTCACAAGTATTTTGAACTTCACTTGAAATCAGTGATTTATTCTTCTTCTTCGCGATATTTCAGGCTTTGAATTTTAAATTAGATTGGCACTACTGACCTTTAACACGTAAACTATGTGTTAACGGTCAGTAGTGCCAATCTAATTTAAAAATAACCTCAAATTTATTTTAATTATCATTCTGGGCAACCGCACAAAAAATGCCGCCTACTCTAAATCATAATTTAAACGATCGCACGGTATTATAGACTTAATTAACTCTTAGATACGTTTACTTATTCAAATAAAATGTACTTGTATCTTATCGAATTATTTACTTTATCCAAGTTTGTTTTATTTTAAGTTTCCTTTAAGAGTTCAGAGTTTACTTGTGCGTTTAGTCTTTTGTTGTTTCGACTGTGAGGAACGTATACATTTTCACAAACGGTAATAAATAAGACAACTTGTCTCCCGTTTCCCTCTAGGGGCGCTTCGCAAACGAGTTATATACGAGTATAAAAAAAAGTTTTTAATTCGTCGAGTTTTCAGGCGTGAAAGGTGCGCGCCCTCTCGTCACATCCACGGGCCGCAATTAAATTCTACTTGTTGGATTTTCGCGGTGGAGTTCCAGAGAAAACGGCCCAGGGAAATATTGCAATAGTTACTTTTTGGAAACTAGAAATGATATAGAGGATATTTTATGTATATACATGCGGTAATTTTAAGTTTTCTGTGAGTGTAGTTAAAACTTTATAATTTAGAATTTGTCTACAGTCCCGTTTCAGTACATATTTAGTCCAGTATTAGTTTCGTCTGAGAATAGCTTACGACTAGGTTTAATACAATTTAAATCCAGTATATACAATTGTAGTGTAAAACCAGCATAGATACAGCCATCATCTATATATACTATAGGAAATATAGCAGGAATGGCTTACGCAATGTAAAGACAAGATAGTGGGAGTGGTTTAAGCAAGACAGTGGGCGTAGCTTAGGCAAGATAGTAGGCGTGGCTTAGGCAAGGTTGAAGCATGGCTTATCCCAGAGAGTGGGCGTGGCTTAGGCATCAAGGTCCTGTATTGGTCCAGGATTACATTTTTTCAGTATTGATCCACTCTAAGTCTATTCTACATCGAATTTAAGAATTAGTCCATCATGGTTTACAGTTTTTCAGTATTGGTCCACTTTAAGTCTATTCTACATCGAATTTGACAATTGGTCTAGTTTAGGTCTATTCTAAATCGAGCCTAAGCCCAGAATTACTCTATTTTGCATTTTTATTCAATTTATAATAGATTGATACTGAAAAGAGGCACACTGTGCTTGAAATTAAAACAACTACTTAATGTCTTAGTAATCTTTATAATTAGGACTTATTGTTTGTAGTTTATACGAACATTATTGTAATTTTATCTATTATGTTTGAAGTTTTGCAAACTAAAAGAAGCGTAAGCTTATTCTCTCAAATTCAAATAGGTTTGAATTTTAAATATTAAAGTCTAAATCTATTTTAATTCAACCTAAATTCTATGTCTATTTTCATTCTAAATCTTCTAAATCGAGTCTAACTCCAGCATTGGTCAATTGTGTCTATTCGAAATCTAATCTAAAATCAGTCCAAGTTCTGTTTAAGTCAATTGTATCTAAATCAACTATAATTCCAGTTTGACAAGTACAAGTCCGCGTTAATTCAATTTAAGTCTTTTCCGAGTCATGTCCAACTTGAGTTTCACTTCACTTATTTCAATGAGAGTTACCTCAAAGTTCCGTCACTTTACTCTTTCTTGTTAAATAATTTTAATCGAATGCTCCGCTCTCATTAAAATACCAATTTAAGTTGAAGCTCGAAAGTGCAAATGAATTAAATATTGATATAATCCACGGGGATGTCGTAGGAAAAACTTTCCGGCGAGGAGTTAGTCCATCATAAAAAAAGTTACTCGTCTCCGCGCGCTATTGAGATATCAAACATTATTACAAAGTTTAGTACACACAGTGGCAGACGGAGTGAAGTAACATGGGCTGTATGTGAGTGATGGTGTGTGTGTGTGTGTGGAAACTTGAAAACTTTCCTAGTTAGGTTGGAAATAAGCTCATCTCCATCTATATTCTCGGAAATATTTCGGCCAAACTAAGTCTAATTATAAAAAGTACCACTTAAATAATTTTCACTTCAATAAGAGATTATTGCTTACTGAATATAGTCGATTCATATTTCTTTACTTTAAATAAAGTACTTTAAATAAAGTCACAGTTCAAAAATTTATTGCAGAATGAATTGGGACTTTGAGAGACAGCTTGATTTTAGTTCCAAGTCCAGTCTCAGTCCAGTTTCAGTACAGTCTCAGTACAAGATCAGTACAAGATCAGTACTGTCTCAGTAGAGTCTCAGTACAGTCTCAGTACAGTCTCAGTGCAGTCCCAGTGCAGTCAGAGTACAGTCTGAGTACAGTCTCAGGACAGTCTCAGTACAGTCTCAGTACAGTTTCAGTAAGTCTCAGTACAGTCTCATGACAGTCTCAGCAAGCGTCAGTACAGTCTCAGTACAGTATCAGTGCAGTCTCAGTATAGTCTTAGTACAGTCTTAGTCAGTCTCAGTACAGTCTTAGTAAATCTCAGTACAGTCTCAGTACAGTCTGAATACAGTCTCAATACAGTCTCAGTGCAGTCTCAGTACAGTCTCAGTACAGTCTCAGTAGTAGTAGTAGAGTCTCAGTACAGTCTCAGAGCAGTCTAAGTACAGTCATAATACAGAATCAGCGCAGTCTCTGTGCAGTCTCAGTACAGCCATAGTACAGTCTTAAATCAATCCAAGTACAGTGTCAAGTCTCAGTACAGTATCAGTGCAGTCTCAGTATAGTCTTAGTCAGTCTCAGTACAGTCTCAGTAAATCTCAGTACAGTCTGAATACAGTCTCAATACAGTCTCAATACAGTCTCAGTGCAGTCTCAGTACAGTCTTAGTAGTAGTAGTAGTAGAGTCTCAGTACAGTCTAAGTACAGTCATACTACAGAATCAGCGCAGTCTCTGTGCAGTCTCAGTACAGCCATAGTACAGTCTTAATAAAATCCAAGTATAGTGTCAAGTCTTAGTACAGTATCAGTGCGGTCTCAGTATAGTCTTAGTACAGTCTTAGTCAGTCTCAGTACAGTCTCAGTAAATCTCAGTACAGTTTCAGTACAGTCTGAATACAGTCTCAATACATCCTCAGTGCAGTCTCAGTACAGTCTCAGTAGTAGTAATATAGTCTCAGTACAGTCTCAGTGCAGTCTAAGTACAGTTATAATACAGAATCAGAGCAGTCTCTGTGCAGTCTGAGTACAGCCTTAGTACAGTCTTAATACAGTGTCAGCACAATCACAGTAGTGAATCAGTGCAGTCTCAGTACTGTTTACAGTCTTAGTACCGTCATGGGCGGCTGCAGAATTATTTTTAGGGAGAAAGGGGGGGAGAGGCAAAATATAATAATAATCAGGGGCACAGCTAAATAGAAGGGGGCCTTGATTTGATGTAAACTTCAGAATATACGTCTTTAGCATTCTGCTTTAGTAGTGTATTTTGAACTTCATGTGGAATCAGAGTTTTATACGCATGGCGCATGAAGTAAAATTTCGAGTTTAGAAAAGCCTAATTTGGATTGGTCGCTCCGCTTCGCTACGCGACCAATCCAAATTTTCAGGCTTTTCTAAACTCGAAATTTTACTTCATGCTTAATCTGGGAGTGGAAAACACTCGCTTAAAGCTTGAAATTGATTGGGTCCCTAAGACGAAATTCCAGGGGGTAGCAAGTGCCCCCCACCCTCCCTTGCCCATATGTGGGGGCGCCCGTGAGTACAGTCTCAGTACAGTCAGTCCAGTCTCAGTACAGTATTACGACAATCAGTACAGTCAGTCCAGTCTCAGTATAATCAGTCCAGTTTAAGTACAGTATTAGGACAGTCTTAGTACAGTCAGTCCAGTCTCGGTACAGTCAGTCCAGTCTCAGTACAGTATTAGGACAGTCTTAGTACAGGCTTATTATTACAGTCCAAGTACAGTGTTAGCACAGTCACAGTACAAAATCAGTGCAGCTTCGGTACTGTACAGTCTTAGTAGAGTCTTAGTAGAGTCTTAGTACAGGCTTATTATTACAGTCCAAGTACAGTGTTAGCACAGTCACAGTAAAAAATCAGTGCAGCTTCGGTACTATACAGTCTTAGTAGAGTCTTAGTACAGTCTCAGTAAAGTCAGTCCAGTCTCATTACGATATCAGGACAGTTAGTTAAGTATTAGTACAGACTTATTTCAATGTGTGTACAGTGTCAGCACAGTCACAGTACAGAATCAGTACAGTTTCAGTACTGTACTGTACAGTCTAGGTAGAGTTTTAGTATAGTCTCAGTAAAGTCAGTCCAGTAACAGTACAGTATCAGGACGGTCTTAGTAGTCTAAATACAGAGTTAGCGTAGTCACAGTGCAGTCTCGGTATTGTAAAGCTTTAGTAGAGTCTTAGTACAGTTTGTCTAGTTTCAGTACAGTATCAAGACTGTCATTATAGCCTAAGTACAGTGTAAGCACAGTCACAGTACAGAATCAGTGCAGTCTCGATACTGTACTGTAGAGTGTCGATAGAGCCTTAGTACAATCTTAGTACAGTCAGTCCTGTCTCAATACAGTATCAGGACAGTCTTAGTACAGTCTTCTAACAGTCTAAGTACAGTGTTGGCACAGTCACAGTACAAAATCAGTGCAGTCTCGGTACTGTACAGTCTTTGAACAGTTTCAGAACAGTCAGTCCAACCTCAGTATAGCATCAGTCAGGTATCAGTGCAGTCTAGGTATTGCACAGTACAGTCTGAGTACAGTCAGTCCAGTCTTAATACAGTATCAGGACAGTAATTACAGTTTAAATACAGTGTCAGCATAGTTACAGTACAGAATCAGTGCAGTCTCGGTACTGTACTGTACAGTGTAGGTGGAGTCTTAGTACAGTTAGTCCAGTATCAGGACAATGTTAGTATAGTCTAAGTACAGTGTTAGTACAGTTACAGTACAAAATCAGTACTGTAAAGTCTTAGTTAAGTCTTAGAACAGTCTCAGAACAGTCAGTCCAATCTCAGTATAGCATCAGGACAGTCAGTGAGGTATCAGTGTAGTCTCGGTATTGCACAGTCTCAGTAAAGTCTTAGTACATTTAGTCTAGTATCAGGACAATCTTAGTATAGTCCAGTCTTAATACAGTATCAGGACAGTCATTACAGTTTTAATACAGTGTTAGCACAATCACAGTACAAAATCAGTGCAGTCTTGGTAATGTACAGTCTTAGTAAAGTCTTAGAACATTCAATCCAATCTCAGTATATTATCAGGACAGTCAGTCAGGTATCAGTGCAGTCTCGGTATTGCACAGTCTCAGTAAAGCCTGAGTACAGTCAGTCCAGTCATAATTCAGTATCGGGACAGCCATTACAGTTTAAATACAGTGTTAGCACGGTCATAGTACATAATCAGTGCGGTCTCGGTACTGCACTGTACAGTTTTGGTGGAGTCAGTACAGTCAATCCAGTATCAGGACAATCTTAGTATAGTCTAAGTCAGTGTCAGCACAGTCACAGTACAAAATCAGTGCATTCTCGGTGCTGTAAAGTCTCAGTAGAGTCTGAGTTGTTTCAGTACAGTCAGTCTAGTCTCAGTACAGTATCAGTACAGTCTCACTACAGTGTAAATATAGTGTTAGCACAGTCACAGTATAGAATTTGTGGTCTCGGTACTGTACTGTACAGTCTAGTAATTTTAGTACAGTCTCAGTATACT
Source organism: Philonthus cognatus (assembly GCA_932526585.2). Classification (NCBI taxonomy): domain Eukaryota; kingdom Metazoa; phylum Arthropoda; class Insecta; order Coleoptera; family Staphylinidae; genus Philonthus; species Philonthus cognatus. Next base: position 11,949,142 of record OW052251.1, on the reverse strand, counting down.
CAGTCTAGTTTCAATGTAGTATTAGGACAGTCTCAGTACAGTCTCAGTGAAGCCTTAGTACAGTCACAATCGTTTCAATGCAGGCTCAGTAAAGCCTCAGTAGAGTCACCGTCCTCTCAGTCCTGTTTCAGCCATAGTACAGTCTTAGTACAGTCGTATTACAGTCGGGTAATTTCATGTCAAAACAACGCAATCTATAACCTTACTATCTCAGGTTTTTTCAAATGTTGTTCACTTATTCCCTTTAGCAGTTACAGTACAGAATCAGTGTAGTCTCGGTACTGTATATTATCAGTAGAGTCTTAGTACAGTCTCAGTCCAGTCTCCCCACAGTACAATCTTAGTACAGTCTTATTACAGTCGGGTAATTGCATGTCAAAACAACACAGTCTTTAACCTTATCATCTCTTAATGTTGTTCACTAATTGCCTTTAGCAGTTACAGCACAGAATCAGTGTAGTCTCGGTACTGTACTGCACAGTCTCAGTAGAATCTTAGTACAGTCTCAGTCCAGTCTCAGTCCAGTCTCAATCTAGTCTCATTAGAGTTTTAGTACAATCTCAGTCCAGTCTCAATCCAGTCTCAGTCCAGTCTCAATCCAGTCTCAGTCCAGTCTCAATCCAGTCTCAGTCCAGTCTCAATCCAGTCTCAGTCCAGTCTCAATCCAGTCTCAGTCCAGTCTCCGTCCAGTCTCCGTCCAGTCTTAGCACAGTCTCAATAAAGTCGCAGTACAGTTTCAATACAGTCGCAGTACAGTTTCAGAAATGAAATGCGTTAACTCAGTACAATGTCCAAATCAAGTTGAGTGTTCGAGTCTCAGTTCAATTTAAGCAGTCAAAGTCTAATCCTATTCCAGCCAAACTCCATACAAAGTGTAATCCTAGTTTAGTCGAAATCTACTCTAAATTATGTTTAAATCCCAGCTCGGCTCAAGACTAAGTCCAGTCTACGTTCATTATAGTAAAGTTTCAATGCAGTCCTAGTCCAGTTAAAGTTCACTCTTAGGTGAATTTAAAGAGCTTCTTATTTTAGATATAAAATGTTTAAATGGTGATAAGTTTAATGCTCGACAGTTTTAGATTAACTAGCAGTCCTTGTAATTTTTTTGTTTCTCATTCATTCTCTAAAATGGATGAGTAGATGAACGCTCGACAGTTTTTGATTAGTTGTGGGATTAATCGGGAGCGTTCCTCCATTGTGGGGAACGTCGGCGTGTTTACTGGAACGCAAAAATTGGAATAGTGCCAGCGGCAGCCGCGAACCGAACTCATGAAATATGTCAACAGAAACGTAAAACCCGTCATTGATAGAAAGGAGCGCCGAATTCGCGAAATATTGGGCCGTTTAACACAAGCTGTCGGATGATTTAATTGCCGACGACGACGCATTAAATTTCTGACGAAACTGTTCCACTTGTTTGTCGATTTGCCTTCCGACACAAACGTTACGTAAAATTGCAATTTTCCTATGGATTACGGAATATCCAATGTTTCTCTTATTCAGTGATTTAATTGATTGCGAATGCATTAAAATCAATCGTATATTTTTTTTTTTTTTTTTTTTTTTTTTCCAAAGTGAGTGGGTCGCTATACGGCCCTCCACTGCGACCGCGAGGGTCTATTGTGGCTCACAATTTAAGGCCAGTCGCGTGTCCTTATAGTTCACCCTCCAAGCCCAACCTCTTGATGAAGTCTACGAGCTTGTCGGGTGGAATCTTGTCAAGGTCCTTCAGTGTTAGTATGGATTGTCCGAGCACTGTGAGCCTGAGCTGATTTCCAGCGGGGCAGGCACAAATAACGTGCTCTGCTGTTTCATCATCTTCTAGGCACAGGCGACACTCCGTGTTATCACTCAGTCCCATTTTGTGCAGATGGTGCCGTAGGCGGCAGTGTCCAGTGAAGAGAGCAGTCAGGGTGTGTATACCCGACCTGCTCTGCTTCAGCCATGACTCTGTTCTGGAGGTGGATGCTTCACTTATCACTGCTCTGGAATGTCTCATCCCAGGGCACTGTTGCCAGTAGTTTAGCATCTGATCATTCAGCCATCTCCTGTTAGTGTTCTTGGCTACTACTCTAGGTATTCCAAGAGCAGGTTCTGGTCCGATGAATGCGGTATCCGCTCCCTTCCTGGCCAGGGAATCGGCTAGTTCGTTTCCCTGTATGCCAGAGTGCCCGGGCACCCACATCAGACTGACCCTGTTGTTCTCTGCCAGTTGGCAAAGTATCTGCTTGCAGTTCCACACCAGCAGGGATGAGGTTCGGGTTGTTTCCAAAGCCTTCAAAGCCGCCTGGCTGTCGGAACAGATATTAATTGATCTGCGCACCCAACCCCTTTGTAGGAGCTCCCGAGCGCACATCTCAATGGCAAATATTTCTGCCTGTTGTATCGTGGCATGTTTACCGAGGCTGTAGGAAAGTTCAGTCCTTGGTTTACATCCGACTACTGCGGCTCCTGTACCAGATGGCAGTTTTGAGCCGTCGGTATACCAGTAGGAATCAACCTGTCCTGGGGCGGTTTTGTATCGCTCCCAGTCGTCTCTATCCGGAAATAGGACTTTGTACGGTTGATGCTCACTGTACTCTGTGACTGTAAAGTCTGTCTTCATATTCAGACTGTCTTCTGACTCGATGGCCTTAGACAGTCCGTTCGGTATGAAGACTATTCTTTGCGGGTCTATTAGAGCCGCATGATGGAATCGATATGTTGCCAATCTGGCCTCCCCCTGTATTAAGATATGTAGAGGGGTCAGGTTCAGTAGCATTTCCATAGCTGCTGACGGTGTAGTTCGGATAGCTCCCGTTACCGCCACCATTGCCATTCTCTGCAGTGCAGTGAGCCTATTTATGGCCGTTTTGCGAGTTGTAATCGGCCACCAGGCAACACAGCCGTAGGTGATAATCGGTTTAATAACCGCACCATACAGCCAGTACATTTGTTTGGGGTTAAGACCCCAAGACCTGCCACATATACGACGGCATGTCCAAAGCGAGTGTCTCGCTTTGTGTATGGTCTTGTCTAAATGGGAGTTCCAGGTTAGAGATCTATCTAGGGTGACACCCAGATATTTCGCTTCCTCCACAAATGGAATTGTTTCACCGTGTAGGGTGAGAGGTTTTATTTTCAATTTCCTCCTTCTGGTGAACGGGAGAATTAGTGTTTTACTTGGGTTTACGCTAAGTCGTTCCCCTTCACACCAGCTCCTCGTCGCATCCAGTGCTTCTTGCAGGGCACACCAGACTGTGTTTTCGTCTGTTCCCCTTGCAAGGATGACTATGTCATCTGCATACGCCTGTACTTCCACGTCAAACGTATCTAAAATCGCGAGTAGGTCATCCACCAGTAGGGACCAAAGCAGGGGAGACAAAACCCCGCCCTGCGGGCATCCCCTGGAGGTTCTTAGCCTGACAACGTCACCACAGAGTGACGTCGTAACTGTCCTCGCGTCTAGCATTGCTCGTATCCAGCCTGTTACGGCCGTCGGAACCCCTCTATCTTTTACAGACTTACAGAGGGATTCCGTTAATGCTGCATTGAACGCACCTTCAATGTCAAGGAAAGCCGTTAACGCAATTCCCTTTGAGTCGAGGGTCTGCGAGACTTTCCCGACTAGATTGTTCAACGCCAGGTCCGTGGACTTCCCCTTTTGATAGGCATACTGATGTACATTGAGAGGGTTGGTACCCAGTACTTCCCTCCTGATGTATCCATCCAGCACCTTCTCCAGGGTCTTTAGAATAAAAGACATCAGGCTAATAGGCCGGAAGGATTTAGGCAGCGGATCCTTACGGCCCGCTTTTGGTAAATATACCACCTTTACCTCCGACCAGCTAGTCGGTATATAATTCCAAGCTAGGCTAGCTCTGAAGAGTTTTATGAGATGGCGGATGACACTCTCCAAGCCCTGTTGAATCAGAGCTGGAAAGATCCCGTCCAAACCTGGTGCTTTGTAAGGTTGGAAGGATTTTACAGCCAAGCTTACAGTTCCATAGGTAACGATTTTATTTGCCACCGCCCAGTCCTGCTTTCTGGGTCGTTTGATTCGATCCCATGAGCGCACCGCGGCAGATGTAGTGTCACCTAGAAACAAGCAATCTGGGAAGTGATTTTGGGCCAGAATCTCTAACGTTTCTTTACCAGAGCCTGTGTACGAGCCATCCGGTCGTTTTATCGATCCGAGTGCCTGCCCCGGTTCCCTGGCTAGGACCTTGTGGATTCTTGCACTGCAGGGGGTATCATTGATATCCCCGCAGAATTTCCTCCAGGACTCCCTTTTTGCCCTGCGGATTTGTTTATTATATTCGGTTAGAGAAGTTTTATAGAGTTCCCAGTTGCCTGCTTCCCTAGCCCGGTTGAATAGTGTTCGGACTTCTTTCCGCATTTTCTCAAGTGAGTGATTCCACCAAGAGGCATTTTTGCTGTCTCTTTTACATTTTAGTGGGCAGTTTTCATGATACGCTGAGACGATAGACTGGCAGATATGCTCCGCCGCCGTCTCAATGTCTTCATGGCGTTTAATTGTAGGGGTCGTTTGTCCCAGCAGATCACTAAGAGTACGCTTATATCCGTCCCAATTAGTGCCTCTGGCATTTCGATATTCCACTACAGGTCTAAGACTGCCTTCAATATTAAATTGAATATTCCGATGGTCCGAACACGATGGTTCGGTAGATACCTTCCAATCGGAAATTTTTGTGCTCATAAGTTTGGAGCAGAACGTAATGTCTAAGACCTCTGCACGATTTTTCGTTACAAAGGTTGGTTCGTTGCCAGTGTTATTCACCTCTAGCCCTTCACCTATGATAAAATTTAGTAAAAACTCACCTCTCTGGTTGATGTCCGTGCTGCCCCACACAGTGTGATGGGCATTGGCATCACAGGCAACAACCAGGTGGATATTGTTCCTCCTGCTGTGGGCCACAAGTTGTCTCACCGCCGTAGGAGGTGGTAATTCTGCGCTGTCTCCCGGGAAGTATGCCGAGCAGGCTATTATGTCTAGCCTGCCGTTCCCCACCGGGAGATTCAGCTGGACGGTTACGATGTCCCTGGTGCAGAATTCTGTTAACAGAAAGTATTGGATGTTATTCCGGACTATAATACACGCTCTGGGTTTTTCGCCAGAGCCATATGATATTACCTTTCCGGATAGGTTGCTGAGGCCGTTTATTCGGCCTGAGCTGGACACCCATGGTTCCTGAATGAAGGCGAGGTCGATCCGCTCTTCAATAAATTTCTTGCCAAGGAGGAAGGATGCCCCCTTGGCGTGTTGCAGGTTTGCCTGCACACACTTCACCGGGGGAGTCATTTTCCCTCCGGTGGTTTGCGTCCTTTGAAGGTCGATTTACCGCCCTTCTTAGGATGCATTTTTCCCTTCGCAGGGCCTTTTCCTTTGGCGGATTGGGCTGCCTCAGGAACCACTGATTTTGTGGTGGTATTTGAGCCACTGCCACAGGCCTGTTCAGCTGAGGGGGGCGTTATTAGTCGCTCTTCCTCACCCTTTTTCGGCTCTGTGGCAGTGGTTTTGTCTTGGCTCTTGTCCCCTCCTTTGGTTCTGAACAGTACTTGTCCAAAACCAAAGTATGGTTTGAGCTGCATCTCCCTGAGACAGGCCATAGACCCGTCGTCCAGGGAGAATGTCCATGTTTGGCCGGGTCCTGCCGTCTCCTGACGTAGAACCGACCAATCGCGGGTATTAAGTCCCGGGTTCATAATCCTCAGACGTTTGAGGACAACATCCTGCGTAAGCCGATGTCCAGCTTCGTCATCCGGGATGTATGCCACGCAGATGTGTGGTTTGGGTAGCTCCTTACCCTGTACACATCTGAGTTTCGCGTTCTCCCATGGCTGGAGGCGTGTTATCGCGCTCCTAAGCCAGGTGACGGTCGACTCATCAGCGCACGTCAGCAGAAGCCATCCAGGTCTAAGTGAACAGGCCTGGAATCTTACCGAGGGGCCATCATCCGGGATGCTGTCCACCTCGGTTAGTATGCCTCTGCGCAGGGTCGATAGTTGTTCAGCCGTCAGGGCAGAGCCAGGATAATCAGCGTGGATAATGCCCACCCTGACGCCCCCAGCCGCTGCCCTGTATGAAGGCTTCGGCGCCGGCGCAGAGATATTTGGTGTATCCTGCTTGCAGGGTTTCTTAATATTATTTTCCTGCTCAGGTATACTGGTGTCGGAGCGTTGCCGTTTTTTGGCTGGCTTGGCAGTAGAGGGGGATTTAGCCCCCTCTGCCTCCCTGCTCTTACGGACTTGCTCCAGCACCGTATTCAAGGCAGTTTCGTATGGTATTCCGCTCTTGATGAGTTTGGAGAGTCGCTTTCTTGCAGCCCCTCCAAACCTCTTGTGTGTCAGCGAGAGGTTGCGCATTTTGTCGGCAGCCTCTTCGCTGGGCCCTGCCTCGGACACGGCGTGAGGAGAAATGATCTCCCGCTCACACCCTGCCTCGGACTCGGAGTGAGGGGAATTGGTCTCCCGCTCACGCCTTGTCGAGGTCTGGGGCTTGTTAGGAGTGGGTTCGACCCCAGTCTCCGTTTTGTCCTCAAAGTGAGGATCGAGGGTACCCCCCTCGTATATTAAAATCGACTCTAATCAGCAATTGCTGGCGATAATCATAAAATATTTATAATTGTATGTAGATTTAATATATGAAATATAGTAGCAATGGCTTAGGCAATATATAAACAAGATAGTGGCAGTGGTTTAAGCAAGACAGTGGGCAAGCTTAGGCAAGATAGTGGGCGTAGCTTAGGCAAGATAGAAGCGTGGCTTGGGCCAGATAGTGGGCGTGGCTTAGGCAACATGGTGGGCGTGGGTTAGGTAAAACAGTAGTCATTGCTTTGACAATATACCATAGGAAATATAGTAGGATTGGCTAACGCAATATATAGACATAGTAGGAGTGGTTTAACCCACTAACGGCCGAGCAATTATAGAGATAACTGTAAAAGTTGATTTTACGTAAAATTCTGCACTTCTTTTTACGATATCCATAAATGAGTTATTGTATTACATATTGTGAATTTTTCTTTTAAATATACATGATGTATATGCTGTAAAATTTCAGGCAATTGTCGATTTTATACAAAAACGTGCAGTATGAAGTTTAGAACGAGTGATTCCACTCCCAGACTAAGCATGAAGTAAAATTTCGAGTTTAGAAAAACCTGAAAATTTGGTTTGGTCGCTCCGCGAAGCGGAGCGGCCAAACCAAATTTTCAGGCTTTTCTAAACTCGAAATTTTACTTCATGCGCCACGCGCACAAAACACTGAAATATTGTGAAGTTAGAAATACACTCACATTATTCTTTTTTTCAATGAGTAATAATCGAAATATTTAAATAACTAAATATTTACATTTTTCTCCTTACATTTTCAAGCCCGGTCAAATAATTTATATGAAATTAACATATTTAGTAATATAATTAACCAACCATTTATAATATTGCGTGTACGCATCAATGGCGCTTAATGGGTTAAGCAAGGCAGTGGGCGTAGCTTAGGCAAAATAGTGGGCATGGCTTAGGCAAGATATAAGCGTGGCTTGGGCCAGATAGTAGGTGTGGCTTAGGCAATATAGTGGGCGTGGTTTAGGTAAAGTAGTAGGAGAGCAACCCCTACTGTCTTGATTTTTTAGATCATCAGTAATTGATGGTGTGCAATATATAAAGTTTTAAATAACATTACCGTAATTTGCAAGTGTTTTGCAGTTATTTTCTATTGATTTTCTATTTTTGTATTATAGAATAATTATATTTATACAAACAATCAGTACACAATTATTATTATTTAATGATAGAAAAAATATATAAAATCTATATACAATTACCATTATTTACCTAATGATAAATAAAGAGAAACCAAATAAATATAATTGCAAACTGATTGAAAATCACAATAATATCGCTTCCAACTTTATATATTGCATGAAAATTGGATTTGTGTAAGTACTTTTTTTCCGCGCGAAAATATTTACATACCGAATTCTCGTTCATTCGTATTTGGGGAATTGCAAATTCCGATATACATGTTGGAAATAACTATCGCAAATATTTGCAGGTGGTTTCCCGTTAATCATGGAAGCACTTTTTCAACCTGGTTCCCTCGAAAATCGCATTTCAATTTCCGCCGGATGTAGCGGATTAGCGTTCGCACACACACTAATATTGACATAATGTTGAATTGTTTATGTGCGTGTTATACATACTCGTTCCGTAATTTTTATTGAAAAATAATACGCTTACGGATATTCATATTTGAGATATCTTTTTTGTTTAAAGTAAAAAATATTTGTATTTTATTTTAAAAAATGTGTATATGATGTTCCTTTAAATAAATCAGTTGTAAATTCTAATTCGAACTGTTTAAGTGAATTTCCAGGGATAATCTGTCATCAACTAATTTGACTTAAGTAACTGACGATTATCTAATTATATCTAGGATTAGGATAGTCTGTCATATAACCCAACACTATCTAGATTGCGAAGTTAGGTTACGTCATGTCATATCTAACTATTTAGTGTTAGGTTGATTTTTTGTTTAAGTAACCATTAACTAACTTGACTTGGGTGGCAACTAGCCAGTCTAATCTAGCAAGGGTTAGGTTAGATAGTTTGTCATAAACTAATTGGACTTGAATAACTGATAGCCTTATACACAGGGAGTTTTTCTTATAAGTATACATATCGTCGTTTAAGTTTCAATAAGGTAGGTAAGGAAGAAGTAGTAGAAACAATAAGAAAAATGAAAAATGAAAAGTCAGCGGGAGTCGATGAGATAACGGAAATGATAAGGAACCTAGGAGATGAAGGCGTCACGAAACTAACCGAACTGTTAAATGAAACAATGAAAATTGCTCTTCTTTCATTGGTTAACCAAAAATTTCGAGTTTAGAAAAGCCTGAAAATTTGGTTTCATCGCGTAGCTCTACGCGACTAAACCAAATTTTCAGGCTTCTCTAAACTTAATCTGGGAGTGGAAACACTCCTTCGTAACTTCAAATTGAACTCTTTAAAAAAAGCAAAGAATGCCTATCATTTCGCGCATGTATCTGTTATGTACATTTAAAAGTAACATTTCTTGTATGTAGTTCTCTGCGTCTCTTTTTAGATTTTTTTGCTTTCCTTTACATCTTTCAGCAACTCGCTGTGTTTTGTTTTTGTTTGCTGCGTCATTTGTTTTTAATATGCTCCTTCGTCTTTTTGCGTCTTCTCTGGATTTGTCTCTATCTCTCTGTGACTTTCTTATGGTATATTAATTGACGTTTCCATATCCTTTGTGTTTTTATTTTCTTCGCTGCGTCTTCTTTCTTTGGATATATGCTGCTTTCTTAACTTCCATTTTTATAAATTTACATCATATTTCTTAGTAAATTTTTGTACAAATCTGGGTGTTCTCGGTATCATTCCGTACTCTCTTTGTGCTTCGCTGGCTCTACTTCCCTAAAGCTTGCTGCGTCTCTTCTTTTAATACTCGTGACTTCTCTACTTTTCTAGAGCATTTCTTTGTACTTTCAGCATTTTTCTATCACTGCGACTTATCGATTGATGCTGGGGCCTCTGCTATTTCTCTATATCTTTCTGAGTTCTTCATGTCTTACTGCTGCATTTTTTGCTGCTTTACCTGAGTGCTTGGTGTCTTATTGTGGTATTTTTTGCTGCCATGAGTCTCCTTTTGTTTATCTGAGCCTTCTAGACTACTTGAATAATTAATTTGTAGCCTGTTTCTGTTCTGTTTCTCTGTGAATCACTGAGTCATATTGTGTCTTATTGCGATTCTCTTTGTTTCTCTATACATTATTTTATTACTATTAATGGATTTCGATAGCTACCGCCATCTAATGCTTCATAGTGCATCGTCAGTATTCTTCAGCACTGGGTCGGGACCACATTGAAGAGGACCTTGAAGTCCGAAACGCGTTTGTGGGTATCTGGTGCCGGAATACTGAACACAAATTCAATTTTTTTAATTATTTTATTAGTTTATTTGCTGCCATGAGTCTCTTTTTTCATTTAAGTCTTCCAGACTATTTGTATAACTCATTTGTAGCCTTTCTTTGTTTCTCTGTGAATCACTGCATCATATTGTGTCTTGTTGCGACTCTCTTTGTTTCTCTATATAATATTTTATTAGTTTATTTGCTGCCATGAGTTTTTTTTTATTTGTCATCCAGACTATTTGTATAATTCATTTGTAGCCTTCTCTGTGATTAACTGCGTCATATTGTATCTTGTTTCGACTCTCTTAGTTTCTCTATACATTATTTTATTAGTTTACTTGCTGCCATGAGTTTCTTCTTTTATCTAAGTCTTTCAAACTCTTTGTATAATTTATGTATAGCCTTTCTTTGTTTCTCTGAGAATAACTGCGTCAGTTTGTGTCTTGTTGCAACTCACTTTGTTCCTCTATGCATTCTCATATTAGATTATTTGCTGCCATGAGTCTCTTTTTTTTATCTAAGTCTACCAAACTATTTGTATAATTCATTTGTAGCCTTTATGATTCTCTTTGTGAATAACTGCGTCATATTGTGTCTTTTTGCGACTCACTTTGTTTCTCTATAGATTCTTTTATTAGTCTGTATCAATTTCGGTGTATCACTGCTTCTCATTTTCTCGCTATTTCGACTATTCGGGAGATTCTGTAGTTGATTCTATCTCTTATTTCTGTGCTTTTATGCGTCTCTAATTTTGTGTGCATTCGGGAGACTTTAAATTACCTCAACTTTCTGTTCTTGTTTGCGTCTCATGTTTAAGTCACCTGGCTTTTTCGAGTGTTTTTGTAGTTGTTTGTATCTCTTATTTCTGTGCTTTTATTTTTAAGTCATCTGTGCTTTCTGTAGTTGTTTGTATTTCTATGTTCTTCTGCGTCTTTATTTTTATATGAAATTCTGCGACTTTCTTTATATTACCGTGATTTTATGGTCTTATTTGCGTCTCTTTTTTAAAATCTATAAAAAATAATTAATATTAATATCGACATTTTGCAGAAATTTAGTCTCGCTGGGATTTTTCCAAATATTCATTTAAACAACTACTTTCTGTGCTTCTTTTTCTAAGATTCCCTTAGTTCTTTTTAACTTATGTTTGGGATTTTATACTTATTTCCTAATCTTTGTGCATCACTGCGTCATTTGAATCTATCCGTATCTTTTTCTAGTTACCTGAACCTTCCCTAGTCTCTGTATTTGGTTTAAACTTATTTCTGTTCCTTTGTACATTTCTGCGTCTCTTTATATCTTACAGTGACTTTCTGTGCTTCTTTGCGTCACCTTTTTCTTGGGCTTTTCTAAGCCTTTGTTTATTTCTATGTATCTTATGTTTGTGATTTTTTAAGTTATTTTACGTTTAGTTATGCATCACTGCGTCATTGGATTTCCTGCGTCTCCTTTTCTAGTTACCTAGACCTTCTCCAGTCTGTGTAATTTGTTTTTATTATTTCTGTGCCTTTCTGTGTGTTCCTTTGTACATTTCTGCGTCTCTTTATGTCTTACATTGACTTTCTATGCTTCTTTGCGTCACCTTTTTTTCTTGGGCTTTTCTAAGCCTTTATTTATATCTTTGTATCTTATGTTTGTGATTTTTTACGTTATTTTACGTTTAGTTATGCATCACTGCGTCATTGGATTTACTGCGTCTTTTTTTTTAGTTACCTAGATCTTCCCGAGTCTGTTTAATTTGTTTTATTTAATTTCTGTGTTTTCCTTTGTACATTTCTGCGTCTCATTGTGTTTTTTAACAACTTACTGTGCTTCATTGCGCTTCCTTTTTCTACGTTGTCTGGGATTTTTCTTAACCTTGCTTTACTTTTTTGTATCTTAAGTTAGATGCATCATAGCGTCATTTAATAGCATACAATGATGCTGTGAGAAGTTGGGTGAAGAAAAGGAAAGCAGGGGTAGCAATTAGTGTAGATTATGCTAATAAAGATTTTTTTTTTCGATGCTGTGATGCAAAAAGAAACAGAAGTATCGTCTCCCTTTGTTTCTTTACACATGCCTGCCTCCTTCTTTGCCTTACAATGACTATCTGTGATGTTTGGCGTCTTCTTTTTTAGTTACCTTTCTAAGTATCTGTATTGTTTTTTTTTATCATACTTCTTTACGCATAACTGCGTTATTTTGTGTCTATCTGCGTCACTATGTGTTTTACAGAGACTTTTAGCGCTCTTTTGGGTCTCTTATATTGTTTTTCGGGAATTTTTGGTTATTTCTAAATTTATTTCTCATCACATCCTTCTCCTACTTTGTTTCTTATACATTATTACATTTTTCTGTTATTCTATTTGGGATTGTGTCTATTTTCTTCTACTACTGTGTTCTTCTTTGCTGTTCTACACTGTTCCGAGAGTTTTGTCTCTGTCTCTGCGACATCTGATAAATCTAAATTAATCTTCGAGTATTACATCCCGAACACATAATGAAACGCCATATCGAGAGAAAACGAGCAAAACGATATGTCCCCAGTAGCCGTATAAGGTGAATAATTCCACAATTCCACCGGTGATTTATCAAGACGACCCAGCATCGGTCGCCGGTCCGGTTTCTTGACGAATCGCCGGGAATTTCGATGTTTTAAACGCTCCTTTTTCCCACAAACTATTAGCGCATACCGGGAGAGCCGGGAGAGTAGGCAAGCCTGATGGATGGATTATATCATCTTTCATGCCAGTAAGACGAGACCGGGTGTACTTTCGTGTACATCAATAAGACGGGGGAGGGCAAAAAGCCTGACAAGTTTAATGGAGAGAGGATGCGATACGACAAAAAGGACGGGGGGATTTATTACGGCTCGTACGGTCGTGATTTTCAATATCGAAGAAATGCTCGCCGCTCATTTATCTATTACGATTTTAAACCTTAAACTCCTCAATCAGTAAATTTGATAGCTAATTAAGCGGACTTGATTGTGAAATTTTTATGAGTGGTAATAAAGAGGGCACTGTGAAAACTTAGGGGGGTTAGTATACTCGTTAGACTTGCGGCGGGGGGAAAAAATGCGACCGCTGAAATGAAATTCCGGAGCTTCCTGCGATTTCCCTTTCGTTTCACTCATTCCGGTTCACGACAAAGCCGAGCTCGTGCTCGCCAATATATTATATTAAAGAAAAAGAGGGGGACAGAGAATGAAAACAGATGAGGACAGAGGATGAAACGAGGAGGAGGAGAAGGGAAATCCGAAATCAGTACGAATTACTGGCATTCCTTCATATACAGGGTGTCCCAGTAGTGCGTTCTCGCAAGATAGCTCAGCTCAAGGCACATTTTAAGACAATAACCAAATTTAATTAATAAAATAAGTAAATTTTGTTATTGGGGAATTGAATAACCAAGAGTGGCGGATGCAACTTGCAACCCTTTATAAAGTTGCAAGTTACAAAAAAAGACCTTTATTTGCATATCTCCACACCTTTACATTTGATTACACATTTACATTTATTTAAAATAAAACAACGCAGTTGGGAGGGTTTCACTTTTATTGTTGAACACTGCAACATGTTTCACCACACAGTGGCTTCATGAGGCAGATGAAATAATTTATTATTATTATCATTATTTCATCTGCCTGATGAAGCCACTGTGTGGTGAAACATGTTGCAGTGTTCAACAATAAAAGTGAAACACTCCCAACTGCGTTGTTTTATTTCAAATAGTATTATGGAGTTTCATCATGTATCCGCCTCATCAATTAAACATTTACATTTGATTGCCTCACTACATTCCCGTATCCCTCTTACCCTCCCTTCTCTTTTCCCTCTCCCTCCCCAACTTTTCCAACGTCCTTACTCCGCTCCTATCCTCCCTTATCCACTCTAGTACCCTTTTATTCCCTTTCGCTCGCAGCCACTATTCTTTCACCCCCTTACATTCCTCCCCCAAGTGTCCCCACGTATCCTTCCCCTGTCCACACAACACACGCCTTCCATATTCTTCCCCCATCCATACTTTCCTTCCTCTCTCCTCCGATCCACACCTCGCCCTTGCCACAATCACCCTATCCTCTCTACCCCATCCCTTCTCTATCAAATACTTCGGCACCCTCCCATACAACTGCCACCTCCCATACATATCATTATACTGACTTCTGTCAATACACCCTTGCCTTTCCTGCCCTTCCACCTCCTTCCCTTTCCCCCTCACCCACTCATCCACCTTCACCCCATTTCCTAGCCATTCCATTACCTTCGCCTCCGACAGCCCTACCCTCTCATACATTTTCCTCCTCTCCCCCCTCCATCTACCCTCACCCCCACACACACTCGTCACTCATACATCCTTCACCAATCTCTCTCTTCATCCAGTTCCCACAATCTCAACTCGTACCTCACCACCCTCACCATTGCCTCCCACTCTAGCCTCTCTCTGTTGGTCTCCTGAAGCACTATGTAGCTGGGCGTGGACCTTTCCACCCCCAACATGTGCTTCAGGAACCACATCTGTGCCCTCTCTATCACCTCGTACCCTCTCGTCCCCCACACTTCCACTCCATACATTAGCACCGCTCTTACACACGCATCCCATATCTTACACGCAACCGTCACATTGTTCCCCATCCACTTTCCCCACTTGCCCCACGCCATTCCCCACGCCTTCCTCGCCTTACCCTGCACCCACCTCACATGCTCCTCATACCCTCCCGTTTCTTTAAACCAAAACCGTTTCACTCCCGTGTCCCTCCTCTATCCACATCTCCACCATTAACGGTAGGTGATCTGATCCCAACACCTCATCTACTTCCATACTCCTTATCTCCCCTCTTGCTATTCCCTTCACCACTACATAGTCAATCACTGATGCCCCTCTTGCCCCTATGTACGTTTTCTTCCCCTCCCTGTCCCTCTCCGTGCACCCGTTTAACAGTTTCCACCCTTCCTCCATCACCCACTCCTTCATTCTCCTTCCCTCCCCGTTTATACATTTATCCTGCGACCTCCGTTTCCTCATTGAACCGTCCTCCTTAAGTCCTCCCCCCGCTTCTCCTATTCTCGCGTTGAAATCCCCCCCCACCATCCACCTTCCTCCTTCTCCTGCTCTTTCATCTATCTCCCTCCTTACGTCTCCCCAGTTTTTACTCACATATAACACCCCCACATTCATCTTGTATCCCCCTCGCTGGTACTTCACCCACACCAGTCCTTCACATCCCTCCATCATCTCCCCCTTGCTTCCTTTCCTGTCTTCTTTCCATCCAACAATCATTCCCCCCTTCGCCCTTCCCTTCTTCGCACATTTGGTCGCCTCTTTCTTCTCCCATCTAAACCCCTTTGGTAACCATTCTTTCACCTCCCTCCAATCCTTCTCCACCATCTACGTCTCCACTATCCCCACTACGTCCTTCCCGATTACTCACTCCTCAAAATCTTTCCTCCACTTGCACTCCTGTCCTTTCGACTTTATTCCCGCTACATTCCAAAACCCTCTCGTTGTCCCTTCTTTCCCCCCCCCCCCCTTGCTTTTACTCTTTGAGTTATTCGTTCGCCCTGTTTTTTGGACCTGCCACCTCCTTTATCAACATATCTTTCTCCTTATGCCATCTCCATCATTCGACTCCGACGCGCAGTTTCTGGTAGAACACTTGGACTTGGTTGCCTCTTATTCTTTCCTCCTTTGCCCTCTCTTTAATCCTCTTCTGTACCCTCCCTCTCGCTCTTCATCAAATCATCGTCAAAGTACACATCACTTTTCGTATCTCTTAATACGCCTTTCTTAACCATTAATTTCTTTTTGTCTTCGCCGTTTCTGCACCTCACCAATATCGGTCGCTTTTTTGCCCCCTTCTCTATACCTAGCCTAAACGCATCATCAAATTGAACATCTGGGACATTCAATTTCTCCGCCATCTTCTTCACCACTTCTTTAACATCACCCCCTTCTTCTATCCCATTAATAATAATATTATTTTTTCTTCTTTCTTTCTCCCTACTCTCCTCCCCCTTTTCCAGTTTAGCAATTCGTTCTATAAGCAATGATTTTTCTACTTCCCATTTTTGTTCTTTCTGCTTTATTTCTTCTTTTAATTCCGTTATATTTTTATTGTAATCTTCCATTCTATTTTCCAACGTTGCTAATTTATCCAAAATCCTGTCTAATTTCGCCTCCATTCCTTCTGACTCTTTTCCCTCTGCTTTTCTTTTTTTTCCTACTTGTTCGAAATTTTGATTTAGATCGCCGCAACTGCTCGTACGCGCCCTATTGGACATTGATTCCGCCTCTCGGCCGTCACGCGGGAGATACAAGTATGAATTTTTAAATACTTTCTATACGTGCCTCGTACACTCCCGCCGTTCCACCTTCCACTCACACCCGCAGCGCGCGCCTCTTTTCCACCAAGTCCGCCGCGCACGCGACTCTCGCCTTCCCGATGTCCACGTGCACGCTCACCGTTTCTACTGTTCTTATACAAGACTCTTCGCACACTCTAATTACTCGCGCCCCTAGTCCTCGCTAAACTTGTAACACTCTCCCACGCTTTTCCCTCAAAAACTCGCACTGCTAACCACTTAATATTTTCACTACCGCTCCGATACATGCACACTCTACGCCATGCACTCTGCGAGTGCAAGTTACATTCGCCACTCTTTTTATGGCGCACCCTGTAGGTCTGGACAAAAATTAGGCTATGCAGCTGTTAAAGTCAAGCAAGAAAGACGAGCAATCTTTTTTCCTATATTTAACGAGAGTTGAAATATCTTCCAAAACGCATTGAGACACCCTGTATGCAGAATAATAATTCAAGATTATATTTATTGCACACACTAAATTATAGTCAAACATGTGCGAGTTCAAGTTTTTTTTAAATATACTTTTTGTGAATGCTCCTAGAAGAAACCCAATTACATTTAAATAAGTGCAGGAAGAAAACTTTTGGTGAATGCGCCGGGAGAGTTTATAAAATATTATTTATAAAAAGAGCCAAATGTTCAGGCTTTTCTTAATTCAAATGTTACTTTACGTTTAATCAACGAGTGGAAACCCTTGTTAATTGTTTCAAATTAAACGCTTTTATAAACTAACCTAAGTAACTGATAACTAAATTAATCCGACAAATTCAAAATAAACAGTTAAACGCTACGCGCTACGCGACCAAACCAAATTATATATATATATATATATATATATATATATATATATACTAACTATATCATACAAGGAGCTTTTGTGTATGCATTTTGAGGCATTCGTTGTTTACTTAATGAGTTCAATTTGAAGCTACTAACGAGTGTTTCTAATCCTAGATTAAGCATGAAGTAAAATTTCGAGTTTAGAAAAGCCTGAAAATTTGGTTTGGTCGCGTAGCGCGAAGCGCGGAGCGGCCAAACCAAATTTTCAGGCTTTTCTAAACTCGAAATTTTACTTCATGCGCCACGCGTCTAAAGCAGTTAAATATTGTGAAATTAAAAATATGCTGCTAAAGTAGTATTAAAAATAAACTGCTGAAACAGCATCAAAATATACTGCTAAACAAGAATATTTTAAATTTCACAATATTTCAGTGTTGTATACGCCTGGCGCATGAAGTAAAATTTCGAGTTTAGAAAAGCCTGAAAATTTGGTTTGGCCGCTCCGCGCTTCGCGCTACGCGACCAAACCAAACTTTCAGGCTTTTCTAAACTCGAAATTTTACTTCATGCTCAATCTAGGATTGGAAACACTCATTAGTAGCTTCAAATTGAACTCATTAAGTAATCAACGAATGCCTCAAAATGCATACACAAAAGCTCCCTATATGATATAGTTAGTATATAGGTAGACGCAGAAAGAAATATAAAGACGCAGTCGGCACAATAAAACTGACTGCGTGCCAGTTTTGCATCAGGTTTTAACTTTAAGAAAATTGCAGGTATTAATATTCTTAAAGTTAAAAACTGATGTAAACCTGTTATATCTGAATTTGGGTGAGTTACGTGAAGATGATAATAACTTAAAATAAAACACTTTCTTAAAAAATGTATTCTTCAACAGATGTACATTTCGGACATTTAATTGACCATTATTAATGGTTTTATACTGTATCAAACCAACAGGGCCCATTGAGGCCTAATTGCTGTGTCTAGGTACACACCCCTTTATGATCCAGATCCAGACTGTATCACACCATTGATAATGGTCACTTTGTGTCCGAAATGTATCTAATAAAGAATAAATTTATGAAGAAAGGTTAAAAGTGTTTTATTTCAAGTGATTATATCCAATATTTTATTTTATAATATCTCTAAAACACACAAAAGCCCAAAACTTTACACACGCCGTGAATAAAAACGAAAAACCCAGTTATTCCGTTGAACGAGAAACTTTCCAAACAAACAAATCAGTATTTGTGAAAATACCGGCGTTATCACGAAATTAAACTGTAATTCATATTAAAAGGAAACAATAATATCCGTTCGGGGGAGTTTATCTTGCAAACTTTTCCAGGTTCGCGCGGTGTTCTCCCTCGCCGAGCAACAGAAAAGGGGGTTATTATTGTTGCGGACTTTTATTTGTTTCGCTCGCAACTTGCATGTCGGGATAAATTGAATTCGTAAAGGTATCTTTCCCAACCGTGGCGTTCACGTAATTTATTCTCCAGTCAAATACACGCCGCTGAATCGCCGTTTAATATTTTTATTGTTCGCGCACTGCGAATTTTAAATATGTACACTTTGAGCATTTAAAAGATCTCAATTCTGTGGGTATTTTTAAGTTTTTCATACCTTGAATATTTAAAATGTAGTTCTGCATTTTATAAAAATGTATAAATTACAATGTGCTAATAAAGTACGGTTTAATTTCCTTTCTTCGCTCATTTATTTTTCACCGTTACATGTACATTGCGAGTACTATGTACTCTTTTTCAATAATTCAGTTATTGCAAAAGAGTACATGGTACTCTAAATGACATGCACATTTCGAGTGCATGTCATGCAGACGCTGTGAAGCACAAAGAGACGCAGAGCGATACCGAGAACACCTATATTTGCACAAAAAGACGCAGTTTTAGCTAGAAATATGATGTAAATTTATGCATTGCGAGTACTATGTACTCTTTTTCAATAATTCAGTTATTGCAAGAAAGTACATGATACCCGAAACGACATGCACATTTCGAGGGCATGTCATACAGACGCTGCGAAGCACAAAGAGATGCAGCAAAGCACAAAGAGACGCAGAACGATACCGAAAATACCCATATTTGCACAAAAAGACGCGGTGTTAGCTTAGAAATATGATGTAAATTTATGAAAATGGAAGTTAAGAAAGCCGCATATATCCAAAGAAAGAAGACGCAGTGAAGCAAATAAAAACACACAGGATATGGAAGAGTAAATTAATATGCCATCAGAACATCACAGAGATATAGCGACAAACCCAAAGAAGACGCAGAAAGACGAAGAGACTCACTTAAAAAAACAAATGACGCAGCGAGAAAAAACAAGACACAAACAGTTGCTGAAAGATGCAGAGGAAAGCAATCGTATAACGAAGTCACGGGTATTAAAAGAAGAGACGCAGCATGCATTAGAGAAGTAGAGCCAGCCACGTGTTTTAAAGAAGAGACACAGCGAAGCACAAAGAGTCGCCGCGGAGCACAAAGAGACGCAGCGCAGCACAAAGAGACACAGAACGATACCGAGAACACCAATATTTGCACAAAAAGACGCTGTTCTAGCTTAGAAATATGATGTAAATTTATGAAAATGAAAGTTAAGAAAGCCGCATATATCCAAAGGAAGAAGACGCAGTGAAGTAGATAAAAACACAAAGGATATGGAAGAGTAGATTAATATGCCATCAGAGCATCACAGATATATAGAGACAAACCCGGAAGGAGAGGCAGAAAGACGAAGGGACTCACAAAGAAGCATGTTAAAAGAAACAAATGACAGCGAGAAAAAAACAATACACAAAGAGTTGCTGAAAGATGTAGAGAAAAGCAAACGTATAACGAAGTCATGGGTATTAATAGAAAAGCATGCTTTAGAAAAGTAGAGCCAATCACGTGTATTAAAGAAGAGACGCACCGAAGCACTAAGAGATGCTGCGGAGCATAAAGAGGCGAAGTACATAGAGAACCAGACCGTTACAGAGAGCACCAAGATTTGCACAAAAATACGCAGTGTTAGCTTAGAAATATGATGTAAATTTATGTTAAAAAACAAATAACGTAGCGAGAAAAAAACAAGGCACAAAGAGTTGCTGAAAGATGTAGAGGACAGCAAACGTATAACGAAGTCACTGGTATTAAAAGAAGAGACGCAGCATGCTTTAGAGAAGTAGAGTCAGCCACGTGTTTTAAAGAAGAGACGCAGCGAAGCACAAAGAGACGATGCGGAGCACAAAGAGACGCAGCGCAGCACAAAGAGAAGCAGAACGATACCGAGAACACCAAGATTTCCACAAAAAGACGCAGTTCTAGCTTAGAAATATGATGTAAATTTATGGAAATGGAAGTTAAGAAAGCCGCATGTATCCAAAGAGAGAAGACGCAGTGAAGCAGATAAAAACACAAAGGATATGGAAGAGTAAATTAATATGCCATCAGAACGTCACAGAGATATAGAGACAAACCCAAAGAAGACGCAGAAAGACGAAGGGACTCACAAAGAAGCATGCTAAAAATAATATGCCATCAGAAAGTCACAGAGAGATGGAGACAAATCCAGAGATGACGCAAAAAGACGAAGGGACTCACAAAGAAGCATGTTAAAAAAAAAACAAATAACGCTGCGAGAAAAAAACAAGACACAATGAGTTGCTGAAAGATGTAGAGGAAAGCAAACGTATAACGAAGTTATGGGTTTAAAAGAAGAGACGCAACATGCTTTAGAGAAGTAGAGTCAGCCACGTGTTTTAAAGAAGAGATGCAGCGAAGCACAAAGAGACGCTGCGGAGTACAAAGAGACGCAGAACGATACCGAGAACACCAAGATTTGCACAAAAAGACGCAGTTCTAGCTTAGAAATATGATGTAAATTTATGGAAATGGAAGTTAAGAAAGCCGCATGTATCCAAAGAGAGAAGACGCAGTGAAGCAGATAAAAATACAAAGGATATGGAAGAGTAAATTAGTATGCCATTAGAACGTCACAGAGATATAGAGACAAACCCAAAGAAGACGCAGAAAGACGAAGGGACTCACAAAGAAGCATGCTAAAAATAATATGCCATCAGAAAGTCACAGAGAGATGGGGACAAATCCAGAAATGACGCAAAAAGACGAAGGGACTCACAAAGAAGAATGTTAAAAAAACAAATGACGCAGCGAGAAAAGCAAGGCACAGAGAGTTGCTGAACGTTGTAAAGGAAAGCAAACGAATTCAAAATAAAATTGAAAAATCAATTAGTGAAGAAAGGAAATTATTAGTAATTGATTACTTTACACAACTCAAATCAAGCAGTGAATATCAAAATTGTATTTGAGTTCAGTATTCCGGCACCGGATACTCACAGACGCGTTCGGACTTCAAGGTCCTCTTCAGTGTGGTCCTGACACAGTGCTGACGAATACTGAACATTTCTTACTATATCAAACCGATATGTGAACACTATTAAGTGAATTGGATAGCTAACGCCATCTAACGCTCCATAGTGGCATCGTCAATGACACGAATGCACAAGTGCATGTACAGGTCACTGTTTCGTCCACGGAGCTATACTCTGTGTAACAACAGAAAACAAATATCAAAATTGTATTTGAGTTCAGTATTCCGGCACCGGAACCGGAGCGTTAGATGGCGTTAGCTATCCAATTCACTTAATAGTGTTCACATATCGGTTTGATATAGTAAGAAATGTTCAGTATTCGTCAGAACTGGGTCAGGACCACACTGAAGAGGACCTTGAACTGAAATACAATTTTGATATTTGTTTTTTGTGGTTACACAGAGTATAGCTCCGTGGACGAAACAGTGACCTATACATGCACTTGTGCATTCGTGTCATTGACGATGCCACTATGGCCATTAGATGGCGTTAGCTATCCAATTCACTTACTAGTGTTCACAAAACAGTGAATATATCAGCAATGTGGTTCCGCATTTTATAAAATTTAATATATTACCTTCAAAATTAACATCGTAGCTTAGCATTTACTAAAAATAAATAAGTTACATTGAATATTAACAATGTAGTGTTGCATTTTCAATATTCAATGCATGAAAAACCTAATAATATCCCCCACTGAATATAGAAGTATCCACACAAGTCTTGGAATATCCAATCGCCGAAGTGATCCAAGATGTGGAATTAAAGAGGAAACTTCGCGAATTACTTATTTACGGGCACAGTTTCAGTCCGGCCATCGACTGAAATAACTAAATGACGGCCACAAACCGAAAAATAAGTTTGAGGGGAAGAGAGAGGGGGGACATCGCCTTAAAAGTCGATAAATACTTTACTGTCCCTAATGAATTTTCCATCAGCACTTTGCCACTTTGCGGATAACAACGTTCGCTTTAATAAAACTCTAATGGAACGCTCACTTATTTATGCCGCTAACTACTGATTTCGTTACATGCTTACTTTATAAAACTCTAATTTTAACAAACAATTTTACATTATCGATAACTGCGAGGGGCGAAAACGCAACCTAATGTACACAAAATTACCGGCGTGTGTTTGGTTGTGTACAAATATTGTGTAATTAACGATGCATCAATGTGTTTTTTCTTTTACCTACGCCCTATCTAGTAACCGCATCATACTACAAGGTGGCCCATTAGTCACTGCACATATTCTAATTAAATATAGCTTGAATAATTCGAAACAGAAATCATTGATTTATAAACTCTGAAATTAAATATCGATCTCTTATAAAAATAAAATAAAATAAAACAATTGTTATTAACATTAGTGTTCCCAACTGTCATCTTGACAAGTATGGTTGACATTACCTACACATGCACGTAATAGCTTTGACAAGTATATTACATGCTGACAGCTGAACAGCTGATTGATTACCGCACAACTAAATGACATTACTTTGATGTATATTGATCAAGTAGTAATTTAGTTTTCATCAATGTCATGTTACTATCAAAAATAATTGAATAAATAAGTTGTTCTTTCATGCTCATTGTTTATTTTGTTAGGAGGTAGGTAAAGTATCGTACATTTCTCGAGTGGTATGGCAAGTAAAATTTCGAGTTTTGAAAGCCATAAAATTCGGTTTAGTTCATAAAGATTGCATGTAGTGTGTAATAATATATTACGTCACGAGAGTGGTCTGCAGCATATTACTTACCCGCTCATATGTAATATGCTGCATACCACTCTCGTGACGTAATATATTATTAAACACTACATGCAATATTTATGAACCAAACCGAATTTTTAGGCTTTCTGAACTCGAAATTTTACTTCATGCTTGATCAAGGATGATTGAGAACACTAATTTTAATAACAATTGTTTTATTTTATTTTATTTTTATAAGAGATCGATATTTAATTTCAGAGTTTATAAATCGATGATTTCTGTTTCGAATTATTCAAGCTATATTTAATTAGAATATGTGCAGTGACTAATGGGCCACCTTGTAGTATGATGCGGTTACTAGATAGGGCGTAGGTAAAAGAAAAAACACATTGATGCATCGTTAATTAAACCTTGTGGAAAGTTTATTTAAAAGATGAACATAATTATGAAGCTTATCAAGAATCCGATTCATTCAAAATCATCTTATTCACATTCTTTTCTCCGACGACATGACGTTTCATAATTTCAGTGAGGCACGGAATAAAAACAGAAAAAAAAAACAAAAACAAGAGGAAGCCGTAGCGCTCATTGACCCGCGCCATGTCAAGTGGTCTGACTAACGACGCTTTTTCCCCGCATTTTCTCTTTTTTTCCGAGGGATCCTTTTTGCGCTGCACGGAATCAAGATAGCGCCCTCAAAAGTTCCCGTTTAAGTGTAATAAATTGAAATGCGGGAACATCCACGCATTATTCTCATTCGCCTTGTCACCGTTTAAAGATAATAGTAAAGTTATCTGTAAAATTTTAAAATAAACGCATTGATATTACCAGTAATCAGGAAACAAACGTAATGGTAATAGGTGATAAAATACGAATAAATTGTCAAATGTTGTACAGGGTGTTCCATTTTATGAGACGCTTCTTATAGTTTGCACACTTTAAACATAATATATAAAATTACGAAAAAACTATTCGTGAAAATGCAAACAGTGTCTTAATTAATAAGACAATTGTCTTATTAATTAAGACACTGTTTGCATTTTCACGAATAGTTTTTTCGTAATTTTATATATTATAATTTCCTACTCAAATTTCCTGACATTGCCACGGTGTTAAAATCTAATATTATTTCCATAAGAGAAATGGAACTGGGGTGTCGTATCTTGAAAATTGGACATCCTGTATAGAATCAGCCAATTTTTGTATATTCTGTGAATGTTGTTTGGGGTACATACAAATTTCAGATCGTTCCCACTAAGCAAAAACATTCAGTTAATGTCTCATCAACATTAAATCAACGTTTAATGTTAATACAATGTTGATAAAACTTTATTTATTTATTTTTTGCTCAGTGGGTTGTCATTTTATTTAACAAAGCTATAGTAAAAAGATAATTGTGTGTGAAGCTAGTTGAAATTTGCTAACACTTATTTTGTATAAAACTGAAAAATCCCAATGGTGATAACGACAAAACAAACGAATGGTATAACTGTTATATTGCTTATAGATATACTATATATAGTTTGTTTTAATTGTGCGATGTATTGTACTTTTTTCATTAGGACAATAAAGACTATTATTACTTTAGTTTGCATTATATTTTTATATTCTCAAATTTTGATCTAAATTTGAGAAATAAATAATATAAATTATGCATAGAACAGTAAAGCTGTCGTGTAACTTAAATATTCATTGTATAATTCAATATCTATTGGGGTATTAGCTTGAGAAGTAGTTGTTTCAATGAAAATTTGGAGACGTCTCAATGAGACAAAATTTTTTCAGAAAGTCGATATTAATTTTAATTCGTTTTTTATATTTTGCAAATAAGTAAACAGTTTGTGAATAAATTTGTTGCGTTTTTAGGAAGTACTAATCATTGATTGACACTGATTAAATTAATCAGCTGTGGTGCATTAATGTAATACAGTTAGTTGTTTTAGTCCCTTGATATATACATGACTATTTTTTTGAGTTTAGTGCTTGCTTCATCTCAAGTTATATCTGTCGAATGTTCCACTTTAAAAGCGAGAGCCGGTCCATTGTGTGCAAGATGATGAACCTGCAGTTGCATAAAGATGTCGCATTACAAGAGTGGCGATGTGGAGTAATCTCGATGGGCGAGCACAACCCTTTTCTAAGAACCCTCCCCCTCGTCACCCCTCCGCGCCGCCCCCGGTGAATGCCATTATTGAGTCGAGGACACGGCGAAGGGGGTTTTCACTGCGTTTCGGCCCTCCACAAAAAGAGTCTCTTTTCAATGGAAGGGCTTGTTTGTAATTACACTGCATGCACCTTTAAAAATTACCATGTTTTTTATGCAGTCAAGAAAACCAGGATTATTTTAGGAAGAAAGAAAATAATATTCAAACAGTTTTTTTTTTAATTTTCTTATAAATATGGTACCTCCTAGTATGTTTTGATGGACAAAATTACAGTTTTTGCATAGTAAAGAAAACCAAGTTTATTTCACGAAGGCAGAAAATAATATTCAAACCGTCTTCTTTATTTTCTTGTAAATATGATACCTCCTAGTATTTTTTTGAGGATTTAGAATTACAGTTTTTTCTTAGTGAAGAATATCAGGATTATTTCACGAAGGAAGATAATAATATTAAAACCGACTTTTTTATTTTCTTGTAAATATGATACCTCCTAGTGATTTTTTGAAAGGATTTACAATTGTTCGCTTGTTCAGAATATTTAAACGTTGTCAGTGTTTAATACGCGTGGCGCATGAAGTAAAATTTCGAGTTTAGAAAAGCCCAGAAAATTTGTCTCGGGTCGCTATAAGCGTATACATATTTATACTTATACCGACTTTTTTATTTTCTTGTAAATATGATACCTCCTAATGATTTTTTGAAAGGATTTACAATTGTTCGCTTGTTCAGAATATTTAAACGTTGTCAGTGTTTAATACGCGTGGCGCATGAACTAAAATTTCGAGTTTAGAAAAGCCCAGAAAATTTGTCTCGGGTCGCTGCGCGACCCGAGACAAATTTTCACGGGGCTTTTCTAAACTCGAAATTTTACTTCATGCTTAGTCTGGGAGTGGAAACACTCGTTTAAAGCTACAAATTGAACTCTTTAGAAAAAAAGCGTATACATATTTATACTTATAAGGAAAATACCCTGTAATGTATAACTAATAGAAATATACCCTGTATGTATACTTGAAAGAAATATACCCTGTATGTATACTTAAAAGATAAATTCCCTGTAAGTGAATTACATGAATATTCACGAGTAGTTCATCATTTAACTCTAGATCTGCAGTTAATCTATGAACTATAGGCAAATAAATATTTGATCAGCATAGAATCTTCGAGCAGTATACCAATAACTGATGAGCTAAGTGGAGAAGAAGTACAAGTGACATGTGATTTATTTGTGCAACTTGGAGATAAAGTTTAACTTGTATGGAAAAATCTGGGGACGTCAAATGAATAATATTGTATACAATATTGAGAGATACACATATTTAATTACTACTATTATAGCTAAGCCACACCTACTTATATAGCTAAGCCACGCCTACTATTATAGCTAAACTACGCCTACTATTATAGCTAAGCCACGCGTACTATTATAGCTAAGCCACACCTACTATCATATCTAGGCTACGTGTAGTGTTGTATCTAAACCACGCTTACTATTGTATCTAAGCCAAACCTTCCATTATATCTAAGCCACGCCCACTATTATATCTTAACCACGTGTACCATTGCCCCTATTAATTTCTCACGATTGTTATTATATCGAAGCAAAATAAAATAAATATTCAATTCAAGCTCAATAAAACATTAAAGCCAACTCTAATTTTGTTTAATTTGTATGGAAAAATCTGTAGACGTCAAATGAATAACATTGTATACAATATTGAGAAATACACATATTTAATTACACCATTTTTTCTATCACTAAATATGAATCTCATTTGTAGATATTATATGTTCACTAAAAAAAAACCTCTAGAGTGCCATAATTTCATCTTTTTTTTCAAATTTAAGTTGACTACACACTTCAGGAATTGACATATAAAACGTCAGACATAATAATTATAATGTATGTACTTATACCATGTTTTAGAAAAATTGCACGTACACCACTTTTCCACTAAAGCCCTCAATTATTTGATCTGTAGTTCATCTATGCTCTCTAAATTTATAAATATTATTACTGTAGTTCATCAATGAACTGTAAATCAATAAATATTTGAACCGTTTAGTCTGGATAGTAAAACGCGTCGCGACGCCCTCGTTCTCTCTTTCACTCGTTCTCTTTCCTGTTAATTATAAAGAATGGGACGTGCCTTAGCCTTAATGTGTCTTATCGTCGTGTTTGTTGTCCGAACTCTGCTTTGTATGCACTTTATCATCTTCGTACTGTTTCGCGAAACGGAATCAAAATAATAATTACGCGATAAATAATCCTCGCACGCAGCGACGATTTATAAATAGCGACCCATTAATTGGCTCTTGTGACTCTTAACGCGCTTTATATCCTCGATGAAAAATATTTGCTCATATTTTGCTCAATTTTTTTTTTTAGCGAATAAAACCAGGATTATTTCACAAATGGAAGAAAATAATATTCAAACCATCTTCTTTATTTTCTCACAAAAAGGAGTCTTAGTAAAAGAAGCTGGGCAGGTGGTGGCAGAGCGGTAACGTCGTCGGGCTGTTGTTACCGGCGTTTTACCGTAAACGCCGGAACTTTGATTTATTCAGTTACTTTTTCGGGCTACATAATTTTTTATTCATTTTCTTACATCGGCACCCATTTCTTTATATTTTTACATGACTTTATTTATCACCTTCATAAATCACTTTAATTATAAAATGAGTAAAGTCCGTATTACATACATTGAAAGTTGAATTTGTATATTTTATATATTTTGTATATTTTTAGTGTTAAGTTTAGATAGGTGTTATTTTCTTTCTTAGGATTAGTAGGTTTTTCCCTTGTACAAAATTGCACTCGCATTAAGCGCTTGTTAATCTTTTCGTTACGCCCAAAAGACGCTGTACCTCAAATATTTCTCGGAGACACCACAGGTACCGCTCCGCCCCAAATTTCGTACGAAGAAATTGTAATCCCGTTTATGATGCCCGGTTGTTCAAAACACCCGGGCTTTTGTTCGACGTAATTTGGGGAAAGTACCTGCAAACATGAAGGTACAGCTGAGGCACAATTTGTAAATTCCTCACTTAATTAAATGATAGATAAAACACACCTTTAATAAAACACATACAGACAAGGGCATATATGATGCCACACAACTATACAAGACGACGTATTTTTTTGAAGTAAGTTTAAATGTACTTCTTTTTATATATATATATATATATATATTTTTATCAAACCACATAGGGAACATCGTCGATTAAATACCATATATGGTATAAGTCCTATCGTTGGTACGGATGCTACAACCGCAACACGTAAATATGTAGAAAATTTAAATATACATTTTTCGTTTAAATTTAATTACGCGGTTGTACATCCGTACTGGTTCCCGGCGATAGGCAATTTAAAGAGCGCATGCGCGTGCTCTTGTACTGAGCAGGCAGGGATGAAAATTCATCCCCAACCCTGTGCGTCAGCCAATGGGAGAAGCTACCCCTACCTGCTTCTCCCTCAACAAAACTGTCTGACAAGCGGTCAGACAGGCAGTTGTTTCCTGAATTTTGAAGAAGTCGTTACCGAACTTTTGAAGTGGTTTCCTGTATTGTTAAAAGTCGTGTTTGTTTTGTGTGGTACTTGTCTAATTTATTTAAGTGGGGTACTTAAATTTATTTTCATTATTTTTTTGCTATTACTATATTTTTAAAGTTCTAGTTATTTTCATATTTTTTTTTTTACGCGAGTGCAACTTTATTTTCTCTTTTAAATTCGTTATATTTGTTTTTCTTTTGTCTAGTAAATATTTGTTTGTTTTTTATTGTTCTCATTATTCATTTTATTCTATTTGATGTGAATAAATCACTAGTTGTTTTTTTTTAAATTTTAAACAATTGAAAATTATTTCTTAATTGCACTCCCGAAACTACCCCTAGTTAAATCAATATTAAACAAGGTACTAGTGTTTATGTGCCAACCCAAGAGAGGATCCAGAAGGAAGAAGACATCAACTCTGAGCCAAGGACTCAGAGCAACAAAGGTCGGTGTTAAAAATTTATATTTTACAGCTAACTAGCAAGTGAGCAAAGCCGGAGGTTAACGGAGAGCACCGCAGCATCTTTTGTCAAGAATTATTATATTATTTTGTCAAGCGTGAGTGACCGCCTGTTACAATTGGCACTCAAAGTTATTAGATGCTCTGCCCCCCCTGTTACACTGTATCGCTCGGCGAGCCACAAACTCGGGTTCGATTCCCGAGCACGGGGAGTTGTTATTTAAAAATAACATCTCGTCGTGTCCTGGGTGTAGTGTGAATGTGTTGTGACGGCCAAATATATGTATATAGATATATAAATCATCGTTAGTGGCTGAATGGTAAAACCTATGCCAAACAAACCAAAAAAAAAAAAAAGTAAAAGAAGCTGTTTTTGTTTGTATTTTATTTTAGCTGTAACTTTTTCTTTAAGTGTGATTTTACATGTAAATTGCTATTACCGAGCGGTCGGATCAGCACCCGGTTTGACTAATTACGACTTATGCTTCTGAAATCAGTACCCACTGATATACCGACCGTTTATAGACGCTCGTTATTTAACTGAAAATAATCTGGACAGTCGATATACAGTGTGGAAATTAGGTAGCGGATAAATTCGGTAACTCCGTTAATGTGTATGACAGAGAAAAAATCTAAAAGACGTATAGCGATTAAAATCACTGCGCATGTGAAAAATATTTTTTTAGATTTTTCAAAAAAAAATTGTAAACGCTGTGACGTCATCAATATTTTTTTCAAATGACAACCTATATTTTTTATTTTTTATTTCGGTAGAGTTTTTTAGTATTCAGTGCGTAATAATCATGTGTATACTTCTGATAATATAATGTTAAATAGGTTACAATTAAATATGATTGATGTGTTTAATGCTCTGTCATCTTTGCATGACTCTTGCTCTATAGGCCCTGATGGCATTCCAGCCTACTTTCTTAAAAGATGTGTTTATTCTTTGTGTCAGCCTATTTATCTTATATTTAAATCATCTTTAGAGGGTGGCGTGTTCCCATATATTTGGAAAAAAAGCTATATTGTTCCTTTATACAAAAGTGGCAACCGTGAGAATATCAGAAATTATCGTGGAATTTGCAACCAATCAGTAATTCCTAAAATATTCGACAAATTAGTATCTGAACAACTTATTTGGCATTGCAAACAAATTATATGCTCAGAACAACACGGTTTTTGTAATAGTAAATCAACTGTTACTAATTTACTAACATTTCAATCATTCCTTTTAAACGCTTTTGAAAATAATAAACAAATCGACGCCATTTACACAGATTTTTCAAAAGCTTTCGACCGTGTATCGCATGCAATTTTGTTGAGTAAATTGGGGAATTATGGCTTTGGAACTGCAGTTTTAAATTGGCTTTCGAGCTTTCTGACGGAACGAACACAATTTGTTAAAATAAAAAACTTTATATCACGAACAATAAAAGTATCATCTGGTGTCCCTCAGGGATCGCACTGCGGACCAATCCTATTTTTGTTGTTCATTAATGATATAGGTAGTTATATCAAAAATAGTAAGTTCTTGCTTTTTGCTGATGATTTTAAACTTTTTCGAACTGTTTCTTCAATTGGCGATATACATTTTCTGCAACAAGATATTAATCACTTAAGTGAATGGTGTGCAGACAACGATCTTTCATTAAACTATAGCAAATGTTCAGTCACGTCATTTTGCAGAAGTAAGAACCCTATACTACATAATTATATCATAAATAACTGTATTCTATCTCGTGTTGGTTCCGTTAGAGACCTTGGAGTGATTTTTGATACGAAGCTTACATTTATGAATCACATAAACCATATTACAAATTTAGCTCTACAATCACTTGGATTTATAAAACGTTTTGGCTACAAATTTTCTATCTATTAACACTAAACGAACATTGTATTTGTCATTAGTAAGATCTAAACTAGAATATGCGTCGAATATTTGGTCGCCATATTATAAAAATTCTGTGAACAGCATTGAAAGAGTACAAAACAAATTTTTATTAATTATTTCATTCACTCTGGGCATATCTCGCGTTAATTACAGCAGATCACAAATGTTAGCACTTTTAAATTTAAAATCACTCCATGAAAGAAGGATTTATTTGGATTTATGTCTCTTATACAAAATAGCAAATGGTTTATGCGATTGTGTTGAGCTTCTTAACATGATTAATTTTAGTATCCCTACCAATACTAAATCCAAACTAACTTTTAGAATTAAAATGTTTAAATCAAATTATGTCAACAATGAACCACTTTCTAGAATGTGTCGATATTGGAACAAAATATGTGATAGTAGAAACATTTGCATCTTTGGTAACACATTTAATAAATTCAAAAAATTATTATTAAATACTGATGTATACGTCTGTTTATAATGTTATGTATTCTTATTATTTTTTTTTTAGACTTAGATTCATATGAATGTATTGTTATGGATTTCTTTTTTGTTCACTGCCTACATTTGTATCTATTTTCTATTTGTTTTTTATATCATTAAGTATCATGAATTAAATTTATATTGTATTACTGTAAAATGGTGATAAGCCGTCAATAAAGTAAATTAAATTAAATAGGTTTTCAACCATATAAAATTTTGTATAGCGTACATAAGAAAAAATACAAGAAAAGCGGTCTTAAAGTTAAAAAAGTAAAGATGAATTAAATTAACAGACTAATCCTAGTTATCGCGGTTTAAAACAAACAAAACAGTGTGTTCACTTTGACATGTGTCACGTGCTTGTGTTCAAGCAAAGTGTTTAGTGCGTTTTTCATTCCCCGTGGATAGTACGAGTATTTAATACGTAGTAAGTATCTTGTTTAACCAAAATGCCATCGCTGACAGAGAAGCAAAGAATTGAAGTTTTAATGATGATTGGGTATGGTGATCGAGTTAGAACCCATCAAGAAGTATGTCGAATTTTCAGAGACAAATATCCTCATCACCAATTAACCCAATCCACAGTCAGTAGAATTGAAAATAAATATAGAGAACATGGTACTGTTCAGGATCTTCCAAAAACTGGCTGCCCTTTGACAACATTAACCGAAGATATGCAGCTTAATATATTACTGGAATATGAAGATAATCCGCATTCAACTAGTCGAAATATCGCGATAAACCACAATCTGAGCCATACTTCGGTACTGAAACTTATAAAAAAGCAGAAATTTCATCCTTATAAGGTAAACTTGGTCCATGAGTTATCAGACACAGACTTTGATCTTAGGCAAGAATTCTGTGAACAAATGATGGAAATATGCAAATGTTCTCGCGGCGTATAATATTTTCGGATGAAGCAAGTTTTTCCTTACATGGAACTGTCAACAGGCAGAATTGTCGATATTGGGCTGGACAAAATCCACACTGGATGCATGAAGCTCATACACAATATCCCCAAAAGCTCAACGTATGGGCAGGAATAATCGGTGACAGGATTTTAGGGCCATTCTTTTTCGACGCTAATTTGACTGGGGAACGATACCTAGACTTTTTACAGTTTGAATTAGTACCTGCATTAGCGATATTATTTCCGAATGAACACGACCCTGACATACCAAACAATAATATTTGGCTGCAACAGGATGGTGCTCCGCCACACTATGCATTGGATGTGCGACGTTATTTAGACGAAGTGTTCCCAGGAAGATGGATTGGAAGAAGAGGTCCAATTGAATGGCCGGCTAGGTCCCCTGATCTAACGCCATTGGACTTTTTTCTGTGGGGGCACTTAAAAAACATGGTATACAAAAATCGACCTAATCATTTAGAGGACCTTAAAGAAAGAATTCTGCATGAGTGTAGTTTAATAAAGCCTCAAATGCTTCAAAACGTGGTGAATGCATTTTATTGTCAGATGGTGCATGGTCATCAGTTTGAACATTTAATATAATTGTCCAAGCCCTAATATGTTTTGTTTGTTTTAAACCCCGATAACTCGGATTAGTTTGTTAATTTAATTCATCTTTACTTTTTAACTTTAAGAGCGCTTTTCTTGTATTTTTTCTTATGTAAGCTATACAAAATTTTATATGGTTGAAAACCTATTGAAAAACTGTACCGAAATAAAAAATAAAAAATATAGGTTGTCATTTGAAAAAAGTATTGATGACGTCACAGCGTTTACAATTTTTTTTTGAAAAACAAGATAAATTCAAATTCAAAACTATTTGAATTCGAGAAAATAGGTTTACGCTTCTTATAGTTTGCACACTTTAAACATAATATAAAAAATTACGAAAAACTATTCGTGAAAATGCAAACAGTGTCTTAATTAATGAGACAATTTAATGGATATTTACCGTCTTAAATTGTTTTATTAATTAAGACACTGTTTGCATTTTCACGAATAGTTTTTCGTAATTTTATATATTATGTTTTTTGAAAAATCTAAAAAAATATTTTTCACATGCGCAGTGATTTTAGTCGCTATACGTCTTTTAGATTTTTTCTCTGTCATACACATTAACGGAGTTACCGAATTTATCCGCTACTTAATTTCCACACTGTATACTTAATTTCCGTCAATCACGTCCTTATTCATGAGTAGTACTCGTAAAAATGTATTCAATCCCATTCGCAGAAACGGATACACAACAAATTAAGCGTTTGGCGATCGAATTAAAAACTCATCAAAAGACGCCGTTTTGCCCGGCGAGTGACTAAAAATCCGTTAATTAAAGCGTTAATAACGAAACTTGTATTCAGGACATTGGAATGATACGGACGCCCGAGGAGAGTATTTACAGAAAATTAATGAAATTAAACTCCCGAGCGTCGGCCTTAAATATTAATGAACGAGAGAAACAATAGAACCGAGTCGCTCGGGTTTAATGTAATTAAAGGATCGCACTTTTTTGTGTGCATGTACACATAAAACGCTACTCGAGACTTTAGGGAACAGAAAAGAAAAGTATATACATAAGAATGAAAACTTTTTAAATATATATATATATATATATATATATATATATATATATATATATATATATATATATATATATATATATATTTAAAACAATGTTACTTCCTTTTTCAGGATTTTCCACGACAAACTTACAAAGGGTAAAGGTTTACATAAAAAGTTTCAATAATATTAGCCAAGTTTTAACTTTTTAAAGTTTGATTAAATAAGTTGGGTTTGATTGAATACCTAAAATCAAATAACTGTTAATTGATTTTGGCTACTTTATCGTAAAAACGAGACTCATGTATCTTTAATTTGGCGAAGGATCAAATGTTTCACTTGTTTTAACATATAATTAACATAAATAACATAAATTAAGTTACCATGGTTGTTTCGAATACCGGTATTCCTATTGTCAATTTTATTAAATAATAAGTTAAAATAGAAATAGCCTATTTATTAATTTATAAAGTATCAAACTTTTTGGATTGGTATTGTATTATTACAAAAATTAGGGTTTTCTTAACTTAACATTAAATTCGTGTTTTATACGCGTAGCACATGAAGTAAAATTTCAAGTTTAGAAAAGCCTTTTCCAAACTCAAAATTTTACTTCATGCTTAAAAAGGAGTACAAACACTCGTTAGAATATTATTGAAAACAAGAAAATGACAATATTAGAAGGTATATATTTTGTATTTAAGTTGATTAATATTATTTTTACACTACAGGGAATCGAAGTTTTTTTACAAGAAAACAAATAACTGAAGGTTAACAGCATGGATAGGAAAGAAAACATTCAATTTTGAAAAAAACATCGAAGTTGGGTTGGTTTTCAGTGCATTTTTAACTTCACTTTAAATCAGTGTTTTATACGCGTGG
The DNA here is from genome assembly GCA_932526585.2 of Philonthus cognatus. Lineage (NCBI taxonomy): Eukaryota > Metazoa > Arthropoda > Insecta > Coleoptera > Staphylinidae > Philonthus > Philonthus cognatus. The sequence continues at coordinate 11,914,000 of OW052251.1, read as the reverse complement.
CGCATGAAGTAAAATTTCGAGTTTAGAAAAGCCCCGTGAAAATTTGTCTCGGGTCGCTGCGCGACCCTCGAAAAATTTTCTACGCGGGGCTTTTCTAAACTCGAAATTTTACTTCATGCTTAGTCTGGGAGTGGACAACACTCGTTCTTAAAAGTTTAAAATTAAAGGATCACTCTAGATTACTAAGTTTATTACTATTTTACAAGGGATGTAGCTCGAAGGACCAATCATGGTATTCGGAGACCGAAGGACTATAGGGAATCGAAGTTTTTTTTACAAGAAAACAACGAATATCTGAAGATTAACAGCATGGATAGGAAAGTAAACATTCAATTTTGAAGAAAACATCGAAGTTGGGTTGGTTTTCAGTGCATTTTGAACTTTACTTTAAATCAGTGTTTTATACGCGTGGCGCATGAAGTAAAATTTCGAGTTTAGAAAAGCCCCGTGAAAATTTGTCGAGGGTCGCTGGCGCGACCCTCGACAAATTTTCTACGCGGGGCTTTTCTAAACTCGAAATTTTACTTCATGCTTAGTCTGGGAGTGGAAAACACTCGTTAGAATCTTCAAATCGGATGCGTTGTGTGACTTGACTGACAAATTTTAAAAAGGTTTAATTCGTTCATAAACTTGTAGCTTCCGTAATAGCATTCCTATTCCCTCGATTTTTTTTTATTAGCCTGAAAACAAGTCTTATTTATTTTATATCTCTACTAAATGTATCTTCTGTAAAAATCCAGTATAAAACATTAATTCAACGTTTAAACTTTCAACTTCTTCAATATTCAGTCTCTCAATTTTCATACTTCTAACGTTAAAACAATGTTTATTTATTTCTCAATAATTTGGGAAAATTTTATGAAAATATGCACAACTTCAGAGTTTGTGATATTTAAAAGTTTGTTAATAAGATATAAAAAACGAATTAAAATTAATATCGACTTTCGATATTCATTTTAATTCGTGTTTTTATATTTTGTAAATATTCTGCAAACTATTTACAAACTCAATTTTTCTTTATGTTTGTTAATAAGACTCACATTTTCTACACTTTCAAAGAAAATCATCGTTGGACGCCTAATAATTCTGCTTTCCCTTCCGTACATTTTTGTTTTCTATAACGTTATAGAAAACAAAAATGTACGGAAGGGGAAGTAAAATTATTAGGCGCCCAACGATGACTTTCTTTAAAAGTGTAGAAAATGTGAGTCTTATTAACAAACATAAAGAAAAATTGAGCAAGCAATATTTAAATAATTAACACTGATTACTTAATTATTTAAATATTTACAATGTTTCACAAAGAAACCGCCTCCACTACAAGATACGTTAAAACAATGTTTATTTATTTTAAAGTAATCTCTGGAAAATTGAAATAGAATTGAATTATCAATGATTTTAAATGGTTTAATTTTTAAGAAGAGATTTAATATTACTTTTGTATACATTTTGATCATATTGTCAAATGCTAAGATTTTCATCGAAAACTCATGAGTTTTTTCAATTTTACGATATATGTAATTTTTACAAACAATGAAATTTTTGATAAAATAAATTATGAGTTTTTCCTAATTGAATTTGTGTTCAGTATTCCGGCACTAGATACCCACAGACGCGTTTCGGACTTCAGGGTCCTCTTCAGTGTGGTCCCGACCCAGTGCTGAGGAATACTGAACATTTCTGACTATTTCAAGCCAATATATGAAAACAATTAATGGATTTCGATATCTAACGCCATCTAATGCTCCATAGTGGCATCGTAAATGACACGATTGTTCCTAATATTGATAAATATGTGAAAAAAATTGTTGGAAATTTAGTTTAATCAATTTGTATAAATGTTACAATTTGCTAATTTTCCAAGAATTTAATTAAAATTTAACTATCCTTTGCAATAGAGATGGGCAATCCGCTCCTGAACCACTTAATTGAACCGGTTCACTAAAAAGAACGCCCCTGAACCAGTTCGCAAAAAAAGAGAGCGGATCCGCTCCTGAACCGGTTCGCAAAACGGTTCGTGAGTGAGTTGAGATCCGCTCCTGAACCGGCTCGCGAAATGGGTGGTTTAGGAGTGGTACACTCACGAAACGTTTCATGAGCGAATTAGGATGCGCTCTTGAACCGGTTCGCGAAATGAGTGGTTCGGAAGTGACACGAAACGGCTCAAGAACGACTGAGTTAGATTCCGCTCTTTACCGGAATGTGCATTTCGTAAGCGCAGTGACGATGACGGTGCATATAAAGGGTGTCCCAACAAGAGCGCCGGATTTAAATTTGCCGCCATTTTGTTAATACGAGTTGTACAGTGATTTTTTTGACAGTTGTCAAGTACAGACCACGCGATTTAAGAATATGGAGAAGTATTTAAACGAACAACGTTTAATTATTGTAAAAACACATTACAAAAATGGTGAAAGTTTTGCGAAAACAATTCGCATATTACGTCAAGTTTTCGGTCGCCATTGTGCGCCAAATGAATCGACAGTGAGGCGTTTAATTACAAAATTTGAGACCAAATTTACGCTGATGGATCAGAAGTTCATTGTTCCTCGTCGTCCTTGTCGGTCACTCGAAAATATAGACACAGTAAGGGAATCTGTGGCCGAGAATTCAGGAACTTCCATTCGGCATCGTGGTCAAGAATTAAACATTTCCAAAACCACTATGCAACGAATTTTGGTAAAAGATCTGCATGTTCACGCGTACAAGATTCAATTGGTGCAAGAAATCAAGCCAAGGGACCATGAGCAGCGCCGTGGGTTTGCTGATTGGGTGTTGGAACATCATCAAATTAATCCAGATTTTTCGAAGAAAATTATTTTTTCAGATGAGGCACATTTTCAACTTGACGAATACGTAAATAAACAAAACTTGGATTTGGGGTGCTGAAAATCCTTGTGTGGTACTCGAACAGCCAATGCATCCACCTCGAGTAACGGTTTGGTGCGCATTTTGGGCTGGCGGAGTGATTGGGCCGTATTTCCTTGAAAATGCGGCTGGAAATGCGCTAACTGTTACTGGTGTGCGGTATCGGGAAATGTTAACGAAGTTTTTGTGGCCCGAATTGGATGTAATTGATGTGGAGCACATGTTTTTCCAACAAGACGGTGCGACCTGCCACACAGCACGTGAAACAATGGTGTTACTGCAGACCAAATTTCCAGGCCGTGTCATTTCTCGATTTGGCGATCAACATTGGCCACCAAGATCGTGCGATCTAACGCCGATGGACTTTTTTCTTTGGGGCTATGTGAAGCACAAGGTGTATACAAATAAGCCTGAAACAGTTCAACATCTTAAAGAGGAAATCCGGCGCGTTATTGGTGAAATACAGCCACATTTATGCGAAAACGTTATTCAAAATTTCAACAAAAGAATAACCCTGTACCAGAGGTTTCGTGGTGGCCATTTGCCTGATGTTTTATTTCATGTTTAATCGGAACAATTTTTCTTTATGTTGAAACAAAAATGTTTGCTTAATTCAAAAAATAAATATGTTTTTCTTTATAATTAAATCCGGTGCTCTTGTTGGGACTCCCTTTATTTTATTGACGCCGTTGAAATGTATTTTCAGATACGTTTAATATTAAAAACTATAACACGCTGGTTATGGTTGTAGCCGTTTATTTACAAATGTACAGAATCGTATACGAATATATGTGATGGTATGTGGTGTAGCTGTCGGTGCGGAGAGCGGGCGTGGGCGGCTAGGGTTTCTTCACGGCAGCTAGGGGTTGTTCCAGGCGTATGGCTGGGTGATGTCGAGCGGTTCTCGGTTGATGTCTTGACGCGGTACCGGGTGTAGCGTAGTCACGGGCTGGGGTTTCAGGCGGTGAGCAGTGTAATCGTGGTTCGTAGAGTAGAGTATTTAGTAAGCCGAGTAGACGAGCGTTACTAAAGAGAGCTGTTAGGCCGAGAAGACGAGCGCTAACAGACTGACGATTGTAAGGGCAGCTTCCCCTTAAGTAGGGTGCGATGCTGGTGTATGAGTGAGTGGGAGTGGAGAGGGATGCTTTCCTTCCTTGGTAGGGGTACGACGCGGTTCGGCGGCCGCCTTGGCTACCTGCGAAGGGTCGCGCGCTTGACGCGGACTCGGGGTGGACGTTACAAAACCTCATTTCAGATTTTTTTTAATTTTACTCAAAGAAATATATAACAGTTTGCCATGAAGTAATCACTACAATATAAAAACAATTCAATTGTTTATAACAGATGTTTTTATTGTTGTAATGATTTCATTTTTCGTGTTAAATATACTTCAAAAAATATAAATATTTCGAGAGATGTTCAAAAAGTTAGCCATTAACATTATAAATGCTTCAACCACAGCTTATCTACGGCCATCCTTAAATGCATATGATATATTTTATTTGTCACATAACCCCAAAAATGGCATGAACAAGGAATTAGGGTCATTTGACAAAAATGACAAAGAACTGTACTTGTTTAATAATTGTTATGTTTCATAGCGGACATTTTTTTAATGAAATATAAAATTGTAAATAACTATCGTTTCACATTCCTTGATAATGGCTTGTAGCCAAAACTAGTCAGAATAAATTAAAAAGTTAGAAAAACAAACCAAGTGTTTTTATTTCAAATTTTACTATGGTTTCCATTTAAAAATCTAAGTTTGTGTTGAAAACTAATGCTGATAAAACAAATGGTGATGTGTCCATCATGGCACTTTCCCGTCATTTAAACAATTGATGATAATTGACACACTAAACTTATTTTACTTGTCAATTGGTTAAAGCCCATTTTATATTAAATCAGTGTTTGCTACGCGCCCGAGCCAAATTTTCAGGCTTTTCTAAACTCGAAATTTTACTTCATGCTTAGTCTGGGAGTGGAAAAACACTCGTTTCACAATAAAACAATTGATCATTAATTATTGTTGTTTTATTATCAAAAATTTGAGAAAACAAAAGATAACTTATATAAAAAATATCGAGTTCCATCAAAGTTTGAGATGTCAATAATGCGTACAATTTTCTAAACAGTTTTCACAAATTTGATTTTATGACTTTTTTTCTTACAATATATATTTGCTAATTTCGGTGATTTTCGTCAATCATGTTAAAATTTCAAAGTTATATCGTAATTTTTGTGCCATCAGTCTTTACTACTTCTTCGAAATCATGATAAATGTTTGGGCATTTGTAAAATTTCAATATATTTCAATTATTATTGTCATATTTCATGAATTGTAATTTATTGGATTCCGTCAATGAAGGAAAGTTTTTCTTCAATATTATAAAATTTAGATGATAGGGTTTTTTTTCATTAATCTTAAAACAACAGAAAAATGGCATTATTTTTGTTTATACTAAAGTGTCTTGTAATTAGGAATTTGTTTTCTGTTGGGCAATAAACATTATTATTATTACAAGTTACTGAACTTTTTTTTAAGTTAAGTCATAATATTTTTACATTACGCTAGGAAAAATTTGAATTTTTGTAAGTTGGTCTGAACTAACACTAGAAAGGTTTTAGTTCCTACTAGCGGGTAAAATTAATGATTTTTTTCTCTTAAGCAGAACTAGCATTTTTTCCTTCATCCCCTATCCTCCCGGACAAATCATCCATCAAGATTAGACCGCGTCTTATTCGAGCAAATATTTAATTAATAAACCGATAATACATTCATATTTCAACGAGAGCCCATTAATCACGAAAAGAAAAAGAGGGAAAAAAGTAATTCATCAAACTCTTAAAGCCAGAGTCCACTAGCTTAACAGCGTATACAGGGTGGGGTATTTTTTTCGATGTGGATAATTACCGACTTGAGCTGAATAATTTATAGGAACAATTTATTTAGGTAGACGCCCTCCACTTTAAAATATAAAAACTCCAAGAATTTGCGCAAGACGCTTTTAATAAAATTAATCTGGTACCGAGTTTGAGGGTAGCAAATCAAAGATGCGTATTCCAACTTTGATCGCACAAAATGATTTCAATCCATGCTGGATTCTAAAGATATAAAGAGTTGCGGTGGATGAAACCTAAAGCCTTAAATGAGCTACAAACAGTTTGTTACACATGCCTATTAAATGTAATTGAATCATCAAACCAAATACCCAGACCCCTGAATACCTTAACCTCTTCAAGATGATTATTGCAAATATTTTAATCGAACTTTCTAGTAAATCTCAAAAACTTGCACATGCTACCGTTCAGCAATAAATTGTTTGAAGTACTTCAGTTTGAAACTAGTAAACTATAAATAATTCTGGATATTTATTTAAAACACTTGGTTTGTTTCACTTATTTCTAGTTGATGTTCTAACTGCTGACTGTGAGCAGTTAGAACATCAACTAGAAATAAGTGAAACAAACCAAGTGTTCAATGATGACACTGATGTATATAGCTTCAAATCATCGGCATATAAAAGATGTATACACTTAAGTGCAGCCGAGAGATCATTAATAAAGAAATTAAATAGTGAGGAGCCCATAATGGATCCCTGTGGAACACCTAAGCTTTGAAAGTACGATTTTGATTTAAAATTATTAACAGAGACATAAGTTCCACGATTAACCAGATAAGATCCCAAAAGCAATAGTGGACCAGTAGTGAACCCAAAACAGTCCAACTTATTCAACAATAATTTGTGGTCAACTCTATCGAACGCTTTAGATATATCTGTGTACACCACATCAACTTGACCCGATGAATCCAGAACTCTGGATATGTCATGTGTAATAACAGATAAACTCGTAACAGTAGTATGCCCAGGAAGGAATGAATGTTGCTGCATAGATAAATATGGTGCAACATGTAGGTACATTTGATCATGAAGCACTTTTTCGAAGATTTATCCAATATGTAAAAGATTCGCTATAAGACGGTAGTTAGCAATATTTCGAACATTCACCGAGGTTTTAGGTATGGGACAAATTTAATTTATTAGGAAATGTAGAAGTTTGAAGTGATAAATCAAAAATAATTGAAAGAAAATTGCATAAAATAGGAGCACAATTATTCAAAAGAAAGGCAGGTAAATTGTCGTCGCCTGAGGAAAACTTATTACGATGTTTGCTTAGGTATTTAGGGATACAATCAGAAGAAATATGGTAAAAATAAAATGAAGGCAAATTAGAAAAAGGAACAGTACAAGGTTATATTATATAAGCTTGTCGGTATCTTTTGTAATTCACTCCTGATAATGCTGTAAAACGCGAAACTAGTCGAGTAAATAGTAAAGTAAAAATTGTGAAACAAACCAAGTGTAATTTAATTTAAACCTTCATTATCAATATTTAAAAATGTTTCACCAAGTGATAAGTGAGAAAATTATTCAAGAAGTACAAGGTTTATTTAAAGGGGGGATAAAAACAGATTCAAAGTGCTTACGAAATCCATAAACAATGTCATAGGGCGTCTCACCATCATTAACCACCTCAGCCGGTATAACGAAGCATTTGATCTTTTTGTATTCACATGGGCCCAAAATCGCTTAGAGTCTGTAAAGTGTTGGTTTTCTGTGCTAGTAATACAAGATTTATGAGCCATTTTGTTTTTAGATTTGAGAAGTGACCTTAATTTCTTAAAAGTTGAATCAGAATGGAGGTCATTTTTGCAACGTTTATGCAAACGTTTTTTATCTTTAATATTAGATACAAATAATTTGAGCCGGTGACGGGTAAATACATTTGTACTCGTAATCTTTAATTAAATTGTCATAGTAATAGGTCTGTTCGTTACATGAACTAGTGCAGCACTGTTTATACTTTTTGCATTGAATCTGTTCGTTACATGAACTGTACGCCTGCAATTGTAAATGTGAAGCTACACTAACTTGAACTGTTACGTCACAAACTTGAACTCAGTTTAACTTAGTGCAGTACAAACGAACAAACCTAATATCAGCCTTTACATAACCTACAAATTAAAAGTTGATTTACAACATAACATGTGATTAATCTGGCCCTAACCTAAAACACACAACCTGCATTACACTACTAAATTCTTGAAATTTAAAATTTCATTGGTCATATTAAAAAAAAACAGAGTATATAATCTCTTTGATTAATTGGTTAGTGGAAATAACCCTAAATTTACGATTGAAGCCGAAACTGGTGTGCACCAAATTCGCTGTAATCGCTGCAGCAGTGACACACTTTAGTTTCTGTCATATTAATTAGTTGGATTACAGTCTCCGCAATTAATCTATATAATTTATCGTGCGACAGTGTAACGCAAGCTCGGAATTAACATACACTTAGCGCTAAATGCAAATGGCCGTGGTCTAACTTGATTTCGCAATATATACACACAAACGCACGTTAACAAATTGATGTAAATTTGTGACTTGAAACTGCACAACCAAATACAAGCACACACACACACAACAGCAAATGCGGAGAGAGACAAAGCGGTTCTCAATCAGTGAGAGGAAAGGAGATAGTTATATTTGTGTGTTTGATGCACACTCGTTTTCGGATGGAGAATATGCCTGGATGCGCACAGAATAAATCACCAACCGCACACTCTGTCCACATTAGACTATTTGCTCTATATAATATGCACAATCGAATGGATGCATTTATTCCATTTGTGTGATACTTTTTTACAATCGAATTGATGCATTTATTCCATCTGTGTGATACTTTTTTACAATCAAATTGATGTACCGTGCGATCGTTTAAATGATGATTTAGAGTAGGCGGATTTTTTTGTGCGGTTGCCCAGAATGCTAATAAATTTGAGGTTATGGTAAACTATGTGTTAGCAGTCAGTAGTAACAATCTAATTTAAAATTCAAAGCCTACTCTAAATCATGTTTTAAATGATCGCACGGTATTTGTACCATCTGTGTATCTTCTCTGTTTATGTGATATTTGTTCTATTTTCGAATTAATTTTTAATTATTCTCATTTTGTTTCAGGTAAGCTGATCAACTGACAAACGAAGGTTGTGGCAACAATGCTATATATGTGAGTAAATACACTCTTCCACCTATTCTAGGTTATGTGGACTATTATTTTATTGGTATTCATATTTATAAAGCAAAGAATTCGTCCGTCTTTCCCATTTCTATTTCCCCGGTCGAATTAATCCATTTTTGAACACATTTCGTTTCGTTCCTCTCGCTACCTGGATTTACTGCGAAAAAATAATAAGACACACTCGAGACGGTAATTCCCCTTTGGATCTCCTTTATGCAAAACGACGTCCCGCTCAAATCCCCCCAGGATATCCAGCCGGACCCGCGTCACGAATTCGGATTTTCCTGGATCCTGAAGCGTTTATGCATTTGTATAAATTCCATTTCGGCTTTGTGCTTTGCTGCAACAATGAAAAGCTCCATGTTTCATCCAAGTAGAATATTGGGTTAAAAAAACAAGCGTTCGTCATAAATAGATCTAACAAACAAAAATATTCATTAAACAAGTTCACATTCACATTCCTTTGAAAATGGTCTAACAAACCGAAAAGTTTTAATTTGTGAAACAATACCAAGTGTTTTTTTTGTTTCAATTTAAATAACTTTACATATTCTAATATGTTTCACCAAGTGGCAGATGAGATATTAATTCAAGAAATTAAACAAATTGTATTGTTTACTTAAATATACAAGGAACGTTCTTTGAAATTTATATATATACTGATGCATACGTTGTAAATGTTGTTATGTCGTTATTTTTTTAAATTCCACTCAGGGACGGACTGGCTCTAATAAAGTTACCAGAGAAAGAAGTAACCGTCCCCACTTATATGAGGCCCCCATATACTGGGTGATTTAGAAACTCAATGGAATAGTTTCAATTAGCTAATAAAATTTGAAATAAAAACACTTGGTTTGTTTCACTACGTTAGTGAAACAAACCAAGTGTTTTTATTTCAAATTTTATTTTAATCATGTTTCACCAAGTGATTAATGAGAACATTGTGAAAGATCAATTAGCTAAGTTTAAAATTACTTTCATTTCAAGGAAATACGTACAAAATGTTCTAATATTAGTATCAATTATATAATAATTACATCGAATCGGCTAATGCAAATATAATAAAAAATCCACGACGTTTTTGGACGTTTGTTAATCGTAAAAAGTCTATACCTGATTTTCCCGATGTCATGTATTACAACAATGACTGGAGCAGTGATGGATCTCAGTACGTTAATTTATTCGCTCAGGTTTTTTGAATCAGTTTAAAGTAGTGACAAACTTGCACATACACCCTACTTTACTAGTAATTCTACAGTACTTCATTTGCCTATTAAACTGCCAAAGTCCGAAATATTCAACGCAATAAATAATTTAAAATCCAGTAACAGCATAGGTCCTGACGGTATACCATCTAGTTTTTTTAAAAAATGCATATTTTCTATAACTCCTCGTATTTCTATTTTATTTGATACGTCCATAAAATTAGGATATTTTCCTGATTTTTGGAAGAGGAGTTATTTTACGCCACTTTTCAAATCCGGTAAAAGATATGATGTAAATAATTATCGTGGCATATCTATCCAATCAGTAATACCTGCATTTTTCGATAAATTGGTATCCTTTCAGTTGAATTGGATGTGTAAATCTAGTAAACTTGACGAGCAGCATGGATTTCAGCCAGGAAGATCTACTACTACTAACCTTCTAACGTTTACTTTATTAAAGCCTTTGAAAATTAAGCAAAAGTATGGAGAGTAAAGGGGCATGAAAGGGTACATCTGCAATACTTAAAAAGCATTATAGGAGCAGAAGTTACAACACCAAGTTATATAGTATTGCAGGAGTGCCATCGAATGACAGTGGAATGGGAGACAGCAAGGAGAGTAGTAAAGTTTGAGAGAAAGATAAGTATGTTAGGGGAAGAAAGGTCGGTAAAAGAAGCTTGGGGTGTGTGTTATAGGGAATGGCAGTGAAAGGGGAGGTGTGCACGGTGGATGACTGAGAGGGAAGGTTTATATAATTAAGTAGGATGGTCGTGGCTAGTAGTGGAGCAGAAAGTAGTAAGGGTGGAGAGGTTGAGATAGGGTATGGGAGAAGAGCAGGAGATGTAGAGATGCAGATACGACAAGGTAGAATAGATAAGAGGAGCTCTAACCCACATTACAAAGAATTACAAGTACTGGTGGGGTCACTCAGTCGATGTTATTTACACAGATTTTGCAAAGGCTTTCGACCGTGTTAATCATGATTTTTTAATTGCGAAGTTATCTGCGCTGGGATTTCATGTTGCTGTAATAAAATGGATTACTAGTTACCTAACTAACCGTACGCAGTGTGTTAAAATCAAGAACTTTTTATCTAATACCATTTCTGTGCCTTCAGGTGTACCCCAGGGCTCGCACTGTGGACCGTTACTGTTTTTTGTTCATAAACGACATATCTCAAGTAATTAAAAACTTTTCATTTCTGTTATTTACTGACGATTTAAAGATTTTTAAGGACATTGTAACTGCCGAAGATTGTATTTTACTTCAAGACGATGTAAACTCTATTTTTAAATGGTCTTGTGATAACCATCTATTTTTAATATTAAGAAATGCAATGCAATTACTTTTTCTAGAAAATTATATACTATTAATAATAATAATAGGTCTTTATTTCCATAACTTCACAAAGATTACATACATGATTAATTTACAGTGTTTAATATTAAATTGGAGTTATGAAAAATCTCAAGGTGCCAGTTAAGGATGCGAAATTAAATTTCCTTGTTCTTCCACTGGGATCTTGTTTTTATTTTATATATTGCTTATATCTATACTTATACAATAATTATAAACAAAAATTTTATACATTTTAATTTCAAAACTTGAAGTTTCAAAATTTGAAATTTTAAACTTAAAACTCACCGAAATTGAAATTAAAAAAAGAGAGAACACAAATGGACTTATTGCCTTTCTAACAAATAAAGGTGATATTGTGTTTTGAACGCTGTTTTGTTTAATTTTTTAATTTTCTCTGGAATAGAGTTCTATAAGGTACTCATGTGAACAATAAAAGATGTACTCATATAAGCTGTGCGGTGCCTCGGAATGGTAATAAAATCTCTGCGTCTTAAATTTAAGTGATGTACGTCAGTTCTGAAGGATATGAGGTTAAAAAGGTAAGAAGGCTGTTTTGTTTGAAGAATTTTGTGGAAATATGTTGCACATGATAAATTAAATTGATTTTCAACATTTAGCCATCCTAGCTCTGGAAGTTTATGACTTATGTGGTCAAATTTTCGGATTCCAAAGATTAATCTCATACAGCTATTTTGCACTTTTTGCAGCTTTTTTATATTTATTTTTCTAAGCGATGGGCCATACACCTCCATACAATACGTAAAACAAGACATCACCAAGCTGATACACAACATGGTCTTAATTTGTGTAGATAAGTGGTGCCTGTGTAGGTAAATTAGCTTTAAATTCATATAGGCTTTTCGTGTATTATTATTAATCTGTGTGTTGTAAGTAAAAAGATTGTCCATGACTAATCCTAAATTTTTTGCTTCATTCTGAATAGGTATCTCGATGTTATTAATTTTGAGCTTTATTGTATTTTTCAGATCATCAACTTTATTTTTATTTCCAAATATCACTACTACAGATTTTTTAGGGTTTAAAATTAGACCGTGACTAAGGGAGATTTCTGTAATTGAGTTTAGGTCAGTTTGAATTTTATTTAGTGACTCCTGTGTCCCTTGGTCCCTAAACGACATGTATAATTGAGTGTCATCTGCATACAACATGTTCTTGCAATATTTTATTGATTTAGTGAAGCATGATGTATATATAATAAAAAGAATTGGGCCTAAAATAGACCCTTGCGGAACCCCCTTATTAATAAACCTTTTTTCTGAAAATTTATTTTTTGATTGAACGATCTGCCATCTACCACTCAAATAACTATGTAATAGGGCTGCAGCACTATTATCCAAACCAATATACTTTAAAATGGCACCTAAGAGTTCATGGTTAATAGTATCAAACGTCTTGCTGAAATCAAGTAACGTTAAAACCGTTAACATGCCTTGATCAGATGCATGTAAAATATCGTTTGTAACTTTCAGCAAGGAGCCAGCACAACTATAACTGGACCTAAAACCCGATTGTGTTTCTGGTATAATGCTATTTTTATTTTAAAATTCACTCAACTGACGACAAAGTATTTTTCTAAAATTTTAGAAAAAATTGGAAGTATGCTAATTGGTCTTAAATCAGAGAGATGTTTAGGGTTTGTAATTTTGGCCAGAGGTAATATGATAGCTGATTTCCAATTTTCTGGATATACATTTGAGATGATGCATGAATTTATTATATGAGTCAAATAAGGCAGAATGTGAGGCAAGCATAATTTAATTGTCTTGAGGCTCATATTGTCTGTACCTACAGAAGATGTATTAATTTTTGCTATTATTTTAAATACGTCAGACGTATCTACTGTTTGAAATTTGAAACTGGCTCCTAAATTATTTTGATTGGTATTATAATAGTTTATCAAGTTATCGAAATTTTTAATTGTGCCAGGAACACATTCAATGAAAAAATCGTTTATTTTATTTACATCCAGTAATCTGTCTGGTATATCAAATTTACGATTTGGTTTTATATTTAATAAGTTCAACTTTTTCCAAAGAGATTTTTCGTGTCTCTCTTTTAGAGCACACTGAAAATAAGCCTGTTTTTCTAAACGGATCGTGTTTGTCACTAAATTGCGAAGTGTATTATAATATTTCTTATGATGTTCATTTAGTGAAAGTTTATAACGTTTTAATGCATTATTTCTCAGTTGCATTAAGAATTTTGTGTTGTCAGAGAGCCATGGAGAAGGTGGTTTGGTTATTTTTACGGTTATTAAAGGAGCATGTTGATCTAGTATAGTGAAAATCTTATTGTTTAAATAATCTATTTTATCTTCAACGTTTTCGAAGTGAAAATTATTTTGCCATGGTATTAAATGCATGTCCCTATCAAAAATATTAAAATATTTGAAAGATCTGATAGTTTTATATGTCACGTTATGTAGAACTTTAAGTTTTAATTCGCATATTATTGTTTCATGATCTGAAATGTTATTTGAGTTATCTACATACGCCTCATTAATCTCGGTATTATTGGAAGTTATAATTACATCCAACAGGGACTGCTTATTTTCGGTGATACGGGTGGGATCAGTAAGTATTTGGGTACAATCAATAGAATTTAACATGTCGTTGAAATAAATAGTGTCTGGTTTCAAAGGTGATAAAAGATTAATATTTATATCCCCCAAGCACAGAACATTGTCACATGTAGTTGACATGTATGGAAGAGATGTTTCCAGTTCATCGCAAAAATATTCATACTTAACATCCGGAGGTTTGTACGTTACACCTACTGCTAATTTGTATTTATTTATAGTGATTTTAATCCATTGTTGCTCAATTGTATTAGAGGTAGAAATGTTCGAGTACCTTATACATTTTTTTACAAACAGACATACTCCACCACCACTCTTATCTTTTCTATCTTTTCTTACAATATTGTATCTGAGCATAAAAACTACATTATCAGCTATTTTGCTTGTAAGCCATGTTTCACTTACTGCCAAGATGTCAATATTGCAAGAAATAAGAAACCTATAAACATCATTCAATTTCGGTAAGAGAGATCGAACATTTATATGCCCGATTCGAATATATTTTAATTTCATTTTGGTGCCAGTCTAATAATATAAGTATAAATAACAAAAAGTGTTTATTCTAATAAAAAAAACTAAAAAGAAAGAAATCGGTCAATGTGAAGGATATCCACACTGCTAGAGAGATAAGCCGGTTGAAATGCAAGGTAAAGTTTCCAAAGGTGTTTTCGGTATTGCGGAGCCGCGTCAGTTATATTTATCCATGTCACTGCTATTTACAATCGTATATACTTTATTATTATGTTTAATTTTCACTTGAGCGTTTATAGTCCACACCATTTTAGAGCCGAATTTGTTTATGCATTGTTTTAATAAATGCATTTTTATTTTCGTCAAATCTTCGCTGATGACTATATTGGATCCCTTAAGACATTTTTTATTTATATATACAGCTTCTTTGGTGCTTTTACGTGTAAATTTGATCATAATCGGTCTAGGGCTGTTTATGTTTAATGATCTTTTCGGGGTTTTTCCAATTCGATGGCAAGAGTCGACGTCATATTGAGTAAGGTTTAGGTTCATTTTCTTATTTAATACAGCAACGGTGATTAATGTAGTTTCTTCACTTACTTTTTCAGGAATTCCAAATATGCGGAGATTGCTCTTTCTGGAATATTGTTCCATTTTATCGTAATTTGTTGTTAAACGATGTATCTCCGTTTCCAGTGAGTCGACCTTTTCTTTGTAGTCACTTAGACTACTTTTAACACTGTCGTCGATTGATGAACGAATGGTGTCCAATAGTGTGTTTATAAACGTGCTTGACGATAATATTTTATCCATGACACTTTTGATTATTTCTTCATCACTAATAGATGCACTATCTGATCTGGATTTTGGTTTGACCATTTTTAATACGGTGTAAATATACAAATTAATGTTTAAATGTATGCAGCGACTCAAAACACGTCCGTCTTACTCGCGCATTTACTTAATAAAAATTCATCGCCATTATAGTATAAATAATAGTATCTTAGAAAAAATAACAGAAATGAAAGATTTGGGTGTAACTTTTGATGCTAAGCTACTTTTTGCTGATCATATTAAATGTATATGTAACCGTGCATTAAAAATGCTAGGATCCATAAAAAGAATGTCCGACGATTTGTCACCTTTATCTTTTAAGCTGGTTTATTTCGCATTTGTTCGTTCCCATTTGGAATATGCATCCATGCCTCTGGTCACCAGCTCAAATAACCCTTGTCAATAAAATTGAAAATATACAGAAGAAATTCTTAAAAACAATGGCATTTAAACTGGGTTTTCTTATAGGGTTAAACTTAAATGTTGATAATATTTATTCATGCGTACATATCGAAAGGCTGTGCTATCGCAGAATTTATGCCGATTTGTCATTATTTTATAAGCTATTTTCGGATGATGTCAAATGCCCGACACTGTCAATTTTCACTATAATGTGGTAAATCGTCCCATCGGGCAAATTCCAATATTAAGAGTTCAAATTCATAAGACAAATTATGGCTACATTAGCCCGCTTTCGCGATTTATGCGGTACTCAAATTTAATATCTCTAAATCCATATTTTGATTTATTTCATAGTTCACATTTACATTTTATGTCTCAATTAAAACGCGGGAATATTGATGAAATAATTTCTAAATCGCCAATGAGTGGTTTTTGTAAGTATTGAAGCTATATTAAGTTGTACAATCATCTATACTTGTCGATCATTTTATTCTGTTTTGTATAGGTCCGTTTTTATTACATGTGTTTTCTTATGTTATACTTATATCTATTTACGTAGTAATAATTTTATATGATTATAATTTTATTATTGCATTTTTTTTGTAATATTAAAGGAGATATCCGTAAATAAATACTTTACTTTACTTTACTCACAATAGGCGCATCTGCATACAACTGATTTATATTAAAGAAAATACCCATGTTATTTACAATACACAATAAGATATTATGTACAAATTCTTGATTTTTTGAAATCATATAATTTTGACAGAATTTCAGATGTTGATTCATTTTTGTATTTTTTCTTTTAAGCATATTTTTACATAATCCTAATTAACACGAGATCAATATTTCTTGAATAACTTTCTCATTTATCACTTGGTGAAACATTTTGAAATAATATCGAAGTATAAATTAATAACACTTGGTTTGTTTCACTTTGAAATAATATCGAAGGATAAATTTATAACACTTGGTTTGTTTCACTATTTGTTTCTATTTACTCGACTAGTTTCGCTTTTTACGGCATTATCAAGAGATCAATTCTAATTGATCTCGTGTTAATTAGGATTATGTAAAAGTATGCTTAGAAGAAAAATTACAAGTAGTATTTTTTTTAACTTTACAATAGTTCAGTGTTCCAACTCCTTCAATTCTCTTCTCATCCCCCGCCCCGCGCGCTCAGTAAATTGCTTTTAATAATGAAGGCCCCGGAGAGTGGTAATGTGTATCCAGTAAAACGGGATGACTCGGTAGCAGGAATTCAGGCGAACTAGGACTGGAACTGGAAAGGGGCGACATTGCATAAACACGTAGATTTGACTAAGAAATGACGTACAGGCGGGGCGAAATTGGAATTGTCTACGAAATAGTTGTAGCGTTTATAACGTCGTTAAAGGGATAGAAATTTGCCGTCTGCCCTCGAAAACACTCGTTTCACACTGTATAATCCCTTGTTGTACGTGGTTGCAATTGCATCGTTTCAGATTGCAAATATTTCAAGAATATATCATATGTTAATTATTTATTTTGGAACCTTTAATACTTCAACAATATTTCACCAAGAGTTAAGTGAGAAATCAATTAAATATATCATATGTTCATTTTATATTTTATGACGCTACTAAAAAACAAATGTTATATATTTATATATTATATCGTATGTTCAATAAAAATAACCTATAGAGTGCCACGGTTTTATCTTTTTTAAAATTTAAGTTGGCTACTCGTTCTAGGAATGACATATAAAACGTGAGACATAATAAATATAATGTATAATTTCAGAGTTGCCAACCTAAAATATTTTCCATAGCACTCTAGAGGTTTTATTTTATTGAACATATGATATATTGTATACTTAAAAGACAAATTCCCTGCACAAAAGAGTACCTTTGCAAATTAGATTAGATTAGAAAATTTAAAAAAAGAAAATGTTTAGCATTTAATTATTTAAACATGTCTATTGACATACAGGCAGTTTTTTTAAAAAAGTATACTTTTACTTATTCCATATAAACATTTGTAAAATGAATGAACATGTGATAAAAACTAAGCAGTATATTTTGAACTTCACTTTAAATTAGTGGGCTGAAATTCAGGTCAGTTGCACAGTGATTTTTTTACCATTTTTTTTATTGTTGTGTATATTTAATGGTTTATTTTGGGGTGATTGGACTTACTTGCTCAAAATTTGTTATTGCAAATAACGTTTTGACAAAAGGTGTTTGTTGGTTAGGCGTTTGTCATTGTCATAGATAATGTATGCAATATTTATTACGCGATTATTCCGTCAGTTGGCACATTTTAAGGAGGGTAATTTGAAATATTGTACTAAAAAATTAAGTAAACATTAGTACCTAAGTGCCAGAAGTACGACAAAGTGATCCCAGTCACTTAATATAATTCGATTCTCTAATACTCGAATAAAGAAATCATAAAAGAAAAATACTATTCGAGTTAAAGATCAAAGTGTATTTCCGTGATTCAAAAAACTGTATTTGCGAATTACGGGTATAATTTTTTTCAAAATTAAATTGAATATTGTTCCGGAAACCATAAACCATTTTAATATCGCTATCAGTTTTATTAACGAAAATGATAGAAACCTATTTTTTTTTTATTACTAACACTGAACATCATTGATAACAGACTAAATATCTGATTAGTTTTATTCTAATTAAAGCGGATGAATATTTTCTTAAACTGCGCGATAAATCAGTGATTTATACGCTTTGCTGGCGCGCCTAGGCAAATCAAAATTCTCATGCTTTTTGAAACTCGAAATTTTACTTCATGCCTAATCAAAAGGTGGAACCTCGTTTAATAATAATATTTAAAATTATAAGTTTACTTCAAATAATATCAAATGTATTTCTGTTTAATAGAGCTAGTGTTAAAGTGTATTCTGTTTAAATTTAATTAAATAATATACTTTTTAGAAGTCATACAGTTACAATTAATCGTATTTTCCCCTTGGTTTATAAATAAGAAAAATCCCGACGCGTCCACCATTTGTATGTTAAATGGATTTTTAATTAATTAACAGCACACACTGTTACCGGCGATTCTTTCAATCGTCGACAACAAAAATAAAAATTTTAATTTTCATTTTTTTGTATATAAAATGAGTTTATTCCCAGCAATTACCTGAGGGCCGATCGGGGATTATCGCGGGTAATTCGTATGAATAGAGTCCGAACACCTGGAATGCACTCCGATCAGACCTCCTAGAGGGAGGATTGGTGACCAGCGGCAGTCCGTTTTTCGGAAAAGAGATTTGTGTAATCTTTTTTATTCTCCTTTCCGAAGAATGGATTAGATGAGATTTCAAAATTCTCGAGATTCGTCGAATGCTAGTAATTGCGACGGATTCGGCGAATTTCGGCCGGCTGGTCGCGTCCACCAAGAAATCTACATCTCTCCACCTCCATAATGTGTTTTATTTTGTATATATTCGTTGTAAAAGGGGTTTCCCGTGAGAGAATAAATAAATAAAAAATAAATAAATAAATAATGGAGGACGGCACTTCTTCATCAGTGGCAAACCAGTAACGAAAGCGGCAACAAGTTTATACAAGGTGTTTAAGTACTTTTCAACTTCGTTTTTTTTTTGTGTATCTTTTCTTTGATTGGTGCAAGTGCACTAATCAGAAGAACCGGCATTGCTCCCAGTGCCGCCTGTCACCGCTCCGGTCTTCGTTACTGCCAAAGCAGCCTTTGGTCGATGCTTTCCGGAACCCTCCGGACTTTTTCCACAACCACTCGACTCCCGACGGCGCCTTCCGGACATTTCTGACGCCGCCGGTCTTTATCTCTGCTCTCCGGACTCCGTCGACGCCTTCCGGATACATTCGGACTTTTCCGAAGCCGTCCGGAACTTATCGTCGCATACCGAACTTTCCCGTTTTCGGTGCCGCCACTCACCACCTCTGACGACCAGCTGGCTACTGTCCACGCCTACTACGCCCACGTATTAGGTATTATTTGCTGCTGTTTTTTTTGTGCTGTGTTTTTGTGTAAATAAATTGTTTGTTTTTGGATCGGTGTTTTAAGGACTAATTGCTCGTGCTCCCCATCCCCAAACCTCTGAGCTATCTGGAAGTGCATTCGGGGTACCTTCCCCCTACGATAATACAAATAATTTTATATCCTAGTGCATACGAATATCATTCAAAGCAAGACTAAAGTTTGCAATGTTTACAATGATAAAAATTTAAAGTGAAATTCAAACATTTTAAACACAACTGGATACTCGGAATTTTTATTTTAAGAATACATGTCTCGGTTTGTACATTTTCTGACATTCGATGTTTAAAAAAGCGTTTAGTTTGAAGCTTCTAACAAGTGTTTCCAATTAATAGTTTTTAAGTAAATTTAGCATATGTTTTGTCATATAAAATTACGAAAATGTTTTTAGTGTAAAATGCGAACAATGTATCTTAATTAATAAGACAATTTAAGACAATAAATATCCATTGAAACAACTATTTCCTGTGCAAATACACCTCCGAATGTTGAATTATAACCCTTCACGTAACTTAAAGCAGAATATTGAATTATACAATGAAATATTTAAAATCTTATTTGAATTGATTTCTTACAACGCTCTATAAGAAGCGTAAGCTTATTTTCTCGAATTCAAATATTTTGAATTAGAATTTCTCTTATAAATTTTGTCTTTTAACAGCCCCCTCCTACCCTGGACAAAATCCTGGCTATGCCCATGTTTAAAGAGCAATAAAAAAAAAACATATATGTGTATATGAAATAATTCAAGCATTTCTTAATAATCTTAACGAGTTTAATTCACGAAGATGGATGTATTTTTTTTGCTGCCACACACAAGTAAAACGTAATTTCGTGTTTATTACAAGGATTACGTGTGCTGATCCTGCCAGGATTACAGGACATGATAAGCGCCTCTGGGTCAATAGACCCGAATTAAGAGTGACACGTTGAGGGCTTCTATTTTTTCCTGCTGAAATTCCAACCCCCCGAGCGTTAATGATGTTTGTGTTGGTGTCGCCAGCTCGTCCAGTGTGTGTGTGTCATTAATTTTAATTGCTGGATATTGATTAATAATTCACGTATGAGTTGAAATGGACGGATGACGGGGTTGTTTATTACGCATTCTATATTTTGTAATCGTCAAAGATTGGGAAAACTGCGATATTCCAAATCCGTAACATACAATAATTTTTTCTTTTAGGTATACATGAAATGATTTTTTAATGTACATTTTCAGAAATCCGTGTTCTTGTTAAATCGTTCAATTCTAAGTTTTGAAAGAGTGTTTCTAATCCCCGGCTAAGCATGAGGTAAAATTTCGAGTTTAGAAAAGCCTGAAAATTTGGCTTGGTCGCGTAGCGCAGCGGAGCGACCACGCCAAATTTGGCTTTTCTAAACTCGAAATTTTACCTCATGCGCCACGCGTATAAAACACTAATTTGAAGTGAAGTTCAAAATGTAGTGCTTAGTTTTTATCACATGTTCATTTATTTTACTATTGTTTATATGGAATATGTGAAAGTATACTTATAAGAAAAATTCCCTAGAATTAGACACAGATGATATAATCACAATTGGGATTTTTTGAACAGATGTCATCAATGATGTTTGCATTGGTAGTATACTGGTTAGAATCAGATCCAGGAGGTATATATTTCGACCCTATTATATATTTATCAGCTACTTTGACGAATAATTGCTCCACAAATTTACTGCACTCCAAGTAACTACTAGAAAGACAATTTTTTTACGGCAATTAAAACGCCACCACCTCTAGATTTTTTGCTGTTGTATTGATTCCTATCTACGCTATAAATACTAAAATTAGGCCCAGTTCAGCATTTGAAACAGTATCATCTAACCACGTTTCAACAAGGATATTGACGTCGTAGATGGACGAGTGTGTATTCAGCATAAACGATTTTAACTTGCCTTTTATGCCACCTGCATTTTGGAAATATATGTTTAACTTTTGTTTGCATCCTCGAATCAGATTTAACAATGGAAGGGTGGCTGTTGACATATTTAATAGTTATATCGGTATTATATACATACAAAATACGAAAATGACATATACAAATGGGAAGCTATATAATTGCGGTATATGGCCCCGATGAAGACGAGAATACCGAGAAAAAAGAAGTATTTTGGACAGAGTTAACGTCAACTGTAGATAATGCAAAGGGAATTATATACTTAATGGGAGATTTAAATGCTAGGGTTGGCACAAGGGACAGTTTATACTCGGAAGTTATTGGGAACTATGGCGAAGATGTAAGAAATAATAATGGAAGAAGATTATTAGATTTCTGTCTTTTACATAACCTGGTAATTACTAACACATTTTACAAACATAGAGAAATACACAGGTATACCAGAGAACAACAAAGCAGAGGTGAGAAATCAATAATCGATTTTGTAATCGTGGAAAAAGATAGAATGAATACCGTAATAGACACACGTGTAAACAGAGGCTACGAAATATACAGTGACCATTTCCTGCTAATAACAAAAATAAGGGAGTTTGAAACATCGAATAAAGAAAATAGATCAGGATTGAAAAAAAGGCAAGACAACATAAGCATAAAAAGTTATAAACTAAGAGACGATGAAATTGCAAAAAAATACGAACAAGTAATAACAAACAAAATGGAACATTTAAAATCAGATAATATAAACACGACGGTAGAAACATTGTGGGAAAGTTTTAAGGGTACAGTACTAACAGCAGCAGAAGAAGTGTGTGGGGTAACGAGAGTAAGCAATAAAGTTAAACAAACAGCATGGTGGACAGAAGAGATAAAAAACAAGTAAAAATAAAAAAGAAGAAATGGCAAATGTATCTAACCAACAAGTCAAATGTAACCTACAACGCATACAAGAAACAAAGGCAAGTAGTCAAAAAGTTAGTACTGGACGAGAAACAACAGACATGGAAAGAATTTGGCGAAAAACTAGAAATGGACAGCAAAGGTAATCATAAACTTTTCTACAAGACGTTAAAAAATCTCAGGAACAATAATAAAGAGGACAGCGATACAATAGCAATAAGAGATGAAAATGGAATCACAGTGACGGAAGGGAAACTAATAATGAAGAGATGGAAAGAATACTTCGAAAAACTGCTAGTAGCACGCACCGAGAAAAAAGAAGTAGCGGAAGTAGATATAGACACCGAGAAACTAATCTCAGCGGCAGATGAACAAGACCAAATCACAGTAGAAGAATTAAGAGCTGCAATAAAGAAAATTAAATATGGAAAGGCTCCCGGGATTGACAAAATAACCACTGAAATGTTAAAAAATATGGGAGAGCTTGGATTGCAGCATTTTCTGAAACTATGTAATATGGCTTGGAAAACAGAAACAATCCCAGAGGACTGGACTGTGGGATTAATACTGCCAATATTCAAAAAAGGTGACAAAAAGAACTGTAATAATTACAGAGGCATAACAATATTAAGTACGGCACTAAAGATTTTCGAACAGATCATAGAGATGAAATTAAGAACAGTAATAGAACCAACACTATCCGATTCACAAAGTGGATTCAGAAAAGGCCGAAGTGTACAAGACCATATATTCACGGTAAAGGAAATTATTGACAGGACATTAGCGCATGGAAAGGAGATATACATGGCCTTTATTGACATGGAAAAGGCATTTGACAAGGTACCAAGGTCAAAGATATGGGAAAGTCTACGGAAAAGGAATGTAAACGACAAACTAATTGCAGTAGTAAAATCGATCTATAAGAACACGAACAACATAGTAATGATCAAAAACATGAAATCGGAGAAGTTCACTACCGAAGTAGGAGTACGACAAGGGGGTGCACTTAGCCCACTACTTTTTATTACATTCATGGATGACATCATAAGGAAGAGTAATCAGGAAACCAAATCAATAAATATAGGCTACAAAAACCTACAAACAATAGAGCTTAGCGAGTGCGCATTCGCAGACGATATAGTATTAATCGCAAAAAATGAAAGAATACTACAACACAACCTACGGACCTGGAATGAAGTAATAAAAGCGAGTGGAATGAAACTAAACAAGACAAAAACCAAAGTTATGGCTATTACAAAGGAAAACACCAATTTAAATATTGAAATCGATCAACATCAGCTTGAGCAAGTAAATGTAATGCAATACCTAGGGGTTATGATAGAGGAAAGAGGAAGAAATGATACCGAGATAAACAGAAGGATAAAGAACACAAACAAAGTATTTTATGCAATGAATAAAGGATTTATCAACAAAAGGGAAATTTCAAAACAAACCAAAATCAATGTATTTAAAGCAATATACAGACCTACACTAACATACGGATGTGAAAGCTGGGTACTATCACAACAACAAAAAAGTAAACTGCAGGCAGTAGAAATGAAATATCTTAGAAGAGTAAAAGGAGTATCGAAAATGGACAGAAACAGAAACGAAGAAATAAGAAGTGAGCTAGAAATAGAGTCCCTACAGGAGTTCATAGAAAGAAGACAACTCTGCTGGTTTGGGCACCTGCAGAGGATGAACAACACGGTACAAGTAAAGCGAGTTTGGGAAGCCAAAACACAAGGAAAAAGGAAGAGTGGACGACCAAAGGATACATGGACCAAGACAATAGAGAAGAACTTAATGAAAAGAGGAACAACGATGCCCGAAGCAAAGAAGATAGCCCGAAATAAAAAAGAGTGGAATACATTTATATACAAATAGATTCCACTGCCACACACCCGAATGGGTAGAGCGGCATTTGATTATATATATATATATCGGTTTCTCCTGCCTTTTTCCGCATAACCAGTTCATCTTTGTGAGTCCTCAGATGATTACGCTGCATTTCAGTTTTGTCATTGTTAAATATCATATTACCAGTATCAATTGCATGAGTAATTCTTTAGCAGGAGCAAATATAAGTTTCATCGGCCTTGGCTTTACACCAACCCTTCCCAGGCGAATAACTTTAATTGGATCAAATTTGACTTGTGACTTAATCAAATCATTAATAGCAGCAACATCCTTAGTAAGCATTTCTTGGCGAGATCCAACTGGCTCTGGTACATTAAAAACCATAACATTTCGGGAACGCATTTGTCGCTCTTCTACTTCACGAACAATATCTGATTTTGTTGACAAGTCAGGAGAACTTTGCGAATCATTAGAAATAGCTGTAGTCTCAAGCTTCGTAATCCTATCATTTAGAGATTTAATTTCGACTCTTAAAACTCCATGTACGGATCGCACCTCATCTCTAAAAATTGGCACAAATTCATTTTTGAATAAAGCCCGAATTGTATTGACGAGAGCGGGATCAGCAGCAATAGATACTGGAGCATGCGTTCGTTCCTCAGCGCCTGGTTCATTATCATGATTGGCTTGGTAGACTGAAGTACGCGACACGTTTTTATTTGCCGCGCAGTCTATGCATTTGTAAAAATCACCATTTATCCTATTAGATTCGGCAAGGTAGTAAGCAACATCATTAATAGTTAATTCGCCCAAACATGAATACGTACATTACAAGTAAAACATTTTAAAACTTTTGATCGAGGACCCAAATTGCCGTCACAATGGCCGCAGGTGCGGGACATTACGCAAATTAAAAAGGTACTACAGGAAGGAAAATAAACAAAATACAAGTTTCACGTCACTGGGTCTATAGTGACGACTTATTGCACAAACAATGGACAGTAGACCACGGATATGAAACACAAGAGAACAGAGGGCTTTTTTTTTTTTTTTTTTTTTCCACATGAGGTGGTATCGCTTTGCGTCCCTGCACTACGGTCTCCGTGGTCCTTTTGTGCTCCTCTGGTTATTTTACTCCCTGTATATTCCTGTGTCTTCTAGGAAGTCCAGGAGCTTGGGCCAGGGGATGTTCTTGAGCTGTTCTTCAGGAAGCACGGGCTTCCCGAGTTGCTCCGTGCGTTGCCGTTTATAGGCTTCGCATGTGCACAGTAGGTGTTGGGGAGTTTCCTCTTCTTCCAAGCACCCACGGCATAGGGGGCTTTTCTCAAGTCCCATCCTATGTTTGTGCTTATTCAGGTCACAGTGCCCAGTAATTAGTCCTGTGATTTTCCTTAGTTTCATTCTGCTCAGTCCTGACAGCGCTAATGCGCTATCAGGTACCGGGCCATCCAGGAAGAGTCTCGTGTGCCTCATTCCCATTTGGTTGTGCCATGCCTTTGTATGCTCCTCTGCTAACTTGCGTCGGATTATTTCCTTTCCGGTTTCATGTGGTATTCCGAAAGCGGGTTCAGGTCCTATAAATTCACCTGTTGCCCCTTGTTTGGCCAGCAAGTCGGCCCCCAAGTGTCCAATAATTCCTTGGTCCTTGGGTATCCATACTAGCTGTGTTTTTGTTGTTGTCGCCAGTGCGTCCAGCCTGTTTATGCAGTCTATAACCAGTCTGGACTGAACTATCGGCGAGGCTAGCGCTTTTAGGGCTGCCTGGCTGTCCGACATAATGGTAATTGGTCCTTTGTTGAGTCCCGACTCCATTATGTGGTGGGCACACCAGTCAATGGCGGCCACTTCAGCCTGGAAGATGGAGGCATGTTTCCCCAGAGCAACCGTGAATTGTTTGCTCCGGTTACAGCCTCCATAGATTCCAGCCCCGGTTCCTTTAGTGTTTTTGGACCCGTCTGTGTACCAGATGGTTCCTTTACTCGTTCCCGGGTATGTTCCATTTGTCCATTCACTCCGCTGTGGTATGATTATTTTAAATCTGCGGGATGGGTGTACGATTTTAGTGAAATCGGACCTCATTTTTAGGATTTCTTCTTCTTGTAGCACTTTAAATGTTTCCGGTCTAGATGACCCTACATTTAAAGTGTGTCCATTTATGTGCAGTCTGTAGGCTGCCTGTCTGGCTTCCATCATAACATATAGATGTAGTGGTGGAAGCGATAATATGTGTTCCATGGCTGCTGTGGGCGTTGTTCTCATTGCCCCAGTAATCAGCAGACACGCCTGTCGTTGCACTCTTTCGAGTTTTACGGCTGCGCTCTTGGTTTGGGTTTTTTCTCCCCAAGCGAGCGCCGCGTATGTCACTATGGGTCTTATGACCACGGTGTATAGCCATTTGGTCATACTGGGTCTCAGTCCCCATGTGCGTCCTACCATTTTCCTGGTCGCAAAAAGTCCTCTCATGGCCCTTTTGCTGATGTTCTCCAGGTGGAAGTTGAAGTTCAATCTGGTATCAAGTATGACCCCTAGATATTTTACTTCATTTTTGATTGGGACTTCCATTTCATACATGCGTAGCGATGTTATGTCATCGGTTTTTCGTCTCCTGGTAAAGGGGACTATCGCCGTTTTGGCCGGGTTTACAGCTAACCCTTCGTTCTTGCACCATCTTTCCACGGTAGTTAGTGCCCTCTGCATCAGGCTTGATACAGTGGTCCCAAACTTCCCGCTAACTAGAATGGTCAGATCATCTGCGTACCCCAGGGCATAAATGCCCTGGTTTTCAAGTAGCAGCAGAAGGTCGTCCATGACGAGGCACCACAGGAGCGGCGAGAGAACCCCTCCCTGGGGGCACCCGCCAGCGACCACCGCTTCTGCTGTCTTTCCGTATAAGGAATATTTAATGTCATTACAAATATACTTAAAATCCAGTGCTGTTTAAACAAATAATTTGTTCGTTTAGTTGTCTACGATAATGGATAATGAAATTTGTAATAACGATGAGATGGAGGTCGGTGAACCTAACCCACAAGTAAACGCAAGAAAACTCACTCTACCAAAAAACAAACTTCCAGATAAGGCAACACACGAATAATGGCACTCAAATGACATTCATCAGCGAAACTAACACATGTATTATTCTTAACAAATTAATTCGCGCAAAACACAGTTAAAATTATTAAAACATAGAGAGCTCAATTGCTCAACTTCACGATCTAGCTAGCACTTCCCGAGCTAATACCACGATGGACATTAACTGTTACATACAGTAGATACAGCCATCTATAGACGCGTTTCGAGATTCATCTCTCATCAGTATAGCTTTGCCATTCCCTCTAAACCTTAGACTGGCGGGCACGTTACCGTTCAAACATAAGTAAAATGAAATGAAATTCCAATTCTAGGTTGCAGAATTCTGCAACCAAGAATTGGCAATTTCATTTATACTTAAAATATCTGTAATTAAAAAATATCGATGTTTTGATTATCGATACTCTTCATTGCGATATTTTGCCGTATCGATACTTTGCTATGCGATTTAATCGATATATTTTTCAGAATCGAAACATCTCTAGCCGAAATCCAAATTTTCAGGCTCTTCTAAAGTCGAATTTTTACCTTATGCTTAATCAAGGAGTGGAACCCGTCGGATGTTTAAAAATGAACGCCTTTATAAAAACACCAAAATTAATAAGTGAGAAATTAATTCATCATACCAGCGAATTCCTAAAAATGCAAAACTTGTAAAGGTGTAACTCAATATAAAGTGTACTCAGAGTTAGTTTCGTTATCGACCGCTTAAATATGTAAATCCGGGTTGTGCAATTATAACCAGCATATACAATGTTGTGGTGGTAGGGAAAAAAAAGTAACTACCGTTCGTGAAATGTACGCGCATGCACGCCGCTAATTAGAATAATTGATTATTTTTTTAGTTTAATTGCGGAAAATGTACGTGCGTTTGTAGGCTCGCTTAAAAAAAACTTTTGAAAAGTAAAAGTCATTTAGTGTGTGGGGAAGTTAGCGGCGCTTGATGAGTTTTAACCTTCGTGAATTTGTGTGCGCATGCATTTTTTTACCCTCGTAATCGCCATGTGGCGTATGTATTGGCGATAAAGTGCTACTGCACTTTTTTTTGTTTCAACCGATGGGGGCTTACACACATGGCTGGAAGTTATGAAAAAAATATGTTAATTTTGATAAATATGCAAAATTTCACGTTACACCCCGTTAGATAAAAGTGAGTAATAAATAATAAGCGTTTTAATTGCACGAAGCATTGCTGATTACCGGACTCTTAAGTCAGAAATACGTTTCACGTTTTAAGAATGACAAGCATTACTAAACTATACTTTGAAGTTTAAACCAAAAATTACGTTTTACGTAAGGAGCGTAACTGAAGGAGCCGAGATTTTAAGTTTGAAACAAAAATTACGTATTAATAATAAGGACAATAGCGTATTTAGGAATTTAGGCTAGGGAAGGCATGGTACTTATATAATTATATATCATTCATTTTAGTAAGTATGTATATATTAACTTAATGTGTAGCCAAAATTTTACAACAATATTTTAACACGTCTATTCTTTTGCCTCGCTAGATTATCTAAAACTCTGTAAATCGATTTCATGCTGTCGATGAACACTTAAGACTACCAATCCATTAAGACGATTCTAAAACAAATGTTACACATATTCATAGCATGAATCATACATCTGTTATGTATCTATAATTCTGTTAACTATATATATTATTTTATATAGTCAGAAATGTTCAGTATTCCTCAGCACTGTGTCGGGACCACACTGACGAGGACCTTGAAGTCCTGGTGCCGGAATACTGAACACAAATTCAATTTTGATATTTGTTTTCTGGTTTCACAAACAGAGTTTAGCTCGTTCGTGGACGAAACAGTGACCTGTATATGTACTTTGTGCATTCGTGTGATTGACGATGCCACTATGGGGCATTAGATGGCGTTAGCTATCGAATCCATTAATAGTTTTCACATATTGGCTTGACAAAGTCAGAAATGGTCAGTATTTCTCAGCACTGGATCGGGACCACACTGACGAGGACCTTGAACATATTGGCTTGATATAGTCAGAAATGTTCAGTATTCTTCAGCACTGGGTCGGGACCACACTGAGGAGGACCTTGAAGTCCTGGTGCCGGAATATTGAACACAAATTCAATTTAGATATTTGTTTTCTGGTTTCACAAACAGAGTTTAGCTCGTTCGTGGATAAAACAGTGGCTTGTATATGCACTGTCTGCATTCGTGTCATTGATGATGCCACTATGGAGGATTAGATGGCGTTAGCTGTCGAATCCATTAATATTTTAATACGCTTTAGAGTCTAATGCTTTTATGAACACATGAATACTGAATCGATTTATGTTTTGCGAGAAAATGAAACGCGCTGTCTGTGTTTTCAAATAATATTTTAAACGGTGTGAATTGGCGGGCGTTTGAATAATGTACGAGGCTCACGAACATCAAAGTAATATCACCGTAACGTATTTTGATGTGGCACGGTAATTAAATTTCATTGTAGTGCAATTAGCCGCCAAAGAGGGGGTGTAGTTTTCACACGTATACACTTCACTCACGCTAATAAAGATTTTATTTTATTTTATTAAACCAATCATTTACTGAAATCTCATAGTTGTTCAAACAATAAAATGCATTCACTGTGTATTTAGTATATTTTTAATAAGCGTGTTTGAATTAGTATAATTAAAATTATTTATCACACATCACTAACAGAGATTTTAAGGTGACTCCTTAAAATCTCGGTTTGTGATGTGTCATGAATAATTTTAATTATACTAATTCAAACACGCTTATTAAAAATATACTAATTACTTTTTTAAACATCCTATATATTAAGGGTGTCTCCTAGAAAACGCCGCAGGCCATAACTTCTTTCTTTATTGACCGATTTTATAAAATTAAAGAAACAATTAAAATGGCTCCACAAGATCTACAAACAAGCCCTAATTTTACTTCTTTACCAAATCAAGTTTAATGTCAGCGATAGTCAACTTTTTTTTTCAAATGGCCACGTATATTTTTTTAATTAATTCTGATAGAGGTTACTTTTTTAAATCCAAACGTATACAACAAGTTGGTTTTGGTGCAATATTCATTAGTAAAAATAATGTTTATTAACATAAAGTTGGAGTCATAGATTATTGTAAGTGTGCCATGGAAAATTCAGTTTTATTTTTCCATGGCACACTTAAAAAAATGTATGACTCCAACTTTATGTCAATAAACATTTTTTTACTAATGAATATTGCACCAACATGTAACAATAACTGTCATCTAAGTGACAGTGTCCTAGATTCGATTTTTTTCTCAACCAAATTTATTATTATTGGTGAAATAACTCAAGTGATGGCTAACAATATTAACAGTTTATTGACCGATATGTTACAAGTGTTTTTCGAATGCTATAAAAATCGCGATCAAACAGTGCTCCTGTACATGGACCGCTTTCCGAACAGGGAGGTTCCAGAGCCTCGAAAATTTGTAAGACTTGAAAACAACTTAAGAAACTATGGTGCTTTTAAGAAACCCAAGAAAGAGGAACGTGTATTTCGCGGAAATGTAGAATTAGATGTTCTTCTTAGTGTGCAAGAAAATCCAAGAACATCAATTCAGGAAATATCATACGCCTTCATTACGATGTTCACTTATACATTGATATACTATTTTTTCAACTTATGAATATTACACAAAAGCCAACTTGTTGTACATGTTTGAATTTAGAAAAATATCCTCTACCAGAATAAATTTTAAAAAATATACGTACCCATTTGAACAAAAAAGTTGAATATCGCTGACATTAAACTTGATTTGGTAAAGAACGAAAATTAGAGCTTGTTTGTAGATCTTGTGGAGCCAGAATAAATTTTTAAAAATATAAGAGGCCATTTGAAAAACAAAAGTTGACTATCGCTGACATGAATGTTGATTTGGTGAAAAACTCAAATCAAGGCGTTTTTATAGATCCGGTGGAGCCATTTTAATTGTTTTTTGTTTTTCTAAAATCGCTCAATAAATAAAGAAGTTATGGTCTGCGGCGTTTTTTAGGAGACACCCTGTATAATTTGTTTATGTTATATTCTGTTTTGACTTTTTTACATGTACTGATACTCTGTATGGGTCAGTTGAACTGGTTTAACTCTGAACTTTAGTTCAAAGTGACATTACAACAATAGGACCTATCATCTTGAACTCGAGTTCAGCGTGAACTTTAGTTCAACGTTTTTTGTGCAACTGGGTCTGTCTATTGATCTTTGTAAAATAAAGAATACTTATTTAATCTTTTTTGTCCTTCTGTTTATCTTTTTTATGCTTTTATTAAACTTGAACAATGTCCAATCTGTGGTTACACTTCTGTCGGCTTTAATGAACTGCAGTTTCTATTTGTGTTTTATTTTATTTTCTATAGTATTGAATGAGTAGTGATTTCATTTCCTTTCTTGAATTCCTGTTGGAACTATTCATTGTTTAATTTTTGTTCCTCTTGTTTGTGTTAAACGGTTCGTTGGCGCTTTGCGGAACGTCCCTTCGTGGGGAGCGAGAGTCCTTTTTGTGCGTTGTAACCTTTAATGAAATTTGCATAATTATGGCCGGAAGGCGAGTAAATCACCGCTCGCAACGTTTACCGGAATAATCTGCGGTCCGAATTCGACTAATAAGGCCGTGTTTAATCCGCGCTGGAACTTTACAGCATAAACTTTACAGCATAAAAAAAAAAATGAAAATTGTTGATATTTTTTCAAATTGTCAGGCTTTTCTAAAAGCGATTTTTCAACATTTTAGTAATTACCGCTCAAATTTATAAATTAATAACACTTTTAGTAAATAACACACTTTGTTAAGATTTCACTGTTTATTGATTGACACTGCAACAATTGTTTCGCCACACAGTGGCCTCATCAGGCAGATGAATAATGCCTGATGTGCCTGATCAAGCCACTATGTGGCGAAACAATTGTTGCAGTGTCAATCAATAAACAGTGAAATCTTAATCAAGTGTGTTATTTACTAAAAGTGTTTGTTTAGGCTTTCTTCACCTCCCTCCAAAGTTACCCTATTGTAAGGGTAGGAGGGGGTGGTCGGCTCTCAAGACGGATACGTCCGGCACGAGACAGGGCGAAGAACGTGAATAACTGTCAGAGCTTGAGCAAGTGTAAATGCAATAGCATATTATGTAAGTTTAGTAGTTTGATAGTTAAATTAGAAAGTGTTTTAAAACGACTACAGTTTTAAGAATTGGTACACCTCGCTGTTTTTCCGATAACAATCCTCTGCAATATCGAGAGCTTAACAGTTTTGATATGGCATTTCACCAAGTAATAAAAGTATAAATTAATGTCCTGATTGACCAAATTCAGTTAAATCTTAAATCGGGTTTGGACATAATAATAATAATAATAATAATAATAATAATAATAATAATAATAATAATAATAATAATAATAATAATAATAATAATAATAATAATAATAATAATAATAATAATAATAATAATAATAATAATAATAATAATAATAATAATAATAATAATAATAATAATAATAATAATAATAATAATAATAATAATAATAATAATAATAATAATAATAATAATAATAATAATAATAATAATAATAATAATAATAATAATAATAATAATAATAATAATAATAATAATAATAATAATAATAATAATAATAATAATAATAATAATAATAATAATAATAATAATAATAATAATAATAATAATAATAATAATAATAATAATAATAATAATAATAATAATAATAATAATAATAATAATAATAATAATAATAATAATAATAATAATAATAATAATAATAATAATAATAATAATAATAATAATAATAATAATAATAATAATAATAATAATAATAATAATAATAATAATAATAATAATAATAATAATAATAATAATAATAATAATAATAATAATAATAATAATAATAATAATAATAATAATAATAATAATAATAATAATAATAATAATAATAATAATAATAATAATAATAATAATAATAATAATAATAATAATAATAATAATAATAATAATAATAATAATAATAATAATAATAATAATAATAATAATAATAATAATAATAATAATAATAATAATAATAATAATAATAATAATAATAATAATAATAATAATAATAATAATAATAATAATAATAATAATAATAATAATAATAATAATAATAATAATAATAATAATAATAATAATAATAATAATAATAATAATAATAATAATAATAATAATAATAATAATAATAATAATAATAATAATAATAATAATAATAATAATAATAATAATAATAATAATAATAATAATAATAATAATATAATAATAATAATCTTTAATAATCCATATTAATCTAGAGATATTGGACAAGTCAAGTTAAAGATAATATAAATCTATTTCTAAACATTATAACAGAATAAAGGAACACATTATTGTAAAAAATCATCTATGTTATAATATAGGTTCTCCATTAGGTATATTTTTAATTTATTCTTAAAATCTTTGTATGCTGTGGCACTTTTTATGTCCGGTGGTAATTTTTTATAAATTTTAACACATTTATGATTTGGCCCTCGTTCATATTGTGTCGTGCCATGACTTGTAACCGCAAGACTATTTCGATGACGGGTGTCATAACTGTGAAAATTAGAGTTTCTTTCGAAATAATATAGATGCTGTTTTACAAATAAACTACATCTTAAAATATATATACAAGGGAATGTAAGTATATTATATTTAGAAAATATTGGTTTACATGATTCTCTAGGAGCTATATTATATATCAATCTTAATATTATTTTTTGTAATACAAATATTCGACTTCGGAGAGCTGGTTTTCCCCAAATGATAATATTATATGACAGATGAGAATAAGCAAGCGCATAATATATTTCCAATAAATTAGGCAGTGACACCGTTCTTCTGAGGCTTAGAATTGCATAATATGCCTTGTTGAGCTTACTGCATACGAGATCGATATGCTTATTCCATGTTAGTTGCGGATCAATGTATATGCCCAAAAATTTCGTTGATTTTACTATATCGGCGTGCAGTATATACTCTGGGATTTAAGTATTGTAGAAGTACATACATTCGGTTTTACTCTGATTCAAAATCAGCATATTTTTGTCACACCAACATTTTACTTCGTCTATAGTTTGTTGGATGGAAGTTTTTAGTGTATTAGAATCGGTAGATGAAACAATGACTGATGTATAATCGGCAAAATTAATTAGCTTTCCGTTACTAATATAACTTGATATGTCATTTATATACAACAAAAATATTAAGGGTCCCAACACCGAGCCCTGCGCTACACCTGTAGATATGCTATGTACATTTGAGTCAAAATTATTACATTTAACATAATATTTTCTACCGCTCAGGAAAGAAATGAGAAAATCTAAGATATTTCCCCGTATTCCCAGTTTATTTAAATTATCCTTAACAAATTCTATATTAACAGTATCAAAAGCTTTCGATAAATCAAAT
This sequence comes from Philonthus cognatus, assembly GCA_932526585.2. NCBI lineage: Eukaryota > Metazoa > Arthropoda > Insecta > Coleoptera > Staphylinidae > Philonthus > Philonthus cognatus. The sequence continues at coordinate 11,878,907 of OW052251.1, read as the reverse complement.
AGTACTGCTACGTGACATTTCGCGTCTAATTCCTTGCTGACATGTTCTACCATTTGATAGCAGGCTGTTTCCGTTGAAAGCGAGTGCCGAAATCCGTGTTGAGTTGCTGATATGAGACGAAATCTATTTAAATAACACCACAGACGTTCACTCACAATTTTTTCAACAATTTTTGATATCACACTTAATAAACATATTGGCCTGTAGTTCTCCTTGCGCGTTCGATTCTCTTTCTTGAAGATTGGAATCACTACGGCGGTTTTCAGGGCTGTTGGGAAGATGCCTTCTTCGATGGATGTATTTATTAGGTATGTCAGCGGTTCCAATAATTCATATGCTATACACTTGATCAACTGTGTTGAAATCTCGTCATGGCCTGTGCTTTTTTTATTTTTTAGCTTATAAATTGATGATAAAACTTCACTAGTATCTACAGGCAGGAATACAAATGACTTTGAAATCTCCGCGCAGGTAGTGCAGCTCCTTGATATGTTGGTCCCAAAATGTTGTCGTAAACTATCATCTACTACACTCGAGAAATATTTTGCAAAATACTTCATCGAATACTTCATCATTATCTACAATCTTCTCAATTTTGTTTATTTTTCGTTTACCTAACTTATTGTTCACTATATTCCAAATTTGTGCAGATTTATTAGAAGCTTCGTCAATTAATTTCTTGTAATAATCATTTTTCGTTGTCTCTACTAAAATTTTGTAGTCACGTCTTGATTGCTCATAGAGTATTCTGGAATCATCACATTTAAATGTTTCTTTTAGCCAGAATAAGTCATTTAGTTCATTTCTCAGTTTTCTTATTTTGCTCGATATCCATGGTGGACTATTTATATTTTTGTTTTTATTAGTAACTGTTACAGATTGAGATTCAATGTTTTGTCTCACGATGTCTAAAAATATGTCGAATCCTGTATTAATATCAGATGCCATATATAGAAGGTTCCAATTAGTGTTTAGTAGTTTATTTTGAATTTGAATCGTACTCTTTTTAGTTATACGTCGTCTTACAAATATATTTTCTGTTATACGTGTTTCAATTTTATTGTCTGTTGATCTATTATATCGTAAACATTGTGCTTTGTGGTCTGATATATGTGGTTCTATCACATCACATGACCAGTTTTCTGGTGGCAGATTGGAGACCATATAATCAATGGCTGAGCTTGTAGTATGATTGTTTTTATTGGTAAATATTCGAGTTGGGTCTGAGCATACATAATTCAGGTCATAGGACTGAAATATATCAAACAGGATTTTCTTATTGTTAGACTCAGTAAGTGCGTTGATGTTCAAGTCTCCACACAAAATGATGTTATCGCAAATAGTAGAGATAGCATTTAGTATGCACGTGATTTTCTCTTCGAATATTTTGAAATCTCCAGATGGAGATTTGTAAATTGTTATGAGGCAAACGTTTTTATTGTTTAGTTTAAATGTAAGAGCGCTACATTCGATGTGCTTCTCAACATTATGATTTAATGCCAGATTTAGAGCTTTTGATTCAAACTTATTATTACAATATATTACAATGCCACCCCTGTAAAACATTTATCTACAGAAGTATGTGATTGCTGTGTAATTGTTTAAGGACATAAACTCCATATTATTCGTTGTGCACCAATGCTCGGATAAACTCAAAAATGTGGGAGCCTCCAACAGGGTGAAGACATTTACTTCATCGATTTTATTATATGATCCTTGTACGTTTAGGTGAATTATTTTAATATGATCACCTTTTGTCTTACTGTTTATACTTTCAGGTTTTCTTATTTTCTGTCGCTCGGCAAAAAAAGAATACGGCTGCAATTTAATGTTAACAGGCCACAGATCCTCGTCTTTAAATTTTTCATCGTATATTTTTTCCACCCCAATTTTGAACGCAGTCTCGCCGAGATTACGTATTTTGAATGCGTTTACTTCCAAATTTCCAGTGGAACATATACTCAATGACATTAGAAGCGTAACACCCAGAAGGAGTTATTATTTTAACTTGATTTTTTGCCAGTATGGTAGTCTTACATCAAGAATAAAATGATTAAATTTTCAAGAAATGTTATTAAAAAACAATCTAAAAAAAATTATAATGTGTTTGGCGACCCCTTTGCTGTATACACTCCTGTAGACGTCTGGGCATCGACAAAATGAGATGGTCGATGTCTTCTTGAGGCATCTCGTTCCAAGCAACTTGAATTTCATCGATCAACTGTGCTAGAGTCTGTGGAGGATGGTGCAAAGAGAATATTCTTCTTCCCATGATATCCCACACATGTTCAATGGGATTTAAATCCGGCGAACGGGGCGGCCACGCCAAAACATTAACACCAGCTTCATTAAGAAAGTTCATAGTTCGACGAGCAATATGGGGACGTGCGTTATCTTGTTGAAAAAGTACGTCTGGGCGGCCATCTAAATAAGGCAACAATGTCGGTCGTATGACGTCTTCAACATAACGCACAGCTGTTATACTGCCTCGAATGAATACAAGAAGTGATCGACTACCATAAGCAATAGCCCCCCAAACCATTACTCCAGCAGTCCTGTGTACATGCCTCTCAATAGCAAACCTAAGATCAGGTCGTTCTCCACGGTAGCGTCGTACCCTTCTACGGCCATCATGCGTGCCTAGACAAAATCGTGATTCATCGCTGAATACGACATCGTGCCATTCTGCCTCCCAATGCTGCCGTTCTCTGCACCAGTCCAACCTTTGGCGACAGTGTCTCGCTGTTAAAGGAAGCACAAATCTTGGACGATACGAAAGAATCCCAAAGGATTGAATGCGGCGATATAAGGTTCGCATACTAACGGGCCTACCTTCTTCTCCAATCCATTGATCACCGATTTGACGCGTAGTAGCGAAACGGTCTCGCAGGGCTATTTGTCTTAGGCGCCGATCTTGATGTTCTGTGGTACGCCTTGGTTGACCAATTGGTCTTCTTTTTGCTCCTCTTCCTTCTTCTGTCCATACCTGATACACACGTATTACAGTTGCTGCAGTGGAATCAATACGGCGGGCAATTTCGCGATAGGACATACCGACATCTCGATAAGCAACAACTCGACCCCGATCAAAATCGCTCAAATGGTGATATTGTGGACGTCTTCGGACTCGAGGAATTTTATTTAAGCTTAACACATTCAACGGAAACACGAAAACTAAAAACATCTGTACTAAACAGCTCATATAAATAGTTTTATCAAAAAAGAAAAAGTGCAATATTTTTTTTTTCACAATAAATATAAAAGGCACAAGGTTGAAATTGTTATCAATGTATGCTTTAAATATAGTCACTCTGTTGCTAAAATATGAATTCAAAAAAATCATTCCTTCTTGGTGTTACGCTTCTAATGTCATTGAGTATATGTTTGTGCTTATGTATGTGGTTACATCATCTACAGTTGTTTTGGGATCTGCTTTGCAGTCATCAATTTTCTTTTTTCCCATGATTAATTGTTTTGAACGATTGTTCCTTCGTTTGTTTTGAATTTCCCACTTACCGCTGTCTGCGTCTTTTTGTGCATTCATTGGTTGGCGTGGAGTTTTTACCATAGTATCGCTGCCTCTTTTGTCGCAAAAGAGAACATTAACGTTTTCCGTATTATTATAATTTCCTGTATTATATGAATCTAATGGTTTTGGCTCTTTATTTGTAGATGCCTCCACTGCGGCAATTGATAAATTATTTTCAAGTTGCAATTTTAAGTTATCTGTATTATGATTTGTACCCTGGCTCAGATTGGATTTGTTTACTTTTTTTTTTGTTTGAACAATTAACCTGAATGGGTTTGTTGCTTTCAAGTAAGTTTATGATTTTTGCTTGGTTTGTAATATTATTGTGCATTTGTGTAATTAATTATTGGTAAATATTCGTGTTGGGTCTAATTAATGTTTGCGTTAATTCCAATTGTTGTTCAAGATAGTGAATTTTGGTGATTTCTATACCTGTTGATTCTCGTGCATCGTCCTTTTCCACGGCTGGTCCAGTTGTTACACGTGTTATAACACCACGTAAAAGATCACTCACTTGGTAACCAGTTGGAACCTCTCTATTAATGATAATTTCCACTAGTTCATGTTTTTTAAATCTATTTAATTCACTGATTAAATGATCGCGTTCATCTTTATTGTACGCCATCTTACAATTTCAAATAGTATTTAGAGTTTCATCATGTAATTGCCCGTTGATTGTTTAACGCCCGGTATTATCAACTTTTTTTAAACAGGCATTTAGTTAAATGATGTTTAGGTTAAAGGTAGATTTAAAATTGTCATGTGTATTATGAATCTTTGTAAACGATCTTTAAGTAAATGTAATTTAAAGATCTGTTGGCAATAGATTGTATATGGCGTTTTGGTAATTTTCATATTTGCATGTAGGTAACACTGCATTATAACCTCTAATTTTTACAGTCAGTTCGTTTGTGTGTCGTTTTATAAAACACTTATTTGGTTATACAGGGAATTTTTATTTTAGGTCAACATATGCATAAGCTGTACATTTTCCGATATCCGTTGTTTTTCAAAAGATAATTTGAAACTTTAAACGAGTGTTTTCCACTCCCAGACTAAGCATGAAGTAAAATTTCGCGTTTAGAAAAGCCCCGCGTAGAAAATGTGTCGAGGGTCACTATCGGATAACTTGCGTCGAATGTTTTCCACTCCCAGACTAAGCATGAAGTAAAATTTCGAGTTTAGAAAAGCCCCGCGTAGAAAATTTGTCGAGGGTCGCGCAGCGACCATCGACAAATTTTCACGGGGCTTTTCTAAACTCGAAATTTTACTTCATGCGCCACGCGTATAAAACACCGATTTCAAGTGAGGTTCAGATATACATAAATTCACAATATTTTTGTTTTGTTCGTGTCGCGCATGAAGTAAAATTTCGAGTTTAGAAAAGCCCCGTGATAATTTGTCGAGGGTCGCGCAGCACATACTTTATTTTCAAAATATCTTCCCTGATTGTTTAAACAATATATCTAGAACAGGTATAAATGACCAGAAAGTTATAACTCTCATTTGTTATATTTTTTAAACAATATATATAGGACTAATGCTGTTCTTGCCAAATCAGCTAGAATTTAACAGTGTACATGTGTGGTTTTTAAATTAACTATTTTCACTATCGGATAACTTGCGAAATACTCTACCGCTAAAATGCCGAAATTTACAATTTTTGACATATGCTTTTTACAAAATTAACGCCTCAGTTGTAATTTTTACTTAATAAAAGTTTTGATTATTACTTATAGTTAAATTTTTGGCTTGTCGTCTTGTAAAATAATCGTTACCTAGGTACCCCTCACTAGTGCATAAATACTCGCTGATACTCTTACCTGATTAGCTAAATTTTATATAACGCTATTTATTACTGGATTTCTCGAAATTTTCTGAGGGCAATAGTCGAATATATCAATTATACAAATCCCCAGCCTTATTTTGAACTTCACTAGAACCAGTGTTTTATACGCGTGGCGCATGAAGTAAAATTTCGAGTTTAGAAAAGCCTGAAAATTTGGTTTGGTCGCTCCGCGCTTCGCGCTACGCGACCAAACCAAATTTTCAGGCTTTTCTAAACTCGAAATTTTACTTCATGCTTAACCTGGGGGTGGAAAACACTCGCTTAAAGCTTCAAATTGAACTATTTTACCATTTAAAAGAAAAATTCTTTATATAGTGAAGAATTTTAACAGTAAAAACAAATCGAATTTTAAATAAACAGTGACATAAAAAATATATAAGTAACAAATAAGTCGGCTATTTCCAAAAACCTCTAAATCCATTTGAAAATAATGGCTTTAGGGGTTTTTGGAAATAAGTGACTCAAAAATTTAATTAATTATAAATGAAAACACTAATTTTAATAATTTATTCTTGGCATTAGACGGGAAATCGAGCTCGCGTAGGATGTAATGGAATCAATTTTATTTAGTTTTAATTTTAATTTTATAATTATTTATGAAAATCAAGTATTGTATTATGTTTCCTTCGGTGTAATTAGATAAACTGGTCTTTCACCTAGTGCCCCTCTCGCGTAATAAAGAATAAAAGCGGGAATGATTCTTCGGTTCGTTTTACGAAGGCGGGTCACGTTTTAATCTCGTTAACCTCAGAATGTTTAATATTTCAGCCGCGTACGCCGACACTTACCACCGGCCATATGCTCCCGGTTTCACGGAAGAGTCAACATTTAACTGCCACAAAAAAGTCAATGTATTTAACTTCGAGACAAAATCAAAAATTGTAGTATATGAAATAGAAGATATTTTTTTTTTTCTAAAATCACAATTGTCCAGTTTTTTCGCGCTAAATCAGGAACCTTATAACCCGCGTACGGCAGCTCTTTGTCTGGAGGCGGGTCGTAGATTGAAATAAAAAAATATTTGGAACAAAAACAAAAAAATTAAAAATATGTTATGGGCGCCACTTGGCTTAAGCAAAATTAATCTTCCTAACTAAACCAAGAAATTAGACAAACTTAATTATATTGAGATAAAAAAATAGAAAATTAGAAAGCTTTTTTTTAAATTAATAAATTATTATTCCATCAAGTTTTTTAATGTGTTGCCAGATCATATTTCCAAACTCCCTCTAAATAAATTTAAAATATGTGTTAAAAATGTATTATTAAACGGCGCCTTCTTTAACTGGCAAGAATATTGTAATCATGATTTTAATCGGTAAAACAGTTATTTATGGTCATTACAATCTTATGATTTATAGTGTTTTAATGTTTTAATATTAACTGAATTTTAATGTGTTCCTCAAAGTGTACTGTGTATATATTTTCTGTTAGTTCATGTTATGTTTTATATGTCTTATATTTATCTAATGCATGATATACATATTGATTTATTTTACTAGTTATTAATTTAAATTTTACTTATCAAGCGGTTAGTTTGAAATTGCCGCATTTATGTTCCATTCACTGACGTATGTAAACCTTATGTATTAACATGAAAAATAAATTATTATTATTATTAATATTATTATTATTATTATTTAATAATGTCAAAGTAAAGAATTATCAACAAAAATCAATCCTAAATCAAAGTTAACTAGATCCTGTTCATTTGGTTGTAATTAATTAAATTAAACCGAATCAAATCAACTTAAATAATAACATTTAATAACACTATTTGTTTGAAAAAAATGACGTCACCTTTCCCTTACATATTCATAACAGCAATTAAAATAACATTAATATAATTTCATTAGAGAAATAGAATTCATTCAAAAATATTATATTGAATTTTGAAAATTATATTCATAAGTCGTATGAATATAATTTTCAAAATTCAATATAATATTTTTGAATGAATTCTATTTCTCAACAAAAATATACATATTCATAAGAAAAATAGAATTCGTTCAAAAATAAGATACTAAATCTTAAATATTATATTCATACGATTTACACAGAAAAAAAAAGAAAAATCAAAGTAATTGATTAATCAACTTCGATTACAAATGAAGAAAATATTCTTAATTAAATTTACTCTCCTAGTTGATTTCCCTTTTTTTTTTAACTTAAATTTTGAAATTTCAACACGCAATTGACGAATACTTAAACGAATATTCGATTCGTTAAATATTAACAGAAAAACACTGTCACTAAATTTAATTTGTGGATTTTTCTCGAATAACGAAAATAAATTGTTGCACTTTTTATAGAAAAAATATTCAAAAACTTATCATTTGCGTTGCGGCGCTTCCTCCGGGTTCTCACTCCAAATCGGCCGCACTTCAGCTCCGGTAGCACGAAACGAACACCAAAATCCGTGCGATTTCCGAAAACAAGAAGATGATGAGAAAATCCAAGCCGCCCACCAATCGAGCGTCCGCAATACAATGCGATAAGGAAATACTGGTGGATAAACCTCTCCTGGTTAAATCCTCAAAAAAATAGACAAATAGGCGACATGCCGGCAGGCCTGAAGGTATTGTGTGGCCTGAAGAGATAAGCACTTAGCTAATTTAATTAATACGCCGATCACACAGATGCACTACGATTTTATTTCAACGTATTTAACGATCGATCACACAGATCGCGTCGAGCACACAGCCCGGAAGATAATAATCAAAAATTTCCTCAAATTCACCTTCGCGACAAAAAAACTCGCTGTTGCCAATATTTATTTAATTTATTCATTAATTGAATAAATACTAAAATCAATTTAAAAAATAACTAGACAAACAATAATTAGAGATGGCTTAATGATAATCAGAATTAGGTAATTGACGACAAAAAAAGAAGAAAACAAACGAAACATTTGCTTAATTGAGCTAATTAAGCAAATGTTTCGTTTGTTTTCTTTTTTTTTTGTCGTCAATTACCTAATTCTGATTATCATTAAGCCATTTCTAATTATTGTTTGTCTAGTTATTTTTTAAAGTGAAAGAATTAATTACAAATATGTATACATGGTTGTCTATGTTGAAATACTACATTGTAATAAAAATATTGTTCCAATTTTTATCGGCGGTAAAAGTGAACGTTACAACCTATCAAAATAATCATATTTTTTTCAGATTCTCAATCGCCATTAAAATAAGCTACTTTTCTTCAATATAAGCGGCCTCGTGTAACTTATCGTTTCCGAGATACCAATGATGAGCATCAAAAAATTCACCACCCTGTATACATTTAAAAGTGCGATTATTTTCGCAATCTTCAACTAATTTGTCTTACAAAGAATAATTCAAACGTTTATTGAAACAGCTATTTTCTAAAGTAATATCTTCTTTTAATAAGTGTTTGAAATAGTCTTTGTTAGACAAATGAATTGTAGATTGCAAAACTAATCGCACCATAAAATAATCGTTTTGTTTAACCGAGACAATATCAACAATTATTGTATATTTACTGTCCACAATTAATATTATATAAAAATATATATAAAATATTCCACGAATAATCGACAGCAACTTGTTTGTCAACCAGAAATACGCAATAATTATTTCAACAGCACGCTAACCAATTGTACGTACGCAGCTCGTGTATTTTTAATTAAATATATCGATTTTTGTATGTACAGGTTTTTTAAAATAGCATAACCAAAGCGGATATACAGGGTGTCAGGTTAATGTGGGGAGGCTCTCCGGGGAGGAACAGCACCAGTGGGTAAGGTGGAGGGGCTAGAACTGGCAGTGGAACAAGTAAATGACGCCATCAAGACAGCATACTTGAAAAACTACCCGGAAAAAACAACCCGACACAGGGGCTGCCGTACAATCTGGTGGAACAAGAACCTTGAAAAGCTAAGAGCCCAGGTTCGAATGCTATTCAACAGGGCCAAAAACACACAGAATTGGGACACCTATAAGGAAAAGCTTACGCAGTACAACAAAGAAATCCGAAAAGCCAAAAGAGACTCGTGGTGGAAGTTCTGCGAGGAGTTAATCGACTCTCCGGTATGTTCGAGAATCCACAAAATCCTAGTAAAGGATGGAAGTGCTGCAAAAGAGGTAGGTTTCCTCAGAAAATCTGACGGGACCTGTACTGAAACGAAGGAGGAAAGACTCAAGGAATTACTCAAAGTCCACTTTCCAGCCTCAAAAATCCTGTCAGTGGAGGGCATACGCGAAAATCCCGGCCAAAGGCGAAAAAAAGCCAGACCGAAATAATTGGAGGTTAGCGACAGAGGTCACAAGACCAAGCAGAATCAGATGAGCCATAAGCAGGTTCTAAAGTTATAAGTCCGCTGGGATGGATGGGATTTATCCCATCCTCCTACAGAAGGGCATAGAGGAGCTGGTGCCGCATCTAACAAAAATCTTCAAAGCCTGTCTGACATGGGGACACGTACTAAGGGGGTGGCAAAGTGTAAAGGTAATCTACTTGCCTAAGGTAGGTAGAATAGCAGATCTAACACCGAAGTCTTACAGACCCATCAGCCTCTCTTCATTCCTACTGAAAACAATGGAGAGACTGGTCGACAGATACCTACGAGACGAGATACTGAGGAAAGATCCCCTCAGTAACCGTCAGTACGCTTACCAGCCAGGAAAGTCTACGGACTCGGCGCTGGACGACCTAAACAGGCTCACAAAGTCAATGGAGGACAAAGAGATAACTATGGTATGGTATGGTATGGGGTCGGTGGGTCGTGTGGCCTCTGGGCCTTTCGAAGTTACCTCGACCTAAAAGATCTTTTGTAACTATCCCTGACCTACTTGAGTCCCTCAATGTCTAGACTTCTTATGAAGTCTACTATAACTTGAGGGTTAGTGTGTACCAGTTCCTCGGTGTTTAAAGTGGCCGATGACAGGTAGTTCCCTCTTTGAAGGGACAAGGCAGGGCATTCACAAAGTAGGTGCTCTGCTGTTTCTTGTGCCTCGTTGCAGAACCTGCAGTTGGCATCAGTTGTCTGACCCATCTTGGTGAGGTGGTACTTCAGAGGACAGTGTCCAGTTAGAAAGCCGGTTATGAGCCTTAGGTTGCCCTTGCTTAACCTGAGAAACTGTCCGGCTCTTACGGCAGAGAAGGCGATGAATCTTTTCGCCTGCCGCAGACCAGGTGTGTCTCTCAGGTGAGCACTTTTGGCAGCATCTTCCCATTCCCGGATCATCCCCTTGATGCGGACTTTAGTTATTCCACTGTAAGGTTCTGGTCCGACAAATGGAGTCTTGGACCCTTCCTTGGCAAGGTTGTCGGCAATTTCATTGCCTTTGATCCCTGCGTGTCCCGGAACCCAGACCAGTTTGACTCTGTTGTTCCTAGCCAGCTGCTTTAGGGATAGCTTGCACTCCCAGACAGATTTAGACTTGCATGTAGGCGATTTTATTGCCTTTAATGCAGCTTGACTGTCTGAGCAGATGCAAACCCTCTGTTTGTTGTATCCCCTGTCTAAACATATGTGGGCGCATGTGTTCAGGGCCTCGATTTCTGCCTGAAATATCGATGGGGATCGTCCCAAGGCCCTTGATAACTCGCATCGAGGGCCAGTGATACCGATTCCGACTCCGTTTTCAGTTTTGGATCCGTCAGTGAACCAAACTATCGAGGAGCCTTGTAACTGCTTGACCCTCGCTCCAACATCATGGCGGCCATGGATGGCCACTTCAATCGTTGTGTCGAAGTCGTAGTCAGTTGACATGTAGTCTTTGGGCATGTATATCGCTCTTTCACACACAGTGTTGAGGATTTTTAGGTGCCCGTTAAGGTATCCAAATTTTGGTGTGTCTGTCTGTATTATTCTTAATGCGTCTAGTGCTGCTTCCCTTTTCACGTGCAGATGCAGAGGTGTGAGATTTAGCATAGCCTCCATTGCTCCAGTGGGGCAGGTGTTCATAGCCCCTGTGATGCCCAAACATGCCAGCCGTTGAACCTTGCTGAGCCTTGCTTGGGTTGTGATCTCCGTTGTCTTCGTCCACCAGACAACGGAACCATAGGTGATTATTGGTCTTATCACCGTAATGAAAAGCCAGTATATCATCTTGGGGTGTAAACCCCATCGTTTGCCAAATAGCCTGCGGCAAGCCCATATTGCCCTTACTGCTTTGGCAGTGATGTTATCCACATGGGTTTTCCAGTTTAGCCTCTGGTCAAAGGTGAGGCCGAGATATTTAACTGTGTTGGAAAGCCCAATGAGTGTCCCATTCATGGTTAGTGCCTTAAGATTTAATTTTCTACGACCTGTAAATGGGACAATTACAGTCTTGTTGGGATTGATAGTGAGCCCCTTCTGCACGCACCATGTACTTACTTTCCGAAGGGCTGACTGCATGCGGTTGGACACCGTATCGTCATGCTTTCCCCTAACTATGATGACGATGTCGTCAGCATAGCCTTGTACGTCAAAACCGTCGTTGGATAACACCGATATTAGCTCATCGACAACTAGTGACCACAGCAGGGGCGATAGAACCCCGCCTTGTGGGCACCCCTTTACTGCGAACACAGTTGCCGATTCATCGCCAATGGACAGTGTGATCCTACGACCTTTGAGCATAGCATGGATCCATTTGGATGTGGAGGCATCAATTCCTCTTGATTTGGTGGCCGTGTCTATGGATTCATAAGAGATAACTATGGTCACACTCCTAGATACAGAAGAGGCGTTCAACAATGTCACAACCAACTCGCTTATAGAGGCACAAGCAAGAAAATGCGTCCCGCAAAGCCTCTACCAATGGATAAGGGCTAGCCTAGAGGAAAGGACAATTACATCCACTCTAGGAGGGCACACCATTGAAGCTAGAGCCGGGGTTCGCGCAGATCGTCCTCAATGGACTGATTAGATTTTCAATTCTAATGGTGAACGTGAATCATATATTTTTTTTACAAATTTAAATAGAGCGAGTTTTGCTATTTAAATATCGATTTTTATATCGGATTTAAAGTAAAAATTAGATTCATAACTTCTTCGTTATTTGTTGGTGTGATACAAATACGCATATCACTTCGGTGGATTACTTGTGGCACCTTAGATGTTAATCGATTCCAACATCATCGAGGGATCCGACATTTTGTTAAATCTTGGTGGAAATCTTTTATCAACACCCAATCCAAGTATTCTTTTAGAACCGCCCACTATAGCAGGTATGTTTCGTAATGCTCATCTTCATCAATTTTGTTATAATTGATTGATTTACTATGTTCGATTATTTATTGCTGTGAATAGGAAAAAAGGGAAAAAAAGAGGGGGAAAACTACAACTTAAGTAATTTCAAAATTATTGAAACCGGTGTTTTTAGATTCTCTATTTTAGTTCCGAATTTTCAATAAGTTATTGATTTGAGTATCTATGTTTCCATTCCATCCATATTGGATTGCTTAATTGAAAAATTAAGATTAGAAGGAAGAGATCGATGAGAGGTCGATTTTCTGGATTTTCTGGATTTCAATTGGATGAAGACGTGTTTATTGTGGGTTGATGTTCTTCTTGGATTCGTGTGCTGAAAGTCGTTTTAGAGAGTGGAGGAGTTCTTGGAGTAGTCAGGGAGTGCATCAAACACAGATAAACCCAAATACAAATTGTTCTTTTTGTGCGTGTGTGTCGAAAGTATAATTGAAATGCGTAGTTGTTTTTTTTTTCTTCTATTTAATATTAAATATGATAAATTTTATGCAGTGGCGTAACAAGTAATAGTACGACTGCGTGCTTATAGAGTGGTAATTAAGAAAAAAAAAAACAGTAACTGAATTAATTCTCTAGGCGATTAAACCAAACTTAAACTAACATCCCTTAGCGCTAACGGACGGTTATTTGTATTTTTTATTACAGTTATGCACATTCAAGAATTAGACTAAAAATATTCTAGTGAACTCTATAGTACAAGTCTTAATCTTTTTTTTGATGTTGAAATGAATTAACTTTCTCTTTTTTAATTTAATAGCAATTTTAATTTGCTTGTTATTATGTTAATATGATTTGGGGAAACTAAATTATATTATTATTTTTGGGAAAAATAAGTATTTTCTTGAGTGGTGTTTCCATTGTTGGTTAATTAATAATTTTCGTGATTTTCATTTGTTCTGTTGATAATCGTCGTAATAAAATCACGTGGTGCCCAAAAATAAAATAAAATAAAATCCGAACCACCCCATTTTCATTGAGCAGATCGGCCGGCGATTATTAAATGACATCGGGCAGAACTGGTAAGTGCGTCAACGTTACAATAAATAAAGACGTTTATTATTATTATTATATATGATTTATACTTCGTTTTAATTAGCCTTTTAACGATTATTTTACTGTTTTCCTTATTTATCCACAATTTCGTAACACGTTGCCGAAAAACTTTCCGTTTCTCTGTTTGCCGCTTGTTTTTCGCAAGTGGAAATTGTGTAATTCGATGAGACACTTCAAGACGACAATAACGGTTAACTACGTTACCGTCAGCGTCCTCTCAGCCCGGAGTCTAATGTTATTAAAACGATATTTCGCCCTCTACATTCGCGTAATTTTATATTCTCGCGTTTCGAATTCGGGATGTGAATTAATAACGGTCGCATTCAATTTGCGTCTCCTTTCATTAATTTGACAATTTAAAAATTTAAATACGACGCGAAATTAAATTTACCTGAGTACCCTCAAACGATTCTCTGCCTCTTCTACAATATATTCCATGACACTTTAGAGGTTTTATTTTATTGAACATACTTTATTTATAAAGTTTTATCTTTTCCACCTAAAAACTGCCTTTTATACCTGCGTATTAATTTAAATTTAAAAAATATTATCTTATTATGTTTCACGTTTTCTCATCCTTGAAAAAAAAAAACATCCTTTTATAAATTATTATTTCAACGGAATCAGATGAGTATTAATTATCTCCTTAGACTGATTTACGTCCACTCGCGTCTGCTCCTGCATATTAAAGTGTTTTGGCCATTTTGGATGATTAACCCTCTGGACTTGGGCCAAGGAGGCGAGGGGTTGCTTTCTCGGAAGTATGTTTGCGTTGGAAAACTCCGCAAAAAGAAAACGTGAAGGTTTGGAATGGACACAAATACATTTTATAGACGCAATTACGGGATAAAGAAAATAATTTACTGCATTAAAATTAGAGTGAAGATTAATTTATCTGTACTTTTAAGAAATATTAAAATAAATTACGAAAGAATTTCAAATGAATTTGGGTGAGTTACGTGAATAACTTGAAATAAAACACTTTTAACCGTTCACTTTTTGTCTGAAATGTACATCTGGTAAAGAATGAATTTGTGAAGAAAGGTTAAAAGAGTTTTATTTCAAGTCACGAAGGAATGTTCTTACATGAATTTTACTTTCTGTCAACTTTAAATAATTATAAGATAATTTTAATTTAAATAAGCTAGTAGGTCTGGGGTAACTAATCTAGTAGGCGTAGTTTAGTTGAAACAATTGTCAACTTAGCAACGCCTACTAGATTCATAACGGTTTTTTTTTTGTTATTTTGTTTGTTTGGCATAGGTTTTTTACCATTCAGCCACTAACGATGATTTATATATCTATATTAATATATATTTGGACGTCACGACACATTCACACCAGACCCAGGGACACGACGAGATATTATTTTTAAATAACCACTCCGCGTGCTCGGGAATCGAGCCCGGTCCGTGGCTCGCCGAGCGATATACCGCCCGGCGACGTTACCACTCGGCCACCACCTGCCCGTAACACGTTTAGTTGTATCAATTGTCAAGTAAGCTATGTGTGGCGTAACTTATCTAGTAGACGTAGTTTAGTTGAAACAATTGTCAATAAGCCACGCCTACTAGATTCGTAACACCACACCTACTTGTTTATTTGGCCAAAGTCCAATAATACCCTGTTTGAATCACGCCTACTACAGCCTCCAGACCACGCCCACTAGAGCATCCAGACCACGCCTACTACAGCATCCAGACCACGCCTACTATCATGGCTTTCTGGGAATCTTTTGATTGAATTGATTTCAATGACGTATTTATTATTTATTTATTATCTATCGAGAATCTTTATTGACAACAAGCAATATTACATAGTATGTACCTATTTAAATATAATTCAATAACATATTATTACTATTGCCAATCTTTGGTCTTTCCGCCAAAATTGTCAATTGTCATGTAGGTCCGTTAGTTAGTTTTAGTGTTGATGAAATGAATTGAAATATGGTAATAGGCGGGTTTTTGTATTTAGGATCGATGTCAGGATTACGTGCAAGGCACATGTGGGATAGGATGTCTAGGTTAAGGGGGTTGGTTGCGAAATTTTCGGCAAGGTATTTGAGGCGGTATTAAATAGGTATTATTTTTGTTGTTTCGTAGAGGAGGGGATTTGAAGGATTGTGTAGGGCAGTGATGGGGAAACTACGGCCCGCGGGCCAAGTCCGGCCCGCAGAAAGGTTTAATCCGGCCCGTTTAAGAGTGCCGTCGTGAGAATGTTTGAACGCGTTCTTACTTCGTAATGTGACGACCCGCATAAAAAGTACCTACCTACGATTAAGCATTATTCTTTGGCCCGCTACGATTGTCTGGTTATTACAAATGGCCCGTCTTAAAAAAAATTTCCCCACCACTGGTGTATGGGTTTATTTATTATTTAATTCATTTTATACATTTTTATTCTGATTATTTCAAACGTCTGAAGCAATTTGTTCTGAAGTGTGTAAAAGTATACCAGTTTTTTTTTTCATTTTCGGTACACCTTTACATACTCGTTGTCTAGCGCCTACTATCATATCTTTCTAGGAATCTCTTGATTGAATTGATTTTAATGACGTATTTAAGTCCTTGACTAATGATTTAAAATTATATTTAAAAAACATACGGATGTATGATTATTTTGATTAATTGAAACGTCTAAAACAATTTGTTTTGGAGTATGTAAAAGTGTACCAAATTTTTTTTAAAAACTTGTATACTTTTACACACTCCAAAATAGCTTCTGACGTTCGAATTAATCAGAATAAACATTTGTAAAATAAATTATCATGAGATCAACTACCAACTACCAGTGAATTGTTAACTTCGCAATACTTCAGTGTTGTATACGCGTGGCGCATGAAGTAAAATTTCGAGTTTAAAAAAGCCTGAAAATTTGGATTTGCCGGCGCGACTCGCTTCGCTCGCGCGCCGTCAAATCCAAATTTTCAGGCTTTTTTAAACTCGAAATTTTACTTCATGCTTAATCTGGGAGTGGAAACACTCGTTAGATTTTTCAAATTGAAATATTTTATAAATACAAAGAATGTATGAAAAAATCAGAACTGGGCAAGATTCGAATCATTCAGGGTTGAAATCCCTCTAAAGGATTTAGAAGAGGTATTTGAATACTTCAGGGAAAAACGATTCGTGATCCGGATTCGTTGCATGATTTTAAGATGATTGGTATTTGAGTCCAAATGTAGATTATTCGATAATTAAAGGATTCGAATACACACAAAAGTATTCTAGTCCTCCACAGGGATTCGAATCATTAAAAACAGTTCTAATTCATTGTTAGGATTCGCATGCAAATATTTTAGTAAATTTTATTAATTTTTACGCGTTTCGCAATTTTTATGGTGCTTGTTTATTTTGACAAATGTATATCATTTATATCATATTCTTTTTATTACTTTTTGTATTGTTTATTGAATTTGTCAATAAAGTAAGTTCTTTTTTTTGCAACTTTGGCCATTGTTTATTTGCTCTTTTTTCTGCAGAAATTAACCCACAGCATAAGCTCAAAAGCACAGAATCTGCAGTACAATATTCTTCCATTAAACTATTTAATTCACTTCCCAATAGTATTAAAATTTATAAAAACAATTTTAAACTCCTAAAAAAAGAATTGCATGTGCTTCTGATCGAATGCGAGCCGTATTCTATTTTAGAATTCATTAACCAATGTAAATATAGGTAGGTATAAGCTAATATTTAATTATCATTATGTAAATGTATGTCAAATCAAATAATATTATATTTAAGGTAGCTTGTAAGTTTTTTGACGCAATTTTCACTTTGTATATGTATATGTATATGACACTTTGATAATAAAGATATATAATTATTATTATTATTATTATAACAAATAAACATTATATTTTTTTATTTGGTACATATTTGTTTTGTGTTAATTGTAACAATTTTAAAGATTTCTCTTAATTTTAATAACGATGCTGCATTTAAAGATTTAATAAAATGTAAATGATTATTTAAAATTTAAAATTTACCATTTTTGAGAAACTGGTTTTTAAATTTTATTTATGATTGCTGTTTTATTTGGATACAAACAACAATTGTTTTACACACATCAATAATACATATAATATAGTAATAATAATAACAATAATAATGAATAACTATATGTAAAATCCAAAGGATTAATGTTCTTAATAAATAAATAACATTTGAGAAGACACATTTTTTTAACAATTTTTTAATTTATTTTGACGATTTATTTAGAATTACTTATATAAATTCTAGGAAATAATTATAAATTAAAAATATTATAATTTTTTATTATTGTCTTTTGTCAACTTTAGTTCTGTTTATTTTTTAGAAGTATATATTGAATTTTGTTGTAATAACAATTATTAATATTTGAATTAATTGACTTAATGATATAAACTAGAAATGACAAAAATATTCAAAATTGAACATTATTAACATTATTAATTTCTTTTAAACGTTAATAATGAAAAAATAATTTACAGATTGCATAATATTAGACAAATCATGTAAACATAAAAATAATTTAGGAATAAGCAATATTTACAATACATATCTTTGTCATTATTTATTTTTAATGTTAGCAATATATATTATTATTCCCGTTATAAATTATATAAATTTGGACAATAACGAATTCTAGGAATATTCTCGAGTTTAGTATTAGTATATTTAATTGATGAGGCGAATACATGATGAAACTCCATAATACTATTTGAAATAACACAGTTGGGATTGTTTCACTTTTATTGTTGAACACTGCAACATGTTTCACCACACAGTGGCTTCATAAGGCAGATGAAATAATGATTATTTCATCTGCCTGATGAATCCACTGTGTGGTGAAACATGTTGCAGTGTTCAACAATAAAAGTGAAACCCTCCCAACTGTGTTGTTTTATTTCAAATTAGTATTAGTATTTTTTCATGATTTTTTCTTTTAATTTACTGTGGTAATATTGATAACTTTTGTTATTGTTTGTTGAGTCTTGTTAATCGTCATCAATTTTAAAAGTCAAGGATTTTGTTTTTCTATTGACCAAAACACTAAAAAAACATTTTTAAATAAATCGTGAAAAGTAACAGAGCTTACAGAAACTATGAAAACTACATAGTTTCTGTAAGCTCTGTTACTTTTCACGATTTATTTAAAAATGTTTTTTTAGTGTTTTAGTCAACAGAAAAACAAAATCCTTGACTTTTTGCTAAAAATCTAAGTTTTCTATGATTTTTCCTAATGAATAAAATTCCCTGGCATTCCCGGTTTAATGATATACAAAGAATTCTTCTTTTGGGTAGTTTTTCGGTAATCGTTGTATTTCAAAATCGTTCAATTTGAAGTTTCGAACGAGTGTTTGCACTCCCTGATTAGGCATGACGTAAAAATTCAAGTTTAAAAAAGCCTGGACGTCTGGATTTGAACGGAAACCCAAATTCAGGCTTTTCTAAAGTCGAAATGTTACTTCATTCGCCACGCGTATAAAATACTGAAATATTGTAAAATTCAAAATATTTTTGTCATTTAATACTGACTTAGCAGTGTATTTTTAATTTCGCAAGAGTTCAGTGTTTTATACGCGTGGCGCATGAACTAAAATTTCCAGTTTAGAAAAGGCTGAATTTAGATTTAGACGCTTCGCGTCAAACGTTCAGGCTTTACTAAACTCGAAATTTTACTTCATGCCTGATCAAAGAGTGAAATTACTTATTCGAACCTTCAAAAGAACCTTAAGTATAAATGAAATTGCTAATTCTTGGTTGCAGAATACTTCAAACATTAAAAGTGCGATTCTTTTCGCAATCTACAACAAGTTAGTCTTACAAAGACTATATCAAACACTCATTGAAACAACTACTTCCCGGGCTAATACCCCGACGGACATATATAGATGGCCTGAATAATTTGACCCAAATTGTTACATTTGCAGTAAGTTACTGTATGTAACAGCAAACACTTGTTGTATAATTCAATGTCCGTCGGGGTATTAGCCCGGGAAGTAGTTGTTTCAATGAGTGTTTGATATAGTCTTTGTAAGACTAACTTGTTGTAGATTGCGAAAAGAATCGCACTTTTAATGTTCTTCAAATTTAATACTTAAAAAAAGGAATATTTATAATTAGAAAGAATATGTACACTTTTAAAAAAATTAGCTGTATGTAAATTGTAATAATAATACACAAATTACATTGTTCCAAATTTAAGTTTAACTTAAGTATTACTCTTTAATTCTCTTAATACTAAGAGTAATCAAAAAGTAAGGTTACAAACCCTGCAATGACACGTGTACATTTTGTAACCTTACTTTTTGATCACCCCTCGTATTTAAAAATCGATCTTTTGTGTTATTCAGTTATGGCGTGTAAACAGAGGCTGATTAATCAAAGTGATTAATGTTTTACAGTGTCGTAAATTACGATACGATTTATTATTATATACTGAGAGAGATGGCGAGAACTGCCGATGAGGATATTGTAATTTAGTGTCCTGGCTGAATGTCCTTATTGTTGTTTAGTATATAACATAAATTCCAAAGCACGAGCCTATCTCGTATTAGAATTCACGCTATTTCCTACGGTATTGCATTGGGTAAATTATTAATTACAGAAAATGATTTTATAATAATTATTAGTAAATCAGACTTGAAAGAACCTACGTCTTTTAAACCTGATAGTTGAGTTCAATAAAGTGGGTACTTTTAGTGTTTTATTTAATCTAAAATCAAAGTAATAGTAAGTACAAAATATTTAAAAAGAAAAACGACTGAGTTAAGACAGTTTTACTTTATTGTTGATGTTTCGCCTTCATCAGGCAGATGAAAAATAAATTAAAACGCCCCCCCAACTCACTTGTTTTATTTCAAATAATATTACGGAGTTTCATCATGTATCGTCTCATCATTGAATATTTACAACAAATAAATATCGACTTTCTGTAAAAATGTTAAAAATGTATTTAGTATTTAATGTTAAGACATTAAATACTAAATATTTGGTATTGAATCCTAAAATAAATATTAAAAGTACGATACTTTTCTTAATCTACAACTAATTTTAGTACAAGACTGTGTTAAATCAAATTTGTTTAGTATTCTACTGTACTGGACAGCGGCGGCTCGCAGCCTAACTTCAGGGTAAACCACAGCGCCAAGGCACACACAATTTGTGGTTGGAATCACGCTTTATAAATACAAAGAATTGCACAACAAAGTCACCTTTCAAAACGGATACATATTACCTTGGGTCTCTGGCCTACCCAGAAATTAGGCTGCGAGCCGCCGCTCGTACTGAACCACACTGATAAGGACGTTGTGGTCTCAAACGCGTATCCTTGTGTTGGTCAACTGAACACAATATTCAATTTTACAACTAATTTGTTTTCTTAAAAGTTGAGTTATTTTTACCAGGAATTTGATTTCTTGAAATTTAAGTTAAGTTAAGTGTATTTACAACTAATTTGTCTCCTTGAAAGGTGTGTTATATAAAATTTGTTACAAAATGTTTGATGTTCTTTTTTTATGGTGGGAGGGGTAATACACTTACGTACGAGGTGTCGGACTCCTTGCGCCTACCGACTAAAACCCCTCCCACTGTCGCCTAGGACACCAACCCGGAACCGTTTAACACATTACTTCGGGTTAGGCCTCTATAACTGCCTTATAGGCCGCTTTTAGTTTACAACGTCTTCTTTGTGTTTTTTACGAAGGACGTCTTCTATGTAGTGAGCTATTGCATCCCACTGATTCTCACTCTCCAGCATAAGCTGGACAACGTTGTCTGGGGTCAGCTGGCCGACTTCAGCCTCTACTTCTTCTAGACGCCCATCTCTCGCACAGGAAAAACGTGTGTTCTGCGTCTTCTACATCGCATGCGCAGTATTTACAAATGTTTTTCCATCCTTTGAAGGTACGAGCGGAAGCATCCATGCCCACTCAAAAACTGCTTGAGATAGTACGTGACTTCCCCGTGGCTACGGTCAAGCCACTAGCCTATCTCTGACAACAGTCTATGCGTCCATCTGCCCTTGTTCACGGAAGCCCATTGTTCTTCCCATTTTCGGATGGTACGCATTCTCTCTTGTTCGCCTGATCTCAGCCTTTTTGATGTATATTGCTCTACGCTCCATTGCCAACAGTCCAATAGGGATCACTCGGGCGATAACAAGAACCACTGCCTCCGAAACTGTGCGATATGCACAGGTAACTCTGAGAGCAGCTCTCCTTTGCACGGGGGCTATGCCTTTTCGGTGGAATTCTATACGCATTTTGTCTCCCCATATTTCTGCCCCGTACAGCAGTATTGACTGAACTGTTGACATTAGAAGGCGACGCTTGCTTGACTTCGGCCCGTGTGTGTTGGCCATGATTCTGCTTAGTGACGTTATCACTTCGTCGGCTTTTTGCGCTACTAGCTGGATGTGGTGACCAAAAGACAGTTTGTTGTCGATCGTTATCCTTAAATATTAAGCAGTTGGTTTGGTTTACAGCTCTTCATCTCCTTCTTTCATAAGAAGTATGGTAGGGATTCTTTTAGTCGCAAGGAGAACGATATCTGTTTTAGCCACTGCTAAATAACGTCATCTGCATAGCCCACGAGGCTTGACTCCTCCGGCATTTCCAAGCGCAGGAGGCTGTGGTACGCGATGTTCCAGAGGTCTGGACCTAGAATGGAACCTTGAGCTGCCCCCGCAGTTACCTTCATTGTCTTTATACCTTCTGTGGTTTAAAATCGAAGCCATCGGTCACTGAGATAATCTCCCGCTATCCGGAGGAGGTAGCTGGGGACCTGAAACCTTCTTAGTGCCTCGAGTATATCGTTCTACCTGGCTAAGTTGAAGGCATTCTTGACATCTAATGTCACCAGCAGTACGATCCGCCGGGAGTGATGGTTACCTGCTTGCGCCTTTCCGACGGCCTCAACAACTTCTCGAACTGCATCTATTCTAGATCGTCCTCGTCGGAAGCCATACTGTCGGTCGGATGCGCGGCTGCTGTAGCTTCTCAAGTAACTTCCCGGCCGTGTCAAGCATACACAGTGGTCGGTACGACGACGGTTCCAATGCATCCCCCTTGCCCTTGCTAATTAAAACAAGCCGCGCCACTTGCCAGCTAGAACAGAACACTACAAAATGTTTGATATTAAAGAGCTGCGGCTGCTGTAGCTTCTCAAGTAACTTCCCGGCCGTATCAAGCATACACAGTAGCCGGTACGACGACGGTTCCAATGCGTCCCCCTTGCCCTTGCTAATTAGAACAAGCCGCGCCACTTTCCAGCGGGAACAGAACACTACAAAATGTTTGATATTAAAGAGTAAATCTTGAACAGTACTGGATTAGAACCACACTGATGAGCACGTTAAAGTCTCAAACGCCTATCCTTGTGCTGGTCAACTAAACTCAAAATTTAATTTCACAACTAATTTATCTTTTTGGAAGTTGAGTTAAATAAAATGTAATTACAAAATATTTGATATATAAGAGTAAATCTTGAACAGTATTAGGATTCGGACCACACTGATGAGGACGATAAAGTCTGAATCGCGCATCTTCGTGCTGGTCAACTGAACACAATGTTTAATTTTACAACTAATTTGTCTCCTTGAAAGTTAAATAAAATGTATTACCAAGTGTCTGACATTAAAGAGTAAATCTTAAACAGTACTGGATTAATACCATACTGATGAGGACGTTAACATCTGAATCGCATATCTTTGTGCTGGCCAACTGAACACAATATTTAATTTTACAACTAATTTGTCTCCTTGGTAGTTGAATTAAATAAAATTAATTACAAAATGTTTGATATTAAAGAGTAAATCTTGAACTATACTGGATTAGGACCACACTGATGAGGACGCTAAAGTCTGAACCACGTATCTTTGTGCTGGTTAACTGAACACAATGTTTAATTTTACAACTAATTTGTCTCCTTGAAAGTTGAGTTAAATTAAATTTATTTCAAAGTATTTGATACTAAAGAGTAAATCATGAACAGTACTGGATTAGGACCACACTGATGAGGACGGTAAAGTCTAAATCGCGTATCTTTGTGCCAGTCAACTAAACACAATATATAATTTTACAACTAATTTACCTCCTTGAAAGTTGAGTTAAATAAAATGTATTACAAAATGTTTGATATTAAAAAGTAAATCTTGAACAATATTAGATCCACACTGATGAGGATCTACTAGACCACACTGATGAGGACGTTAAAGTCTGGAACGCGTATCCTTGTGCTGGTCAAGTGAACACAAAATTCAATTTTACAACAAATTTCTTTCCTTGAAAGTCGAGTTTAATAAAATGTTATTACAAAATGTTTGATATTAAAGAGTACATCTTAAACAGTGTTAGAGCGGGACTACACTGATGAGGACGTTAAAGTCTAAAACGCGCATCCTTATGCTGGTCAACTGAACGCAAAATTAAATTCTACAACAAATGTGCCTTCTTAAAATTTAAGCTGAATAAAATGAATTACAAAATGTTTAGTTTTAAAGATTAAATCTTGCAAAACATTATTCAAATATTGCGCATATTTCAATTAAATTATTTAATAAGAGCGTATGTTGATCGAAATTTCGTATTCGTGCAATTCGGGTGTTTTGGAAGAGTTTCAGTTTCGTTGCAGCGTCGCATAAAAGAGCGGAATTGGCGTTGGTATTTGCATTTTTATGTGTACTTCGTCTGAGCCCGGGGACATCTCTCCTCTAGGATACTCTTTTCGAATTTAATTTCCGATTTGGAACTGCCGCCAGCCAGCGGCCAAGACTTCTGTTGTGTGCAGTTTAGTCTCGCAATGTTTCCGCGTGTCGTGCACTCTTTTATTTTCCTCCAGTCGAAAACTTTTTCGAGATTATGATCGGAGTGGAAGAAATATTATTTTGTATAGCGGAGTTTAAAAATAAACATGGGATATTTTTCTTTTAAATATATATATATATATATATATATATATACCCTATATACCCTATATATATATATATATATATATATATATATATATATATATATATATATATATATCTAGATTTGTAAATTTTCAGACCAGCGTTTAATTTGAATTTAATTTTAAGGTTTTATCGAGTGTTTCCACTCCCAGACTAAGCATGAAGTAAAATTTCGAGTTTAGAAAAGCCTAAAAATTTGGCTCGGGCGCGTAGCGAAGCGGAGCGACCGAGCCAAATTAGGCTTTTCTAAACTCGAAATTTTACTTTATGCGCCACGCGTATAAAACACTGAACTATTGCAATTTTTAAAATACTCTGCTTAATACACATGCGAATAAAAGTGTATATTCCATGCGATCGTTTAAAACATAGTTTAAAGTAGTACTAGTTGAGTTTTAAATAAGATTGGCACTACTGACTGTTAACACATAGTTTAGCATAACCTCAAATTTATTCAATCATTAAAGTAGCAGTTTGGGCAACTGCACAAAAAAATGCCGCCTACTCTAAATCATAATATAGACGATTGCACTGTAGATTCGAATCTTATATTATGATTTAGAGTAGGTGGCATTTTTGCGATTTTTTGCGATATAGTTGTATAAACATTCTCTTTATATGTATAAATGTCAACGTATGGGTGTACGTATATTCTGTATACACTCTTAAACGCCATGAGCAATGTCAACCATACAAGTCCAATAATACCCTGTTTGAACCAACCACGCCTATTACAGAATCTAGATAGACCACGCCTACTACAGCATCTAGGCCACGCCTACTACAGCATCTAGACCACGCCTACTATCATATCTTTCTAGGAATCTCTTGATTAATCTGATTTCAATGACGTACTTAAGCCCTTGACTTACGATTTAAAATTACATTTAAGAAACACACGGATGTATGTTTAAAGAGTGTAAAAACAACATTAATATTTATCAAACACTGGCACAATATATCCCCGAATTTAAAACAATGCTAAAAGATGAAATACATAAATATAAAAACTTGCTTCATAGAGAACGCGCTACATATTACAAAACTAAAGTAATTAATTCTCGTAATAAATCCAAAACGACATGGTGTATTATTAACGACATTGTCGGCACCAAGGGTAAGAAAAATCATGTCCTACCAAATACATACAATGTCCAACAGCAAGCAGAGGATTTTAATTTACATTTCAAAACAAGTGGTGCCAAGCTTATCGATCAAATTTCGCTACAGAACTGTGTACCTGATACTCAAATAAGTGCTAACGCTATGTCCCTAGAGCCGACTACACCGTCAGAAATATCTAAAATTGTACTGTCTATGGACAATAAACAAAGCTGTGGTTATGATGGAATACCGATATCCCTTCTTAAAGCATCAATTGAATCAATAGGAGATCCACTGACGCATATTTTTAACAGCTCGTTTCAATCGGGAGTATATCCTGAAAAAATGAAACACTCCCTCATTACGCCGATATATAAGAAAGGGAATGTTAATGACCTAGACAACTATCGACCAATTAGCATTTTGAGTACCTTTTCCAAAATATTAGAAACGTTAATGGCAAAAAGATTAAACAATTTCTTAACATCCAACAACATTTTAAACATAACTCAACATGGCTTTACTAAGGGCAAAAATATAGATACCGCCTTATTTGAGTACATACAATCAATTCTGACTACGCTTGAGCAAAGGGCTATAGTATGTGGAGTACTTTTAGACCTGTCAAAAGCTTTTGACACTATTAACCACAATCTTCTATTAAATAAGCTCCGTAACTATGGTATCAAAGATACCGCATTTAATTGGTTTAATACATACTTGCACGGTCGAATACAATCCGTTAAACTCAATCACAGTACATCTGCTATTACTTCAGACGCCCTATCTATAGATATGGGGGTCCCACAGGGTAGTATATTAGGTCCGCTATTGTTTAATGTGTTTCTTAATGATATGATGAACATAACTACCAATGACACGAAAATTGTATGTTATGCAGACGACACTAACCTTCTAATTTTTTGTCACACTTATGTCGATATAGTTAACAACGGAGACAGTATTATGCGCAGATTAACTGACTGGTTCCTAAGAAATAATTTAATATTAAATACTACCAAAACTCACACTATCATTTTTAAGACCAACCAATGTACACCAACTCCAGACTGTATATCATTAAATCATGTAACATATAATTATAGTTCAAATGTTCGTTTCTTAGGAGTCATACTTGACGAAACACTCAGCTTTAAAGACCATGTTAATAAACTTGTTTCTAAGTTAAGCAGTATCTGCTATGGCTTAAAAATATTAATGAAAAGCAGCAACAATGAAATAGTAAAAACATTCTACTATGCCAATTACTATTCTCACTTAAAGTATGGTATTATATTTTGGGGAGGGAGTACTCAATTAAATGCTGTTTTTATAACACAAAAGCGCGCAGTTAGGGTAATGCATAAACTAAAATATAGTGAAAGCTGCAGAACCATATTCAAAATCGCAGGTATATTAACAGTCCCCGCTATATATATCTACGAATGTATAAAATTCACGTATAAGCATAAGCACTTATTTGATCCGTTTATACTATATAGCTCGCATAACACACGCCATGGCACCAAATACCGATACCCCGCTCATAGACTGACAATGTTTGAACGCGGTCCGCTGTATAGTTGTATCAAGCTCTACAACCACCTACCTGTACACATAAAAAGTGCAAAAACATACTGTGAAATGAAACGTAAACTATTCCACTTTTTATGTCAACTAGAGCCATACAATGTCGATGACTTTCTTGCGTCGGCATTAAACAATATGTAAAGTTTGTTCTGACGTCTTTCCATGTTTGTACTGTGTAAATTATTTTATACTGTGTATATTTTGACTTGTACTTTATTCTCACTGGAAATAAATTGTATTATTATTATTATTATTATTATTATTATTATTATTTTAATTGATTAAGTATGTATATTCTTTATACACTCTTGAATGCCAGGAGCAATGTCAACCAGACAAGTCCAATAATACCCTGTTTGAACCACGCCTACTGTAACATCTAGACCACGCCTCTTATCATATATTTCCAGGAATCTCTTGATTAAATTGATTTTAATGACGTATTTAAGCCCTTGACTTACGATTTAAAATTACATTCACGAAACATACGGATATATGTTTATTTTGATTAATCAAACATGTATATTCTTTATATACTCTTGAACGCCAGGAGCAATGTCAACCACACAAGTCCAATAATAGCCTGTTTGAATTACGCCTACTACAGCATCTAGACCACGCCTACTATCATATCTTTTTAGGAATCTCTTGATTGAATTGATTCCAATAACGTATTTAAGCTCTTGACTTACGATTTAAAATTACATTTATTTTGATTAATTAAGGATGTATATTCATTATTCACTCTTAAACGCGCAGGAGCAATGCCAACCACACTTTGTATACCACATACTATTTATGATTTCTAAATAAACATGGGGGGTTGGATTGGACAGCTCTAGCAGCCGCGGGGTTAGCAATAATGGTGAATGCGCCGGGCAGATACAATGCCCCTTCCAATAAAAGAAGCCCGTGCACTTCGCACTTCGCTATTTGTTATAAAATCTAATTGAATACATAATTCGAACTACTTTTATCCTCTTTCAAGTACTTAGGTGGAATTTGTTGCAAATAATTTAATTCCGCCACACTCGGAATCCGCTCCGCGGCCGGAGCTCTTGCAACTAAAAGCGTAATTAGTTGAGAAAGTAGGAAATTTTTGAGCCGGAGCCGGCGAAGGAATTAAAGTCGAATTAGTGTCCGAAGAGCCGCGCTAAAATTTCGGATAGTTTCCTTTAAACTAAAAGTCTTCACAGAAATTAGTTTCTCGCACCGGCACTGGGCGGATGCGGCGGGAGGGGGGCGTCCGCTTCCCAGCTGCCCCGAACTTTTACAACTATTTCAACAAAAGTGTTCAACTA
The DNA here is from genome assembly GCA_932526585.2 of Philonthus cognatus. Taxonomy (NCBI): domain Eukaryota; kingdom Metazoa; phylum Arthropoda; class Insecta; order Coleoptera; family Staphylinidae; genus Philonthus; species Philonthus cognatus. Next base: position 11,850,318 of record OW052251.1, on the reverse strand, counting down.
CAAAGGGCTATAATTCCATCATGAAGACACGCGGGGATGGAGATAGATAAGTTAGAGATGAGTAAGGGGAAATTTGTGTGTATGTGTGTGTTGTGCAGGGAAAAAAAGTTGTACAACAATTCACGCCATAGGACTAATAGAGAATTATGAGTTTAGTAAAATCTGTGAATTGCTGATTAACCCATTAAGCGCCATTGAAGCATACACGCAACATTATCATTTTTTTGTTAATTAAATTACTAAATATTTTACCTGACTTGAAAATGTATGAAGAGAAAGATAAATATTTTCTTATTTAAATATTCTGCTTATTACTCATTAAACAAAACAAATTTCAGTGTATTATACGCGTGGCGCATGAAGTAAAATTTCGAGTTTAGAAAAGCCCCGTGAAAATTTGTCTCGGGTCGCTGCGCGACCCTCGACAAATTTTCTACGCGGGGCTTTTCTAAACTCGAAATTTTACTTCATGCTTAGTCTGGGAGTGGAAGACACTCGTTCTAAACTTCATATTGCACGTTCTTATATAAAATCGACGAATGCCTTAAAGTTTACAACCTATACGTTATGTATATTTAAATAAAAAACTCACAGTATGTTATACAATAAGTCATTCATAGAAATCATAAAAAAAAGTGCAGAATTGGACTTAAATTCAACTTGTACAGTTAACTCTAGCACTGCTCGGCCGTTAATGGGTTAATTGCATTTTTTATTAGATTATAAATTATATGAAATAATACAGTAGGAGTAACCTAGATAATATAATAGATAAAACCTAGATTCATATGGTGGTAGGTGTTGCCTAAATAGTATAATCGTGGTGGTCTAGATTATATGGTAGGTGTGGCCTAAATAGTATAATCGTGGTGGTCTAGATTATATAGTAGACACGGCCTAGATAATACAGAGGTCGTGACCATAGATATTTAAGTAGGTCTGTTCTAGATATAGATAATATGGCCGAGATGAAATTGTTGATGTGGTCTAGAATACCTAGATAATATAGTAGGAGTTATCTAGACAGTATAATAGTTGTGGCCCAGATAATACAGTAGGCGTGGCCAAGAAAATATAATAGTAGATAATATAGAGGTCGTGACCATAGATATTATAGTAGGTCTGTTCTAGATATAGATAATATTGTAGGAGTTTTTTTTTATTATTATTTGCAAAACACTTAGTTGTATTTTACTATAATTACAATCTGATCACAAATGGATCAATGAGTAATATTTAGCTAACTTAATTTACTAAAGGTTTAATACTAAGGGTTTACTCATTAGTATACCTTAGATTTTAATAACTTAATTACACTAATTAATGTGTACACTAGCACTATGCTCTGCTTTTGCACTAACACAATATTAAACTAACTCGAAAGGTTTAGTCCGCTGTAGTCTTCTGGTCAAATTCGTGTTATCGAGGAGCTGGCTTCGATGTTGACGTGTTGAAGAAGTCGCTGTTCATGACTCTTGGCAAATTTGTGTATTGTCTCATTAACAGTATCCATTTCCTAATCCCTGTGGAGGTCACTGTTTCTGAAATACCAAGGAGCATTGACAATACTCCTCAGTACTTTATTTTGGTATCGCTGGATTATTTCTATATTGCTCTTTTTGGCACAACCCCACAGCTGGATGCCATATGTCCATACGGGCTTAAGAATTTGTTTATACAGCAGTAATTTATTGTAGATTGACAGGGTGGAGTTCCGACCAAGCAGCCAATATATTTTTCGAAATTTGAAGTCCAGTTCTTCTTTTTTCTTTTTGACATGAGCTCTGTAGGAGTGGCCAAGATAAAATTGTAGATGTGGTCTAGAATGCCAAGATAATATAGTAGGAGTTATGGCCCACATAATACAGTAGGTGTGGCCAAGAAAATATAGTAGTAGATAATACAGAGGTCGTGACCATTAAATATTATAGTAGGTCTGTTCTAGATATAGATAATATTGTAGGAGTGGCCAAGATAAAATTGTAGATGTGGTCTAGAACGCCTAGATAATATAGTAGGAGTTAACTAGACAGTATAGTAGTTGTGGCCCAGATAATACAGTAGGCGTGGCCAAGAAAATATAGTAGTAGATAATACAGAGGTCGTGACCATAGATATTATAGTAGGTCTGTTCTAGATATAGATAATATTGTAGGAGTGGCCAAGATAAAATTGTAGATGTGGTCTAGAACGCCTAGATAATATAGTAGGAGTTAACTAGACAGTATAGTAGTTGTGGCCCAGATAATACAGTATGCGTGGCCAAGAAAATATAGTAGTAGATAATACAGAGGTCGTGACCATAGATATTATAGTAGGTCTGTTCTAGATACCACCACAGTATTCATTGTAACGGTTGTATGTGTGTATATGTGTCATGTTGTACTTAAATTTAGTCTTGCATTGACCTAAAGGCAGAACAGTGCCAAGAAATTGGAATTAATGGCACTGATTTAGGTCCATTTTACGATATTTGAATGTATTATTGTGTACCTGTATACCTTATAATATGTATATTATCGGTCAATAAATGATTTATTATTATTATTACATAGATAATATTGTAGGAGTGGCCAAGATGAAATTGTAGATGCGGGTCTAGAATGACTAGATAATATAGTAGGAGTTATTTAGATAGTATAGTAGTTATGGCCCAGATAATATAGTTAGCGTGGCCAAGAAAATATAGTTGGGGTGGCCAAGATAATATAGTAGGTGTGGTCCAGGTATACACGATCCGGCAGAGAGATGTGATGTTTTTGAAATGACTGTCAGACATTTAATTTCGAACCAGTTTCAAAATGTATTGTATTTATACATAACTGGTACATTGCAATTTGCACAAAATACATTTATTTTCGAACAAATAATCAACTTCGAAAAACCACATCAGTTAGGTGGCATCTATTTTTGTCAAAGCATTCTTGTAGACGGGTGGCAAAACTGCCCATACTCCTTTCAAGCATGGCACGTGGAGTCCTTCGAATTTTTCGCTTTATGTTTTCGGAAAGTTCTTCAAGAGTACGTGGTTTGTTAATGTAAACTTGAGATTTTATGTAGCCACAAGGTGATAGGTCCGGTGACCGAGGTGGCCACTCTATATCTCCAGGCAATGAAATCAGCGTCCTGTGAAATGTTGTCTTGAAAAAGGCAATGTTACTCAAGTTGCCCCATCTTGTTGAAACCAAACAGTGTTGAGGTTGATGCGTCGTTTTCTTCCTTCTGGCAGGAAATAATCACGCAACATGGTAACGTAGCGATCTATGTTAACAGTCACTGTTCGTCCGTTTTCACGAAAAAAATAAGGCCAAATAATGCAAGTTCGAGATACGCCACACCAAACAGTTACTTTCTCGCTGTGCAGAGGATTCTGATGCAGTTGTTACGGGTTTTCACTTGCCCAGTACCGAAAGTTTTGTTTGTTTACCATCCCTCATAAATAAAAGTGGGCCTCGTCACTCGTAATCAAAACGATATCTTCGGTCAGCAATTCCAACATCGCATCCAACAGTTCCAGATACGCTACACCAAAGAGTTACTTTCTCGCTGCGCAGAGGATTCTGATGCAGTTGTTGCGAGTTTTCACTTGCCCAGTACCGAATGTTTTGTTTGTTTACCATCCCCCATAAATAAAAGTGGGCCTCGACACTCGTGATCAAAACGATATCGTCGGTCAGCAATTCCAACTTCGCATCCAGCAGTTCGAGATACGCCACACCAAACAGTTACTTTCTCGCTGTGCAGAGGATTCTGATGCAGTTGTTACGGGTTTTCACTTGCCCAGTACCGAAAGTTTTGTTTGTTTACCATCCCCGATAAATAAGAGTAGGCCTCGACACTCGTGATCAAAACGATATCGTCGGTCAGTAATTCCAACATCGCATCCAACAGTTTCAGATACGCCACACCAAAAAGTTACTTGCTCGCTGTGCAGAGGATTCTGATGCAGTTGTTGCGGGTTTTCACTTGTCCAGTACCGAAAGTTTTGTTTGTTTACAATCCCCGATTAATGAAAGTAGGCCTTGACACTCGTGATCAAAACGATATCTTCGGTCAGCAATTCCAACATCGCATCCAACAGTTCGAGATACGCCATACCAAACAGTTACTTTCTCGCTGTGCAGAGGATTCTGATGCAGTTGTTGCGTGTTTTCACCTGTCCAGTACCAAAAGTTTTGTTTGTTTACCATCCCCGATTAATAAAAGTAGGCCTCGACACTCGTGATTAAAACGATATCGTTGGTCAGCAATTCCAACATCGCATCCAACAGTTCGAGATACGCCACACCAAACAGTTACTTTCTCGCTGTCCAGGGGATTCTGATGCAGTTGTTACGGGTTCTCACTTGCCCAGTACCGAAAGTTTTGTTTGTTTACCATCCCCGATAAATAAGAGTAGGCCTCGACACTCGTGATCAAAACGATATCGTCGGTCAGTAATTCCAACATCGCATCCAACAGTTTCAGATACGCCACACCAAAAAGTTACTTGCTCGCTGTGCAGAGGATTCTGATGCAGTTGTTGCGGGTTTTCACTTGTCCAGTACCGAAAGTTTTGTTTGTTTACAATCCCCGATTAATGAAAGTAGGCCTTGACACTCGTGATCAAAACGATATCTTCGGTCAGCAATTCCAACATCGCATCCAACAGTTCGAGATACGCCATACCAAACAGTTACTTTCTCGTTGTGCAGAGGAGTCTGATGCAGTTGTTGCGTGTTTTCACTTGTCCAGTACCAAAAGTTGTGTTTGTTTACATCCCCGATTAATAAAAGTAGGCCTCGACACTCGTGATCAAAACGATATCGTTGGTCAGCAATTCCAACATCGCATCCAACAGTTCGAGATACGCCACACCGAACAGTTACTTTCTCGCTGTCCAGGGGATTCTGATGCAGTTGTTACGGGTTCTCACTTGCCCAGCACCAAAAGTTTTGTTTGTTTACCATCCCCCATAAATAAAAGTGGGCCTCGTCACTCGTGATCAAAACGATATCGTCCGTCAGTAATTCCAACATTGCATCTGCGAACCTGTGCCATCTGATTAAGTCGTTTTACAGTAGTTTTTGCACAATCATAATCTTGCACGGATGGAAATTAAGGTCCAAGTATAAGATTTTGCGAACTGACCTGTCTGACATATAAAGAGCGCGTGCGTGACGTACCGCTGAACGACGAGGGCTGCCTTCCACCGCTTGTCGCACTCTTTCAATGTTTTTCGGGGTCTGTACAGTTCGTCCCCGTGTAGTCCCTAGTCTCAAATATCCTGTTCTTTGAAAACTATTCACCCACTTCATAATGGTATTCCATTTTGGAACACGACCATAACGACCAACATTAAAATAGTTTCAAAATCGTTGCTGTGTGAGCACCACAGAACGACCAGTTTTAATAAAGGTAGTGTAAATAAACACACGATGTGCTACAGACTAAGGCTCCATTTTTACTGAAATGGCATCTGTTGGCGAGTAGATATCAACCATTCCGAAAACAGTATGACCACCCAGGCGCGCGTAGCAGTCATTTCAAAAACATTATATCCAGGCCCGCCGCTAGCCGCTTCAGCGCCCGTGTGCGAAACTGACAGTGCCGCCCCTCCTCTATCCTATTTTTCCTGAATTTACTGAATTTTCCTGAATTTGCTGCCCCCTTGAATGTTCCGACCGTGTGCGGTGCACACCCTGCACACCCGCACCCAGCGGGCCTGATTATATCTTTCTGCCGGACTTTGTAGTAGGCGGTCTAGATAATATTGAAAGCGTAGCCAAGAAAGTATAGTGGGTCTGGCCTAGATAATATAGTAGGCGTGGCCAATATGTTTGAAGGATATTGGTGAATTTATTCACAATAGGCCAAACGACCTAGATTTGTATCTATTTGAGTATTTTGTGTATTATTATTGTTATGTTTACAATAACTGGATAAAATTAACGTATCTATATATAAAAATGGTATATAACATGAATGCAGATGATGTTGTCATATATGGTGGCATTAGTAAGGACCTAGAACACAACCTACTAGAATGGACCAACACATATAACAAATACGACATGAGGATCAATACAAGCAAGACAAAAGAAATAGAAAGACGGTCTAGATAATACTGAAAGTGTAGCCAAGAAAATATAGTGGGTGTGGCCTAGATAATATAGTAGGCGTGGCCAATATGTTTGAAGGATATTGGTGAATTTATTCACAACCGGCCAAACGACCTAGATTTGTATCTATTTGAGTATTTTGTGTATTATTATTGTTATGTTTACAATAACTGGATAAAATATACGTATCTATATATAAAAAATTTATATAACATGAATGCAAATGATGTTGTCTTATATGGTACCATTAGTAAGGACCTAGAACACAACCTACTAGAATGGACCAACATATATAAGAAATACGACATGAGGATCAATACAAGCAAGACAAAATAAATAAAAAGACGGTCTAGATAATACTGAAAGTGTAGCCAAGAAAATATAGTGGGTGTGACCTAGATAATATAGTAGGCGTGGCTAATATGTTTGAAGGATATTAGTAAATTTATTCACAATAGGCCAAACGACCTAGATTTGTATCTATTTAAGTATATTGTGTATTATTATTGTTATGTTTACAATAACTGGATAAAATATACGTATCTATATATAAAAATGGTATATAACATGAATGCAGATGATGTTGTTATATATGGTAGCAGCAGTAAGGACCTAGAACACAACCTACTAGAATGGATTAACATAATTAACAAATACGACATGAGGATAAATACAAGCAAGACAAAAGTAATGGTTATCGGGGAAGGAGAGCAACTAAACATAAAAATAGATGGCGAACAAATACAACAAGTGGACAATTACAAGTACCTCGGAATAAATATAGAAACAAATGGAAAGAACGAGCTAGAAATAAATTAAAAACTGGAAAATACATTAAAGCTGTTCCACGCAATGAGAACTAAATTTATATACAGTAGGGAAATATTAAAGAAAACTAAACTTTCAAGCGCTCGTATCTTGCTCTTCTGTTCTTTGTTCAGCATCCATGTCTCGCACCCAGAAGTCAGTATTGGTCTATAGATGGCTTTGAATACTTCTATCAAACCCATCTATAGACCAATACTGACTTCTGGGTGCGAGACATGGATTCTGAACAAAGAACAGAAGAGCAAGATACAAGCGCTTGAAATGAAATACCTGAGGTGCGTGAAAGGAGTTACAAAAATGGACAGAATACAAAACACAATAGTTAGAGAAGACCTTGAAGTGGAAGCAATGATAAAGTTCATAGAAAGAAGACAACTGAGCTGGTGGGGACATCTGCAAAGGTTGGATGACAACAGAACTACAAAGAGGGTATTGAACGCACGAACCGTAAAGAAGAGAAGAAGGGGGAGACCTAGAAAAACATGGGAAGAAGGATTGGAGAAGATAATAGAAGAAAAGGGGATAACACTACAACAGGCTAGAACACTAGCGAAGAACAAGAAGGATTGGGCGAAATTAGTACATGTACAAGAAATCAGAAGTGATTTGAACTAGATAGACTTTATTCACTACACCCAACCCCCGTAAGGGTACAAGGGTTTTTTGATATTATATATATATATATATATATATATATATATATAACTGGCTTGAGTTTTTTGGGCTGCTTTCTCGCGTTGGTTGATTTATTTGCGCTCTACGTTTCGGCAGCATCACTTCTGCCATCCTCAGGAGCTTTTTTGTATACTGAGTGAGATGTCACGTTCAGTGTCAGTACAATTGTTTTATAAACTAGGTACTTGTAGTCTAGATCTGCTGCGTGTTATTGGTCCACTCGATGTAGAAGGTGCTAAAATTTCTTGATTTGTGTCCGATATATCAGCACCTTCTACATCGAGTAGACCAATAACACGCAGCAGATCTAGACTACAAGTATCTAGTTTATAAAACAAATGTATTGACACTGAACGTGACATCTATCACTCAGTATACAAAAAAGCTCCTGAGGATGGCAGAAGTGATATATATATATATATATATATATATATATATATATATATATATATATATATATATATATATATAATATACAGAGACTTTTATGTAACACCGAACATTTTCATAACGAGAATTTTTCTTTGACGTATCCATATGCATACGTTGCACATTTTTCGATGCTTGGTTTATTGAAAAAAATTAATTTGAAGCTTTAAGCGAGTGTTTTCCACTCCCAGGCTAAGCATGAAGTAACATTTCGAGTTTAGAAAAGCCTGAAAATTTGGTTTGGTCGCGTAGCGCGAAGCGCGGAGCGGCCAAACCAAATTTTCAGGCTTTTCTAAACTCGAAATTTTACTTCATGCGCCACCGGTACAAAACACTGACATATTACGAAGTTTAAAACAGACCACTAAACTTTACATTAAATTAGTGTTTTGTACCGGTGGCGCATGAAGTAAAATTTCGAGTTTAGAAAAGCCTGAAAATTTGGTTTGGCAGCTCCGCGCTTCGCGCTCCGCGACCAAACCAAATTTTCAGGCTTTTCTAAACTCGAAATTTTACTTCATGCTTAGCCTGAGAGTGGAAAACACTCGCTTAGAGCTTCAAATTAAATTCTTTTAACAAACCGAGCATCTAAAAATGCGCAACGTATGCATATGGATACTTCAAAGAAAAATTGTCGTTATGAAAATGCTCGGTGTTACATATAACTCTCTGTATATTTGAATACATCGTAAATTGAATATAAAAAAACTTGTTAAAACGTACGGGGCATGTAACAGTGTGTAACAAAATGGAATGATGTTGGGTACGTTGGAAGAGACAAACGCCCCATCTTGTTGAAACCAAACTGTGTTGAGGTTGATGCGTCGTCTTCTTCCTTCTGGCAGAAAACAATCACGCAACATGGTAATGTAGCGATCTGTGTTAACAGTCACTGTTCGTCCGTTTTCACGAAAAAAATAAGGCCCAATAATGCAAGTTCGAGATACGCTACACCAAACAGTTACTTTCTCGCTGTGCAGAAGATTTACATTAAATCAGTGTTTTGTACCGGTGGCGCATGAAGTAAAATTTCGAGTTTAGAAAAGCCTGAAAATTTGGTTTGGCCGCTCCGCGCTTCGCGCTACGCGACCAAACCAAATTTTCAGGCTTTTCTAAACTCGAAATTTTACTTCATGCTTAGCCTGGGAGTGGAAAACACTCGCTTAGAGCTTCAAATTGAATTCTTTTAACAAACCGAACATTAAAAAATGCGCAACGTATGCATATGGATACTTGAAAGAAAAATTCTCGTTATTGAAATGTCCGGTGTTACATAAAACTCTCTGTATATTTGAATACATCGTAAATTGAATATAAAAAAAAACTTGTTAAAACGTACGGGGCACGTAACAGTGTGTAACAAAATGGAAGATGTTGGGTATGTTGGAAGAGACAAACGCCCCATCTTGTAGAAACCAAACTGTGTTGAGGTTGATGCGTCGTCTTCTTCCTTCTGGCAGAAAACAATCACGCAACATGGTAACGTAGCGATCTGTGTTAACAGTCACTGTTCGTCCGTTTTAACGAAAAAAAAATAAGGCCCAATAATGCAAGTTCGAGATACGCCACACCAAACAGTTATTTTTTCGCTGTGCAGAAGTTTTACATTGAATCAGTGTTTTGTACCGGTGGCGCATGAAGTAAAATTTCGAGTTTAGAAAAGCCTGAAAATTTGGTTTGGCCGCTCCGCGCTTCGCGCTACGCGACCAAACCAAATTTTCAGGCTTTTCTAAACTCGAAATTTTACTTCATGCTTAGTCTGGGAGTGGAAAACACTCGCTTAAAGCTTCAAATCGAATTCTTTTAACAAACCGAGCATCAGAAAATGCGCAACGTATGCATATGGATACTTACTTCAAAGAAATATTCTCGTTATGAAAATGTTCGGTGTTACATAAAACTCTCTGTATATTTGAATACATCGTAAATTGAATATAAAAAAACTTGTTAAAACGTACGGGGCACGTAAATGTGTCCCATCGTGTGTAACAAAATGGAAGATGTTGGGTACGTTGGAAGAGACAAACGCATCCATCCTGGCCGTGGATGCTGGCGAGCGAGGTTCGCACAAAGGTCGCTTTATATAAAGACATAATGGTGAAATATAACCCTTATCTGGAATAAAAGCCGGGAGATTATGCGCCCCCGGCGCGCTTTGTACGTGCGCCCATATTTTTTAATACAATTTCCGCGTATTTTTCATTTCAGTTCCGCACTAAACTAACTCTCACATACACACATAAGCCGGACAGTAGCGACAGAATGAAACATTTCATTGAAGAAGATATTTTTTTGAAGATTTGCACGTAAAACAAGTTTTTAAATTGGAATTTTACTCAATTAGCTCTGTTGCGTGCTCGGGTTTAACCACTAAACACTCACTGACCGATGTTAGCGGTCGAGCTAAGCGTCTTCGAGGAGTGAAAAACTTCAACGGAGTGTTTGATAAAAATGTGTATATTTGGGAGACGTGCTCCCTTCAACGACTGGCTAACAAGTGATCTTACAACTAAAAACATATTTACAATGGTCGATAAATCCCTCGACCGAGGGTGCAAGAAATGCATTGTCCTTTTTCCTGGAAAAGTGCGCATCTGGTCACTATATGTTCGCGTTTAAGACGATTTTGGTTATTCTTCGAGGGTGGTCAGTGAAAGTGGCCTTATGAGTCTTAATAATCTTATTATAACAATTTGTTAACAATTTAAAATGCTACTTCAAAAAACATTTTCTACGTGAGTTATTAATAAGTACAAAACTTACTTTGTGCAAGACTTTAAGATGTTTTTGTTTTAACTTTATCAAATCTTGGGATTTCAGCACAAAAATGTGGTGTATACAATTAAATTGTCAGTGTTATTAATACCGAATGTGTAGACTTATATTCTACCCTATATACTTGTATACTTATAAGAAAAAATTCCTGTATAAAAATTATAACGAATGTCTATAAACTGTCGACATTTTAGTTGCTTTGAAAAACAAATTACATATCTTAGATTAATTCATACGAGTTGGTGAATCTCCGAAATTTCAAATAAATTTAATTATATGTCATTGGGTAGTGGCACATCACGTAATTTTTTAAAGTGAGAACCTACTGGGATGCCAACAGTTTATAGACACTCGTTATTAAGTGGAAATTAAAAAAATCACGTTTGTGCGAGAGAAATCTATTTATTTTAACGTTTAATCCCGGCGCGTTCACTATTAACGCGCAAATCCACGAATTCCAAACGCCTTGCTTCCGATTCAGCACAACAAACACGATAATTCATGCATCCCTTCGGCAAACAATCCGCCGCAATTATGAGCAGTCTCGCAGCCTGCACGGAATGAATATAAGCGAACACCTAGTCGAGAGCGCAGACATGCATCCCCTGTATGTTTGTGCATGAAACTCGGGAGCGAACAATCTAACATGCAATCAAGATGGAGGCTTATTGGCTCAACACTTCACCGCATGCACACGTAAACATCCCCAGCGTGTGCACATATTGTCTGCACACTAGCGTAAGCACAATCGTTTTCAATTTATGGATAAGCGTGAGATTGAATAGTAATGCACAACAATCGTAATTTATTTAATTTCAAGCTCGATTACTATTGAATACACTGTAGAATCCTTAACTTATCAGCTTGAAATTCATTGCAAGGATTTTATGGGTTCCTGACGCATTAACAACTTTCCGTTTTTGCAGCCCAAAACAATTGAACGTCGCTTTTTTAAGATATTAACGAAATAGCGGATAGCGAGTCGGGTATATCCTATGCGGGTACAGGCGGGGTGCGGGTCCAAAGAATTGGATGTTCCGGTTAGAGTCCTGCGCGGGTCCAATTCTTTGGACCCGCACCCCCGCCTGTACCCGCATAACCTTTATATTGCGCAGGACTCTAACCGGAACATCCAATTCTTTGGATCCGCACCCCGCCTGTACCCGCATATGATATACCCGACTCGCTATCCGCTATTTCGTTAATATCTTAAAAATGCGACAAAGCAATTGTTTTCTGTTTTATGAGGCCATTGTAATTGCTATCACATTTTCTACGACTTTGCCTATTTAACCGAACCTGTAGTTTTAATAATAAGAAAGTGATTAGTTTGTATTGTTATTTTGCGTATTTTGCTTAGCTTAAGGATTATTTATTTATTATATTGTTCTAAGTCTTTTTAATTCATATCGTAACATTCTCACTGTTAAGTTATATTTTGTAAATGGTCCGCCGTATATTAACCCATTAAGCGCTATTGATGCGCACACGCAACAATATTAATTTTTTGTTAATTAAATGACTAAATAAGTTAATTTGATGTATTATATTATTTGACCTGACTTGAAAATGTATGAAGAAAAATGCAAATATTTTGTTATTTAAATATTTCAATTATTACTCACTTCAAAAAAAATTGATATCAGTGTATTTCTAACTTCACAATATTTCAGTGTTTTATACGCGTGGCGCATGAAGTAAAATTTCGAGTTTAGAAAAGCCTGAAAATTTGGTTTGGTCGCTCCGCGAAGCGGAGCGGCCAAACCAAATTTTCAGGCTTTTCTAAACTCGAAATTTTACTTCATGCTTAGTCTGGGAGTGGAAACACTCGTTCTAACCTTCATATTGCACGTTTTTATATAAAATTGATTAATGCCTGAAAATTTACAGCGTATACATTATGTATATTTAAAAAGGAAATTGAAAGTATGTAATACGATAAGTCATTCATAGAAATCATAAAAATAAGTGCAGAATTTTACCAAAAATCAACTTTTAGAGTTAACTCTATAATTGCTTGGCCGTTAATGGGTTAATAAAGATTAATAAAGATCTAGAAAATTAGTACCATCACTGAAATTTGAACGTCATATATAAATAAAAATAAATAATCCTTGTTCAATAACCGATTAGAAAATTAACCGGCGCAGAGTGGTAAAGTAAGTGGATTGTATTTCAAACAATATTATTTTTATGGCTGGATTTTAGCCTGGGAAATATCTTAATTTAATGTCAGTAAATTGCACAATTATTACCAATTTCAAAGGGGATCAGTATTAGTGAAAGAAAGCACAGTAGTTATAATTACAATTTAACATTTATTTTACAAAAACATATTAAATAATTTACACACAGTTTACAAATGTTAACATTTACAAGACGCGTAACCATCAATACGGCATGTAAATTTAGCCGACGAGCGCTAATGGGGTAATTATTTTAATTACTAGTAATGAGTTATTTTACGTATGGTTAATATGATTTAATTTCATCAAAGATCTAGATTTGTTCATGCAAGGTAGTGTGGTGCACAGCGGGATAGGCGGTGGCCCGCCAGGCGTAGCCATCGAAATGGCATAATAAAAAATTTATTATTTTTATTAAAAATGAAAAATCACAAAATGAAATAAAAAGTCGTTTTCGTGCAAAACTCCTGTTTTACCTTTATTGAACGGCGACTACGACACTACAAATGGTGACCCCGACGTGATCGCTAGTGAGACATGCGCAACACCGCCGCAGCAACTGTTACTCCTAACCCACTTCACAGCTGGTAACTCCTCTTCAGAGACCACCGCAGCATCCGTTTCTGACCTCACGCGAGGACAGCAGCCGTTCCCGACCACCGCACGAAAAGACAGGAGCCGTTCCCGATCGAATGCCAAACCCCGTCTCTCGACCTTTCCCTCCGACTTCGAAGACTTCGTTATTTTCCCCGCCGCCAGTCCGATTTATCTCAGGTGACATTTGCCCCCACGTATTTCAAGGACCTTTCACCTTCTTCTGACCTATTCTTTATTCTACTTTGCTTGCTTCCCTTACTTTTTCATCTCCTACGTCATGGAAGAAGCACAATTCGACCCTGCCGTTGAGAAAGTCAGTTGTAGTTTTCATCGACCGTTTTACACGTTGGCCTGATTAACCAGCTTGCCGCTACAACTCCACGCAACAAACCACTTATTTGGTCACAAGCCGCTCTTCGAGCATTTACAACAGTTAAGGCTGCACTCGCCGACTGTGCTACGCTTGGTTTACCTGGCCCTGTTGCGGAGTTAAGCATTATGGTTAAATCGTCACACCGTTTCATTAAGTCATGCTCGGATATTTTAGCACCGCTTAACCAGCTTGCCGCTACAACTCCACGCAACAAACCACTTATCTGGTCACAAGCCGCTCTTCGAGCATTTACAACAGTTAAGGCTGCACTCGCCGACTGTGCTATGCTTGGTTTACCTAACCCTGTTGCGGAGTTAAGCATTATGGTTAATCGTCACACTGTATCACCAATAGCTACTTTTCCGGATCCTGACAACCGTTTCACCGACATACACATCGACATCATCGGCCCTTTGCCAGTTTGCCACACATACAGATACCTTTTAGTTTGCATCGAAATTCTAAATTTTTTACGTTAAATGTTTGGCAGAATCGATTGTTTCCATCGACTGACTTAAACCTTACTATACTTCACAAGTTTCGGTCGCCACTTTTACAAAACAACACTCTGATTCTCCTTTTTCACACACCACACCTCTTAAATCAATCTTTAAACACTCTGAACCGAACCGATCTTATAAACGCTTTAAACGTGTAACGTTCTCTTTCTCTGTTTCTTTTTCTTCTTCCTTTTTCTAGGTCGGGGGTTGTGTGGTGCACAGCGGGATAAATCGGATAGGCGGTGGCGCGCCAGGCGTAGCCATGGAAATGGCATAATAAAAAATTTATTATTATTAAAAATGAAAAATCACAAAATGAAATAAAAAGTCGTTTTCGTGCAAGACTCCTGTTTTACCTTTATTGAACGGCGACTACGACACTACAGTAGAAACAAACTTTAGTTGCACAGAAACCATGTATAGTAAATTTTACATGGTTTCTGTGCAACTAAAGTTTGTTTCTACTGTAGTGTCGTAGTCGCCGTTCAATAAAGGTAAAACAGGAGTCTTGCACGAAAACGACTTTTTATTTCATTTTGTGATTTTTCATTTTTAATGATAATAATAAACACGCAGGGTTGTGTAAGGAATTATTCGCTTACGAATATGTCTTAGCGAGCGCGCGCGGTTGCGGCTCTATTCAAATACAAACGGGTCCTTTTCAGGACCTCCACTTCGCCAGTGGGTATCATTTGGGTTGGTGGTAGTTCTGCTGGGTGTCATCGGATCTCCCAAGGAACATCAAAGTCGACACCCACAACGAATTGCGTGATGATGATGGTATGATGTGATGAGGTACACGATTCGTTGTGAACTACTGTCTTTCGACTTTTTTTTGTTTTCTTCCTGTTACTAAAAGGTTTCAGAATTACCTATGACCAGTTAACTTTTGCCGATTCAAGGGAATCAGCGAATTTAAATCCAATTTTAAAATTGGTATCTTCTTGGGAGTATGCTTTCACATATCCCTACGCAAAATTCAAAATCGAGATCCTTTTCAGAACCTACACTTCGAGAGTGGATATTTTCTGGGTTTGTGGTAGTTTTGCTGGGTGTCATCGGATCTTCCAAGGATTATCAAAGTCGACACCACACAACGAATTGCATGATGATAATGGTATGGTGTTGGTACACGATTCGTTGTAGGAAACTCAGCGCTTCTTACACTTACCGTATTGCGTTCGAGATAGACCCGGTGTCAGCCACTAGGTCTGGAGAATTCCGCGGCGGCCACAGAACTCTGTCTAGGAGATTTTTTTTCTTCCTGCTGTTAAAAGGTTTTAGACATCTGTCTATGACCAGTAAGCATTTCCTGATTCAAGGGAATCAGCGAATTAAATCCAATTGGTATCTTCTTGGGAGTATGCTTTCACATATCCCTAAGCAAAATTAAAAATCGAGGTCCTTTTCAGAACCTCCACTTCGAGAGTGGATATCTTCTGGGTTTGTGGTAGTTTTGTTGGGTGTCATCGGATCTTCCAAGGATTATCAAAGTCGACACCACACAACGAATTGCATGATGATGATGGTATGATGTTGGTACACGATTCGTTGTAGGAAACTCAGCGCTTCTTACACTTACCGTATTGCGTTCGAGATAGATCCGGTGTCAGCCACTAGGTCTAGAGAATTCCGCGGCGGCCACAGAACTCTGTCTAGGAGATTTTTTGTTTTCTTCCTGTTACTAAAAGGTTTCAGAATTAACTATGACCAGTTAACTTTTGCCGATTAAAGGAAATCAGCGAATGTAATCCAATTTTAAAATTGGTATCTTCTTGGGAGTATGCTTGCGCATATCCCTGCCGGAAAATTCAAAATCGAGGTCCTTTCCAGAACCTCCACTTCGAGAGTGGGTATCATTAAGGTTGGTTGGTGGTAGTTCTGCCGGGTGCCATCGGATCTTCCGTAGAAGATCAAAGTCGACACCCACAACGGCTGCGCACCGATGATGATGATGGTGATGAAGGTGTGGTGTGGTGCACTAACCGTTGTGAACTACGACTTTCGACTGATGGCGCGGCGCTTATATGTGTGCGGTAATTATCCGCGGCGGACTGTAGTAGAAATGCATGGTCCGCCCATACGCTAATTATCGACGCGGTAAAATGCGCAGATTTGTGCTTGCTGATTTAACTTTAAATTAAGTTTACAATTAAAGTTACGGTTAAAATAGATTTTAACTTTGGTTATTACTAGAGAATAATATGTTTTATCATTAGCCGCAATATTTGATTAATCATTAGCCGCAATATATAGCAGACCTATTTGCAAGTCTAATTTTTATCCAATTCTCTTTTTCGTGTCCTGTTTTATTGGAATGGAAACTAAACGAAACACGTTCCGATACTCTGCTTAATTGCGGAATTATCAAGGAACGCACTTAGCCGCGGAACTCTGGGAGGAAGTCGCCGCTTAATTTGTTTACGTTGGCATATAATTACGCGCGTTCGTTTGTTCTAGTTTGCATGCAACCGTCTGGCTATTTCTGGACAAACCACTCACACGTAATTACACGTCCTAGTTTGATTATTATATACAAATCAAAAACTTTTTTTTCTTCTGGGTGTTACATATAAATAATATTTAATTTATTTATCTTATATTACATTTATTTATTTATTTTTACTTGCTAGAATGTTAATTTTAGTTTGCATTTATTACTTTGTAATTGGGTTTTTTACTTATTGAGTAATAAAGGTTATTATTATTATTTACACAATGTGTTCGAACATAGGAAAATTTACATTGACGGATGTGAAGTTAGCCATGGATTTCAGCCATAGATTTTCAAATTTCATTATTTCTATACATATTCAAGATAAATAGATTGTTTTTACTTTCGGATGTAAATAAAACATTGAATTAACAAATTGTGATACAAGCACCCTATTTTTCAACCCTAAATATTTTTTATCACACCCTTATATAATAAAAATCAAAGTGCGCCGTCTCCTATAAAAAAGTTAGCAAGAAATAAGGATTCAGCACACGTTAAACTATTATTTAAACAAATAAAATTTGGACAACCTTACTTTTATTATACGAAAAAAAAAGAAACAATATTAGTTGCCAGTCTGAGATAGCGGTCGGACTAATTTTAAAATACTTCAAAGTGCGCCGTCTCCCATAAAAAAGTTAGCAACAAATATGGATTCAACACACATTAAACTATTATTTAAACAAATAAAATTCGGACCACCTTACTTTTATCATACGACAAAAAAAGAAACAATATTAGTCGCCAATCTGAGATAGCGGCCTTCAAATTTTAAAATATTTCAAAGTGCGCCGTCTCCCATTAAAAAGTTAGCAACAAATATGGATACAGCACACATTAAACTATTATTTAAACAAATAAAATTCGGACCAGCTTACTTTATCATACGACAAAAAAAGAAACAATATTAGTCGCCAATCTGAGATGGCTGCCTTCAAATTTTAAAATATTTCAAAGTGCGCCGTCTCCCATTAAAAAGTTAGCAACAAATATGGATTCAGCACACATTAAACTATTATTTAAACAAATAAAATTCAGAACACCTTACGGCACACTTTAAAATATTTTAAGTTTTATCGGACCGCACCCTCAGACTAACGACTGATAATCTTTCTTTTATTTTCGTATGATAAAAATAATGTGGTCCGAATTTTATTTGTTTAAATAATAGTTTAATGTGTGCTGAATCCATATTTGTTGCTAACTTTTTTATGGGATACGGCGCACTTTGAAATATTTTAAGATTTATCCGACCGCTCTCTCAGACTGGCGACTGATATTGTTTCTTTTTTTTCGTATGATAAAAGTAAGGTGGTCCGAATTTCATTTGTTCAAATAATAGTTTAATGTTTTCTGAATCCATATTTGTTGCTAACTGTTTTGTGGCAGACGGCGCACTTTGAAATATTTTAAGATTTATCCGACCGCTCTCTCAGGCTGGTAGTTGATATTGTCTCTTTTTTTTATATGATAAAATGAAGGTGGTCCGAATTTTATTTATTTAAATAATAGTTTAACGTGTGCTGAATCCATATTTGGTACTAACTTTTTTATGGGAGACGGCACACTTTGAAATATTTTAAAATTTGTCCGACCGCTATCTCAGACTGGCGGTTGATATTGTTTTTTTTCTTCGTATGATAAAAGTAATGTGGTCCGAATTTTATTTGTTTAAATAATAGTTTAATGGGTGCTGAATCCATATTTGTTGCTAACTTTTTTATGGTAGACGGAGCACTTTGAAATATTTTAAGATTTATCCGACCGCTCTCTCAGGCTGGCAGTTCATATTGTTTCTTTTTTGTTTTCGTATAATAAAAGTAACGTGGTCCAAATTTTATTTTGTTTAAATAATAGGTTAATGTTTGCTGAATCCATATTTGTTGCTAACTTTTTTATGGCAGACGGCGCACTTTGAAATATTTTAAGATTTATCCGACCGCTCTCTCAGGCTGGCAGTTGATATTGTTTCTTTTTTTTTCGTATAATAAAAGTAAGGTGGTCCGAATTTTTTTTATTCAAATAATAGTTTAATGTGTGCTGAATCCATATTTGTTGCTAACGTTTTTATGGCAAACGGCGCACTTTGAAATATTTTAAGATTTATCCGACCGCTCTCTCAGACTGGCTACTGATATTGTTTTTTTTTTGTATGATAAAAGTAATGTGGTCCGAATGTTCTTTGTTTAAATAATAGTTTAATGTGTGCTGAATCCATATTTGTTGCTAACTTTTTTATGGGAGACGGCACACTTTGAAATATTTAAAAATTTGTCCGACCGCTATCTCAGGCTGGCAGTTGGTATTTTTTCTTTTTTTTTGTATGATAAAAGTAATGTGGTCCGAATTTTATTTGTTTAAATAATAGTTTAATGTGTGCTGAATTCATACTTGTTGCTAACTTTTTTATAGGAGACGACGCACTTTGATTTTTTTTTAAATTTTATTATTTAAGGGTGTGATAAAAAATATTAAGGGTTGAAAATTGGGGTGCTTGTATCACAATTTGTTAATTCAATGTTTTATTTACACCCTAAAGTAAAAACAATCTATTTATCTTGAATATGTATAGAAATAATAAAATTTGAAAATCTATGGCTAACTTCACATCCGTTTTACATTGAACACTTTCTGGCATGTTCGGTGTTACATAAAACTATCTGTATATGAAAGGTGGTGACTACGTGTGAGTGAATCTCAAATAACAGTTTTCTGTATTTCTTACTAATACATACGCACGTCCTACACATCTACACGCACACCAACAGAAATATATGTTCAAGCACTAAGATTATGATGCGCCGACATATATGATAAAAATAAACTAATCTTCAGGCAGAACGACTCACCTGGATAGGGTTAAAAGCGCTCATATCTAATTGTCTCGACTAAAAACGCACAAAATCGACTTAAGGCGGAGAAAATCGCATAAACTCGGTCAAAGTCGCGTGAACTCGACACTCGACTTAACACATGGGAAATCGCATGCAATGAATCTATGACTCGACTTAACACGTAGGTTAGGTCAGGTTAGGTTTAGTGGTTAAAACCTACAGAAACAGAAACAGAAATATATTTTCAAGCACTGGTTCGGGACTATACTGATACAGGCGTTGAATCCTGAAACGCGTATATAGTTATCCGGTGAATGAATGAATACTGAACACAAATTCATATTCTTGATAGAAATACTTGTGCTTGTGTTTCTGATAGTCAAAAATCCTACTAGATGACGCCAAAAAAAGGAACATGGGCGGTCACCCAGGGAACATGAGCTGTCACCCCGAGAACATGAGCTGTCACCCTCCACTTGAATGTACATACCGAACAAGTTCTTTGTCCGAATATTTAAGCCAATGTGTTATTATACTTTAATTTAATAAAGAGGCATTTACTGGATAACATTCATTGGCTAGTGCTAACAATAGATGGCGCTATTATTGCTAGTACAAGCTAATTTATACCCTCTATTGAATTTTAATGTGCAGATGTACTTCAATAAAACCCATCATTTATATTACTACCCTAATTATAAAATATTTGTTTTGTTAACGAATTTTATTCTATTTCAACTATGCTAATTAACGAAGTAATTAACTATAGTCCCAGTATTAAATTAATTAATTTTTAATCATCTAGCGAATTCATACAATATAATGATTATTTAATCAAGCTCGAAGCTGTGAACAGTCTTCAAAATTCACCCGGCTCCTTCGCCATATTCGCAAAGCCACTCCGGGGGGTGGTGACCACACCCCGGATTCGTGCCACCGACGTCAATCTAATAAATGTCACTGTACCGCTGGTTGTGCGCTATGAACGGCCAAATTAATTAGATCCCGCCCTTCCACACTCACCCACGTCCCTAATGACGTTTCAATTATGCACACGGCGATGCAGCAAATAGAACAGATCGTGTTTCCTGAACGTACTCACGATGCAAATAATTACAGTTTTAATTCGTGATTCGAATTATGCAGATCGTGTTTCCTATATTTATTCACACAACAAATCATAATTACAATTTCAATTCGTGATACGAATTATACAGATAATATTTCCATTATTGATTCACACAACAAATTGCATGTTTAACTTGTGATGCAGAATTATTTTACAATAATTTTGGTAAAATCTGAACCCCTACTTTACATTGCTCATTATTTAAATTATTAGGTGCCATTAATGCAATAACGCAACGTTTTTATTTAATATTTTTCATATTACTAAATTTAATTTAATTTAATTTGTTTACGGAATCTCTATTTTACAATCTATATTTTCATTTACAAAGAATAGTAATACTAATAGTAAAAACATAACATAATTGGTGCGTTAAACTTAAACATGTTACTTCACGTCCCAAAATAGTTCAACAAATCCTTACAATTATAAATTTATTATTGAATTAATTGAATTAATTTACTACATTGTAAAGTGCGGTAATTTAAAATATGATTTAGAGTAGGCTTTGAATTTTAAATTAGATTGGCACTACTAACTGCTAACACATAGTTTACCATAACCTTAAATTTATTCCATCATTAAATTAGGATTCTGGGCAACCTCACAAAAAAATGCCGGCTACTCTAAATCATAATTTAAACGATCGCATGGTATTATTTGACCTGACTTAAGACTGCGTGAAGAAAATGATCAATATTTTGTTATTCAAATATTTGGATCATTAATCATTAAAATAGTGTTCAGTGTATTTCTAACTTCGCAATATTTCAGAGTTTTATACGCGTGGCGCATGAAGTAAAATTTCGAGTTTAGAAAAGCCTTAAAATTTGGTTTGGTCGCGTAGCGCGTAGCGCTACGCGACCAAACCAAATTTTAAGGCTTTTCTAAACTCGAAATTTTACTTCATGCTTAGTCTGGGAGTGGAAACACTCGTTCTAAACTTCAAATTGGACGCTTTCATAAAATCGACGAACGCCTGTAAATGTACAGCTTATACATTAAGTATATTTAAACAAAAAATGTCCAGTATGTAATGAATGTATAACAAGTCATTCATAGAAATCATAAAAATAAGCGCAAAATTTTACTTAAAATCAACTTTTAGAGTTAACCCCATAATTCCTTGGCCGTTAATGGGTGAGTTAAATCCAGATACCGCGATGACAAATTATTTAAATTTCACAGCGGCTACATTAGGACACCTCACTTTCAATTCACTAATTAATTCGAGAAATGCGAGAAATACACAAGGTGTGATTAATTTATTAAATCCATATTCGATTCTAAAGTTTCTTTTGCAAGCAGCCTAGTTTTGCCACGTTGAAATGCACGTGCACGCGCCATCTGCGCTTGTAATTAATCACCGCTGGAGGCTAGGAGCGCGAGGGGTTGGCTCCATCCCCGAAATTCCGCTGAGCAAGGGCGAGGGCGGCGTGGCTCAATATTCCGTTGTGTAACGAGGTCAGTTTTACACATTACGTTGGGGAGAATATCGCGTGCCCTTTTCCTACACAGGCTTCATTAATAACGTTAGAAATACAGTCAACACTTTTTACTACAATATTCAGTATATACATGATACCATACCATATACATGTAGCGAGCACAATAATCATTGAATTCAAGGCTCGATATTATTATCATTTAACGTAAACTACCATAACCACATAAACAATATCAATAAAAAATCACTTAACAATAAATATACTGCCTGATGAAGCCACTGTGTGGCGAAACAATTGTTGCAGTGTCAATCTATAAACAGTGAAATCTTAGCCAAGTGTGTTATTTACTAAAAGTGTTGATATGGAATTTCACCAAGTAAAAGCCTCAACGATTAAATTAATAAATATACTGTCCCTTTTCCTAAATTAGAAAACAAGGTTGTCCAAAACCGCGTCTCACAAAGTTCCCTGCTCTCGAGACTCTCACAGTCTCTTGCCGTCTGTCCCGCTCTTTCCTGTTCCGCTAGTTTTGTTCTCCTCGCACATGGGGAAGTCCTGGGTTCCCATGTACGCATTTCCAATTCTGGGGATCCCATCGCTAAGATTACGATGCGCCGACATATATGATAAAAATTAACTAATCTTCAGGTAGAACGACTCATCCGGACAGGGCTAAAAGCGCTCATCTCGAATTGTCTCGACTAAAAACGCACAAAATCGACTTAAGATGTAGATAATCGCATATACTCGGTTAAAGTCGCGTGAACTCGCTAAAAACAGAGTGACGGAATGGATGAGAGGGGATGGAGCCGGAGTAAGGACGCTAGAGAATTGGGGGGAGGAGAAGGAAAGTAGGAGGAAGAGAGGGAGTAGCGATTAGTGTTAGCTACACACTAATCGCTACCCCCTCTCTTCTGTAATAAACTGTAATGTAGTATGCTAATAAATATATGTGTTTAATTGAATTCACTTGGTTTGTTTTTTAGTAAAACAAACCAAGTGAATTCAATTAAACACCTATATTTAGTAGAAATGTTTTACCAAGTGAATAATGAGAAACAAGTTAATAATATGCTAGTAAAGATTTTTTTTCATTCTAAGATTCGACTTAACACGTAGGTTAGGTTAGGTTAGGTTATGTTCTAGTGGTTGCACCCCACGAGAAAGTGCACACTTAAGGGGCCACATAGGAGCCATTGTAATGACACGGTTATTCCTTTCCTCATGAGAACAATTTGGGGCCACTGATGAACTTTGTAAGATTCTTGACGTCTATCAAAACAAGGTCAGAGATCTGTACAGGGTCGGCCTAAGTAGGAATTTCTTGTTCCGGCAAGGGAGGGACATTGACAGAGGTAGTGGAGAACGCTTTCCTTTTCCTCTTCGTCAAGGCATCCTCTACAGTAGTAATTATATAATATACCCAACCTCTGAGCGTGTACACCAAAGGGGCAGTGTCCCGTAATAATGCCCAATTTGTGAGTGATGTCACTCCCCTTTAGTAAGATAAGTGAATCGCTTCTTTTCCTGTCACATCGAGGCCATAACTGCCTTGCGATGCTAGAGGTGTTTGAAATGATGTTACTGAGGATCGCCTTGCTTGTCGCTAAGGGGATTCCTGGGTTTTGGTTAATTGAGAACGAGTCTAGCTTCGTTCCGTTCTTTGTCTACTCGCCCGCTGTGTCGTTACCTGGGCTGTTGCTCTTGCCTGGTACCCAGATAAGATGTGTCTCAATCGCCAGTTCTTTCAATGCCTTTCGGCAGACAGACACTTCCTTCGAGGAGCTACTTACGTTTGTTAGCGCCTTAATAGTAGCTTGGCTATGATGTTACTGAAGATCGCCCTGCTTGTCGCTAAGGGGATTCCTGGGTTTTGGTTAATTGAGGACGAGTGTAGCTTCGTTCCGTTCTTTGCCAACTGATCCGCTGTATCGTTACCTTGGTTGTTGCTGTAGTCTGGCAACCGCCAGTTCATTCAATGCCTTTCGGCAGTCAGACACTACCTTCGAGGAGCTACTTACGCTTGTTAGCGCGTTAATAGCAGCTCGGCTGTGATGTTACTGAGGATTGCCTTGCTTGTCGCTAAGGGGATTCCTTGGTTTTTGTTAATTGAGAACGAGTCTAGCTTCGTTCCGTTCTTTGTCAGCTCGCCCGCTGTGTCGTTACCTTGGTTATTGCTGTGGCCTGGTACCCAGATGAGATGTGTCTGAACCGCCAGTTCATTCAATGCCTTTCGGCAGTTAGACCCTACCTTCGAGGAGCTACTTACGCTTGTTAGCGCCTTAATAGCAGCTTGGCTACGATGTTACTGAGGATCGCTTTGCTTGTCGCTAAGGGGATTCCTGGGTTTTGGTTAGTTGAGGACGAGTGTAGCTTTGTTCCGTTCTTTGCCAACTGATCCGCTGTATCGTTACCTTGGTTGTTGCTGTGGCCTGGTACCCAGATGAGATGTGTCTGAACCGCCAGTTTATTCAATGCCTTTCGGCAGTTAGACACTACCTTCGAGGAGCTACTGAAGCTTGTTAGCGCCTTAATAGCAGCATGGCTATTTGGACCTGTCTAGCAGTTGTCCTATTAACCTTTAGCCACACTGCGGCTGTCTTGATTGCCATCACCTTCGCCTGCAAAACGCTGCAGTGTTTTCGCAATCTGAAGGAGATACGAATGTTCAGGTCCTCACAGAAGACCCCTTCCCTCATATTATCGTCGCTTTCAGATCCATCCGTAAAGACGCTAAGTCAGTCTGTTTTCCGTCCTGAGATCCACTCAGGACGGAGAACATATTACCGAAGCCAGGGGTTAGGAAACAGCGGTCGACGACGTTCGACGTTCGACGTTCGACTGTCGACTGCCGTAAGACGTTGCGGGTCCGTTTTTAGCCTGTCAATACCGTATTAGCAGGCTAAAAACGGACCCGCAAGGACACACAAAAATCACACAGGAATTTGTCGGTGTACCGATAACACCGACAAATTCCTTTTGGATTTTTGTGTCCTTGCGGGTCCGTTTTTAGCCTGCTAATGCGGTATTAGCAGGCTAAAAACGGACCCGCAACGTCTTACGGCAGTTGATAGCGCGGTCTGCTTACCTAAGAGATCCACCGGGGTCAAGTTGAGGATAACAATGGATAATGCACCTTTCCAAATGCTTGCAGGTGGATTATCTTATCAAGCGCTGTTCGCCAAATGAAAGATCCGTAGTACAGAATAGGTCTTACTATAGCTTTGTAGAGCCAGCAGGTGATGTTAGGCTTCATACCTCATCTTTTATCTACCGCTTTATTATAGGAGTACAGCCCGACAGTCGCTTTCTGTACTCTCTCTTGAATGTTGGATTTTCAGCTAAGCTTACGGTCAAGTATGATACCCAGATACTTGGCTTGTTTTTTGATCTCTAGCTCTTTTTCCATTTATTCATGATATAACACAAGTTTTACATTCGTCACAGTAAATAAATCAGCAAGTAGATTAGGAACAATAATTAAAAGGACAATAATGATAGTTAAAAATGCATTAAAATAAAATGTAATCTTGGTAGAATCAGGCATCATATTAGCGCAACTTGCAAGGTGTGTCTGTGTGAGTAAAGTAAGTGGATAATGTATAGATAAAACTTATAATGTAAGTATCACAGAATATGAATTACAATTTAAGTGGATAATGTATAGACAAAACTTATAATGTAACTATCACAGAATATGAATTACAATTTAGGATTTCCCAGTAGGGTAGGCAGTCTAAAACTGGGGATTTTGTGCTTTCTAGTGAAAAGAACTAACTCAGTCTTGTGTGGATTGACACCAAGGCCACACCTTATACACTTCTGGGTTAGTTTTGCTAATGCCTGCTGTATTAGCTGCGACATTATGTCAGGATGCTTGCCTGAAATGGCTAAAGCCACGTCATCTGCACAAGCAAGTACCTTGCACCCAAAGTTTCCTAGTTCCAGGAGTAGCTCATTGAGTGCAAGGTTCCAGAGGAGCGGAGATAGAACCCCACCTTGGGGAGTGCCTCTGCTAAGGTAGAGTTAGGTTCCGCTGTGGCGTAGCGGTGATGAGCGCTTGCTAAAACGCGGGCGATTCCGGGTTCAAACCCAGGTGCCGGCATTTCGGATGTGGTTTTTCTGCAGTTTTCCCACATCTCTAGTATCGAATGATAGAAATGTACCTACAACATCTATAAGCCGCCTACAGACGAAAGATGGGCTACAATAATAATAAGCTTCCTGTCCCCCGCACAAGCGCTGAGCTTATGGGGCCTGTAGAAATACAAGTTGAGATTAGAAGGATTATTATTATAACATGCCTCTTTATAAAAGTGTTGCCCAGTTTGGAGATGATTTTTCTATCTCGGAGCAACTTTCCTATAAAGCCACACACGTCTTCCTCTATTCCCATTGCTTTTAGAGCGGACACAAATATTCCAGGTTACCCATTGTTGAACGCTCCCTCTATGTCGAGGAAGGCCACTAGTGTAACTCCTGGTGTCTCATTGATCCTTCGATTAGATTAATCAAAGAGTGTAAAGCCGTTCCAACGTATCTTCTTTTAGTATATGCACGCTGAGAGGTTGGCAGCAGTTGGGAATCTAAGCTCCCTTTTATGTAAACATCAACCAGTCTTTCAAGCGTTTTAAGCAAAAATGAGGACAGACTTATAGGCTTGTAATCCTTAGGTTTTGTGTGAAAGATCTTTCCGCTTTTAGGGATAAAGATAACCTCCACCTCTTTACACATCTTTGAGATACAGGAAAGATTAGAACAAGCAAAGACATTAGATTAGAACAAGCAAACATCGTTTCCAACCAGGGCCTGTAATCCTGATTTGTGTGGGAGATCTTTCCGCTTTTAGGGATAAAAATAACCTCCACCTCTTTCCACATCTTTGGGATATAGGAACGATTAGGACAAGTAACGAACATCTTTACCCGGCCGATGTCTGATTCCATCAGACCCGGGCCAATTTAAAAGGCTTGAAGCTTTTTATGCTCCATAATAGCTTATCTCTGTTTACTATCTTTTGGACTGGGCATTGAGAATTCGGAACTGCTATAGTAGCTTCCACTCCTCGTTCTTCTCCGGGATTCAACACGAATTTAGCTAAAAACCGCGTAGACCCAACTCAACACGTGAAAAATCGCATACATTTAGTCAGAGTCCCGTGAAATTGAATAAATGCAGCTTAGACTCGACTTAACACATGGAAAATCTTATGCACTTGGTCTAAGTCGCGTCAATGTCTCTAATAAGCGAGTTAAAACGTGTTAAATCGCACATACTTGGTCAGAGTTGCGTGAACTTGGCTAAAAGCAAAAGCCGGGCAGACTCGACTTAATACATAGAAAATTGCATGCACTGGACTTAACACGTGGAAAACCGCATGAACTAAAATCGTCACACTGCTGCGAAAGGTTCCAGAGTCAAATTGTTATAGTCCTGTTGAGATCTCCATTTCACCTAAAAAATTTAAATCGTGGTTAATAGATGTATTGTATTCATATTGCTAGTAGTACTTAGTTATTTAAGGCGATGAGGCATGAAAACTTTCAGAATACTAACTGATAATGACATAACCTCCTTTTTTACGCACCATGATTTCTTTACGCGCGCATTTACCCGCCAACATATTTAATTAGGCTAAGCACATTTAACTTACCTTGAATTCGTAATAATAATGGTGAGTTTTCACTCTTCCCCTGTTCGCACACACTTTATATCAAAATGACAAAATTAGCTGAGAAACGGACACCAATGTCGCCAACGTTAAAAAGTAAAAATCGCAAGATTTTGCGATATTGCAACACTCCGAGCTTGCTTACTAAAGCAATTGTGTTAATTCGGTACGTAGGAAATAAAACACGATCGTTTGAGAATTTTCACAGTTTTGAATGTCGAACACTGCGACAATTGTTTCGCCACACAGTGGCTTCACCAGGCAGATGAGTAATTACTCATCTGCCTGATGAAGCCACTGTGTGGCGAAACAATTGTCGCAGTGTGCGACATTAAAAACTGTGAAAATTCTCAAACGATCGTGTTTTATTTCCTACATATTATGGAATTTCACCAAGTAACAGCCTCATCTATCCAATATTTAATTCGGTACTTTCGCATAAGGTGGAATAGGTATGAGGCCTGACTAATAAAGCACAAAGGCTTGATGTGGAAGGTTTTAACTTGAATACATTGCTTAAGTATCTTAGTAGACGCTAACGAGTTTACATACTTCTAGGTTTGGTTAGGTTACTTTAGTAGAAAGGTTTGCAATAGAATAACTTGTGTCATTTTTCGCCCGATGCCTGTTCCACATGGACGTGGTACTTATACAACTAACGAACAAATGTATACAAATTTGTTGGCCTCATACTTAATAGACGAAGATATCATTACTTTTTTCGAAACAGTTGCGATTGACACTAATATCGTTCAAACTAATTAAACAGAAGTTATTTCACAGAAAAAGTTGTTTTTTTTCAATACAAATTCGATCTTATGGGACTTCTACCTTTTCGCTTTGACCTAATGGGATTCGATCTTATGGTATTCGACCTTATGGGGGGGATCCGTTAATTCCAATGGTGCATGACGCTTCTCTTTAAGCATGACTTAAAATATAAGCCCAACTTACAATGTTACGTTTAACAAAAAATTGTGCAAGTTGGCATAAATCGCGTAAATTTGCCTAATAAACGCACTAACTCGACTTAAAACGTGGAAAATCGCACACGCTAAGTCAGAGTGGCGTAAACTCGGCTAAAGACCGAGCAGACTCGACTTAACACGTGGAAAACCGCATACACTCGGTCAGAGTCGCGTGAACTCGGCTAAAGACCGTTTGTGCGCGGTTTTTAGCCGAGTTTACGCGACTCTGACCGAGTGTATGAGACTGAATCATTGAAAAATTCAGTATGTATATTTAAAACTTCACAATATTTCAGTGTTTTATACGAGTGGGGTATGAAGTAAAATTTCGAGTTTAGAAGAGCCTGAAAATGAGGATTCGCCGGGGCGCGACAGTGCAGGCACATTGTGCAGAGAAATATAACAATGATTTTACGACTTTATTCGATTTGTTTTAAGCAAAACTAAAAATTCCAGCATGTATCTTCATTCTACGTATTTGTGGTAAACACAAAACGTAACCTTTGGATATTTATTCGGGACGTATTCCGTAACACAGAAACCAATTTAGATAGTCTCCCCATTGGAAATAATATATGTGACGTCTATGTGCACAAAACTGCCGGCCGACATGAAATAAATTCGACCAATAAATATGTTTTATGGTGGCGTGTCTCTACTATACACTCGTATTTATATTTAGTATAGGAACGCCGGTGCGCTTCACCACCTTACACCCACAGAAAAATATAACTCAAAACAAAAAACGCTAACTAAAGAATTAGATCTGGAAAATGCCAAACAAAGGATTAACTTAAGTTAGTTTGATATGTTCTAAAGGCAAAATTTACAATTACAGATCGGTTTTATTATATATATCATAATTACAGATCAATTGTACTAGTAGTTTATTTCTGAATTCAATTTTAAGCTTTAAACGAGTGTTTTCCACTCCCAGGCTAAGCATGAAGTAAAATTTCGAGTTTAGAAAAGCCCCGTGAAAATTTGTCGAGGGTCGCGCAGCGACCCGAGACAAATTTTCTGGGCTTTTCTAAACTCGAAATTTTACTTCATGCGCCACGCGTATAAGATACTGATTTCAAGTGAAGTTCACTTGTTTACAATATTTAAATGTTGTCAGTGTTTAATACGCGTGGCGCATGAAGTAAAATTTCGAGTTTAGAAAAGCCCAGAAAATTTGTCTCGGGTCGCTGCGCGACCCTCGACAAATTTTCACGGGGCTTTTCTAAACTCGAAATTTTACTTCATGCTTAGTCTGGGAGTGGAAACACTCGTTTAAAGCTACAAATTGAACTCTTTAGAAAAAAAGCGTATACATATTTATACTTATAAGGAAAATACCCTGTAATGTATAACTAATAGAAATATACCCTGTATGTATACTTGAAAGAAATATACCTTGTATGTATACTTAAAAGATAAATTCCCTGTAAGTGAATTACATGAATATTCACGTGTAGTTCATCATTTAACTCTAGATCTGCAGTTAATCTATGAACTATAGGCAAATAAATATATGATCAGCATGGAATCTTCGAGCAGTATACCAATAACAGATGAGCTAAGTGGAAAAGAAGTACAAGTGACATGTGATTTATTTGTGCAAATTGGAGATAAAGTTTAACTTGTATGGAAAAATCTGTGGACGTCAAATGAATAACATTGTATACAATATTGAGAGATACACATATTTAATTACTACTATTATAGCTAAGCCACACCTACTTATATAGCTAAGCCACGCCTACTATTATAGCTAAGCCACGCCTACTATTATAGCTAAGCCACGCGTACTATTATAGCTAAGCCACGCGTACTATTATAGCTAAGCCACACCTACTATCATATCTAGGCTACGTGTAGTGTTGTATCTAAACCACACTTACTATTGTATCTAAGCCAAACCTTCCATTATATCTAAGCCACGCCCACTATTATATCTTAACCACGTGTACCATTGCCCCTATTAATTTCTCACGATTGTTAATATATCGAAGCAAAATAAAATAAATATTTAATTCAAGCTCAATAAAACATTAAAGCCAACTCTAATTTTGTTTAACTTGTATGGAAAAATCTGTAGACATCAAATGAATAACATTGTATACAATATTGAGAGATACACATATTTAATTACACCATTTTTTCTATCACTAAATATGAATCTCATTTGTAGATATTATATGTTCACTAAAAAAAACCTCTAGAGTGCCATAATTTAATCTTTTTTTCAAATGTAAGTTGACTACATGCTTCAGGAAATGACATATAAAACGTCAGACATAATAATTATAATGGATGTACTTATACCAAGTTTTATTAAAATTGCAGTTACAACACTTTTCCACTAAAGCCCTCAATTATTTGATCTGTAGTTCATCTATGCTCTCTAGATTTATTAATATCAATACTGTAGTTCATCAATGAACCGTAAATCAATAAATATTTGAACCTTTTAGTCTGGATAGTAAAAAGCGTCGCGACGCCCTCGTTCTCTCTTTCACTCGTTCTCTTTCCTGTTAATTATAAAGAATGGGACGTGCCTTAGCCTTAATGTGTTTTATCGTCGTGTTTGTTGTCCGAACTCTGCTTTGTATGCACTTTATCATCTTCGTACTGTTTCGCGAAACGGAATCAAAATAATAATTACGCGATAAATAATCTTCGCACGCAGCGACGATTTATAAATAGCGACCCATTAATTGGCTCTTGTGACTCTTAACGCGCTTTATATCCTCGATGAAAAATATTTGCTCATACGTTTAATCATTTGAGTTTTTATTTACATTTACAGGTTTGAATATTTTGTAAATATTTGCTAATTTGATTTTTTTTACACATTTACAGGTTTAAAAGATTTCTTTGTGGGTACATAACCGTACGTTATGCTCTCAAGAGGGGTGTCATTTTTTAAAATTACGATTTTATGCGCACATACAGGATGCATCTTGGGTGCCACCGCAGAATGTGCCAAATGCACACTAAATTACAATTTGCGTGAAAAACTACGGCCTCCCGTTAAATTATTGCTCTGCACCGGACCTGGATATACTAAAACCTATTTCATACACACACACACTCACAAAGGTGCATTACACTATAAATTGTGTGTAAAAATATGTTGAATTATGTGAAATATAAAAAAATAACGTAAATGTAGTTATTTCATGTTTTACAGTTGCTTATAATTTAACATATTTTACAGGCTATTTAACTTAAGCATAATTCCTCGCTTAATTTAAACCTAATATCCTATCTAAGCAACGCCCACTACTGTATCCAAACCATCTCTACTGTTTTATCTAAGCCACGTCTACTATTATATCTAAGCCACGCCTACTATTATATCTAGACTATGCCTAGTGTTGTATATAAACCACGCCTACTATTGTATCTAAGCCAAACCTTTCATTAAATCTAAGTTATATAACTTAAGCATAATTCCTCGCTTAATTTAAACCTATTATCCTAAGCAACGCCTACTACTGTATCCAAACCATATCTACTGTTTTATCTAAGCCACGTCTACTATTATATCTAAGCCACGCCTACTATTATATCTAGACTATGCCTAGTGTTGTATATAAACCACGCCTACTATTGTATCTAAGCCAAACCTTTCATTAAATCTAAGTTATATAAATTAAGCATAATTCCTCGCTTAATTTAAACCTATTATCCTATCTAAGCAACGCCTACTACTGTATCCAAACCATCTCTACTGTTTTATCTAAGCCACGTCTACTATTATATTTAAGCCACGCCTACTATTATATCTAGGTTATGCTTAGTGTTGTACATAAATCACGCCTATTATTGTATCTAAGCCAAACCTCCCATTAAATCTAAGCCATGCCTAGTATTATATCTTAACCACCTGTACCATTTCCTCTAAGCCCCGTTTGTTATTATTATCTCACGATTGTTATTATATCGAATCAAAATAAAATCAATATTCAATTTAAGCTTAATAAAACATTAAAGCCAACTCTAATTTTGTCTCCAAATCACTTTAACTATTGCATCCGAGGCACACCTACTATCATATCGAAGCAAAATAAAATCAATATTCAATTCAAGCTCAATAAAACATTAAAGCCAACTCTAATTTTGTTTCCAAATCACCTTTACTATTGCATCTAAGCCACACCTACTATCATATCGAAGCTACGATTACTATTACATCCAGATCATGCTTACTAAGCTTGTACTTAATTTAAACTTAAATTGGATCAACACTAACACAACAGTAAAGTTCAGCATTGGACTTCGACTGGGCGGCTACTGGTTTGCGACTGGAATGCGAATGATGGACTACTGAATTGCGACTGGACTGCGACTGAATTGCGACTAGAATGAAATTAGTCAGATACTAAACCGAGACTATACCTAATAAAGACTAGATCAAGACTAAGCTACTATCATATCGAAGCAAAATAAAATCAATATTTAATTCAAGCTCAATACAACATTAAAGCCAACTCTAATTTTGTTTCCAAATCATCTTTACTATTGCATCTAAGCCACACCTACTATCATATCGAAGCTACGATTACTATTACATCCAGATCATGCTTACTAAGCTTGTACTTAATTTAAACTTAAATTGGATCAACACTAACACAACAACAAAGTTCAGCATTGGACTTCGACTGGGTGGCTACTGGGTTGCGACTGGAATGCTAATGGAGGACTACTGGATTGCGACTGGACTGCGACTGAATTGCGATAAAATGAAATTAGTCAGATACTAAACCGAGACTCTAATTAATAAAGACTAGATCAAGACTAAGCTTGTACTTAATTTGAACTTAAACTGGATCAACACTAAAATTAGATTAAAGTTCAGCATTGGACTACGACTGGACGGCTACTGGATTGCGACTGGACTGCGAATAGACGACTACTGGATTGCGACTGGAGCGCGAATTGACGGCTACTGGATTACGACCGGAATGAGAATGGGCGGCTACTGGATTGCGACTGGACAGTGACTGCATTAGACAGGGCTATTCAAATAGAAGAAACAGATTTCAAACATTTATTTTTTCCAAACTACAAAAGTTAGAACTATAATTCCAACGTTCCTGGACAGACAAAAGTTTAAAATTTGAACAGTCCAGACAAAAGTTCCAACTACGGCCGCATTGGCGCTGTTGCTTGTCATTTTGATTGTGTGTAGCAAAATGGCGATACAACAAGAAAAAGCACTTTGTGTGCTGCAAGTAGCAAAACTAGAGTCCATTATTGAAGTTCAACGTGCTTTTTACTGCCTCGTCACAAGCAGATTTACGAGTGGCATCGAAAATTCGTAGACAATGGTTGCATCTACAAACAAAAAATCACGGGACGTCCACGCACATCGAATGAAAATGTCGAGCGTATTCGTACAGTTTTCGAAAGGAGCCCAAAAAAATCGACAGCACGCATGGTGCTCATATTGAATGTATAAAATATTGAACTTTTCTCTTTCCAGGAACGTTCTAATTGTGTTTCTATCTTTTGTAGTTTAGAAGAAATAAATGTTTAAAATCTATTCCTTTATTTTGAATAGCCCTGTGTTTAAGCCACGCCTACTATTGTATCTAAACCGCACCTAGTATTATATAAACTATGGCTACTATCTCTGCCACACCTACTTCTATAATTAAACCACGTCTACTATTTAACTTAAGTCGGTCCTGTTATTATAAGTCTAATTCTCCATACCCGATTTCTCGTCTAATGTGTACTTAAAGTGCTAGCACAATGTCTTGTAAGTTTTAATCCATAGCAATAATTTCAATATCTACACAATTAAAATCAACTGCACACAAACCTCTCGCCGGCGGGGACTTTGCAATAAAGCTGCGAAAGCAAATATCCTAAGCATTTCTGCATAATTGGGATAAGGGGCTTACAAAAATAATCGCATTATTTTTATACGGAATCATGTACTGCCACTCGCTCACCGCAGATTGTAATCAAATCAATAAGAGAGAAACACGAATGCACCGACCGCACAACGGCCAAAAAGAGTTTGACAAAAAGGAACAAGACCCGCAGCGCGAACAATACCCGCACACAAAGAGAGATAAAATTATAATAAAACAAAGACAAAGGTTGCTGGATTGAATCATCAGATTGGCCTGACGTAAATAGGGCTGCAATTACGGGACGCAGGAATAATACACTCTGCAGTGAGAGAGAGACGGAATTATATAAATAATACACTGTGATGTGAAAGAGGGATGGAATTATGTCGGAGTATAATACACTGTGAAGAGATGGAGAAAGAGGGGATTGTATGTAATAAGCTGGGAAAAGCGAGAGAGAGAGTGAATCGAGGGTGGAATTATGTCGTCGCCGGCGCGCCGAACAAAAGAGCGTCTCAAATGTTCGCGTAATGTGAACATGACATTAGCGAATGCTGAACACTGGCTGCTAATTAATTATTGGGAATGGCGAAGTGTCGGAGATCTGGTTGCGCGGCCCGTACTATTGCAAACAGCGGTTTCGAATATTCATGATGCTTTGTGTGTATTTATAGATCCACCAAGATTGTGGTTGAATAAATAAACTTGTTGTAAATTTTGTTACGAGAAATTTAATATACAAGACATTTTACTTGTATCAAACTATTTAAACATATTTCAGTCTAAGTATTAGTTTTAGTTCAGTCTAATTCCAGTTAAAACGCGCCCTAAATTCAGTCGCAGTCGAGGCTCGACACAGTCTTAGGCTGAACTTTAACTCTTATTTAAATTTTGATAAAATCTAAGTTCAAATTAATTCCAAGCTCAGTCTCGATCCAGTCTATATCAAGTCTAAACTCTCAGTACAATAAGCCACCTAGGCTGCAGTGCATCCGGATCCGAAAGGATTTTTTTTCCTGTGGGGGCCAGGAAAAAGAAAAGTCTAAACTCGGTTCAGTGTCTGTCCAATTTTAGTCCAGTCGCAGTCCAGTCGCAATTCAGTAGCCGTCCATTCGCACTCCAGTTGCAATCGAGTAGCCGTCCAGTCGAAGTCCAATCTCTAATTTTAGTGTTGATCCAATTTAAGTTCAAATTAAGTACACGCTTAGTCTTGATCTAGTCTCTATTAAGTACAGTCTGGATTGCGCAGTCCAGTCGCAATCCAGTAGTCTTCCATTTACACTCCAATCGCAACCCAGTAGCCACCCAGTCGAAGTCCAATGCTAAACTTTACTCTTGTGTTAGTGTTGATCCAATTTAAGTTTAAATTAAGTACAAGCTTAGTCTTGATCTAGTCTATATCAAGTCTAGTCTCAATTCAGTGTCTATATAATTTTATTCTAGCTTGGTCTCGATCTGGACTATATCAAGTCCATTTACACTCC
The DNA here is from genome assembly GCA_932526585.2 of Philonthus cognatus. Lineage (NCBI taxonomy): Eukaryota > Metazoa > Arthropoda > Insecta > Coleoptera > Staphylinidae > Philonthus > Philonthus cognatus. The sequence goes on along the minus strand of OW052251.1, from coordinate 11,813,968 downwards.
AGTCGCATTCCAGTAGCCGCCCAGTCAATAGTTGAACCAATAGTTGAACCTTACTCTTATTTCAGTGATGATCTAATTTAAGTTCAAACTAAGTACAAGCTTAGTCTTGATCTAGTTTATATCAAGTTCTCTCTCGTTTCAGTATCTGTATAATTTCATTCTAGTTGCAATTCAGTCGTAGCCCAGTCGAAGTCCAATAGCTAAACTTTACTTTTATGTTAATCCAATTTAAGTACAAACTTAGTCTTGATCTAGTTTATATCAAGTCCAGTCGCGGTTAAGTCGCAATCCAATAGCAGTCTAGTCAGAGTTTGTTACAGTTCAATAGCAGTCCAGTCGCAGTCGCAATCCAGTCACAGTTCAGTCGTTGTCCAATAGTCTCGCAAACTAGTAGCAGTCCAGTCGCTGTCCGATAATCCAGTCATAACCCAGTCGCGGTTAAGTCCCAATTCAATAGCAGTCTAGTTACAGTTCTGTCACAGTTCAATAGAAGTCCAGTCGCAGTCACAATCCAGTCACAGTTTAGTCGCTGTTCAAAAACCCAGTCTTAGCTCAGTCGCGGTTAAGTCGCAATCCAATAGCAGTCTAGTCTCAGTTGTGTTACAGTTCAATAGATGTCCAGTCGCAGTCGCAATCCTTATACTTATTAATGCTCTGTTATTTTTATCAGGCGATCAAACCAAATTTTCAGGCTTTGCTAAACTCGAAATTTTACTTCATGCTTAACCATGGAGTGAAAAACCTGTTCAGTCGCAGTCCAGTCATAGTTCAGTCGTAGTTCAGTCACAGTTCAGTCGAAGTTCAGTCGCAGTTAAGTCTAATAGCAGTCCAGCTGTAGTCCAGTCGCTGTCCAATCACGGTTCTGTCGCAGTCCAATACAAGTCACAGTCCAATAGAAGTCTAGTTGCAGGCTAGTCGCGGTAAAGTCGTAAACCAGTAGCAATTCAATTGCAGTTCAATTGGCAGTCATGTAGTCCAATAGCAGTCCAGTTGTATTCAGTCGCAGACCAGTCACAATTCTGTCGCAGTCCAATCGCAGTTCTGTTGCATTCCAATAGAAGTCTAGTCACAGGCTAGTGGTAATCCAGTAGCAATCCAATCGCAGTTTAATGGTCGCATTGAGTTAGTTACAGTCAAGTCACAATCCAATAGCAGTCCAGCTGTAGTCCAGTTCTATCCCAGACTGATATAAGTCCAATTGAAGGCTAGTCGCGGTAGTCGTTATAGCAGTCCAGTTGTAGTTCAGTAGCAGTTCTGTCGGAGTTCAATACAAGTCCAATTGCAGGCTAGTCGCGGTAGAGTCGTAATCCAGACCAGGCGCAGTCCAGTCACAGTTCAGTCGCAGTCAAGTTGGAGCCCAATAGCAGTCCAGCTGCAGTCCAATCGCAGTTCTGTTGCATTCCAATAGAAGTCCAGTCACATGCTAATGGTAGTCCAGTAGCAGTCCAATCGCAGTTTAATGGCAGTCCAGTCGCATTCAGTCGCAATCAAGTTACAGTCGTCATTGTAGTCTAGTGGCAGTTCTGTCGCAGTTCAATAGAAGTCCAGTTGCAGGCTAGTCGCGGTAAAGTCGTAATCGACTAGCAATACTATCGCAGTCGAATCGCAGTTCAGTCACAGTCAAGTCGTAGTTCAATAGCAATCTAGCTGTAGTTTAGTTGCAGTCTAGTCACAATCCTGTCGCAGATCAGTCGCAGATCACTCGCAATCCAAGTCGCAGTCCTGTCTACCTACTACATCCAATCTCAGTCAACGACAAATCCATTCTCTCTATATTAAGTCTCGATCCTAAAAAAACTTCGTATTTTACCGAAAGTACTACAATTTTTTGTATAGGATCTAACGGTTTTGGAATATGTAGTACATTCGAAAGAGACAGGGTAACATGTCCCTGACATTTTGATTATGTTCTTGGCAGCGGGAAGTTAAGTAAGCATGGCTACTGGGTCTGTTAAGCATCGCGTATTGGCGGTAGAACAGTTTTTACGAAATAACGAGACCATAGTTGCAGTGAGACGCGCTTTTCGTCAACATTTCAACACTTTAACATTCCAGTGCGTGACAGTTACTTCCTAGCGTTATGTCATCATGTTTGTAGTAATTCTAAGGCCACACCTGAAAGAAAATGAATACGACACCGAAACAATGTGGTTCCGACAGGATGGTGCTACTGCACGTACGGCTAGAGTATCCATGCAGGCCGTTAACACTGTTTCCTGGGCATGTGATCTCGCGCAACGGGAATGTCCCTTGGTCCCCTTTATCGCTGGACCTAACAGTGTGTGAATATTTTTTATGAGGCTACCTCAAAGAGAGGAATAAGCTCCGCACCATTCAAAGATTGAAGACAGCAATCCAGGATACACTTGCTGCAATTCCAATTGACATGCTTCAGCTCTGTGGAAATATTGTCATGGACTCCAAGAATGCGTCAATTAACAAGGACGGCATTTGACAGAAGTTATTTTCCATAAGTACCACATTTTAAAAACAAATTTCCATTATCACTCTTATTTTTAAAATTCATTTGTCCCTTTGATCTACAATATTGACAATTTGACAGCTATGTGAAATACAATACATCAGATCCAAATGCGTCAACTTGTATAAAGCTAGGAATCTAACACATTTTGATACACTTAATTTTTAGAGCGAGCGAGCGACGAAAATCGACGGGGTGGAATTGTTTACGGCCAGAGGCAGTAAAATGTGTGAAACGCGGTAATTTATAAAATTCGTTAAAAGGGCGTAAAGGGCTGGCGAAATTGCGGGGCGCACACGGGTTCATAATATTTCGACGGCGCGGAGGAGGGCTCGTAAAACTTTTATTGTTTGGACAACCTTTTAGTGCAAAGAAATTTTTACACTTTTAATGAAACGTTTTATCGCATCATGTGTTTATATTTTTACTGCGCGGCTCGACTCGGGTATTTTCTTTGATTGAACTATAAATTTAATTGGGTTTAAAATTAACGTACTCAGCTGGTTTCATTTTTATTGTACATTTGATCCAGCACTCTATCTAAAATTATGTACCTGAAGAAACTTATTTTCTCTGTGAGTAGTAGACAGGGCCTAGTTGTCAAGGCTGTTAAACAAAAAGAAGCATTTTTTTGTTTGTTTCATTGGCCTCGGCTTTCGCCATACAGCCATTTCCAATTGAATTATTTATCTTGTAGTGCAGGCGGTTACTTTGTGAAACATTGTAAAAATTTAAATAATTAACACTGATTACTTTTGATATAAGATCCTAATGTTAGTTTAAGTAGTTAGTTTGATAATGGCTCGCTGTTGAGCCGAAACTAGTCGCAGTTTAAAATAAAAAGTGAATACAAAAAAGTAATCAGTGTTAATTATTTAATATTCTTCTTTTAGTTACGTGAAGTGTTTTCTATTAATTATTGTTGTAATTCCTTTCTTTACTGATTAGTTTTATTTACTATATGTACATTTCGAACACTATGTGTTCATTTTCAATAGTTATATAATTCTATGTTTAAATAATCAAGAACTGATTACATGACAGTTCTTGATTATTTAAACATAAATGTGGACTCGGATAATTTGATTATTTTAGGTGACTTTAATATACCAGAATATAAAATCAGCATTGAGAATCCCATAAAAATAACACCTGCACTAATCACCCTTAATAGCTATTTAGTATCATGCGATCTAGCACAAGCGAACAACATAGTCAACAGTATGAATAGAATCTTGGGTCTTATAATCACTAGCAAAACATTACAAACAGAAGTGACTAACTGTGACCTACCGCTTCTTCCTATTGATCAGTATCATCCACCTTTAGACATTCACCTCAATGTTTTAACCCTTAATCCGCGTCATCTTCAACCTAAAAACAACAGCTTGGTTTATAACTTCAAAAAAGCTAGCCTATCCGCACTGTATCAAGATCTCAGTGAGCTAGATTGGAATGAACTCTACAAATGCAATTTTTCTGATGGATCCTGTACTATATTCTACAACAGACTATATGAAACTATAGATAAATGGGTTCCTAAGGTGAAATTAAAAAAAAAGAACGCGATATCCTACATATTTTAATATCAATATCATTAGGCAAATTCGTTTAAAGAACAGGCGCCTCAAGGCTTACCGTGCACACAGAACAGATAAAGCGAAGCACGCATTCAGAAAAGCAGACAGTCAACTAAAAAATAGTATTCATAATGCTTATAAGAACTATATTGAGTCTTCAGAAAGGCAGCTCTCCAGAGATCCAACCAAGTTCTGGGATTTTGTGAATGACAGGCAAAATCAAGATAGTATTCCTCCAGTTATGTTATGGGAGGGAAATACCTTGGAAGAAGGTTCTCAGATTGTGGATGCGTTCGCTGATTACTTCGTCCTGAACTACACAGATGTTCCAATACTATCTGAAAATACATCCAGCATGACTTGTATGGGCCGAGTCAGCTTCTCAGAAGAAAAGGTTATGGCGGCATTAAGAAGAGCGAAGAACAAGTTTACTATGGGCGTTGACAACATCCCATCATTTTTTTTGTAAAAGACACTGCAGTTGTATTAGCTAAACCATTAACACACATCTTTAACAATATTTTGAATTCCGGCATTTTCCCAGTATTTTGGAAATCTGTAAGAGTAATTCCTGTCTATAAAAAGGGCGATAGGTCGGATGTAACGAATTATAGACCAATCTCCTTACTATGCAACTTCTCTAAAACGTTTGAACGCGTATTAACCGATTACATCTATAATTCGGTGAAGTCTGACCTGTCTCCTAAACAACATGGTTTTATACCGAAACGATCAACTATGACAAACTTAGTTAATATCACTCAACAAATTTCTTTTAATATGGATCAAAGGATGCAAACTGATGTAGTATACACCGACCTATCGAAAGCATTCGATCGTATGCCTCATGATATTTTGATTACAAAATTACATTCATTTGACTTGCCTGAAGGTATTATTAACGTCATAACCTCGTACCTCGTGAACAGATCTCAATATGTTGAACTAAGGGGACACAAGTCACGTAAAAGCGGTGTTCCCCAAGGTTCTAAACTGGGTCCGCTGCTGTTTTGTTTGTTTGTTAATGATGTAGTTGATGCAATTGAATGCAGATGATATAAAGCTATATAGAACTGTGACATGCCAAAGGGACTGTGAAATGCTGCAGCATAACCTTTATAGGTTGAACACTTGGTGTAAGGATAATAGGCTTTGTCTAAATCCCACTAAGTGTTCAGTTATGTCTTATACTCGCAACGTATCCTCTGTTTTGTACGCTTATATCATTGATGGAGTTCCTATAAACCGTGCTAATGATATCCTCGATTTGGGGGTACATTTTGACAGTAAACTAACATTTAATGCACACATTCTTGACATAACGAAAAAATGCAGTAGAAAAATTGGCTTCATTGTGAGAACAATTAGGGACTTCAAGAATCAGCAGACGTTAACACTACTATTTAACTCGTTAGTTAGAAGTAAGCTCAATTATTGTGCACCTGTATGGTGCCCCTATAAGCAGCTCTACGTGCGGCATATTGAATCTGTGCATAGAAGGTTCTTAAAATTCTTATTTTGGAAAAAGCATGGCATCTATCCGACTTGCGGATACCCATACGATAGTTTGCTTTCGGAATTTAACACTTTGTCCATTGCCGATAATCATAATTTAATTAATGTTATTACACTGTACAAAATCCTACATAATCAAATAAATGATATGAATTTGTTAGAGTCGTTATCATTTTATGTGCCTCGATTAAATGCTAGAAATTGTCTAACTTTTTCCTTCCAAACGCCCAACTCTGACCACCACAAGCATTCCCCAATTAATAAAATGGTTCACAGGTATCACCAAATACAGTACGATACTGATATATTTGCTAGCTTTTCTGAATTTAAACAAAAGGCTCAGGAGTGTATGCTTATCAGGGTGCAGCTATGATCTAAACCTGAATATGGTTAACTTTATTTGTTGTATGTAGGTGCCACACTTCACCGGAACATTATGTTAGTCTCATTGTTTTCATTTCATCGCTTTGTAATATATATATATATATATATATATATATATATATATATATATATATATATATATATTTTATTTTTATTTGTTATAGTAATTTCTTAAATGTAACAATTGTTTATGTATTTCCTCGTAAGATGTAATTCTGTTCGGAATAAAGATTATTATTATTATTATTATTATTACTATTGAAAATAAACACATAGTGTTCGAAATGTACATACAGAGAGTTTTATGTAACACCGAACATTTTCATAACGATAATTTTTCTTTGAAGTATCCATATGCATACGTTGCACATTTCTCGGTGCTTTGTTTATTCAAAGAATTTAATTTGAAGCATTAAGCGAGTGTTTTCCACTCCCAGGCTAAGCATGAAGTAAAATTTCGAGTTTAGAAAAGCCTGAAAATTTGGTTTGGTCGTGTAGCGCGAAGCGCGGAGCGGCCAAACCAAATTTTCAGGCTTTTCTAAACTCGAAATTTTACTTCATGCGCCACCGGTACAAACACTGATTCAATGTTAAGTTTAGCGGTGTATTTTAAACTTCGTAATATATCAGTGTTTTGTACCGGTGGCGCATGAAGTAAAATTTAGAATTTAGAAAAGCCTGAAAATTTGGTTGGCCGTTCCGCGCTTCGCGCTACGCGACCAAACCAAATTTTCAGGCTTTTCTAAACTCGAAATTTTACTTCATGCTTAGCCTGGGAGTGGAAAACACTCGCTTAATGCTTCAAATTAAATTCTTTTAATAAACCAAGCACCGAGAAATGTGCAACGTATGCATATGGATACTTCAAAGAAAAATTATCGTTATGAAAATGTTTGTTTGGCCAAACTAAATTTTCAGGCTTTTCTAAACTCGAAATTTTACTTCATGCGCCACCGGTACAAACACTGATTCAATGTTAAGTTTAGCGGTGTATTTTAAACTTCGTAATATATCAGTGTTTTGTACCGGTGGCGCATGAAGTAAAATTTCGAGTTTAGAAAAGCCTGAAAATTTGGTTTGGCCGCTCCGCGCTTCGCGCTACGCGACCAAACCAAATTTTCAGGCTTTTCTAAACTCGAAATTTTACTTCATGCTTAGCCTGGGAGTGGAAAACACTCGCTTAAAGCTTCAAATTAAATTCTTTTAATAAACCGAGCATCGGAAAATGTGCAACGTATGCATATGGATACTTCAAAGAAAAATGCTCGTTATGAAAATGTTCGGTGTTACATAAAACTCTTTGTATAGTAAATAAAACTAATCAGTAAAGAAAGAAATTACAACAATAATTAATTAATTATTTAAATTGAATTATTATTTTTCATTTCATTAATTAACTGATTCTCACATATATTTAATTCATCGTTAACTTGTTTCTCATTGATCACTTGGTAAAACATTTCTATTAATATATAGGTATTTGATTGAAATTCACTTGGTTTGTTTTACTAATAAATTGTTTTATTTTCAACTAGTTTCGACTTAATGCCATTTTCAAGAAAGAATTCTTGAAAATGGCATTAAGCCGAAATTAGTTGAAAATAAAACAATTTATTAGTAAAACAAATCAAGTGAATTTCAATCAAATATTTCAATCAAATATTATATTTAATTTGTTTGGACGCCACAATACATTCGAACTACATCCATGGACCCGGACGAAATCATTTATTGCTCATAAATGATTCCAGCAGACGGGACTCCGACCCAAGACCTCTGGGTCTGTGGGCAGATTGTCTACCCACTCGGTGGTCGAGGCCTCTAGAAACGAAATTCAATTTTACTTTATGTTAAAATGAAAAGGTATGAAAAATTACAAACTTATTCAAGATAGAAAAAGAAGTATTTACATTTGATAATATGTATTTCTAAAACTAGTCGATGATTTTTTGTAAATCTATGAATCTTTTTTTGTAAATCTATGAAAATTAATCGACTACGTTTTGCGAATGATGATGTAGCCGCGTAAAAAAAAAATGGTAGCGATAAATAGCGGTTAGTCTATAAAAGGAGTGGATCGAGCGAGAGTCGGAACAGAACCGGCCCTGTTTCAAGTCTCCTGCCAGTCACATAAATACACTCCGTACATATCTAATCCCGGACATAAATACTATTAACCTGCCGTTCGGCGCTATCCGGCTCTCGTTGAGCGTATCAAGATATACAACATTTACATTTACTTAAGACCTGAGACGGCGAACGGCGATAACTAAACACTGTTCTTTGTGCTCGAGCGGTTACTAAGCCTTGTCTCGCTGTGAAAGTTTTAAATAACTAGCGAAGAATACGCACGGATTGTCTTTACAAACGTCTGTTCATGAATTTTTATTAAAAATGCGTCACTTTTGTTAATTTCCAAAAGTTTAAATGAAGCTTAGCCACCATACAGGGTGTCCGTATTTCAACAGAATGTATGGGGATCTCGGTTATTTGAAGAGATTACACACGATGCACTTCAACAAACGCAACTTGTCTGGATCATATTTACTCAAACTTAACTTATCACGACACATATACCGTTCACAATCTAATTTCTGACCAACGAACAATACTACCTTTACATTACATCTTGAACAAGTTTCTCATCTTTTACGTGGTGAAGTATATTCAACTATGATTTAAAAAAGAAAACACTTGGTTTAATTTAATAATAATAATAATAATAATAATAATAACTTTATTTATGCCCACAGGTACATAAGTCTATACAAAGAAACAATAATACATCTAATATTTAAATTTAACAAAGAAATCTTCTATGGAATAAAACGCATTTTCTATTAACATTGACTTAATTTCATACTTAAAATCATTTGGCGTTAGCTGTTTATATTTTTCTGGAATTGAGTTATATAAACGTATTCCAAAAAATCGAGTGCTGGTTTGAGTACGTTTCAATCGGTTAAATAAAGGACGTATTGCACCTGCATTTCTTGTTTTTATTGTACTGTTACTTAGATCTTGGTTAGTGCAGTAATGGTCTATGTTTTCATGAATATGCATTAGACATTCCATTATATATATAGATGGGATTGTAAGTACTTTCAGTTGCCTGAAGTGGTCTTTACAATCTTCAGTATAACCAAGATTACAAAGAATTCGAATTGCTTTACGCTGAGCCGAAAATACATTGAGTGAGCCTGGGGAGTGTCCCCAAACAATTATGCCATATCGTATACATGACTCTATTAATGAGTGATAGCACATTTTGAGAGTTTCAAAATCAACAACTGGCGAGAGCCGACGAAGTAAGAATATATTCTTATTTATAATAATAATAATAATAAACAAACTTTATTTATAAATAAATGGTCACAAAAATTATCACAATTTTGGAACATAAAAGAACTTGTGTCATAACAAAAAAAAACATACATATATAATTATATGCTGTTAAATACTCAGACAAATAACATTATGTAAATAAATTACATGCTTCAAAATATTCTTCCACACTGTATATCTCTGATTCCATGAGAAGTGTATATACCGCTAACTTGTATGGCTTTAACGAATCTAAATTCTTTATTTTGCTTGGCAGAACATTATAAAATTTAACACACCTATGAAATGAATTTCGCTCAGATAACGTGAGTCTGTGTCTCGGGTACAATATATCCCTATTTCGTGTATTGTGACACTTCTCTGTGTTGGTGCTAAATTGATGTTTATTTTTAAAAATAAACATCAGACATTCATAGACAAAGACTGCAAAGACTGTCAGAACTTTATTTGCCTTAAAAATACCTCTACACGGCTGCCTGTACTTTAATGAAAAAATAGTTCGTATACATCTTTTTTGTAGTACAAACAATTTCCCAATTGTTGAACTATTCCCCCAAAAAATTATCCCAAATCTTAAAATTGAGTCAAAACATGCATAATATATTGCCTTATTTGTCTCAACATTGAGATATGATTTCGTTATATTTATTATATAGCACATTCTCGCAAGTTTAGTTACCACATGGTCCACATGTGAGCGCCAATCAAGCGATTCATTAATTATAATACCTACGAATTTTATATCACTATTTAAATCAACAGTGACATCTTCTAAAACTAGCTGAGCTGGTGTTTCAATCTTTCTCTGTTTTGTTTTAAACATCATAGCCTGCGTTTTGCCCTTATTTAATTTTAACATGTTTATTTTGAACCATTCAGCTAGTTTTCCATAGAAGCGACTACTTACATTGGCTAGCTCAATATAGGTTTTCGCTGTTACTATGAAACTGGTATCATCCACATAGTTAGATATATGTGTACTATTATCTGGTAATGATACTGTATGTATGTCATTTATATATATTATGAACATAACAGGGCCTAAAATACTCCCTTGAGGTATTCCTACGCCCTCACATCTCTTTATTTGTAATTTATAAATTCTACCATCACTCTCTATTGCTGTTCTTTGTTCCCTATTTGCTAAAAATGACCTGAACCAATTTAAAGCGTTGTCTCTTATACCATAATATTTTAGCTTTTTTAGCAATAGACAATGATTGATAGTATCATAGGCCTTTGAAAGGTCCAGGAATAACCCAAGTGCTAATTCGCTATTTTTAATGGCCTGGTTAATATAGTTTGTAAATTCAAATACTGCGGTACTTATAGACTTTCCTTTAATATACACGTGTTGCGAGTTATTCATGATATTGCAACTATTCAGAAATCTCATCAGATGGTCACAGATAATGATTTCAAAAATCTTTGAAAAGGACGACAGAAGGCTTACAGGTCTATAATTATCCATTACCTCAGCATCCCCTTTTTTATGTATTGGTTTTATTAAGGCAAGTTTTAGCTTATCAGGAAATATTCCATGTTTGAACGAATTGTTTATGATATACGCAAGCACATCAGCAATTGAGGCAATACAATATTTAATTAAATTATTGCTAATCTCGTCATCTCCACTGCTTTCTTTGCTCTTCATTTTTCCTACTGCACGTATGACTTCTGCCCTTAACACTGCGGGTAATAGGAAAAGCTTTTCATTATATTGTAATGACTGATCTAAATTACATGTTGGAATATCATCATTATCTGTTCCTATCTGTTTTGCTGCATTTAATAAAAAAATTGTTGTAATTTTCTGAAATTATGGATGGATTACCTTTCATGATTTTACTGTTTTTTGTTATATTTGTTATTTGGTTATATATTCCCCACAAACACTTAGTCTTATTGTCAGCGTTCATAATTTTGTTGTCATATTTCTTACACCTTGACGTTTTAAGAAGTGTATCATATTCGTTTTTTTTTAAATTTTGTACAACTGTTTGCAATTTTCATCAAATTGTGATAAAACGAAAAGAACATCTAAATCTTGTTTACACTGTTTTAGCTTTGGAGAGTCTCGATATAATTCCTTGTATGATTGTTTTTTAACATTTACGTTGCACAGAGGAAATGTACTATAAAAAATAATCTTAAACTCATTCATAAAAGCATTCCACTGAGCATTGGCATAATTAATTTTTACGCTATAAACATATTCCCATTGTCAAAACAATCTTAGAAGTATGAGATTTCCAAGTTAATTTACTATCCAGATAAAACCCTAAAAATTTTACCTCGAGAGTCAAGTTTTGATCAGGTACCCTTTTCAAGTTAAACTGTATATTTGTTGTTTTGTCATTATTAAGTAATAGTTTATTTGCAGAGAACCAATTAGTAGCCTGGTTGACTATGACAGAGCATTTGTTTCTAAGTCCGTCTTGCGACCTTCCTTGATTAATCAATGTAGTATCATCTGCAAATATCAAATATCATCGCCAATGTATTTACATAGATCATTAATGTACAGTAAAAATATTACAGGGCCCAGTTTGGAACCCTGTGGTACACCTTTGTTACTAATACACTCTAATGATAGTTTATTTTGAGTTTTAACTGCTTGTATTCTGTTGGCCAAGTAACTCATAATGAGCTTGCAACTAGAATGGTGAAAGTTGTACATATATAGCTTTTTGAGAAGAGTCTCATGGTCCATGCTATCAAATGTTTTTTGTAAATCAAGAAAGGTTGCCTGTATTACCTCATGATCATTAAATGCTTCAAGGCATTTCTCAGCAAGCTGTAAGGTAGCACTAGTAGTAGAACGTCCGTATCTGAATCCATGAATCCATACTGACTCTTTGATAATAATTCAGATTTATTAATGAAACAAATTAATTGACATTTCAGTATATCTTCAAATACTTTTGCGATTGTCGGCAAGATTGATATAGGTCTGCAATTCTTAACATCTGTTTTAGATCCTTTTTTATAGACTGGGATGACTATTGCCTTTTTGAGGCAAGAAGGGAAAATCCCGTCTAGTATTGCTACATTGAATAGACGTGTTAGTGGTGGAATTAGTAACTCATTCACTGACTTGACTATTCTAGCGGTACATTCATAAATATCCCCACATTGGCTGTTTTTAAGAGACATGATAGAGGATCTTACAGCAATGTTGGATATTAATTCAAATTTAAAATATGATGAATCATTATGATTTATACTAAGTAATTGAAAATCAGTAACTTTAAATGAACTATTTTCTATATCTGGCAAATTGGATGCTATAATTGAGAAATAATTAGCAAAACCGTTTGCTTCGGGCATAAGTGGGACATTTGGCTGTTTATTCCTATGAGAGTTTATAATATTCCACATAACCTTTTGATTATTGCAGGATGAATGCAGTTTAGATTTATTGATTTCTCGTTGTTCGTTTATGATTAGTTCTTAGTATTCCAATCTTGTTTTGTCACGCAATTCTTTGTTTTTGGCACTTTTATTCAACTAATTGAAGGGTATTTTTTTTTTAATATTTACGCTAATTGTATGCGAAGTAGTCTGTTTTTGTTTGTACCACTTGCGTGGGAAGGCAGTCGTAATAGCATTATTTAAGATATTTATGAATGTATTGAACTTACAGTCAGTTGAAGTTGTATTTTCTTCAATGAATGACCAATCGACATCATGCAGAAGAAGATACAGCTGAAACTTACCAGACATGGTAATAGGTCTTATCACCCTTGTATTGTCCAAGGGGCGCATTGTTGGTATTTTCAGTCGAACATCAATAGCCGCATGATCCGACAAACCAGCAAACAAGGGATTTACTATTAATGAATGTATATTACTGAAGATGTTATCTATTCTGTTGTTAAACCTAGTATTGAAATTCACTAATGGAACCAATCCAAAGCTTCTAAAAAAACCGTATAGCTCGAGTATATCTTTAGAGTTTATATTGTTAAAGTTGATATTAAAATCGCCTCCGATTATAATACTTTTTGTTATATCAAGAGATGTCAATAAAGAATTTATTGCGTTAAGAAATATATCAATCTTACCATTTGGAGGCCGATATATGTTGATAATGATAATGTTTATATCTGATAAGAGTGTGCAAGAGAGTTCTATTTCATTTTCTACTGAGTAATTATGTAAGACTGATTCTGTTTTAATATTGTTTTTTGCTAGTATAAGTGAGCCGCCATAAGATGTTTTTCGAGTGAATATGGATGTTAAATTATAGTTTTTAAAATTGATTAAGCACATTTCATTATCGTTTAGCCAGTGTTCTGTTAAACATAGTATAGATATAGAATTAAATTCATTGTTTAGTAGAATGTCTAGTTGGTCTAATTTATTCCTAACTGACTGCACGTTTAGAAATATCAAGCGACATTGTTCTTCTTTTGGTCTATTTTTTGCAATCTCCCCTTCGGGCCACATTTCAGGATCTTTAATAATATCCGAGTCAGATTGCTCGACAATTAATTTATATGAAGAATAATCTTCTGGTCGCTTAGATGACATTTTTATACAATATGCGTTTTCAATTTTCATTGATTTTACATGCTTTTGCAATGATTCAGGAGTGACTGTTGTGTCCAGACCGGTGATGTAAAATAGTGCTTGTAGTTTCCATCCTTTGATGTCCATTTCTCTTTTTGAGTTTCCAATGGTTCCAGTTCGAGTTTTGGGTTTCCTCTTCCTTTTTGAGACCAGTGTAAAATCTTCAGCATCCGGGTTTAATCCTGTGACTGCGGCTGCGGTCGCGGCGGAATTGATTTCATTTTCATTTGGCGTGCTAGCAGTAGGCGCGTTTGCGTTTAATTCATTCAAATTCAAATTTTTGGAAGCTATTTTGTTATAGGCCACCTTATTCGCAATTTTAACGCTATCTATTATTTCGCGATCTAATTGTATATCAGTTTCAATTGTAGATTTCTTTTCTTTGTTAATGGGTTTGGTTTGTGTCTCTACTTTTGGTTTGTTTACGATTTTTTTTAATTTCATATGAATTTTGTGTGTTGAGTTCAATGAGTTGTTCATTTCTCTCAGTTAATTCATTAATTTTGTGGTGTAAATTACGTATTTGACGCTTCAGCTCTATCGTCACACTCCGCATTCCAACAATTACCTGCAAGCATATTCGCTGGATTCCTTGTTTTTCACATCGATGACACGCCAGGAGTCCAAATTTATATTCTGATTTAATGCACGAGGAATGGAAATCGGAGCCACAAACGATGCAAGTGGATAATTCACTTTTGTATTGTATCTGTTGATTACAACCGTAACACAGACAATGTTCATTAATTTCAATAATAGTACAATTTAAGACACTATCAGACAACGAACGATGTTCACGGTTCGACATCTTGGATTCTACTTTCACTAATATTAGTGAAATTTAAAGTGTTTTCTTTTTTAAATCATATTTAAATTACATAGCCATGAAATAAACCAAAAAATATTGAGAAGAAACTTTAGCAGCATAAACATAAATAAATGTTTAAATAACCTAATGCTTATTAACTGGGAACATGTTTATACAGCACAAGACTTTAATCAAACAGTTAGCTATTGGTAATGGGTACTTAGTACCCGAAATGTACATCTAGCAAGAAAAATAAAAGTAAAAAAAGGAATATAACCGTTAATGATTTCGATAGCTAACGCCATCTAATGCTTCATAGTGGCATCGTCAGTGACACGAATGCACAAAGTGCATATACAGGTCACTGTTTCGTCCACGAGCGAGCAGAACTCTGTTTGTGAAACCAGAAAACAAATATCAAAATTGAATTTGTGTTCAGTATTGAATTTGTGTTGAAGTACGAAACGCGTCTGTGGGTATCTGGTGCCGGAATACTGAACACAAATTCAATTTTGAATATAACTGTGTTTAATTAAGTTTCATCAAACAGTTGCCAGCACGTTCAACATTAATTTTCCTATGTCTAATAATAAACGTGTAACTGATAAAGTCTGGGTTAACACAGAAGTCAAGTTCTCTAGCCAAAATCTACACAATCTTTTTGCATTACAAAATAAATATCCAGCAACCAAAAAACAACATGACAAATTAGTACAGTATTCAAGGCGTAACTACTATTAAAATGTAATATTGAATTCACCAAATACAGGATGGACCAAAAGTTCGTTTACATTTTAAATGATGATTTAAGAGAAACTACTTATGTGAGATAAAAACTTTTTATTTATTATGAAAGTACACAAATAGGGATTTTATTTTTTTTAAATTACATCATCCATATGTGATCCTTGACTATTTTGACACTGCTGCAACCTGGAGCGGAAATTTTCAATGACGGCCTCACAAGTGTTTCGTGAAATGTTTTGCATTTCCTCTCGAATGTGTTCCTTTAATTCCTCTAGGGACACTGGGTTGCTGTTAAAAACTTTACTTTTAAGGAATCCCCAAAGAAAGCTGCGAGATGGCCAGTTAATGGCACCTCTTTTGGATATCACTTTTTGTCCAAAAATTTCGCGAACAGCACTTAATGAGTCGTTGGTAGTGTGGCATGTTGCCCCATCTTGCTGAAACCACGATCGTTGATTAACCCATTGACAGCCGAGCAATTATAGACTTGACTGTAAAATTTGATTTTAGGTAAAATTTTGTACTTTTTATGATTTCTATGAATGACTTATTAGATTACATACTGTAAATTTATCTTTTAATCATACATAATGAATACGCTGTACATTTTCAGGCATTCGGCGATTGTATATAAAAACGTGCAATATGTAGTTTAGAACAGGTGTTTCCACTCCCAGACTAAGCATGAAGTAAAATTTCGAGTTTAGAAAAGCCCCGCGTAGAAAATTTGTCGAGGGTCGCGCAGCGACCCGAGACAAATTTTCACGGGGCTTTTCTAAACTCGAAATTTTACTTCATGCGCCACGCGTACAAAACACTGGAATATTGTGAAGTTAGAAATACACTGACATATATTTTTTTTTAATAAGTAATAATCGAAATATTTAAATAACAAAATAATTACATTTGTCTTCATACATTTTCAAGTCAGGTCAAATAATATAATAAAGCAAATTAACTTATTTATTAATTTAGTTAACAAAAAATTAATAATGTAGGGTGTATGCATCAATGGCGCTTAATGGGTTAAAACCATCGAAATCCTGTAGCGCTGGTGAAAAAATGTTCTGTAGCATGGCAATATACCGCTCTGTATTCACTGTAACAGGATTTCTTCGGCAATCTTCAAAAAAGTATGGACCAATACCTCTTGCTGACAAAGCTGCCCATACAGTAACCTTGGGTGAATGCAGAGGTTTTTGATGCTTCAGTTTAGGATTAGTGTCACTCCAATACCTGCAATATTGCCTATTCACATGCCCATTTAGATGGGAGTGTGCCTCGTCTGAGAAAAAAATGTTGGTAAAGCTGGTGAACCTCTATAACATTTCGTTTGCAAATTGGAGCCTGTGAGCGTGATCTTAAGGCTTTAATTCCTGTACCATTTGGATTTTGTACGGATGTAAATGTAAATCTTTGTGAAGAATACGAATCAAAGATGTTCTGGGCACACCTAAGGCGCTTTGAGTAGAGAGTCCATGATTTTCACGAATAGACGCTCTTACACGCTCGACGCTTTTCGGGATCTCTTGATGTTCTAGGTCGGTCGGATCGTGGTTAATTCATTGTTGAACCTGTCTCCTCGAACTTCTGTACCCCTTTTTGAATCAATTGAATCGATGGAGCTTCATTTTTACGCCGTATGTTGTAATGAGCGTAAAATTTTCGTTGCGCTAGAGTAAAAGAATTGTTGTTGTGGTAGTACTCGCGTACACAGAGCGGACGTTGTTTATCGCTGAACGACGCCATGGTAGTGAATTCCCATTGGCCGCTCTTGCGCTTCATAACCCCTCCGCCCCACCCCGCCGTCGCTGCTCGTCGCAGCTACCGATTCAAATTTAAACGGACTTTTAGTCCACCAAACGAATATAACTTTATTATTATTATTATTTTTTTTTTTAAATTGAATGGTCACCCTCTACACCCACATGCCTCTGATTTCATGTGGAGAGGGTGCCAAATATATCCCCTAGTTACCTCCTCCAAGCCTGGAAGTGGGGTAACTAGTGGTGCCTAACGGTGTGTGATCTCAGTAGACGTAGTGAACCCAGTATCACAGCCTTCTGCGTTCCTCCGATAACGGAGTGTGCGGTGTCGCGACATGCTGGTATGGCCTTAAGGTTGTTCAGCATTGAGCCATTGATGCCGCCTAGAGCACCGACGATTAATACCACCAACTTAACAGTGTGGCCTGGGTAGAGTCTGCTCATGTCGTACAAAAGATCCTGATATTTCGTCCGTTTTTCCTCCTCTTTTAAAACGATGTTTGTCTCTGCTGGTGCAGAGAATTCAATGACAAACATCGTTTTTAGATGGTGATCGAGGAGGACTACGACAGGCTTGTTTGCTCGTATTTGCCTGAGCGTTGGGAATGAGAAGTTCCAATATATTCGGCACCTCTCATTCTCCACTACGGACTCAATATCATCCGGGGCATAAGGCAGCACTGGTGTTTCGTCGATACCGTACGAGTGCCTGAGGTGGTAATATAGCACTCGTAGCGCCGCGTTATGTCTATGGATGTAGGCCGAAGACGCATATGCTCTGCATGAAGATAGCAGATGCATTTTTGTCTCCGGCGCCCCGTGACACGCTCTACAGCGTATATCCGGGACATCTACACCCATAATGCGGCTACGGTAGACTAGGGTGTTATTTACACCGTCTTGACAAGCTATGAACTTTATTATTATTATTATTATTATTATTATTAATATTATTATTATTATTATTTAATTGTCTGTATTTGTATTACTGTGTGTAAAATGTCCAGAGCTCTGAAAATAATCCTGAAAATATGTAGCCACTGTCCTTACCACGTAATCCACTCATAAACAACACCGAACCCACCGTTTTTCTTCCCTGCATTATTTACACCCAGGGGCTAAATAAACAGATTGATTGATGCCCCGCCGAGGAATTATTTATTCACCCTTCCGAAAAAAAAAAAGAAAAAAAAACTACACACTCACAAAACTCCGAAATCCATAATTTCCGACACTTCCATATTTACTCGTATCAGTTTGTCAAGTTTGCTCATTTAGAACTAGGTCTTTCATTTCGATTTATTGTTAATAGAAAATTGATATTGTTATGCGAGTCGTGTGTGTGTGTGCGTTTGTGTATGGGGAGTTTTTTTTTTCCAGAAAATTGATTTGTTATGCGAGTCGTGTATGTGTGTGTTAACACATACACGCAGTGTATGCGCGTATGTGTGTGGGGAGTATTTTTTTTATTTTTGTCTAAGTGAGTGTCTTTCATTGTTACAGACGCGCACACCTGCGGAACTGCCTAGAAAAACTCAAGGAAATGGTGCCCCTGGGGCCGGAGGCTTCTAGACACACCACGTTAGGTCTTCTTACGAAAGCGAAGCGATTCATAAAGGTGAGTCCCGGCTTAATTGAAAAAGAATAAACACTCGAAAATTAATTTGATTACAAAACATTTACAACTAAAAAAACGACTCTTGGTTGTTTTATTTAATATACAGTCAAAATCGTTTATAGCGAACTTGAGGAGACCGACGATATTTGTACGTTATAACTGTTGTTCTCTTTAAGTAGTAGGAAAGCCGTAGCTAGAGGGGGGATTAGGGGTTCACAAATTTCTAAAATGTTCGACTATTTTGACATATTTCTCAATTTTGCCGTCGAGTGATGAACATAACTTACACTTTTAATGGATTCAAACATTAAAAGTGCGATTCCTTTCGCAATCTACAACAAGTTAGTCTTACAAAAACTATATCAAATACTCATTGAAACAACTACTTTCCGAGCTAATACCCCGACAGACATTGAATTATACAACAAGTGTTTGCTGTTACATACACTAACCTAGTGCAAATGTAACAATTTGGGTCAAATTATTCAGGCTATCTATAGACGCGTTTCGAGATTTAAATCTCATCAGTATAGCTTTGCTCTTCCCTCTAAATAATTTGACACCTTAGACTGGCGGTCACGTTACCGTTCAAACATAAGTATAAATGAAATTGCCAATTCTTGGTTGCAGAATACTTCAAACATTAAAAGTGCCGAGATTCTTTTCGCAATCTACAACAAGTTAGTCTTACAAAGACTATATCAAACACTCATTGAAACAACTAACTTGTTGTAGATTGCGAAAAGAATCTCGGCACTTTTAATGATTCAAGTATTCTGCAACCAAGAATTAGCAATTTCATTTATACTTATGTTTGAACGGTAACGTGACCGCCAGTCTAAGGTGTCAAATTATTTAGAGGGAATGGCAAAGCTATACTGATGAGAGTTAAATCTCGAAACGCGTCTATAGATAGCCTGAATAATTTGACCCAAATTGTTACATTCGATGGCTAACGTCACACTGACGAGGACCTTGAAGTCCAAAACGCGTCTGTGGGTATCTGGTGCCGGAATGATGAACACAAATTCAATTTTTACTTACACTTCTATTGATTTTATTTGTGCCTTTTTTTGTGATATGTTCTTGTGTTTAATATTAGTATGGTGTATAAAAAAACATCATTTTTGATATTGACCATACCTTTTCTATCCATTGAGGCGCTTTAGAAATTTTAATTTGAACCTTTTATGAAAATGGCTCTTAGCACCAATAATATTGGCGACCCCTGCTTTAGCCAATTTAAAAATATGGTTCCATCCAAGGACGGTTGAGTATACGGTAAGAAGGATCGGACTCAGTCAACTTAGCTCCCCGAAGTTTGACTTTTTTGAGAAAAATTATTGCGCTAGACGGGCCTTAGCTAGCGCCACAAAAATTAGAGCTAGCGCCATTTAGACAAGAAAGTTACGGGGGTTTGAACTTTCGGGGGGCTAGATTGACGCTAGCCCTCCGAGTTTAGATTTTTCAAGTTTTTTTACACTATTCGGATTCCTCAGAACTAGCGCCACTAATTTAAAAGCTAGCGCTACCCCCACAACCCCAAAAAATGATAAAACATTTTGAACCCCAGCCCCCCGAAATGAGATTTTTTTAATCAAATTGGGCGATAAAGATAGCTTAGAGCTAGCGCCAGCAGAATATGAAAAAAATATTCTCTCAAAAAAATCAAGAAAATAAATATTCACATCCAAATTTTGATACAAGAGCTTTCAGATACTCTGTGTGTATTACCATTTACTTGCTAAATTTTAATGCAAAATTATGTTTGACATTTAAAATAATGCTTCCAAAAATATTTTGCCGTTCTAATAACTTTATTTATGTTTATAGACACCAGCTATTAGAAATATGATGCCTGGAAGACAGTAGCGTAACTGACATATATGTTTTCACTCCTTGCTAATTTAATCGTTATAACTCGGAAACTATCGGTATGATTTTTATGTTTTTTTCGTCGTTGGAATACCTCAAGTAATGTTCATAAACACTGCTAACGAGAGAGCTAGCGCTAGCAAGACAGTAGCGTACCTGACGATTGTTTTTTTTACTCCTTGATAATTTAAGTCGTTATAACTCAAAAACTAACAGTACGATTTTAATTTCTTTTCGTCGTTGGAATCCCTAAAGTAATGTTTATAAACACTGCTAACAAGAGAGCTAGCGCTAGCAAGACAGTGGCGTACCTGACGATTGTTTTTTTTACTGCTTGATAATTTAAGTCAGTATAACTCGGAAACTAACGATACGATTTTAATTTTTTTTTGACGTTAGAATACCTAAAGTGATGTTTATAAATGCTGCTAACGAGAGAGCTAGCGCTAGCAAGACAATGGCGTACCTGACGATTGTTATTTTACTCTTTGATAATTTAAGTCCTTATAACTCGGATAGTAACGGTACGATTACAACTTTTTTTTTCGTCGTCAGAATACCTTAAGTAATATTCATAAACTCTGCTAACGATAGAGCTAGCGCTAGCAAGACAGTGGCGTACCCGACGATTGTTTTTTTACTTCTTGATAATTTAAGTCGTTATAACTCGGAAACTAACAGTACGATTTCAATTTTTTTTTTTTCGTCGTTGGAATACCTAAAGTAATGTTTATAAACAATGCTAACGAGAGAGCTAGCGCTAGCAAGACAGTGGCGTACCTGACGATTGTTTTTTTTACTGCTTAATATTTTAAGTTAGTATAACTCGGAAACTAACAGTACGATTTTAATTTTTTTTTTCGTCGTTTATATGCCTAATGTGATTTTCATAAACTCTGCTAACAAGAGAGCTAGCGCTAGCAAGACAGTGGCGTACCTGACGATTGTTTTTTTACTGCTTGATAATTTAAGTCAGTATAACTCGGAAACTAACGATACGATTTTAATTTTTTTTTTTACGTTAGAATACCTAAAGTGATGTTTATAAACGCTGCTAACGAGAGAGCCAGCGCTAGCAAGACAATGGCGTACCTGACGATTGTTATTTTACTCTTTGATAATTTAAGTCGTTATAACTCGGAAAGTAACGGTACGATTTCAATTTTTTTTTCGTCGTCAGAATACCTTAAGTAGTATTCATAAACTCTGCTAACGATAAAGCTAGCGCTAGCAAGACAGTGGAGTACCCGACGATTGATTTTTTACTCCTTGATAATTTAAGTCGTTATAACTCGGAAACTAACAGTACGATTTCAATTTTTTTTCGTCGTTGGAATACCTAAAGTAATGTTCATAAACATTGCTAATAAGAGAGCTAGCTCTAGCAAGACAGTGGCGTACCCGACGATTGTTTTTTTTACTGCTTGATAATTTAAGTCAGTATAACTCGGAAACTAACAGTACAATTTTAATTTGTTTTTCGTCGTTTAAATGCCTAAAGTGATGTTCATAAACACTGCTAACAAGAGAGCTAGCTCTAGCAAGACAGTGGCGTACCTGACGATTGTTTTTTTTACTGCTTGATAATTTAAGTCAGTATAAGTCGGAAACTAACGATACGATTTCCAATTTTTTTTGACGTTAGAATACCTAAAGTGATGTTTATAAACGCATATAACAAGAGAGCTAACGCTAGCAAGACAGTGGCGTACCTGACGATTGTTTTTTTTACTCCTTGATAATTTAAGTCGTTATAACTCGGAAACTAACAATACGATTTCAGTTTTTTTTCGTCGTTGGAAGACCTAAAGTAATGTTCATAAACCCTGCTAACGAGAGAGCTAGCCCTAGCAAGACAGTGGCGTACATGACGATTGTTTTTTTTACTGCTTGATAATTGAAGTCAATATAACTCGGAAACTAACAGTACGATTTTTTTTTTCGTCGTTTAAATGCCTAAAGTTATGTTCATAAACACTGCTAACAAGAGAGCTAGCGTTAGCAAGACAGTGGCGTACCTGGCGATTGTTTTTTTTTTACTGCTTAATAATTTATGTCAGTATAACTCGGAAACTAACGATACGATTTCATTTTTTTTGACGTTAGAATACCTAAAGTGATGTTTATAAACGCTGATAACAAGAGAGCAAGCGCTAGCAAGACAGTGGCGTACCTGACGATTGTTATTTTACTCCTTGATAATTTAAGTCGTTATAACTCGGAAACTAACGGTACGATTTCAATTTTCTTTTCGTCGTTAGAATACCTTAAGTAAAGTTAATAAACACTGCTAACGAGAGAGCTAGCGCTAGCAAGACAGTGGCGTACCCGACGATTGTTTTTTTACTTCTTTATAATTTTAGTCGGTATAACTCGGAAACTAACGGTACGATTTTAATTTTTTTGGCGTTGGAATACCTAAAGTGATGTTCTTAAACACTGCTAACGAGAGAGCTAGCGCTAGCAAGACAGTGGCGTACCTGACGATTGTTTTTTTACTCCTTGATAATTTAAGTCGTTATAACTCGGAAACTAACGGTACGATTTCATTTTTTTTTTGTATCGTTGGAATACCTAAAGTGATGTTCATTAACACTGCTAACAAGAGAGCAATGAAGTATCACACTTATAGTTTATTATACATTTTATATATAAAATTTTAATATTTTGTTTTCTGGAAAAAGTGCCTTTCAAACAGTTGAGTAGCTCACTCATTTGACAACTCCTAGGACCCATAATTTGCTTACATATAACCCCTGAAGACGGGTGATTAATTACTGTACTGATAGAAAATGTATTTGTTTATAAACGTAATACTGGTGTGACATTTTGAATCTTGATAAATTGCTTGACTTTCTTTGGACTGTCACAGGATTTTGTTATATTATATCTTTATTGGCCGTGTTTTGACTATTGTGACTGTAAGTGGCTTAGAATCATAACATCACAAGAGCCGAAATACAGTCTATAGAGGATATAATCAGACAAAATCCTAGCATAATAAAAAGCGAGCGCTACAAATCGTTGATAAGCAACTTGTTGTGGCCTAAACTGGATGATAAAGGTACCAACGACATGTGGTTTCAACAAAACGACGCTGCGTACCACAAGTCAATCACTTGTGGCACACAGCGTCGTCCTGCTGAAACCACATGTCGTTGGTATCTTTATCATACAGTTTAGGCACAACTAGTTGCTTATCAACGATTTGTAGCGCTCGCTTTTGACTATGCCAGGATTTTGTCTGATTATATCTCTCTATAGACTGCATTTCGGCTCTTGTGATGTTATGATTCTAAGTCACTTAAATCACTATATCAAAAACAGTCAATGATTTAATGACAAAATACTAATACGATACATAATTTAACAGTTGTGATGTATTTTAAAGTAACGAGTGTCTTCCACTCCCAGACTAAGCATGAAGTAAAATTTCGAGTTTAGAAAAGCCCAGCGTAGAAGATTTGTCGAGGGCGACGCAGCGCGTTAAAAAGTGCCTGTATAATGTAAAAGTTGTAAATGTCTGGATGCAATAGTTTTTGAATAAAAAAATGAAAATAAGTGGCTTGATTGACTTGTGGCACGCAGCGTCGTCCTGTTGAAACCACATGTCGTTGGTATCTTTATCATCCAGTTTAGGCCACAACTAGTTGCTTATCAACGATTTGTAGCGCTCGCTTTTGACTATGCCAGGATTTTGTCTGATTATATATCTCTATAAACTGTATTTTGACTCTTGTGATGTTATGATTCTAAGTCACTTAAACCACTATATCAAAAACCGTCACTATAGTGATTTAATGACAAAATACTAATACGATACATAATTTAACAGTTGTGATTTATTTTAAAGTAACGAGTGTCATCCACTCCCAGACTAAGCATGAAGTTAAATTTCGAGTTTAGAAAAGCCCCGCGTAGAAAATTTGTCGAGGGTCGCGCAGCGACCCGAGACAAATTTTCACGGGGCTTTTCTAAACTCGAAATTTTACTTTATGCGCCACGCGTATAAAACACTGATTTACAGTAAAGTTAAAAATATATAACGCTTAGATACCATCACATCTAAGCGTTATATATTTTTAACTTTACTGTAAATCAGTGGTTTATACGCTTGGCGCATGAAGTAAAATTTCGAGTTTAGAAAAGCCCCGCGTAGAAAATTTGTCGAGGGTCGCGCAGCGACCCGAGACAAATTTTCACGGGGCTTTTCTAAACTCGAAATTTTACTTCATGCGCCACGCGTATAAAACACTGATTTACAGTAAAGTTAAAAATATATAACGCTTAGATACCATCACATCTAAGCGTTATATATTTTTAACTTTACTGTAAATCAGTGGTTTATACGCTTGGCGCATGAAGTAAAATTTCGAGTTTAGAAAAGCCCCGTGAAAATTTGTCTCGGGTCGCTGCGCGACCCTCAACAAATTTTCTACGCGGGGCTTTTCTAAACTCGAAATTTTACTTCATGCTTAGTCTGGGAGTGGACAACACTGGTTACTATAAATTAATCAATATTTATTGAGATGTAGCGAAAAATGCAAGAATTATTTTCTTTTGTGAATAGTTTTGAATGTGAGTGTTGTTTCTTCAATGCATTTTTCTCTTTCTGTAATATTTTCGTTCTGAAGCAGGATGACGTTATTGATCTTTGTTAAGTTGGCAGAAATCGAACAATCATGTGAGCCAACTGAAAGCATTGAAAAGCGGCGTTTTTTTTTAGTTTGAACCAACTGGAAGCAAGGGTCTTTTCACTTGGAGCCAATTTTTATCAGAAGTGATAATTTCCCTCGGGCAATTGACGTTCTAAGTTTTTGAAGAATGCTCTGTGAGACGAAAATGAGCAATTCCATTCGTTGTTTATTTTTAAAAGAATTTATTACTGTGAGATCTTAATCAGGTGGAGTAAGTCAATATTAGTTCATAATTTCTTACCCCGCAAATATCCTCAAAAATGTTCCAAATACCTGCTGTTGTGTATGTGAGTGTTGTTTCTTCAATGCATTTATTTCTTTCTGTAATATTTTCGTTCTGAAGCAGGATGACGTTTTTGATGTTTGTTAAGTTGGCAGAAATCGATAAATCATGTGAGCCAACTGAAAGCATTGAAAAGCAGCGGTCTTTTTAGTTTGAAGTAATTAGAAGCAAGGGTCTTTTTACTTGGAGCCAATTAGATGCAGGGGTTTTATCAGACTTGATCATTTCCCTCGGGCAATTGACGTTCTAAGTTTTTTGTAGAATGCTCTGTGAGACGAACACGAGCAATTTCATTGGTTGTTTATTTTTAAAAGAATTTATTACTGTGACTAATCAGGTGGAGTAAGTCGACATTAGTTCATAATTTCTTACCCCGCAAATATCCTCAAAAATGTTCCAAATACCTGCTGTTGTGTATGTGAGTGTTGTTTCTTCAATGCATTTATTTCTTTCTGTAATATTTTCGTTCTGAAGCAGGATGACGTTTTTGATGTTTGTTAAGTTGGCAGAAATCGATAAATCATGTGAGCCAACTGAAAGCATTGAAAAGCAGCGGTCTTTTTAGTTTGAAGTAATTAGAAGCAAGGGTCCTTTCACTTGGATCTAATTAGATGCAGGGGTTTTATCAGACGTGATCATTTCCCTTGGGCAATTGACGTTCTAAGTTTTTGTAGAATGCTCTGTAAGAAGAAAACGAGCAATTTCATTGGTTGTTTATTTTTAAAAGAATTTATTACTGTGACTAATCAGGTGGAGTAAGTCGACATTAGTTCATAATTTCTTACCCCGCAAATATCCTCAAAAATGTTCCAAATACCTGCTGTTGTGTATGTGAGTGTTGTTTCTTTAATGCATTTATCTCTTTCTGTAATATTTTCGTTCTGAAGCAGGATGACGTTTTTGATGTTTGTTACGTTGGCAGAAATCGATAAATCATGTGTGCCAACTGAAAGCATTGAAAAGCAGTGGTATTTTTAGTTTAAAGTAATTGGAAGCAAGGGTCTTTTTACTTGGAGCCAATTAGATGCAGGGGTCTTATCAGAAGTGATAATTCCTATCGGGCAATTGACGTTCTAAGTTTTTGTAGAATGCTCTGTGAGACGAAAATGAGCAGGGGCCTTATCAGAAGTGATAATTCCTCTCGTGCAATTGACGTTCTGTTTGTAGAATGCTTTGTGATACGAAAATGAGCAATTCCATTGGTTGTTCATTTTTAAAAGAATTTATTACTGTGCGATATTAATCAGGTGGATTAAGTCAAAATGGAAAGTGTTTGAAAAGACAGGGGGATCAGATATACTCTAGGAAAAACTAAAACCATTATCCGAATTTCTTCGACTTTATCCAACGGTCATTCTGTTCCGCACAATAGTGGGGATATTCGAAGCCTTTTGCTTGCGGTGATTTTTTTCGTCCCGAGCGTTCGTTCCGGAAACAACGAAAGGTTTCTGCTGATAAGTAAGAAGAGAGCAGAAATTCCCCGTCCTCTCCCGCACAATGGGCGAATATGGCATGTAATTAATGGAGTCCATTCGAGTAACTGTCTTTCCTCTGCTACTTGATTATTTATACTTAAGCATCATTCCTCGCCTTTAACCATCACTCCTCCCCTTGATTCTTAATGTTTTCGTCGTTTTATTTTATATTCTTCCTTCCACATGTATTTTTATACTAACTCCTAGATTAACTCTTACTCCTCCCTATCTTGATTGTTTATTGTTGCTTATAACGTAACTACTCTTTATTCGCTACTCATCTTTCTAGGTTGTTTATTATTTTTATCGCATGAACATTAACCCCCCCTAACATTTATGCCCAAGCCGGAAATAGGAAGTGATAAGATGATCAGTGCACAAGTTCCGAGGATTTTCTGAAACGTCTATATTTATTATTATGCCAGGAACTTTTACCATCCACATTTAGGGACATACAAACAAAGTTAAAGTGTTTTATTTTATTGAATTAACATGTATAACGAAGTAGAAGCCTCCACCGTACATAATTCATTTAGGGAGTTTAGAAGTGTTGAGAGAAATCATTATGAAAGTATTGTTATCCAGTGATGGCTTCATAAGGGTAGTTATAATATATTACGTCACGAAAGTGGTATGCAGCACATATGAGCGGATATGTTGCGCACGAGCCGCGCAGCGGCTAATGCAGTATTCCGCAAGTATGTAATTGCCATACCACTCGAGAAACGTACAATACTTTACTTTACAATGAGCATAAAAGAACAACTTATTTATTCAATAATTTTTTATACTAACCCGTTGAGCGCCATTGATGCATACACGCAACATTATTAATTTTGTGATAATTAAATTACTAAATAAGTTGATTTTATATATTAAATTATTTGATCTGACTTGAATATGTACGAAGAAAAATGAAAATATTTTGTTGTTTAAATATTTGGAATATTATTCATTTAAAAAAATTGTGAGTGTATTTCTAACTTTACAATATTCCAGTGTTTTATGCGCGGGGCGCATGAAGTCAAATTTCGAGTTTAGAAAAGCCTGAAAATTTGGTTTGGCCGCTCCGCTCCGCGGTTTGTTAGGCCATTTTCAAATTCCTTTGAAAATGGTCTAACAAACCGAAACTAGTCGGAATAAAGATTTAATTTTGAAACAATACCAAGTGCCTTTCCTTTAATTAACTTTACATACCATCGGGGCTTTTGAGTTGAAATTCTCCAGCATGCGGGCCGGATACGGAAGAGTCTCCTCCATGAGAGCCTGAGATGAAAGTCATCTTCTTGATGGCCTGAGATGGAAGAGTCGTCTTTATGAGGGCCTGATACATAAAAGTCTCCTTCATGAGGATCTGATAAAGTAGAGTCGCCTCCATGAGAGCCTGATAGTGTTGCTTCGTTACCATGTTGACCTTGGATTAAAGAATCTCCACCACAAGGACCTGAGAGGTTGGCTTCTTTTTTATGAGGGCCTGAGAGGGAAACATATCCACCATAAGGGCCAGCTATAGAGGAATCTTCTCCGCGAGGTCCAGATGGGGAAATATCATCTTCGTGTGGTCCAGATAGAGAATAGTCTCCACCATGAGGAGCGCTAATTAAATAATTTCCTCTATGAGATCCGGAAAGACTAGAATGCCCAACATCAAATCCGTGGTTTTGGGTATTGTGAGATGGAAAGTATCTTTCATTAGTTTTGATTAAGGAAATGTCGAAATGAGAGTCCGCGACTGTTGATTCACCTCCATATGGACCGAATACGTCAGCGTATGTACCATGTGGACCACGAACTGCAGAACCTTCTCCGCGAGGGTCAAATATAATTGAATGTCCACCGTGGAGTCCAACAATTGTAGCTTCTCCTCCATGTGGTACAAATACAGAAACATGTTCACTTTGAGAACCAACCATGGAAGCTTTACCACCATGAGGATAACAATAGAAGCAGTTGTAATTGGTCCTCATGGGGAACCAATCACAACTGCATGTCCTTCACGAGGACCAGCAATTGTAGCTTCTCCACCGTGAAGCCCAATCACATTAGCGTGACCTTCATGAGGATCAGAAATTGTAGCTTCTCCACCGTGAAGCCCAATCACATTAGCGTGACCTTCATGAGGATCATAAATTGTAGCTTCTCCACCGTGAGGCCCAATCACATTAGTGTGTCCTTCACGAGGACCAGCAATTGTAGCTTCTCCACCGTGAGCCCCAATCACATTAGCGAGACCTTCATGAGGACCAGAAATTGTAGCTCCTCCATCACGAGGTCCTGTTAAACTAGTACGTCCTCCATGAAGACCAACAACTGAGTTTGCACTTCCCTGTGGACCTGCAACGCTAGCATGTCCACCATGAGAACCACAAATTGAAGCATCTCCACCCTACCGAACAAATACGCTAACATGATCATTATGAGGTCCATGACTCGAAGCATCTCCTCCATGAGGCCCTGATACACTAGCGTGCCCACCATGAGGACCAGCAACTATAGCATCACCGCCGTGTGGCCCAATCACACTATCGTGCCCCTCATGTTGTCCATGAACTAAAGTATCTCCACTATGTGGACCAGAAACTACCCTATCTCCACCATGAGCACCGGTCAAATGTTAACAGTGCTAAATCTAAAATCTCTTGAAAATAGACGTTTAATTTTGATTTATGTTTTTTATTCAAAATTGTTAATATTATAGTTGATTGCTCTGATTTGATAAGTATGATTAATTTTAATATACCAACTAATACTCGAAATAACGTCACATTTCGTAAACATTTTCATCGATTCAACTATGCCACTAATAGCCCAATAAGTAGAATGATGAGATTTTTCAATATAATTAATAATAATCAATGTATATCGCTTTTTAGATTAAAATTTAGTAATTTTAAGAGTCAAATAAAATATATAGATTATTCAGCTTGCATGAAACGCAGTTAATATATATATATATATTTTTTTTGTTTGTTTGGCATAGGTATTACCATTCAGCCACTAACGTTGATTTTATAATATCTATATTAACATATATTTCGACTATTTGGACGTCACAACACATTCACACACATCCATGGAACCGGTGAAGAGTATTTTTCGTTAGACAAAATTACTCGCCTCCGCTGGGAATCGAACCCAGATCACCTCCGTGTCCGATTGGCGAAACCGGCGGCTCAACCGCTCGGCCACGGCGGGCCCTCAGTTAATATATATATATATATATATTTTTTTTTTCATATCTATATACACTTATTTTTCTCCCGTATTTTCTTTTGTATTTATTATATAATAATTCACACTTATTATGTATATGTATGTAAACATTGTAATGGTATTATTGTTATACATTGTGAAAGGTGAATCCGTCAATAAATAAATAAAGTATAAAGATACAAGCGTCATATCCACTCTTGTTAGGATATACAAATTTGTTAGTTACGTTTGTTTACGTACCCAGGTAACAACTCGTACTAAGCCGATTGAAGTTTTGTAAACGACAAGTCAAGAGTTTCCGTCATAAGACATTTTTTAAATTGTCCTTATAATTAATAAAATTATGGATAGGAAGTGTAAAAGTGATTCGTGTACTTCGCTGGACTTGAGACATTCTGCTAAGGATACAATGCAAGAATACCTGCTTAAAAAATCGCGCGGTAAATATTAAATTTGCATATAAAAACCCTCTATACAGCGAATTATTCTTTTAGGTAAACATGTGCATGCGCTGTAAATTTTCCGACATTCGTTGTTTTATTAAAGAGTTCAATTTGAAGCTTTAAACGAGTGTTTTCCACCCCCAGACTAAGCATGAAGTAAAATTTCGAGTTTAGAAAAGCCCCGCAAAAATTTGTCGAGGGTCGCGCAGCGACCCTCGACAAATTTTCTGGGCTTTTGTAAACTCGAAATTTTACTTCATGCGCCACTCGTATAAAACATTCATAACAAGTGAGGCTTAAATATACATAAAGTTCACAATATATTTGTGTTATATACGCGTGGCGCATGAAGTAAAATTTCGAGTTTAGAAAAGCCCAGAAAATTTTCACGGGGCTTTTATAAACTCGAAATTTTACTTCATGCTTAGTCTGGGAGTGGAAAACACTCGTTTAAAATCGAACTCCAAAAAAAAAAAACGAATATCTAAAGATTTAAATAATTATTGCAATAATGTTTAACTATTAATTCCGTTTCTTTCACTAGTCGTAGGAAAAGTAGACTGTAAAACTCGAATGGATATAGCTTATATCTCACTCGGCAAAACTTGCCATCGTGAGATAAAATCATCATATCCACTCTCGTTGTACTATATACTATTAAACATTGAAGGTGCGATTCATTTCGCAATCTACAACAAGTTAGTCTTAGAAAGACTATATCAAACAATCGTTGAAACAACTACTTCCTGGGCTAATACCCCGACGGACATTGAATTATACAACAAGTGTTTACTGTTACATATAGTAACCTACTGCAAATGTAACAATTTGGGTCAATTCAGACGCGTTTCGAGATTTATCTCTCATCAGTATAGCTTTGCCATTCCCTCTAAACAATTTGACACTTTTAGCCGTATTCTGGTATATTAATTTATTTCCTATTAGTAACATAAAACAGGACTAATCTGCTAAATGTTCAGCAGATTAGCCCTGTTTTTTTTATTACTAATAGGACCTACCGTCCTAGAAACGTGTAAAAACGGCCGATCGTGTAAAAAATTAGTTGCTTTTTTTTTAGCAATTTTACAAAATTATTTAGCAATTTTACAGAATTTATATAATTATAAAATCAGTTAATAAATTATAATTTTCTTTACATAATATAAAAGATCATTAATTTTAAAATAAAATTTGCAAATTCAAAGTTCATCCAACAAAAGATTAATTATCGCCCATAAGTTTACGAACAAAAATAACGCAATATTAAATTTAAAAAGATCGTTTACCTTCGGGGAGATTAATTACGTTTCCTCAACTTATTAACTAGCCCGATAAAGTTACCTCGAAAAATGCTCGCGTAAAATGAAAATTTCGTTCCTTAGAGTCCGGCAATTTTCTTTTCCCGTTCGCTCGATAACGGACGTCCGTTCGTGAATGATGGATGCACCGATGACTGGAAAATTGACGCCGGTTAACATTGGCCGTAATGAATTTTGTAAAGTCGCCCGGACAGACACTCCATCGATTTTGTGCATTATTGTTGCAAATTTATCGACTGTACTTGATGAATGAGTAATGTACGCGCCGTAAACTTTGAATGATTTATGCGTGCCCCGGCGCACGCACAACATTTAAATGTCAAAATAGGGTGTTGTTGGAGGACAAGTCGAAAATTATCTTGCAATAATGATTTAATTCAAGATATTTATTTTCAGGCTTTCCTAAACTCCTTTCCTTACTTCTTTACTTCATGCTTAATCTGGAAGTGGAAACCCTCGTTAGGTTAGGTTAGGTTAGATCAATGAGACACCTATTTTACAGTTAGGGTTATAGAGTTAGTTTATATTTCATCTTATAGAAAGAAAATTAAATTATCTCGACGCGTTTTCACAAAATATTCAGCAAAAGTTAAAATTATGCAATAAACGAATGTTTTCTTTGAAATAATTGTAAAAAATTAAAATTGTATGCCATAAACGTGAAATTTGCAGAATTCACTTGAAATTGATTGCACTTACATCTTATAAAAAGAAAATTAAATTATCTCGCCACGTTTTCTTAAAATATTCAGCCAAAGTTGAAATTATGCAATTAAATCAACGATTTTGAAATAATGTTTTTGTTTAAATAATTTAAAAAAATTAAAATTTCATAATATCAGCGTGAAATTTACAGAATTTACTTAAAATTGATTGCATTTGCATCTTATAAAAAGAAAATTAAATTATCTCGCCACATGTTTTTTAAATATTCAGCCAAAGTTGATATTATGCAATAAAATCAACGATTTTAGAAGAATGTTTTCTTTAAAATAATTGTAAAAAATTAAAATTTTATACTATCAACGTAAAGTTTACAGAATTTACCTAAAGTAACTTGCACTCACATCTTATAGAATGAAAATTGAATTATCGCGCCACATTTTCTAAAAATGTTCAGCCAAATTTGAAATTATGCAATTAAATCAACGATATTGGAAGACTGTTTTCTTTGAAATGATTGTAAAAAATTAAATTTTTGTACTATCAACGTAAAATTTACAGAATTTACTTGAATCTAATTACAATTACATCTTATGAAACGAAAATTGAATTATCTCGCCACATTTTCTTTAAATATTCAGCCAAAGTTGAAAGTATGCAATAAAATCAACGAAATTAGAAGACTGTTTTCTTTGAAATAATGTAAAAAATTTAAATTTTGTACTATTAACGTGAATTTTACAGAATTTACCCAAAATTAATTACACTTATATTTTATAAAACGAAAATTGAATTATCTCCCCACATTTTCTTAAAATATTCAGCCAAATTTGAAATTATGCAATAAAATCAACGATTTTAGAGCAATGTTTTCTTTGAAATAATTCTAAAAAATTAAAATTTTATACTATCAACGTGAAATTTACAGAATTTACCTAAAATTAATTGCACTTACATCTTATAAAACGAAAATTAAATTACCTCACCACATTTTCTTAAAATATTCATCCAAAGTTGAAATTGTGCAATAAAATAAACGATTTTGGAAGACTGTTGTTCTTGAAATAATTGTAAAAAATTGAAATTTTATACAATCAACGTAAAATTTACAGAATTTACTTAAAATTAATTGCACTTGCATCTTATGAAACGAAAATTGAATTATCTCTCCACATTTTCTTAAAATATTCAGCTAAAGTTGAAATGATACAATAAAATCAACGATTTTAGAACAATGTTTTCTTTGAAATAACTGTAAAAAATTAAAATTGTATACTATCAACGTGAAATTTACAGAATTTACCTAAAATTAATTGCACTTACATCTTATAAAACGAAAATTAAATTATCTCACCACATTTTCTTAAAATATTCAGGCAAAGTTGAAATTGTGCAATAAAATCAACGATTTTGGAAGACTGTCGTATCTTGAAATAATTGTAAAAAATTGAAATTTTATACAATCAACATGAAATTTACAGAATTTACCTAAAATTAATTGCCCTTACATCTTATAAAACACAAATAAAATTATCACACCACATTTACTTAAAATATCCAACCAAAGTTGAAATTATGCAACTAAATCAACGATTTTGGAAATAATTGTAAAAACTTAAAATTGTATACCATCAACGTGAAATTTACAGAATTCACTTGAAATTGATTGCACTTACATCTTATAAAAAGAAAATTAAATTATCTCCCCACGTTTTCTTAAAATATTCAGCCAAAGTTGAAATTATGCAATAAAATCAACGATTTTGAAATAATGTGTTTTTAAAATAATTTTAAAAAAATAAAATTTTATACCATCAGCGTGAAATTCACAGACTTTACTTAAAATTGAGTGCACTTACATCTTATAAGAATAAAATAAAATTATATCACCACGTTTTCCTGAAATATTCAGCCACAATTAAAATTATGCAATAAAATCAACGATTTTAAAAGAACGTTTTCTTTGAAATAACAGTAAGTAATTAAAATTTTGTACCACTAATGTGAAATTTACAGAATTAACTTAAAATAAATTGCACTTACATCTTTTAAAAAGAAATTTATATGATCTCTCCACGCTTTCTTAAAATATTCAGCCAAAGTTGAAATTATGCAATAAATTGAACGATTTTAGAATAATGTTTTTTTTTAATAATTGTAAAAAATTAAAATTGTATACTATCAACATGAAATTCACAGTATTTACTTAAAATTGATTGCATTTACATCTTGCAAAAAGGAAATTAAATTATCTCGCCACGTTTTCTTAAAATATTCAGCCAAAGTTGAAACATTGCAATAAAATCAAGGATTTTGAAAGAATTTTTTTTTTAAATAATTGTAAAAAATTAAAATTTTATACCATCAACGTGAAGTTTACAGTATTTAGTTAAAATTGATTGTTTTTACATCTTAAAAAAAGAAAACTAAATTATCTCGCCACGTTTTCTTAAAATATGTAGCCAAAGTTGAAATTATGCAATAAAATCAACGATTTTCGAAAAATATTTTCTTTAGAATAATTGTAAAAAATTAAAATTATTTACCAGCAACGTATAATTTACAAAATTTACTTACAATTGATTGCTCTTACATCTTATAATAAGAAAATTGAATTATCTCGCCACGTTTTCTTAAGGTATTCAGCCAAAGTTCAAATTATGCAATAAAATCAACGAGTTTAAAAGAATGTTTCTTTTGAAATAATTGTCAAAAATTAAAATTTTATAGCATTAACGTAAAATTTTTAGAATTTACTGAAAATTGATTACATTTATATCATATTAAATTAAAATAATCTTATCTCGCCATGTTTTCTTAAAATATTCAGCCAAAGTTTAAATTATGCAATAAAATTAACGATTTTAGGAGAATGTTTTTTTTAAACAAATGTAAACAGTTAATTAATCTGTTAAATGCAAATGAACGTAAAATTCTAAGAATCTACACGAAATGAATAAACTCGATTGGTTATCATTGAAATTTGAATATCTTTACTGGATATTCCAAAATATTGAATCGAAGTTAAAATTTTATTTAATTAAATATAAATTAAATCAAATTTTAACTTCGATTAACAAATTTGGAAAATCCAGTAAAGATATTCAAATTTTAATTATAACCAATCGAGTTTATTCATTTCCATATAGATTCTTAGAATTTTATGTTCATTTTGAGAATTTTTTATTTAATTAAATTCCACTTATTTTAAATGATCACTGATCGTTTTGAACGTTTGCAATTGTATTTCTGAATGATCGTTTAACGAGGGTTTCCACTCCCAGGTTAAGCATGAAGTAAAATTTCGAGTTTAGAAAAGCCTGAAAATTTGGATTTGTCGGGGCGCGCGAGCGAAGCGAGTCGCGCCCCGGCAAATCCAAATTTTCAGGCTTTTCTAAACTCGAAATTTTACTTCATGCGCCACGCGTACTTAACACTAACTTTAAGTGAAATTTTTAAGCGATTGGTAAGAGGGAAACAAATTTAGTACGTTGGTTATCAATTGTTTGAATGACGGGGAAAGACACATCTCCATTATTTTTATATTTGGATTGGAATTTTCGTTTTGTGTAAAAGAAAAACCAACAGTGATGAATATTTACTTTTGGATTTTATTTGTGTAAAAATTCAATATCTAAATTTGGACCAGAATTTTCTTTTTCTACCCTAAAATAAAAGCAACGTTTATCTTCCCATTAAAAGTTACTTAGAAAGAAATTAAAAACATTGTGTTTCTCTTTCCATTAAAAATTGGTTAAGGAAGCGGTGTTCTAGAGTAAGACAGACTCTGCCCAGCCATTTGCTAGAGTGAGATAGACCTTTATTTCTATTTCCAGCATAAAAAGGTGAACGTTATACATCATGAACATTTTTTTTAATGAATGTTGAGCTAATTAAATGCAGAATGTACGGACACCCTTGAATTTTACGTAGTACAAGTTTTTGTTAAATAAAAAGGAGTAAATAAATGACTCAAAAAGATATTTTCAGGATTTTTTTATAAAAAAAACTAAATATTTTAATCGTTTTAATTGGTAGCATTAAAATCTCCCAAGTTTTAGGATTATTTTGATGTAACATGCAATATTACATAATCAGAACATAAATAGTGCTCAAACAAAAATGTTGGATTTTACCCATAATAAATCGCAACCTTAAAAATAAATTGAATACACTGCGGTTTTTTTTTCGTGAAAAATAAAATAAAAGGAAATTTAATTTTTTTATTATCTGCAACATTTATCAAGACATTTTTTTAATATAATTATTATTAAATAAAAGTCCAAAAAAATCGTAAAGGTAAACTACCACTTCCGCTTTCCGCATTTTCACTAAAAGCTTTTTCCATCTTAGGATTGCAATAAAAAAAACTTAAGTTTATAGTATCATCTTAACATCTCGATCGGTTTAGTGGCGACAAACAGACGGATAGACCTTTTTCAAAAATGGTCTTAATTATCTCGGGGGACCTCAAAATGAAAATATCCACTAAAATGTGTGGTTTAAATGGTACAAATCCTTCAAACAAAACTCCCAACACCATTTATCCTTCGACGACATAAAAGAAGAAGAATATTATGAAATAGTTCATTAAGGTAAAAATACATCCCCTGGTTACGATAATACACCCAGATTGATCCTTAAAACCCTTCCCGATCACATTTATAAATACATACTCCTTATATTTAATTCCATCTACCGATCCCAAGCTATCCCAGACGAATGGAAGAAAGGCATTATAACCTGCATACATAGGCCCGGAAACAACGCAACTTTGGTATCAAGCTACCGTCCAATTACGCTGCTTCCTGTCCTCGGTAAATTGTTTGAATCCTTAATCAAAAAAAAAAAAATCACCACCCACATTTTAGATCGTATCCCCCTCATCGCTCAACATCGCTCAACTTCCCTTCCCTTAAAAATCCTTACCTCGAATTGTTGGACAGCGCACCTCGAAGCTAAAAAATCCACAATAGTATTTCTCGACATACAAAAAGCGTACGATTCGGTCTGGCATCGTGGTGTGCTGTTCAAGTGCAATTCGTTAGGCATCCCTTCCCACCTAATTAATATTATAGACAGTTTCCTAACCAATAAATCCTTAGGCGTCAGAATCCGTAATTCCTATTCATTCATTTATCCTACTACAAGGTCTACCTCAAGGTTCCTCTCTGTCCCCTATATTATATAACATTTTTCTCCATGACCTCTACAATCCAGATCGTCTTTATTTAAATCCTTTCGCATACCCCCTACTATACGCGGATGATACCGCCCTTATAACCCACGCTCCCACTATTCCAAAAGCCTTAAGCACTCTTCAAGGGCTGATAGATAGCATCCAAACCTGGTTCGCGAAATGGAGAGTCTCCATCAATCTAAATATAACCCAACTTCTCATTCTTTTCCGCCACCATCTAAACTCCCCATACCATATTTTAATTAATAATCATCCTATCTCACCGTCACCTAACTGCAAATACTTAGGCATTACCCTCGATCCTAAACTAACCTTCATTTGCCACACTCGAAACGTAAAAACAAAGTTAAAATGCTGGGCGCGCCATTTTAGAGCGTTGACATTCTGTAAAGAAGGAATAACAGTAACTGTAGTTCATATATATAGAACTATATGTCGCCTCCTGCTAAAGTATGAAGCCATCCTGTTTCACAATCCTCATCCCAACGTTTTAAAAGATATAGAGGTCGCCGAACGATTAGCCCTAAGAGTGCTTATGAAAATCAGACACCCTAATAAACCCCTACATAACCCCTCCAATACTCTTCTGTATGAAATGTGCAATATTCCTAGAACGCCTAGAATACCTCTTCTTAAAGTTCGCCACAAATTCTAATATCACAACTATCCTCAATCGTATGTGTATACCCCGCAACCCTAATACCCATCCTAAATTCAAATATCCTACATCTACCATTCATCAATTCATCTCATTACATCAACCGGACCCTGACAATAACGATAGCGATCACGACTTAAAAAAAAAACAGACATAAACTGGACAATGACAGGCTGAAAGACCGCTGGTCGATAGCCAGTTTCCGAGTGAAAAAAAAAATAAAATCAAAATGTATTGTATTATATGTATTATATCTCTTTTGTAGCCAACTCAGAAATCAAAATTTCTTTCTTCTTCTGTGTGGTTTGAAAATGTTCGCGAAAACAATACTTTCTTTTGTTTTATATATGGGGAAAAGTAAAAGGAATTTTCTTGTTACGTGCAGTAGAAAATCTAACTTAATTCCTTATGCCTACTTGCTTAACGAAACACAATTGCAAACATGTTCAGAAATTAAGGACTTTGGCGTATATGTTGAT
Organism: Philonthus cognatus; assembly: GCA_932526585.2. Taxonomy (NCBI): domain Eukaryota; kingdom Metazoa; phylum Arthropoda; class Insecta; order Coleoptera; family Staphylinidae; genus Philonthus; species Philonthus cognatus. The sequence goes on along the minus strand of OW052251.1, from coordinate 11,774,843 downwards.
TCAAAATTAACTTTTTATGAACATGTTGAGCACGTCTTGAGAAAATGTAACCGTATTTTTCAGTATTGTTCAGAAATTGTGGACCTTGGCCCGTATGTTGATTCAAAATTAACTTTTTATGAGCATGTTGAACACGTCTTAAGAAAGTGTAGCCGTATCTTTCAGTATTGTTCAGAAATTAAATACCTTAGCATGTATGTTGATTCAAAATTTACTTTTTATGAACGTGTTGAACACGTCTTAAGAAAGTGTAACGGTATTTTTTAGTATTGTTGAGAAATTAAGGACCTTGATTCAAAATTTACTTTTTATGAACATGTTGAACACGTCTTAAGAAAGTGTAACGATATTTTTCTGTATTGTTCAGAAATTAAGGACCTTGGCCCGTATGTTGATTCATAATTATATTTGTATGAGCATGTTGAACACGTCTCAAGAAATTGTAACCGTATTTTTCATTATTGTTCAGAAATTAAGGACCTTGGCGTGTATGTTGATTCAAAATTAACTTTTTATGAACATGTAGAACACGTCTTAAGAAAGTGTAACCGTATTTTTCAGTATTTATATAAGATTAAATTTATACTAGGGTGAGTTCAGAAAAGATAAATTCGCAGCATTTATTTACCTCGTGATACAAAAAAAACTAGTGCCCGTTTCCTCGCGTCTCTCTTGCACAATGGAGATCGTTCTAGAAAAAACCCTCCCCTCGCTTAAGAGATATATCTGCCCTTTCCTCTGACCCCGATCCTAATGCAATCTTGATTGATGCGTTCTGATTTATTAAGTTTATTTTGGCACTCTCGGAGCAAAATACTGATGGTTTTTGATGTATAGTTTTAACTTTATACCTTTTGCATATATCATAATAGTTGTTCCAAAAGAATAGTACACATAAAATTAAGTACACAAAATATTTTATAGTTTAAAGCGGACATGATGTATTTCCTAGTTACGTAAATATGTCAACTTCCTTATGGTCTAAATACCGCGTAATTTAGACAACAATTCAAACATTTGAATTCTAACTAAAATCAAAGATGGTTTTTCTATTAGACAAATTGCTCGATTGGAAAACATCAGTAAAGACACTGTTTTCAGAGATAAGAAACGTTGGGAGCAGGACAGAAGTGTTACGGTGTTTTATTATTTATTAAAACTGCTGCTAGGCAATTAAAACAGACTCGTATTATACAACTAGAATATTGTGAAAAGTAGTTATAAGACTTGTACTTAATTTTATTGCACAAAAGTGTACATGTAGTTATATAAAGTTGATTTACCTACGCCCTCTCTAGTAACCGCATTATACCACACTATCATCTTGACAAGTATGATTGACATTACGTAATAGCTTTGACAAGTACATTACATGCTGACAGCTGAACAGCTGATTTCTTACCGTACAACCAAATTACATTTCTTTGATGTACAAGGAGTTTTTCTTTAAAGTATATGTATTCCGAATTCAGCTTATTTTCTTTAAATCTTTAGTTATTCGTTGTTTTTTTTAAGAGTTCAATTTGAAGCTTTAAACGAGTGTTTTCCACTCCCAGACTAAGCATGAAGTAAAATTTCGAGTTTAGAAAAGCCCCGTGAAAATTTGTCGAGGGTCGCGCAGCGACCCGAGACAAATTTTCTGGGCTTTTCTAAACTCGAAATTTTACTTCATGCGCCACGCGTATAAAACACTAAAATATTGCGAACTCTATGTATATTTGAACCTCACTTGAAATCAGTGTTTTATACGCGTGGCGCATGAAGTAAAATTTCGAGTTTAGAAAAGCCCAGAAAATTAGTCTTGGGTCGCTGCGCGACCCTCGACAAATTTTCACGGGGCTTTTCTAAACTCGAAATTTTACTTCATGCTTAGTCTGGGAGTGGAAAACACTCGTTTAAAGCTTCAAATTGAACTCTTAAAAAAAACAACGAATAACTAAAGATTTAAAGAAAATAAGCAGAATTTGAAATTGTAGACAAATTTTCTGGGCTTTTCTAAACTCGAAATTTTACTTCATGCGCCACGCCTATAAAACACTAAAATATTGTGAACTCTATGTATATTTGAACCTCACTTGAAATCAGTGTTTTATACGCGTGGCGCATGAAGTAAAATTTCGAGTTTAGAAAAGCCCAGATAATTTGTCTCGGGTCGCTGCGCGACCCTCGACAAATTTTCACGGGGCTTTTCTAAACTCGAAATTTTACTTCATACTTAGTCTGGGAGTGGAAAACACTCGTTTAAAGCTTCAAATTGAACTCTTAAAGAAAAAACAACGAATATCTAAAGATTCAAAGAAAATTAGCTGAATTTGGAATACTTCATGCGCCACGCGTATAATACACTAAAATATTGTGAACTCTATGTAACATATATTTAAACCTCACTTTAAATCAGTGTTTTATACGCGTGGCGCATGAAGTAAAATTTCGAAAGTTTACTTCATGCTTAATCTGGGAGTGGATAACACGAGTTTAAAACTTCAAATTGAACTCTTAAAAAAACAACGAATAACTAAGGATTTAAAGAAAATAAGCTGAATTTGGAATACGTAGAATAATTTTCTGGGCTTTTCTAAACTCGAAATTTTACTTCATGCGCCACGCGTATAAAACACTAAAATATTGCGAACTCCATGTATATTTGAACCTCACTTGAAATCAGTGTTTTATACGCGTGGCGCATGAAGTAAAATTTCGAGTTTAGAAAACCCCAGAAAATTTGTCTCAGGTCGCTGCGCGACCCTCGACAAATTTTCACGGGGCTTTTCTAAACTCGAAATTTTACTTCATGCTTAGTCTGTGAGTGGAAAACACTCGTTTAAAGCTTCAAATTGAACTCTTAAAAAAAAAACAACGAATAACTAAAGATTTAAAGAAAATAAGCTGAATTTGGAATACGTAGACAAATTTTCTGGGCTTTTCTAAACTCGAAATTTTACTTCATGCGCCACGCGTATAAAACACTAAAATATTGCGAACTCTATGTATATTTGAACCTCACTTGAAATCAGTGTTTTATACGCGTGGCGCATGAAGTAAAATTTCGAGTTTAGAAAACCCCAGAAAATTTGTCTCGGGTCGCTGCGCGACCCTCGACAAATTTTCACGGGGCTTTTCTAAACTCGAAATTTTACTTCATGCTTAGTCTGGGAGTGGAAAACACGAGTTTAAAGCTTCAAATTGAACTCTTAAAAAAAACAACTAATATCTAAAGATTTAAAGAAAATAAGCTGAATTTGGAATACGTAGACAAATTTTCTGGGCTTTTCTAAACACGAAATTTTACTTCATGCGCCACGCCTATAAAACACTAAAATATTGTGAACTCTATGTATATTTGAACCTCACTTGAAATCAGTGTTTTATACGCGTGGCGCATGAAGAAATATTTCGAGTTTAGAAAAGCCCAGAAAATTTGTCTCGGGTCGCTGCGCGACCCTCGACAAATTTTCACGGGGCTTTTCTAAACTCGAAATTTTACTTCATGCTTAGTCTGGGAGTGGAAAACACTCGTTTAAAGCTTCAAATTGAACTCATTTAAAAAAACAACGAATGTCGGAAAATGTACAGCTTTATTCCTTGTATATTGATCAAGTAGTAATTTAGTTTTCATCATTGTCATGGTTTTTTTAGTAAAACAAACCACGTGAATTCAATTAAACACCTATATTTTGCCACTTTTTGTCACAAAATAATTAAAGACAAGACTCCACCTTATCTTTACCACAAAATTAAATTCCGCTCTGATGTTCATACACTTAATGTACGCTTTAAAGCAGTGGTGGGGAAACTTTTTTTAAGACGGGCCATTTGTAATAACCAGACAATCGTAGCGGGCCAAAGAATAATGCCTAATCGTAGGTAGGTAATTTTTATGCGGGTCGTCACATTACGAAGTAAGAACGCGTTCAAACATTCTCACGACGGCACTCTTAAACGGGCCGGATTAAACCTTTCCGCAGGCCGGACTTGGCCCGCGGGCCGTAGCTTCCCCATCACTGCTTTAGAGGATTACTAACTCCACCTCAACATAAATCTGTTTTTGCAGAAAGATCATTCTCAATCCAAATTTCTAAAGTGTACAAAAAGGTACCACTAGAATGCAAAGCGAAATGTGTCTTAACTTTCCGTGAACATTATGCCAAATATCTTAAAGACAGATAGATGTATATTTTGTGTTTCAATATTGCCGAATTAATTTAATTATAGAATAATTTAAGTTACTGATATTTAAAACGCACTGAAACAAACTTCTGCGCTTGTTTGATATTTATTTACTACGTATACTTTCAAAGGTTAAGTTGAAAAACAGTCGCGGCGACCCAGCCAAAGACTGAACTTCGCCATTAGATTCCAAATACTTAATTATTATCTTTTGTGTACAAATTCCTGTAACTAAATAGTATTTGAAATAAAGATTATTATTATTATTAAATGTTTTACCAAGTGAATAATTAGAAACAAGTTACTAATATATTGTTATGGTACTATTAAAAATTATTACAATAAATAAGTTGTTCATTCATGCTCATTGTTTATTTTGTTAGGGCGTAGCTAAAGTATCGTACGTTTCTCGAGCGGTATGGCAATTACATACTCGCGGAATACTGCACTCGCTGCTGCGCGGCTCGTCCGCAACATGTCCGCTCATATATAATATGCTGCATACCACTCTCGTTACGTAATATACTATTATCTATTAAATTTTATTATAGTACACTAAATCTCTACATTTATTGATTGGGTAATCAAGTTTATTAACACAATACCGCAATTCCTTTGTCTCGATCGCGAAGCGGAGCGTTTATCCGCCCCCGAGCGTACTAAATTGCACCCCCTTTGTTACAGAAGGCGGCCACCAACGCAATCACCTCCCATAATTCATTATAATAGTTTAATAACAACAACAATGCCATTCAGAAATATCAATTACGATTAATGCGCGTGCGCACGTGATGAAAATTTATGAAATCTCTGCGAACAATGCGGCTCACGGTGGGAAATTATATACATTAAATGCACCTCGGATGCAAAATACGTACCCGAACCCCCGGGCAGATCCGGGAACAATGGGATCTGTTTCAATTACTAAAACACAAACAATCAATCAGAGCCGATTGGTGTTTGCCGATTGATTTTTTTTTTTTAATTTGGTTTTCGTGTTGATTTTTTTAAGAGTTGAAGTTTTTAATGGAAATCAAAGGTTTTTGCAAATATTCCTCTATTGGAATTTACTTCCGTTTATAACTTCATTTGTTTGGTTAATTAAAGAATGTTTTACTGTATTCTACATTAATACATTTCGCAGATACTTACTAGTTATTACGATTACAATTAATTCATAATAATATTGTGATTTTTTTTTTTAATTATCTCATCTGGCACTTGGTGAAACATATTCGAATATGTAAAGTTATTCAAATTGAAAACACTTGGTATTGTTTCACAAATTAAAACTTTATTCCGACTAGTTTCGGTGTGTTAGACCATTTTCAAAGGAATGTACAGAAAAAATTATTGTCTAGGTATACATACATAGTTTTAATAATAATAATAATAATAATAATAATAATAGTACATTTATTCCATAAATCAGCAAATACATACATATATACATTTATAGAACAAGTCAAGAAAGGAAAAAAGAAAAACATGTGAACATTAGTCCACTGAACAATTTAAAAATTCGTCTATAGAATAGAATGCGTGTTTTATGAGCAATTCTTTGACTTTTTTATTAAAGTGGTGTCTAGACTCACAGACTTTTAAAGAAGTTGGCAGGTGATTGTATAATATGCAACCATTATATGCTAATGCTTGTTCATAGATAGCTTTAAGATAGGCAGGCATGACGATATCATTTCTATGTCTAGTGTAATAAGTGTGCAAATCCGAATTTAACTTACAAGATAATTTGCCAGAATATGCAAATTTTATTATTTCATAGATGTACATACACGGAACAGTCAAAATATTATATATTGAAACTTCTTTTGCAAGACTCGTTGTATTTTAATTTAGCAATGATCCGTAGCGCCTTTTTTTGTAAAATAAAAACTCTCAAGATGTTACTGTTATTTGAGTTTCCCCAGAACATAATTGCATAATTTATAAGAGAGTAGATTTTCCCAAAGTAAAATGTTTTTAAAGCGAATGTATCACATTGATTTGAAAGTATGCGCAGAACATACAATTGCTTACTTAATTTAGTAGATAGATCATCGATGTTCATTCCAGCTTAGGTGATTGTCTAAAGTCGTTCCTAACAGTTTAGTTTTAGATGACAGCTGAATTGTTAGGTTCGAAATATTTATGTTATTGGGAATAGATAAACGTGATCTCTTATTTTTAAACAAAATACAAGATGTTTTCTCTGAATTTAGAATTAATTTGTTGTTATCTATCCACTGTACAAGTTTGTCATATATTGTATTAGCTTCATTTGTGACTTCATCAATATTTTCGCCTATAATAAATATATTATCGTCTGCATATGAAACTATTGCATTGTTGCCAATATTAAGGGACTTTGCCAGATCATTTGCATAGAGTATATATAGGGTAGGACCAAGAATTGATCCTTGGGGGATCCCCACTTCAATAATTTCCTTAGGTGATCTATATTTGTACAATTCTACAAATTGTTGACGATTTTTTAAATACGATTTAATCCAATTTAAGGGATTTTCCCGAATTCCCATATGTTCTAGTTTCTTTAGGAGAATAGCATGGTTCACGCGATCGAAGGCTTTGCTTAAGTCAAAAAATAGGCCTAAAACGACTTTGCCACTGTCCAAAGATCCTAATATTAATTTTAGCATATCTTGGAGTGCTGTGTTTATATCTCTCGATTTGCGAAAACCATGCTGCGCCGCTGAGAGACCAAATGTTTTTGTGACAAAATTAATTAATCGACTATTCATTGTTTGTTCATAGAATTTTGAAAATAGTGATAATATACTTATTGGTCTGTAGTTTGTATAGTCTCGTTTTGTTTCAGGTAATAAGAGAAGTTAAAATTGGGGAATTCCAAGTCTCCTCGTTGTCGTTTAGTATGTTATTTCCCATTTTTATGACCCTGTTAATCTCCAGGCCTTCTTTTAGATTTAGTGTGTATTACCTGAATTAAAAATCCTAAAATGTTGCGGATTAAAGAAGTGATTTAGTTATTCGTTGTTTCTTTTTTAAGAGTTCAATGTGAAGCTTTAAACGAGTGTTTTCCACTCCCAGAGTAAGCATGAAGTAAAATTTCGAGTTTAGAAAAGTCCCGTGAAAATTTGTCGAGGGTCGCGCAGCGACCCGAGACAAACTTTCTGGGCTTTTCTAAACTCGAAATTTTACTTCATGCGCCACGCGTATAAAACACTGATTTCAAGTAAGGTTCAAATATACATACAGTTTACAATATTTTAGTGTTTTATACGCGTGGCGCATGAAGTAAAATTTCGAGTTTAGAAAAGCCCAGAAAATTTGTCTCGGGTCGCTGCGCGACCCTCGACAAATTTTCACGGGGCTTTTCTAAACTCGAAATTTTACTTCATGCTTAGTCTGGGAGTGGAAAACACTCGTTTAAAGCTTTAAAATGAACTCTTAAAAAAACAACGAATAACTAATGAATTTGGAATACGTATACTTTAAAGAAAAACTCCCTTTTCTAAACTCTGAATTTTACTTCATGCGTCACGCGCATAAAACACTAAAATATTGTGAACTCTATGTAAATGCAATGTTTGGAAAAGCCAGTTGTTGGTTTATTATCTAAAACATATTTTCTACGTTCTTTCATTCTGGTTTCGAATGATCTGCCGGTTTGCCCAATATAAATTGCATCGCATTCATCACATTGAATTTCATAAACTCCACATTTCTTCGAATTCTCTCTTTTCGCCTTGTTATTTAATAATAATTTGCCTAAATTTAGTGGGTTTAAACATCAATTTAAAGGAAAAAACTTTAATATTATAATTGTGTGTCTGTTGTTCATTATATCAATTGTATTTAAATTAAATAAAGAAAGACAATGTACTTCTTGATATTTTTAGAGAATTTTATTTTCTAAAAACGTCAGGGTTTTTCTACTGAAGATGGCACTGCCGAAACATGTTTAGAAAATGAAATTCTTTAAAAATATCAAGAAGTACATTGTCTTTCTTTATTTAATTTAATATTATATATTATTAATATTAATAGATATATAAGTAGTTGAATTCCTTAATCTTCACTGTTTTATTTTATTACTAAATGTACATTTCAGGCACAATGTGCCCTTTCTCAATAGTTCAACGTATTTGCCTGAAATGTACATTTAGTATTAAAATAAAACAGTGAAGATTAAGGAATTCAACAACTTACATATCTATTACTAAAACTTCACGTAACTTCAACAAGAATATCATTGATTCCTCACTAATGCTTCGAAATTCCAAATAAGTATCTAACCATAATTTAACATTAAATAATCATATCGTGTACAGGGTGCAATTTTAATTTTTGGTCCGCCCACCGGCCGATGATTTGCGTACGGTGGATGAAACTTAAATTTCCGGTCCGACCCGGAGCACCGGAAGTCCACTCCTCTCCCATCCATATTGATCTATCTATACACATATCGGCCATGGTAACAAGAACTCGTCACCCGTCACGTAAACGTTAATGGCGGCGCCTGCAAAATATTGCGCTTGACATCCCATCCCCCAGAAAACCCGATTATTCCTCACCACTTATCCGCAGGATCCCTTTTTGATACGACCCTATTTCAATATCTAATCAGAAAAAAACCTTTCAACCCTCCAATTATTTCGATATGCGTACAAAGAAAATCGTAAAAGTACTTTTTGTAATCTACAACTAAATTGTCTAAATAAAACAACTACTGGGTGCTGCAGGGAAACTTGCTGATTTAAAAGCTCAATAAAAGAAAAAGTATTTCACATATCGATTTAATTCATTTTTTATCGTATTGTACACATCCTGAATTTTTGTTTCAAGTGGTTTTAAAAATGACATCGGACAAATGGCGGCCCTTATTAGCGATACACTGATCCACCCGCTTTTTGAAGTTTCGCTCCACTCTTTCGAGCATATCGACGGGAGTGTTGGCGATGGCTTGGCAAATGTTGTCCTTCAGGTGTTGCAGGGTCCGTGGTTTGTCATTGTAAACAATAGATTTGAGATATCCCCATAAAAAGAAGTCACAGGGAGTCAAATCAGGGAAGCGCGCCGACCACAGTACGTCACTCCTCAAGGAGATTAGGCGCTCGTGGAAGTGTTCCCTCAAAAGTTCCATTGAAGTTCTCCCTGTGTGTGCCGTGGCTCCGCCCTGCTGGAACCATACGTCCCCAAGTTCCATTTCTTCAAGTTTTGCAAAAACGACAGCCTCACGCTTGTAACGGTTTTAACCCTCCTTTAGGGTACACCTCGGGTTAGTCCAGGTTCAGGTTTAATCAGAGTCCCTGTTAGTGTAGAATATACACTATATACTATTAAATAAACAAAACGCAACCCTATGCCCTATGCCAGAATAGAAATCAGATATCATAAAATATAAAACTCTTCTTTATCAAGTGGACATTTTTGATTATTTTACTCAAAGTATTGAACTGATAATAAACTACGTGATTCACGTTGCGTCTAAAGAGTTTTTCCATTTATTAAAACTTTTATCATCCCCACGTGTAGACTGTAAAAGTTTTAATAAATAGAAAAGGTATTGAATAGAGCAACTCAACTCACACAAACATCAAATTAAAACATTAAAAGCTGACAGCGTTCGTTTTACGAATCAAATTAAATAAGATGTCTCACTTTGATAACAAAGAATAAAGAAATATTTAAAAAACTTAATGTAACTATCAATGAATAAGGTAATATTTTCATTTGTCTTCAAAATTAGTTTAGGGATATTAGGTGCAAATGTGCCAGGATTATTTTACAAAAACGCAATTTTTGTAAAATAATCATGACGAAGACCGCTCGAGTTTTTTTTAAAACAGACAAAATTTCAATATTTCACTCCATCTCTGTTGTTTCTTTAGCAAATTTAACTCGAGCAAAGTCAACAAATCGTTCGCGATCTAAGGCATGACTTTGCTTTCTTTAATTTAATAAACAACAAAGTTTTCGTCAAACATATATTCAATTTTCGCTGAAAATTATTAATGGATTCGATAGCTAACGCCATCTAATGCTCCATAGTGGCATCGACAATGACACGAATGCACAACGCCATATACAGGTCACTGTTTCGTCCACTATGGAGCCACTATAGAGCATTAGATGGCGTTAGCTATCAGGAATTTGTTGTATTAACTGTTCATATGATTCGTAATGATTGTTGTAAACATGTGTGTTTTCGCGAGCAGGCGAAAGATTTGAGGATATGTCCGTACTTACGGAAGGTCGACTTGGACCTGCAGCAGCCATGAACGATTCCATCCTCTTCTCCGCCGCCGTTCTTTTGGGATTCGGTGGAGGTTCTTGCTCCTTTTTCGATCTTCTGCATTTTTTCGACATGGGGATTTAAGTTTGTATTAAGACTTCTACTTTGAAATAGCTCTTAATTTCATACGTCTGACCTCTACGAGTGTTGTCGGACGTCTCTTCTAAACATCATATTACACGTTTTTATATAAAATCGACGAATGTTTGAAAATTTACAGCGTATACATTACGTATTTTAAAAAATACATTCACAGTATGTAATTCAATAAGTCATTCGTGGGAATTATAAAAAGAAGTGCAGAATTTTACCTAAAATCAACTTTTAGAGTTAACTCTGTAACTGCTCTGCCATTAATGGGTTAATGCAGGATAACGGGTGATTATAGTGTGAGATTTTGGATAAAGGGCGACGTCACTGTGGATTAATGAGAACATCGAGAAACGCTGTTCCATCTTTTTTTCCTAGCGCGAGGAGATAAGGCGGGAAATGTGGAATAAATGGAGATCATTACACTTCATCTGATTCGGGACCGAGGGCTATTTATCTTCATAAACACATTCACGAGTGAATTAGATTACCAAATATATCAGAATCAGACTGCAAGAAATATTGCTATTAACATATTTTCTTTTCTCCCTCATCCTCCACGATAATAACAAAGTTGGAAAACGTCCGCAATTAATGATAAAAATAGAATAATGTTTGACAGCTTGCATATTGCTAAGTACTTCATGTACCCAGTTGTGTATTTAGTGACCTACAAATAATTTTTGACAGCTTGCATATTGCTAAGTACCTTATGTGCCCAGTTGTGTATTTAGTGGCCTACAAATAATCTTTGACAGCTTGGATATTGCTGAGTACTTCATGTACTCAGTTGTGTATTTAGTGGCCTACAAATAATCTTTGACAGCTTGTATATTGCTGAGTACTTTATGTACTCAGTTGTGTATTTAGTGGCCTACAAATAATGTTTGACAGCTTGCATGGTGCTGAGTACTTCATGTTCCCAGTTGTGTATTTAGTGGCCTACAAATAATGTTTGATAGCTTGCATATTGCTGAGTACCTCATGTACTCAATTGTGTATTTAGTGGCCTACAAATGGTATTCAAATTACCATCTTGCATATTTGGTTGTCGATGAGAAAATAATTCCTTAATAAATATAACGACTTTTTATGTTACAAACTAACATTAAAGATGAAATAACGTCTACATAAAACACCAAAAAGTAACAGCATTCAAGTAGAAACCGCGCGGGGCGATTAAGTGCCTATTTTTACTGGCAATAAAGTCAACTTTGAAACAACTCCACATTCAAACGCACACACGTTCATTCCCGCGTTCCCGAAAGTCGGGATTCGAATAATATCGTGTAAAAATACATTGTAGAAGAGAATCGGGAAAATATTTATCCGGCGACGGTCCATAAACGAATATTTTATGTCGACATTACGCGCTACAAGCTTGCATCATTTTAATCTATACAAACTTACAGTTTTATCATTTTATAATACCACTTTTGATTTACCGCCATCATAATTTAGATAGCCAGATTTTATGTGAAACTTTTTAGCGCAACACTATTTCTATCCTGGAGTTATTGATTCAGCGATGATTTTAATGTAATCAATTAACTCAGCGGAAATGACCGTTAATGATGATTGAAGTTCGAGTGGATGGGCGTTCGAAAATAGCCCATTTCCGCACGAGGGGCGTTTTTCCTGATGATGGAATTTCCCGAGGTGCGATCCATCCGCGTGAACCATAGGCGCCCGCATCCGCTTCAGAATGTGTTTGCAGGAAAACGAATCGATAAAGCACACACACACTAATACGGGAAAAGCGTCGGAGGAGGCGTTCACCTTACAATATGTCGCGATTAATTGATTGAGCAATTAGTCAATTGCCGAGTGAACGCGCACACGCCGCCGATATCGTCAAAGGAAAGATCGGTTATTTTCCTAAACGTATTGCAGTGTAAGTAACGTGTGTAAATAAAGAGTTACGTTTTAATTAATGGGCGTTAATGAGAGAATGAATGATAACTGACAATTGCATTTCTTTGTTAATCCTTAACAAAGCTCGAAGTAAAGGTATCGTTCTCTCTTATACTTTAGCGGCTAAATATCAATTGAAAACAGCCTTATGTTAGGTTAGGTTAGGTTAGGTTAGGTTAGGTTAGGTTAGGTTAGGTTTCAATAGTAGCAGTTAGACCGCTCACTTAGGCCCGAAGGGCCCCTTGTGATACCATAAGGGTAAAAAGGAGTCAGATCTCTTTTGTCTGTCAGCAGATTTCCCAATCCCTATAAACTATAAACTAAAAAAAAAGGTGGGGAGGGAGGCCCACCTTTTTTTAGTTTATAAAGGGAATTGGGAAATCTGCTGACAGACAAAGGCCTTTGGTCTTGTTAGGCAAATAGTTTCGGCTTAATCCCTTTCCCCTCTCTTCCCCGGTATCGTCATCTCGGCATTTCTTCAGGGGTCTTCAGGGGCTTCAACCTTCAGATTGTACCGTTTTTACCCGTTCCTCGGCGTATTTTCTGCGCATAACACAGGTCGCAAATGCGCTCATAGCGTCCCAGGCCTCCTCGGACTCCAGCATTTTCTCCATTCGGTCTTCTCGTCTAGCCTTCTAATATTACTCTCGAGGAGTAGTCTTTCCGGCTGTCATTTCGGGCATATGGTCATGGTGTGCCTGGTCGTGTCCTCTCTGTCTCCGCAGTGATTGTATATCTTGCTATCTGCTTTCCAATCCGGTGTAGATAGGATCCAAAGCTGATGTGTCCAGTTAGTAAGTGGGTTAGATGGTGTGTTACCAGCCCGTGTTCCCTCTCCACCCATCGTTTGATGTCTGGAATTAGTGCCTGTTGCGGCTCATATGTACATTTATATATTTATATTTTTTCTATTTCTCCATGCATACTTTTGTATTTCTTTAGAAATTCATTTCATTCAAATTCTTAATGGGCTGTTGTAAAATTAAGCAGACCCTTCCTCACGCCGGGGGGGTGTTGTTTTGTTCACTCGATGTTTCGTGGAAACATTTACATCTGGAAACTCTTAAAGCAGGTACGGAACGACCGTACAGTAAAATCAAGAAAAGCTATCCCTTACTTCACTTGAAGGAAGGGATGCCAAAAATACACCCACGAAATGTCAATGACCAATTACAACGCTCTCCCCACTTTGTAAATATTCATATTTTAACTCTATTTTCATTTTTGTAATCATTCTAAATAAAATCTACAAACAGTCAACATATATTAGCAATAAGTGAGAAATGTAAATATTTTGTAAATATTTCTACATTTTAAAGGTGAATATACAAATAATAAGTGCAACGAATGTTTTATTCCACTTAAATTCACCCGCATCAGAACTAGTGGCGATCTCTAGAACCAGTGCAAAAATAAAAGAAATCGTCACAGAGATAAATCTCATAAACAGTGCCTTTGTCCAACCCTCTCCCATAGACCACCGTTCTTGCCACTTGTCCATGACCCTGTTATGTGCCGTCTGCCTAGCCTTCGCGCGGTCGCCCGTCTCCCCTTCCTTCCTGTAGGATTCTGCTCTCCCCACCACATACAGGTCCCCAGACATCGTCGAAGAGAGCACATCAGCAGCGTCTGTTGAGACCGTCCTGTACGCCCGTATTATGCGTAGGGCACCGGTTCTCAGTGCCGTCCTAGCCTTGGCCCGTCTCCCTTCCCTCCCTGTGGGATTATGTTCTCCCCACCACATAAAGGTTCCCAGGCATCGTCGATGAGAGTACTTCAGCAGCTTCTGTTGAGACCGTCCTGTACGCCCGTATTATGCGTAGGGCACCGGTTCTCAGTGCCGCCCTAGCCTTGTTTCAGTTTCTAGCCGACGTCATTGCTGTTTCCGCCCAAACCGGTGCTGCGACCTAGCCACCGTTGCTAGTAGCCTCCGCCTTCCTTTGCTGGGCCCCCCTACGTTTGGCATAATGCGGCCTACCGCAGTGTCTGCCCTTATCCATGCCTCTGTAGCCTCTGCGCAGTGATTGCTCATGCGCGGATTAGACTCTAGCACAACCCTAAGTATTTTATGGTTTTACTAATGCTGACCTCCATGTCGCCCACTAGTAGAGTTTCTTCCTTCTCTTCGTGTGCACAGCCGCACCGCCATCGTCTTATGGACTGCTACCTCTAACCCCTTCTCCTCCATTCAGCTAAGGATCTTAGATAATGCCTCTTTAACGATTTTCCGGACCCCATCCATCTCTCTACGTCTAGTCACTATGGCCAGGTCATCTGCGAAGGCAATTGTTACTGCCCCGCCTGGCAGTTCTAGCCCCAACACTCCGTCATAGACCAGGTTCCAGAGTATTGGGCCAAGCACCGATCCTTGGGGTACACCCTGGTCCACCTCTCTGGCGTTTTCCGCTGTTCCTACTGAATAAATGATGCTCCTGCCTTCGAGGTACGCATCTACCATCGTCGCCATTCCTCTTGACAGTCTCCTTGCGGCCTCCCTCTTTACGACCTGCCACGGTAGGGTGTTGAAGGCGTTTTTGATGTCAAGCGCAATCATGACCACATGTTCCCTGCTTCTGAGTGGGCCCTCGTTCGCTTCTTGCACAATCTGTTTAACGGCCGCTATTGCTTCGACCGTTGACTTTCCCTTCCTAAACCCATACTGGTTGGGATGGAAACCTCCCTGTGCCTCTATCTCTTCTGTTATCCTAGTTATCAGGGCCTTCTCAAGCACCTTGGCCATTCCATCCAGGAGACATACCGGTCTGTACCCCCCTGGGTCGTCAGGTGCCTTGTTGCCCTTCGGGATGAGCGATAGCCTTGCTTTTTTCCCGGTCGTAAGGAAGACTCCTTCTCGCAGGCATTTGTTGTAAACGCTCACGAACAAGTCCGGGTTGGCTTCGACCGCTTCCCTGATGGCTTCGTTTGGCAAGCCATCCGGTACTGGTGCCTTCCTGTTGGGGAGGCTCCTGGCTCTCCTCCGTCGTGAAGGGTTCCGCTGTTTTTACTCCCAGTTCCCTTTTAGTTATTTTCTCTCTCCTAAATTGGAAGATGGAATCACCACTGCCTTGGTACCCCCGGGTACCACCGCTTCTAGGTCGAGTGCTCTTTTCCGTAATTTTCCCATTACTAGCTTGTACGGCTTCCCCCAGGGGTCGGCTTCCACTTCCTCCCACATCTCCCGCCACTCCTTACTGCGAGCTATTTGGGATTTTAGGGTCCTCTTTGCCACTTTCAGTCTCTCCGCAGCGTCTTTGAATACACCTGCATTTCCCCTGCTCCTGGCCCTTACCAGAACTCGGCGCTGCTTCATAACCGCTGATCTAGCTTTTTTTTTAATGAACATATGATACATATGTATGCATACGCTGCCAATTTTCTGACATTCGTTGCTTTTTTAAAAGTGTTCAATTTGAAGCTTTAAACGAGTGTTGTCCACTCCCAGGTTAAGCATGAAGTAAAATTTCGAGTTTAGAAAAGCCTGAAAATTTGGTTTGGTCGCTCCATGACCACGTGTTCCCTCCTTCTGAGTGGGCCCTCGTTCGCTTCTTGCGCAATCTGTTTAACGGTCGCTATTGCTTCGACCGTTGACTTCCCTTTCCTAAACCCATACTGGTTGGGATGAAAACCTCTCTGTGCCTGTATCTCTTCTGTTATCCTGGTTGTCAGGGCCTTCTCAAGCACCTTGGCCATTCCATCCAGGAGACATATCGGTCTGTACCCCCCTGGGTTGTCAGGTGCCTTGTTGCCCTTCGAGATGAGCGCTAGCCTTGCTTTTTTCCCGGTCGTAGGAAAGACTCCTTCTCGCAGGCATTTGTTGTAAACGCCCACAAACAAGTCCGAGTTGGCTTCGACCGCTTCCTGATGGGTTCGTTTGGCAAGCTATCCGGTCCTGGTGCCTTCCTGTTGGGGAGGCTGCCCCTGGTATTTCCTCCGTCGTGAAGGGTTCCGCCGTGTTTAATCCCAATTCCCCTTTAGTTATTTTCTCTCCCCTAAGTGGGAAGAGGGAATCACCACTGCCTTGGTACCCCCGGGTACCATCGCCTCTGGGTCGAGTGCTCTTTTCCGTAATTTTCCCATTACTAGCTGTACAGCTTCCCCCAGGGGTCGGCTTCCACTCCCTCGCACATCTCCTGCCACTTGGCCTCTTTACTGCGAGCTATTTGGGATTTAGGGGTCCTCTTTGCCACTTTCAGTCTCTCCGCAGCGTCTTCGAATACACCTGCATTCCCCCTGCTCCTGGCCCTGACCAGAACTCGGCGCTGCTTCATAACCGCTGATCTAGCGGCCGCCACTTCCTCGTTCCGCCAGTGCACCCCCCTCTTTCCCAGTGGCGCTCTTCTAGGCATTGCCATCTCACATGCCCCTTTCACCCTCGCAATCAGGGTAGCCACCTGCTTCTCTGCTATTGCCTCTGCAAGGCTGTTACCGGCTAGCGCACTCCTTAGCTTCTCTGTATCAAACCTATTTACATTCCACCTGGTCTCCGCATCTAGTCTCCCCACTTATACAAACCAATCCGAGCACCTAAGGAACCCGATCAGATTTCGCACATCTAGAGGTGTGAGGTCCACTAGTCTATTCGCGTAGTGCGTACCAAGGTACTTGATTCTTTTCCCTTTAAGAGCCGAGCATTGTCCCAGATAGTGGATAGTGGAGTACCATATTCAGGCATCTTCTGCAAAAGTCGTTGTGCTCAAGACCCATATTTTGTGCATGTCTGCCTAGGAGGCAGTGGCCCGTGAGGATGCCTACTGGCTTCTTTATGTCGATTCTGCTAAGTGCAATTAATCTGTTGCTGTTTATAGTATCCCATATAGGCCATAGCTGCCTTGTTTTGAGACACGTATCTTCATCTCTGCACTCTTTTTTAAAAGAGTTTAATTTGAAGTTTTAAACGAGTATTGTCCACTCCCAGGTTAAGCATGAAGTAAAATTTCGAGTTTAGAAAAGCCTGAAAATTTGATTGGTCGCGTAGCGCGAAGCGCGGAGCGGCCAAACCAAATTTTCAGGCTGTTCTAAACTCGAAATTTTACTTCATGCGCCACGCGTATAAAACACCCAGTTCAAGTGAAGTTCAAAATACACCACTTAAACAATATGTTAAAGACGTATATTCTGAACTTTACATTAAATCAGTGTTTAATACGCGTGGCGCATGAAGTAAGTTTAGAAAAGCCTGATTTGGCTTGGTCGCTCCGCTGCGCTACGCGACCAAGCCAAATTTTCAGGCTTTTCTAAACTCGAAATTTTACTTCATGCTTAGTCTGGGAGTGGAAAACACTCGTTAGAGTTTTTGAATTAAAAGTTTTTAATAAGATCACAAATGTCTAAAAATGTACATTGAAAAATCGTAACATCCATACCTAAAAGAAAAATCTATAACTTTTTTAAAATTTGAACATATAAATGGGCAGATTATAAAGAAAACGGAGTTTCTCCAGATCAAAATAATCCGATTAATTGAGCCGGGTATAAACGTGTGTGGGACGCACAAATGCTAAGGTAAAGTTCTTTTGGAGACTTACCGTTCAGCCGCAAATCGTATTTTAAGTTAGAATTTTGAGGTTATATACGTTGGTATTTTTGCGTAAATAAGCACATTACAGGTATAAATTGTACAGCTGATGAAATTATCTCCAAAATTATGACGTAAATAATCCAAATTGTACTATTATCTTCATTTATACAGCCAAAATCACGATATTAATTTCACACTAAATGTGACATCTACTGACGTTTATTTAAACTAATGGATATATAATTTTAGATTGATTATTATCCATTTTTAGGTTATGAGTGTTTTAACTTTTGGTATAAATAAAATAGATGGCGCAAGGTGCATTAAAATTTTAAAAAATATCCGCTTACTAAAATGTTCTTCCAATGACTGCAATTATAACGGAAAAAATAATGTTGTAATTGAAATATTCTAATTTGTCTCTAACTTGTATAACCTAGTTGCGTTGATGGCTAGCAATTTTATTGTTACTCCACTGCTGCAACCCGAGTTGATTTTCGGCAAATGTGAATGTATTGAGTGATAATAACACGAAAATATTATATTTTATTATAATAAACAACAAAACAAAAACATTTCAAACTTACCTCTTTCGGTCAGTAAAGTAGGCTGCAAGTTGCTAACGTTAAGTCGGTAAATATGATTTCAATTTGCTTACATCAGTACATTTTATTCATTATAAATCATTTAATTAAATATGAATTATTATTTGTGTGGATTAATGAATATTATAGCATGATTTGCTATCATAATATTTTCATTTATGATATTAAAAATAGATGGCGCAACCTTAACCCGGGTAAAGGTTGCGCCATCTATTTTTAATATTATAAATTAAATTACTTCTAATTTTCTGATGGATCCTATTTATATATTCATTATTTTAAATAAACGTCAGTAGACGTTATATTTAGTGTAAAATCAATATCGTAATTTTAGTTGTATATATGAAGATAATACTACAATTTTGATTAATTAAAATTGAATTTGTGTTCAGTATTCCGGCACCAGATACCTACAGACGCGTTTCGCACTTCTAGGTATTTTTCTTTTTGATTAATGACGTAATAATTTTGAAAATATTTTCATCATGTGTACAATTTATACCTTTAATATGCTTATTTACCCAAAAATACCAACCTAAATAACCTCAAAATTGGAACTTAAAATACAAATTGCGGCTAAACGGTAAGTCCCCGAAAGAACTTCATTTTAACATTTGTGCGTCCCACACACGCTTACTCCCAATTCCGCTAGAAAACCCTTAAAAATCATGGTATTTCGTTCTGGAGAAATCTCAATTGGTAGTAGATACAAATAATTTTAATCGTTGATAGGAAAATACATTTATAATCGTAAACTTTGTGAGTTCATTGAATTGTCATATTAACCCATTAACGGCTGAGCAATTATAGTTAACTCTGAAAGTTGATTTTAAGTAATTCTACACTTCTTTTGATAATTTCTACGAATGACTTATTGTATTACATACTGTGAATTTTTCTTTTAAATATACATAATGTATACGCTGTTAGTGTAAGGCATTCGTCGATTTTGTATAAAAACGTGCAATATGAAGTTTAGAATGAGTGTCTCCACTCCCAGACTAAGCATGAAGTAAAATTTCGAGTTTAGAAAAGCCCCGCGTTGAAAATTTGTCGAGGGTCGCGCAGCGACCCGAGACAAATTTTCACGGGGCTTTTCTAAACTCGAAATTTTACTTCATGCGCCACGCGTATAAAACAGTGATTTAAAGTGAAGTTAGAAACTCACTGAAAACATTTTTTTTAAATGAGAAATATCGAGATATTTAAATAACAAAATATTTACGTTTTTCTTCATACATTTTCAAGTCAAGTCAAATAATATAATATATCAAATTAACTTATTTAGTAATTAATTTAATATAAAATTAATAATGTTGCGTATATGCATTAATGGCGCCTAATGGGTTAATTTCCCTTCACATAACCTACAAACTAAAAGTTGATTTACAATATAACATGTGATCAATCTTGTCCTAACCTAAAACACACAACTTGCATCACACCGCTAAATTCTTGAAATGTCAAATTTGATTGGTCGTATTTAAAAAAAAAACAGATTATACTTTGATGATTCATAGCTAACTCACCTTGTTTTCATTCTTTGCACTATTCTTTTTATTTTTAAAATAATAAATAGGAAATAATATATGGAAATAGATTAACTTGAGTGTGTACTTATAACTATCATATGTTCAATTAAAAAGAAAAAATTAAGTTGGCTACACACTTTAAGAGTTGACACATAAAACGTCAGACACAATAATTATAATGTATATTTTCAGAGTTGCCAACCTAGAATATTTTTCATGGCACTTTAGAGATTTATTTTAATTGAACATACTATATTTCTAAATTAACACTATTATAAAAACTAAGTGTATTATAACAAAATCCTGCCCTTATAGGAAATTAACGCGTCGTGTTGAGAACATACGAGGCCGGGGATTTAATTATATTTTCATCTAGGACCTAAATGAATTTCTCTGAGGATTTTCCCTTCCCTCTCAGCTGGAGAACATTTTAAATAAACAGAGTAATCTCCCAAAGTTGGGCTTACGTTACGCCTTTACGGGGGGTGAGGGGGGTGAGGGGGGGGAGTTAGTTGCATGCATAACTAGTCTAGCTGCGAGGAGAAGTATATTTCAAAGTTGCGGAGGCGTCACAAAACAAAGATTAAGAGGACGAGGAGGAGGGAGATTTATGTTGGGATTAGTTGGATTTATAACGGATTAACGGGCTTTTTTATGTTCCAGTATATGTAATGTTTGCGTACTTAAACCAGGTTTTACTACTAATCATACAGTGCGATTACAATTTTGAAACCACATAAAAAAGACTTTAACTATCCTAAATTAGGTTAAGTAAATTTGAAGCTGGTCACTATGAAAAAACCATAAAAACTTAGTTAAACTATCCAAGAGTATACGAGGTCTGTTCAGATAATAACCGAACTAATTTTTTAAAACATTATTATTCATTTTAGACATTATTAGTCTTTGTCCTCTTCAAAGTACTCCCTTTCCATATTTACACACGTTTCCTAGCGGTGTTTCCATTTCGCGAAGCAGTCCTGGATACCTTAATTTTTATGTTCCAGTATATGTAATGTTTGCGTTCTTAAACCAGGTTTTACTATTAATCATACAGTGCGGTTACAATTTTAGAACCACATAAAAATACTTTAACTATCTTAAATTAGGTTAAGTAAATTTGAAGCTGGTCACTATGAAACAACTACAAAAACTTATTTAAACTATCCAAGAACATACGAGGCCTGTTCAGATAATAATTGAACTTTATTTTTTTAAACATTATTATTCATTTTACAGATTATTAGTCTTTATCCTCTTCAAAGTACTCCCTTTCCATATTCACACACGTTTCCTAGCGGTGTTTCCATTTCGCGAAGCAGTCCTGGATACCTTCATTTTTATGTTCCAGTATACAGAGAGTTTTATGTAACACCGAACATTTTCATAACTAGAATATTTCGTTTAAGTATCCATATGCATACGTTCCATATTTCTCGATGCTCGGTTTATTAAAAGAATTTAATTTGAAGCTTTAAGCGAGTGTTTTCCATTCCCAGGCTAAGCATGAAGTAAAATTTCGAGTTTAGAAAAGCCTGAAAATTTGGTTTGGTCGCGTAGCGCGAAGCGCGGAGCGGCCAAACCAAATTTTCAGGCTTTTCTAAACTCGAAATTTTACTTCATGCGCCACCGGTACAAAACACTGAGATATTACGAAGTGTAAAACACACCGCTAAACTTTACATTGAATCAGTGTTTTGTACCGGTGGCGCATGAAGTAAAATTTCGAGTTTAGAAAAACCTGAAAATTTGGTTTGGCCGCTCCGCGCTTCGCGCTACGCGACCAAACCAAATTTCCAGGCTTTTCTAAACTCGAAATTTTACTTCATGCTTAGCCAGGGAGTGGAAAACACCCGCTTGAAGCTGCAAATTGAATTGTTTTAATAAACTGACAATCGGAAAATGTGCAACGTATGCATATCGATACTTCAAAGAAAAATTCTCGTTATGAAAATATTCGGTGTTACATAAAACTCTCTGTATGTAATGTTTGCGTACTTAAACCAGGTTTTACTACTAATCCTACAGTGCGATTAAAATTTTAAAACCACATATAAATGACTTATAGTTTAACTATCTTATTATGTTAAGTAAATTTGAAGCTGGTCACTATGAAAAAACTACAAAAACTTATTCAAACTATCCAAGAACATACGAGGCCTGTTCAGATAATAACCGAACTTTATTTTTTTAAGCATTATTATTCATTTTACAGATTATTAGTCTTTATCCCCTTCAAAGTACTCCCCTCTCCTATTCACACAAGTCTTTCAGCAGTGTTTCCATTTCGCGAAGCAGTGCTGGATACCTTCATTTTTATGTTCCAGTATATGTAATGTTTGCGTCCTTAACCCATTAAGCGCCATTGATGCATACACGCAACATTATTATTTTTTTGTTAATTAAATTATTAAATAAGTTAGTTTGATATATTATATTATTTGATCGGACTTTAAAATCTATAAAGAAAAATGTAAATATTTCGATTATTACTTAGTGAATAAAAATATATATGTATATATATATATATATATATATATATATATATATACAGGGTGTCCGTATTTCGAGGAAATGCATGGGGATCTCGGTTATTTGAAGAGTTAGAGAGTTGGTTAAATTAGGGCAAATATGTGAAATTTGTAGCCCAACAATAATCCGAAAACAGATTTAAAATATCTTTTTTTGTTTTCGAGATATTGCCAAAAAACTATGTTTTTCAAATTTCGTTTTTATGTTTTTATTCAAAAACTATTAGATCTAGGAATTTGCAACTTTTACATTATACAGGCACTTTTTAATCAGAAATTTAGTAGTGTACTTACATTTAAAATAACTTTAATATCTTCCCCGGAACCATAGCCAACTTTTGTTTTTCTTATGGGCGCCATATTGGATTTTCATATTTTTAGAAAGAACTTTTTTTTCTGAATTAAACGGTATATCACACTTATAATTTATTCTGCGTTTCATTTGAAACATAGCAACCTTTTGTTTTTTGTAAAGAGTGCCTTGGAAACAATAATATTGATACGTTATTCAGTTATTGATGTGTCAATAAGATACGATCATTATACATAATACATAAAATAAAGTTAAAAATGGTGTTTTCGAACCAAGAAAAACGAGATATGATCGAAGTTTATTATACTTGAAACAAAAATGTACGTATTTCATCCGAAGTCTATCTACAGCGCTATCCAGAAAGGCAACAGCCAAGTGAAAGTCATTTCATAAAACTACATACAAATTTATTGGAATATGGTTCCTTCGTAAAGCCACGACAAAGATATGGATATCACCAACCCCATGAAAATGAAAACCAAATTTTGCAAGCGGTAAAATTATTTCATTTTAATTACAATAAGATAATATTTATTCCCCTAGATTCAAGATAACCCTTCTTCCTCAACGAAAGAACTTGCGAACCAGTTTGGTGTGATGTTTCAATACGTATGGAGAATTTTGAAAAAAAATAAATATCGCCCATTTAAAATTAAAGTTACTCAAGCTCTCCATCCTGGAGATGCTAGACGAAGGATGGACTTTTGTCGTATTTTATTGGGAAAATTAAACGAAAATCCGAATTTCTTGTCAAATGTGATATGGTCTGACGAATGCCGTTTTACCAACACAGGGATATTCAATAGGCATAATGAACATGTGTGGAGTATAAATAATCCTAGACAACATGAAGAAAGACGACGACAAGTGCGATTCGGACTAAATGTATGGGTCGGTATTTTGGGAGACAATATTTTAGGTCCATACATTTACGAAGATACATTAAATTCACAGAGATATCACGATTTTTTAAGAACATTTTCAAGTGATTACGTAGACAATAACATCCCCTTAAATATGTTAAGAAATGTATGGTTTCAACAAGATGGTGCACCACCTCACAACAGCCAAATTGTCACTAATTGTCTGTTCGAAATGTTTCCAAATAAAGTTATGGCAAATAATGGTGATATACGTTGGCCAGCTCGCTCACCTGATTTGTCACCTCTAGATTATTTTCTTTGGGGAGCTATAAAAGAAAAAGTTTATAAAACTATTCCAGAGGACAAAGACGATTTAAGAAGAATTATAATAGTTACCATTCAGCAATTAAGAAGAAGAGACATTTTTCGGGCAGTCCAAAATTTAAGGAAAAGACTAGAATTATGTTTGGAGGTCAATGGTGATATATTCGAACACTTACTCTAAGTTTGTGATAATTTTAGTTCAAAATATATTTAATTAATTTGTTTATTATTATTTAATATTATGAAAAACTTCATCAAGCAGCAAAGTGATTATTCTGGTTCCTTCCCTAAAAAAATATAGTTGTAGGCCTCAGGAATTTTAAAATGTGCAACTGTTTTCAAGGCACTTTTAAAAAAAAACAAAGGTTGCTTTGTTTCAAATGAAACGCAAAATAAATTATAAGTGTGATATACCGTTGAATTCAGAAAAAAAAAGTTCTTTCCACAAATATGAATATCCAATATGGCGTCCATAAGAAAAACAAAAGTTGGCTATGGTTCTGGAGAAGATATTAAAGTTATTTTAAATGTAAGTACACTACTAAATTCCTGATTAAAAAGTGCCTATGTAATATATATAATGTAAAAGTATATATATAATGTAAAAGTTGCAAATTCCTAGATACAATAGTTTTTGAATAAAAACATAAAAACTAAATTTGAAAAAAATAGTTTTTTGGCAATATCTCGAAAACAAAAAAAGATATTTCAAATCTGTTTTCGGATTATTGTTGGGCTCCAAATTTCACGTATTTGCCCTAATTTAACCAACTCTCTAACTCTTCAAATAACCGAGATCCCCATGCATTTCCTCGAAATACGGACACCCTGTATATATATAATATATATCTATATATATATATATATATATATATATAAGTGTATTTCTAACTTTACAATATTTCAGTGGCTTATACGCGTGGCGCATGAAGTAAAATTTCGAGTTTAGAAAAGCCCCGCGAAAATTTGTCACGGGTCGCTGCGCGACCCTCGACAAATTTTCTACGCGGGGCTTTTCTAAACTCGAAATTTTACTTCATACTTAGTCTGGGAGTGGAAATACTCGTTGAAAACTTGATATTGCACGTTTTTATATAGAATCGACTAATACCTAAAAATTGACAGCGTATACATTATGTATATTTAAAAGACAAATTCATAGTATATATTACGATAAGTCATTCCTAGTAATCATAAAAATAAGTGCATAATTTGACCTAAAACCAACTTTTAGAGTTAACTCTATAATTGCTTGAGATAATAATCGAGCTTTTTTTAACATTATTATTCATTTTACAGAGTATTAGTCTTTGTCCCCTTCAGAGTACTCCCCTCCCCTATTCATTTTGCAGATTATTAGTCTTTGGCCCCTTCAAAGTACTCCCCTCCCCTATTCATTTTACAGATTATTAGTCTTTGTCCCCCTTCTAAGTACCCCCACCCCCCTCTATTTATTTTACAGAGTATTAGTCTTTGTCCCCTTCAAAGTACTCCCCTCCCCTATTCATTTTGCAGATTATTAGTATTTGTCCCCTTCAAAGTACTCCCCTATTCATTTTATAGATTATTAGTCTTTGTCCCCTTCAAAGTACTCCCCTCCCCTATTCATTTTACAGATTATTAGTCTTTGTCCCCTTCTAAGTACCCCCCCACCCCTCTATTTATTTTACAGAGTATTAGTCTTTGTCCCCTTCAAAGTACTCCCCTCCCCTATTCATTTTGCAGATTATTAGTCTTCGTCCCCTTCAAAGTAGTCCCCTCTCCTATTTATTTTATAGATTATTAGTCTTTGTCCCCTTCAAAGTACTGTTACGGGGATAATGTTGTTAATGTTGGTAAAAAGACATTAACAAGAATACCTCCACGAAACTTCCGACTAGCTCGTTGGCACGAAACACTTGTTTAAAGTAATTAATTGACAGCTTACCGTTGATTTGAGTGCGTAGGTGTCTCTTACCCTCTGAAGTTTTTACGTAGGCAGCTAACTGGTTTGGACTTTGTAAAAACTGGCTCTAACGATACAAACACTGGCTCTAACTGTATCAACACTGATTCTAGTTAAAGCTTTAATGACTTCTATTTGAATTAATTGATTGGTGATAGGATTTTACGAATAAATGACTATTGATCAATGTTCAGATTTAACAATAACTATATATTATCAATAAAGAAAAACCAAGAATGAAAGAAAAATAAAATATATGAGTATTGCAAAGACCTGATCATTAATTAAATAAAACGTGAGAGAATAAAAGTAAAGTAAAAAAAATTGAGCAACAACAGAAGAATACTTAAAGGCGTGTGATGAAGAGGTAGCGTGACGTCTTCGGATAAC
Source organism: Philonthus cognatus (assembly GCA_932526585.2). Classification (NCBI taxonomy): domain Eukaryota; kingdom Metazoa; phylum Arthropoda; class Insecta; order Coleoptera; family Staphylinidae; genus Philonthus; species Philonthus cognatus. The sequence goes on along the minus strand of OW052251.1, from coordinate 11,748,377 downwards.
CGGACCTAACTGCTGCCTCTTCTAAGGAGCGCTGTCCTTTAAGTATGCCTTCTTCGGGGAGGGGGTGTTTTTTCTTCTTCGAGAGGAATTAAATTATTCCTATTGACTTTCGTGTTTCTGTGAACGAGGCTTCTTATTTCGTTATTAAAATAGGTTTGTCGAATTTTGATTTCATCATCCGCGGGTTTTCGCGATTAAGTTTTCTGCGACCTCCGATGCAAATCATCAAACCTATTTCGAGTGACCTCTTGTTCCATTCGAGATTCGATTCTTCGTTTCGTGTGTATATTTGCTGAATTGTTATTCTTAATTAAAATAATTAAGAAAACTGTATTTTAATTCGACGCGTCACTGGAAACTCCAAACTGGCGCGTGACGTCACTTATTTTCTATGCTAGTGGTGGGGAAACTTTTTTTAAGACGGGCCATTTGTAATAACCCGACAATCGTAGCGGGCCAAAGAATAATGCTTAATCGTAGGTAGGTAGTTTTTATGCGGGTCGTCACATTACGAAGTAAGAACGCGTTCAAACATTCTCACGACGGCACTCTTAAACGGGCCGGATTAAACCTTTCCGCGGGCCGGACTTGGCCCGCGGGCCGTAGTTTCCCCATCACTGTTCTATGCAAACCCGTGCACATCTGGTTGGGCTCACGGGCGTACCTAAGCGCGCTTGGTTTATTGGGGTTTCGGTCATCGCGGCCAAAAGCATTCTTCTGTTTTATGAGGGTTCAGGCCTTTGCATTTATTGCTGTTTGCGAAACAAATTTTCTTTGAATAAGAAAGCTTAAAAGGTAACATGTTATAAAATCTTTTTAAACGAACGTTACGGATTTGGTGCCAAAAGATTACGAACTGAATTTAGAAATGAATTTGTAAAGAGTAATAAAAAGGTTATAAAAGTTTTTGGAAAATGTAAAGGGGTCCGCTGTTCCGAGAAATTAGGAGTTACAGATTTGCGTCCGTGTTATGTTGCAGCTAAATTCACTGTGTAATTAAATTACGGCGATCACAATAGATCGCCGGTAACAGTACTTCCCTCCCCTATTCATTTTACAGATTATTAGTCTTGGTCCCCTTCAAAGTACCCCTCCCCTATTTATTTTACAGAGTATTAGTCTTTGTCCCCGTCAAAGTACTCCCCTCCCCTATTCATTTTGCAGATTATTAGTCTTCGTCCCCTTTAAAGTACTCCCCTCCCCTATTCACTTTATAGATTATTAGTCTTTGTCCCCTTCAATGTACTCCCCTCCCCTATTCATTTTATAGATTATTAGTCTTTGTCCCCTTCAAAGTAATCTCCTCCCCTATTCATTTTATAGATTATTAGTCTTTGTCCCCTTCGAAATACTCCCCTCCCCTATTCATTTTATAGATTTTCAGTCTTTGTCCTCTTTAAAGTACTCCCCTCCCCTATTCACACAAGTTTCTCAGCGGTGTTTCCATTTCGCGAAGCAGTCCTGGATACCTTAATTTGTAATGGCCTGTAACGTCTGTGTCGAATTTGCTTTGATGTCGTCAATACTTTGAACACGGCGTTCTTTCGGCGCTGATTTTAATTCTGGAAATAAGAAAAAAATGCATGGAGCTAGGTCTGGCGAATAAGAAGGGTGCTGTAGGACAGTCATCTGATTCTTGGCACAAAACTGACGAATTACCAAAGCCTAGTGTGCGGGCGCATTGTCATGTTGCAAAAACCATGAGATGTATTGCCACAACTCTGGTCTTTTTTTGCGGATTTGTTCACCCAAAACGCCCTGATAGTACACTTCTGTGCAATAAAATTAAGCACAAGTCTTGTGCCTATTTTTTACAATATTCTAGTTGTATAATTCGGGTCTGTGTTTTAATTGCCTAGCAGCAGTTTCAATAAATAATAAAACACCATAACACTTCTTTCCTACTCCCAACGTTTCTTAACTCTGAAAACAGTGTCTTTACTGATGTTCACCAATCGAACAATTTGTCTAATAGAAAAACCACCTACTATTTTAGTTGGAATTCGAATTTTCGAATTATTTTCTAAATGACTCGGCATTTTGACACTAAGAAAATTGACATATTGACGTAACTAGGAAACTCATCAAGTCCGCTTTAAACTATAACATATTTCGTGTACTTAATTTTATTGCACAGAAGTGTACATACGGTTCACTGTTTTACCTTGAAGCAACAATTCAAAATGCACAATTCTATGAAAGTCGAAAAACATTGTGAGCATCACTTTGACATTAGATCAACACTGACGTACATACGGTTCACTGTTTCACCTTGAGGCAACAATTCAAAATACACAATTCTATGAAAATCGAATAACATTGTGAGCATCACTTTGACATTGGATCGACACTGGCGTGATTTTTTGGGATGTGGAGATCCTTTGCCAATCCATTGTGATGATTGAATTTTTGTCTCAATGTCGTAGCTGTAAACCTACCCAGCTTTCGTCTCCCGTTATGATTCTTTGCATAAATGCTTCATCGTCATTGGCTTGTTCGAGGAGTTGCCGACAAATATCCGCTCGATGTTCTTTCTGTTCTTCGGTCATCAAACGAGGAACAAATTTTGCTGCAACTCTACGTAAGGATCGACGTTCAAAGTTCAATCATCACAATGGATTGGCAAAGGATCTCCACATCCCAAAGAAGCGGGATGTGGAGATCCTTTGCCAATCCATTGTGATGATTGAACTTTTGTCTCAAGTCGTAGCTGTAAACCTACCCAGCTTTCGTCTTCCGCTTTGATTCTTTGCATAAATGTTTCATCGTCAAGGAGTTGCCGACAAATGTCCGCTCGATGTTTTTTCTGTTGTTCGGTCATCAATCGAGGAACAAATTTTGCTGCAACTCTAGGTAAGGATCGACACTGACGTTCAAAGCTCAATCATCACAATGGATTGGCAAAGGATCTCCACATCCCAAAGAAGCGGGATGTGGAGATCTTTTGCCAATCCATTGTGATGATTGGACTTTAGTCTCAATGTCGTAGCTGTAAACCTACCCAGCTTTCGTCTCCCGTTATGATTCTTTGCATAAATGCTTCATCGTCATTGGCTTGTTCGAGGAGTTGCCGACAAATATCCGCTCGATGTTCTTTCTGTTCTTCGGTCATCAAACGAGGAACAAATTTTGCTGCAACTCTACGTAAGGATCGACGTTCAAAGTTCAATCATCACAATGGATTGGCAAAGGATCTCCACATCCCAAAGAAGCGGGATGTGGAGATCCTTTGCCACTCCATTGTGATGATTGAACTTTTGTCTCAAGTCGTAGCTGTAAACCTACCCAGCTTTCGTCTTCCGCTTTGATTCTTTGCATAAATGTTTCATCGTCAAGGAGTTGCCGACAAATGTCCGCTCGATGTTTTTTCTGTTGTTCGGTCATCAATCGAGGAACAAATTTTGCTGCAACTCTAGGTAAGGATCGACACTGACGTTCAAAGCTCAATCATCACAATGGATTGGCAAAGGATCTCCACATCCCAAAGAAGCGGGATGTGGAGATCTTTTGCCAATCCATTGTGATGATTGGACTTTTGTCTCAATGTCGTAGCTGTAAACCTACCCAGCTTTCGTCTCCCGTTATGATTCTTTGCATAAATGCTTCATCGTCATTGGCTTATTCATGGAGTTGCCGACAAATATCCGCTCGATGTTCTTTCTGTTCTTCGGTCATCAAACGAGGAAAAAATTTTGCTGCAACTCTACGTAAGGATCGACGTTCAAAGTTCAATCATCACAATGGATTGGCAAAGGATCTCCACATCCCAAAGAAGCGGGATGTGGAGATCCTTTGCCAATCCATTGTGATAATTGAACTTTTGTCTCAAGTCGTAGCTGTAAACCTACCCAGCTTTCGTCTTCCGTTATGATTCTTTGCATAAATGCTTCATAGTCATTGGCTTGTTCGAGGAGTTGCCGACAAATGTCCGCCGATGTTTTTTCTGTTGTTCGGTCATCAATCGAGGAACAAATTTTGCTGCAACTCTACGTAAGGATCGATACTGACGTTCAAAGTTCAATCATCACAATGGATTGGCAAAGGATCTCCACATCCCAAAGAAGCGGGATGTGGAGATCCTTTGCCAATCCATTGTGATAATTGAACTTTTGTCTCAAGTCGTAGCTGTAAACCTACCCAGCTTTCGTCTTCCGTTATGATTCTTTGCATAAATGCTTCATAGTCATTGGCTTGTTCGAGGAGTTGCCGACAAATGTCCGCCGATGTTTTTTCTGTTGTTCGGTCATCAATCGAGGAACAAATTTTGCTGCAACTCTACGTAAGGATCGATACTGACGTTCAAAGTTCAATCATCACAATGGATTGGCAAAGGATCTCCACATCCCAAAGAAGCGGGATGTGGAGATCCTTTGCCACTCCATTGTGATGATTGAACTTTTGTCTCAAGTCGTAGCTGTAAACCTACCCAGCTTTCGTCTCCCATTATGATTCTTTGCATAAATGCTTCATCGTCATTGGCTTGTTCCAGGAGCTGCCGACAAATATCCCCTCGATGTTCTTTCTGTTGGACGGTCATCAAACGAGGAACAAATTTTGCTGCAACTCTACGTAAGGATCGACACTGACATTCAAAGTTCAATCATCACAATAGATTGGCAAAGGATCTCCACATCTCAGAGAAGCGGGATGTGGAGATCCTTTGCCAATCCATTGTGATGATTGAACTTTTGTCTCAAGTCGTAGCTGTAAACCTACCCAGCTTTCGTCTCCCGTTTTTATTCTTTGCGTAAATGTTTCATCGTTAAGGAGTTGCCGACAAATGTCCGCTCGATGTTCTTTCTGTTGTTTGGTCATCAATCGAGGAACAAATGTTGCTGCATCTCTACAAGTGTTCAATTTTTCAGTAAAAATTGGTTGGCATGGCCCAGTATAACATGCTATTCTCTGTCAGTCAATCGGCGATTTGCACGAACCAGATTGTTATTTTTCAGAATGTGGGAGGTATCAGTTATAGCGAAAGGCCTTTCTGGTCCAGAATCATCTTGAATTAACTGACGGCCACTTTTAAATCGCGAAAACTATTCGTAGCTGCGGCGGCTCACAGCCTAACTTCAGGGTAGGCCACAGCGCCAAGGTACACAAAATTTGAGGTTGGGATCGCACTTTATAAATACACAGAATTGCGCAACAAAGTCACCGTTCAATAACGGATACATATTACCTTGGGTCTCTGGCCTACCCTGAAGTTAGGCTGGGGGCCGCCGCTGATTTGTAGCATTGCGTACGACTCAGAGCACCATCTCCGTAAGCTTGTTTCTAACGATTAAACGTTTCTGTGAACGTTTTCTCCAGTTTCACGCAAAATTTTACGTGGCATCGTTGCTCCAGAAACTCGCACATTTCAAAAATCGCCTCACCACTTAAACACGTTGCACTCAAATAATAATATCCCGAAAACTAAACGAGATATCAACATTGGCTTACAAAGGAGGTTATGCGCAAAGCAGTGCTGCCAACCGCATATCATTAAATATCTCACTTGCCGCGTAGTTCGAATTGTTCGGTTTTTATCTAAACAGGCATCGTATCTCATCAAACATTTGTTACGTTACCACTTAAATCCCACTATACATAATTAGATCTGTTGTAATTTGTTTCTTTAACATTGGCTTACAAAGGAGGTTATGCGCAAAGCAGTGCTGCCAACAGCATATCATTCAGTTGCCGCGTAATTCAAATTGTTCGGCTTTTAACTGAACCGGCATCGTATCTCATCAAACATGTGTTACGTTACCACTTAAACCCCACTATACATAATTAGATCTGTTTTAATTTGTTTCTTTAACATTGGCTTACAAAGGAGGTTATGCGCAAAGCAGTGCTGCCAACAGCATATCATTCAGTTGCCGCGTAATTCAAATTGTTCGGCTTTTAACTGAACCGGCATCGTATCTCATCAAACATTTGTTACGTTACCACTTAAACCCCACTATACATAATTAAGTCTGTTTTAAATTAATTCTTTAACATTTGCTTACAAACGAGGTTATGCGCAAAGTAGTGCTGCCAACAGCATATCATTAAATACCTCAGTTGCTGCGTAATTCAAATTGTTCGGTTTTTATCTGAACAGGCATCGTATCTCATCAAACATTTGTTACGTTACCACTTAAATCCCACTATACATAATAATATCTGTTGTAATTTGTTTCTTTAACATTGGCTTACAAAGGAGGTTATGCGCAAAGCAGTGCTGTCAACAGCATATTCAGTTGCCGCGTAATTAAAATTGTTCGGTTTTTATCTGAACAGGCCTCGTATCTCATCAAACATTTGTTACGTTACCACTTAAATCCCACTATACATAATTATATCTGTTGTAATTTGTTTCTTTAACATTGGCTTACAAAGGAGGTTATGAGCAATGCAGTGCTGCCAACAGCATATCATTAAATATCTCAGTTGCCGCGTATTTCAAATTATTCGGTTTTTATCTGAACAAACCTCAAATCTCATCAAACATTTGTTACGTTACCACTTAAATCCCACTATATATAATTCGATATGTTTTAATTTGTTTCTTTAACATTGTTTTACAAAGGAGATTATGAGCAAAGCAGTGTTGCCAACAGCATATCATTAAATACCTCAGTTGCCGCGTAATTCAAATTGTTCGGTTTTTATCTGAACAGGTATCGTATCTCATCAAACATTTGTTACGTTACCACTTAAATCCCACTGTTTTGTTTTAATTTGTTTCTTTTTTGTTGTTTTCCAGAATTTAGAAGAAAGAGAGAGGAAACACTCGCTGCACAAAGACCAACTTTCGCGCGAACACAGGTATCTGAGGAGGAGGCTGGAGTACCTGTCGTGCCACCACCAGGCCATGTCGAAGAGGCGCTCCGTGTCGGAGTGCTCCTCGTCGACGATATCCAGCAACCACTCGACCGCCTCCCACTCGTCCTCCCACTCGTCGTCGCACTCGTCGGCGCCGTCGCCCATCTCTGAGACAGGTGAGTCTGGCTACTCATCTTCGGTACCTAGTCCCACGTTAGCGACCGCCTCCGATCACGCCTATCACAGAATGACGCCTGTCTTTAACTATTCTCCTGGTATGTATTCAAAAACACACTTACACTATTGTTTTTTTGTTTGTTTAGTTTTTAGATACGATACAATTACTGCTTTTATAACAATACTCATATTTTGCTTAACTTCTTAAAGTCAATTAAAGAAAACACCATAGTTAAAAAATAACACGCATTTTTCCTAACCATACAAATGAAATTAAAGTGTGAATTATGAATGATGCACATAGCAGTCAAACTATTAAATTACCCACAAATACCGATAGAAGTTGGTAACAACAACGAGCAAACATTATTTAAGATATACTACTGTCAATCAAAGAAAACACCCAAGCTGGAAATTAAATTACCTACAAATTACAAAAGATTGATAATTTCAACACCATGATGGTTTTGACCGTTACTACGTGGTAATCCATATCAAAATTAATAAAATTATTACTAGTAGTAATTCATATCAAAATTAAATAAAACTATTACTAGTTAGATTAGATTAGATATTCGTAGGGGTGGCCTCATTGGCCTGTACCACCACGACCTTTGCAGATCTATTGTGGATCCCTATTATCCTAGACGTCGTGCTTGAGCTTCGCCTCTTTGATTAGCCCTATTAACCCTGACAGTGAGCCTTGGGTGTAGCTCTCTGCGCTTGGTTTAGTGTTGCCCAGCTTTAGGTATCTAACCCGTGCTAGGGCCTCACATTGGCACAGGATGTGGAGAGGATCCTCCTCTTCTTCCTGGCAGAATCTACATATTGTATTCTCCGCCAGGCCTATTTTGCTCATGTGTTTGTTAAGCCTACAGTGTCCTGTCAGTAGACGTACTATAGCTTTAACCGTTTTTCTCTCTTGGTTGAGAATATCGGTCGTGAAAGCCGGGGATTGCTTTTTAGGGAACTGCCTCTAGTAGTAGTAATAGTTTCATTAATTTTGAAATGGATTACCACGTAGTAACAGTCAAAACCATCGTCATGTTAAAATCAGCAAGTACAGCTGACCAAATAGTAATAGTAATTGACAATTTCGTTCGTAATTTGTAGGTAAACAACGAGCAGATGATTGATGTTAATGTAGTCCTCAATATATATTATATTAAATAATAGTGGACCGAGGTTACAACCTTGAGGAACACCTTAGCTAATAACATACTTCTTTTAAAAGATGAAAATGATACAGTTGACTTAAACCACATCTTTAATAGCATTCAAACATTAGAAGTGCCGAGATTCTTTACACAATCTACAACAAGTTAATCATACTAAGACTAAACAAACACTCACTAAAACAACTACTTCCCGAGCTAATACCCCAACGAAAATTGAACAATTTTAGCAAAACAACGAACGGTTGGAAATTCAGTATGTGCACATCGGGATATGTTGTAACATTCCCTGAATATAACTTATAATAATCATCACGGTGGAATAATTAAAAAAATAACTTAAATCATATATTCTTTAAAGTGTTCTTACAGAAAATTTAGATTATTCATGTATTCATTTACGGGTGTTATAATTAAATCATAACACCATTATCTTCTTTTTTGGCAGTATACAAAATAATTCTTTGTAAATTTCGATTTGAATGTCGCCGAAAATCCAAATATTTAGGCTTTTCCAAAGTCAAAATTTATTAACTGTATATTTTTGAGTTTACGTGAAGTGATTATTACACTAATAAAGACTGTTATACCTTACTTCACTTTTTTTTTAAATAGTGAAGTAAGAAATAACAGTCTTTATTAGTTTCTTGAATAACATTCTCATTTATCACTTGGTGAAACATTTTCAAATAATATTAAAGGTCTTTATAAGTGTCGAAATTTAATAATTATTTCATGCGTTGCGCGTATTGAAAATTTCGATTTGAATTGGCGCCATTTGATTTCACTAAGTAGACTATAGTTATGTCTTATATGTGCTAATTTTGTTTATTTTTGTATTCTTCTACTTATGTGAAATAAAGTTATTATTATTATTATTATTAATTCGCCGAAAAATCCAAATTTTCAGGCTTTTTTAAACTCGAAATTTATTGATTATTTCATGCGCTGAGCGTATTGAAAACAGATTAAAAGTGAAGTTCAATCTATTCTGCTTATTTTTGATCTCACGTTATCAAATTTTACAGATTACATATACTGCGTTTAACCAAATCTTGCGCTTTTAAATTTTACAATATTTTAGTGTTTTATACGCGTGGCACATGAAGTAAATTTTCGAGGTTTGAAAAAGCCTCAGTATTTATTTTACATACCGCGTTGTAAGACACAAACAGATAAACATTTTCAAAATAAGTCTTAATAAACCTAGGGGACTTGAAAACAGACATTTCTACTATAAAAAATATTGATTTATTTGTTGCGGGTCAGAAAAATGTACGTTTTCCGTTTACAACATTGTAAATTAGAAAAGGGGTAATTAAAATATGGATTTGCAACGAAAATAATTTAATGTAATACATACAATCTGATTCATTAGCCCTTTTTTCAAACTGTGGCAATGAAAAGTTGATTAAATTTCATAAGGAAATGTTTATACAATTCCCGTTTAAATACTAAGGAATTACATTAATATTAATTTTTGTTCAATAACAACTGGATTGCCTAATACCCAACTTAAAATTTGGGAACTTATGATTTAGAGTAAGGGGCATTTTTTTGTGCGGTTGCCCAGAATGCTAATTAAATGAATAAATTTGAGGTTATGGTAAACTATGTGTTAACGGTCAGTAGTGCCAATCTAATTTAAAATTCACAGCCTACTCTAAATCATGTTTTACATCATCGCATAGTAAAATCTAATAGACCAATAAATTGATTGATTGATTGATTTATAACTATATGTTTTGAGTTTACGTGAAGTGATTATTACACATAAAAATACTGTTATTGTTAACTTTACTTCACTTTTTATTAAATTAACAAGTGAAGTAAGTTATAACAGTCTTTTTATGTGTGGTTGATTTATTAATATACTTTTCTGGCATAAATATAAAACTATTAGGTTTTCCGACAAAAAAACGTCGTTTCAAGTGTCGTATTTTTTATAATTTAATAACTTTGTTTGCAAGGAATCGAAATTTGATAATAATTTAAATACATTTTAAATGGTCGTTATTGTTTTTCTTTATGACACCTGCGACACACATTTTGATAGTTGTGACATATTTTAAAGTAACGAGTGTCTTCCACTCCCAGACTAAGCATGAAGTAAAATTTCAAGTTTAGAAAAGCCCCGCGTAGAAAATTTGTCGAGGGTCGCGCAGCGACCCGAGACAAATTTTCACGGGGCTTTTCTAAACTCGAAATTTTACTTCATGCGCCACGCGTATAAACCACTGTTTTGAAGTAAAGGTCAGCTCTAGAGTTATTGGTTCAATTTTTCATAAGTTTTTCCAATGTAGCCGGGCTAATCTCTCTAATTACGCTCCGAAAGTTGACTTCTAAGTGTAATCGTTGCTGGTTTATCAGCATAGACCAGTTTCACGCGCGGTATTGGACGTTGCACCGTCCTGTTAAAACATCGCATAGTACAATCTAATAGACCAATAAATTGATTGATTGATTGATTTATAACTATATGTTTTGAGTTTACGTGAGGTAATTATTACACATAAAAATACTGTTATTCTTTACTTTACTTGACTTTTTATTAAATTAACAAGTGAAGTAAGGAATAAGAGTATTTTTATGTATGGTTGATTTATTAATATATTTTTCTGGCATAAATATAAAAGTTAGAATTTTTTTATTAAAAAAACTGCCGGGGTACCACAGGGGTCGAGTGTTAGCCCCTTACATCGAAAATAATGGTGTTTTGTTCAAAAATTGATGCAGTTTTCTATAAAGTCCTGGAGAAAAGAGTGCGATATTAATGCTTAATCAAGAACTCGAAACGCCTGTTGGAATTTACAATTTTTTTATAAAAAAAAACTGACGGGGTACCACAGTGTAAGCCCCTTACATCGAAGATAATGATGTTTTGTTCAGAAATTAATACAGATTTCTCTAAAGGAGTCGAAACTATTAGGTTTTTCGACAAAAAACGTCGTTACAAATGTCGTATTTTTTTAAATTTATTAACTTAGTTTGCAAGGAATCAAAATTTGATAATAATTTAAATACATTATTAAATGGCCATGTTATTGTGTTTCTTTATGATACCTGCGAAACACATGTTGATAGTTGTGACATATTTTAAAGTAGCGAGTGTCTTCCGCTCCCAGACTAAGCATGAAGTAATATTTCGAGTTAAGAAAAGCCCCGCGTAGAAAATTTGTCGAGGGTCGCGCAGCGACCCGAGACAAATTTTCACGGGCTTTTCTAAACTCGAAATTTTACTTCATGCGCCACGCGTATAAACCACTGTTTTGAAGTAAAGGTCAGCTCTAGAGTTATTGGTTCAATTTTTCATAACTTTTTCCAATGTGGCCGGTCTAATCTCTCTAATTACGCGCCGAAAGTTGACTTCTAAGTCTTTAATCGTTGCTGGTTTATCAGCATAGACCAGTTTCACGCGCGGTGTTGAACGTTGCACCGTCCTGTTAAAACATCGCATAGTACAATCTAATAGACCAATAAATTGATTGATTGATTAATTTATAACTATATGTTTTAAGTTTACGTGAAGTGATTATTACACATAAAAATACTGTTATTCTTTACTTTACTTCACTTTTTATTAAATTAACAAATGAAGTAAGTCTTTTCATGTGTGGTTGATTTATTATTATACTTTTCTGGCATAAATAAAAAAAAACGATTAGGTTTTTCGACAAAAAACGTCGTTACAAATGTCCTATTTTTTTAAATTTAATAACTTTGTTTGCAAGGAATCAAAATTTGATAATAATTTAAATACATTATTAAATACCCATGTTATTGTTTTTCTTTATGACACCTGCGACACACATTTTGATAGTTGTGACATATTTTAAAGTAACGAGTGTCTTCCACTCCCAGACTAAGCAGGAAGTAAAATTTCGAGTTTAGAAAAGCCCCGCGTAGAAAATTTGTCGAGGGTCGCGCAGCGACCCTCAACAAATTTTCACGGGGCTTTTCTAAACTCGAAATTTTACTTCATGCGCCACGCGTGTAACCACTGTTTTGAAGTAAAGGTCAGCTCCAGAGTTATTGGTTTAATTTTTCATAACTTTTTCCAATGTAGCCGGGCTAATCTCTCTAATTACGCGCCGAAAGTTGACTTTTAAGTCTTCAATCGTTGCTGGTTTATCAGCATAGACCAGTGGTTTGCCCTACAAAAAGAAGTCTTGGATAATTTAAATTAAATTTAAATAATCCAGTATTAGAATCAAATTAGATTCAAAAATGTTTTACCACGGGTTAAGTGAGAAATTAATTAAAGATATAAAAAGAAGTTGAATGGGATCAAGACACATCTATCCATGCGGCCAATTAACAGGCCCATGTCTCGAAAGAATTTGATCACCAAACTTCTCTCCCAATAATCTGAGGGTTTCACGCGCGATGTAGCAAGTTGCGCCGTCCTGTTAGAACCATTTAGTTCTCAACATATTTGCATTGCCGTTGGAGATCAAAAAATTCAAATCATTGACCTGTAGCGCTCGCCATTGACAGTAACATTGGGTCTGTCTTTTTTTTTTTTTGGCGGGAAATACCAATTAAATTTAATAACTTTGTTTGCAAGGAATCGAAATTTGATAATAATTTAAATTCATTATTAAATGGCCACGTTATTGTTTTTCTCTATGACACCTGCGACACACATATAGATAGTTGTGACATATTTTAAAGTAACGAGTGTCTTCCACTCCCAGACTAAGCATGAAGTAAAATTTCGAGTTTAGAAAAGCCCCGCGTAGAAAATTTGTCGAGGACCCGAGACAAATTTTCACGGGGCTTTTCTAAACTCGAAATTTTACTTCATACGCTACGCGTATAAACCACTGTTTTGAAGTGAAGGTCAGCTCTAGAGTTATTGGTTCAATTTTTCATAAGTTTTTTCAATGTAGCCGGGCTAATCTCTCTAATTACGCGCCGAAAGTTGACTTCTATGTCTTTAATCGTTGCTGGTTTATCAACATAGACCAGTGATTTGCCCTACAAAAAGAAGCCCAGTGGGATCAAGATATATGATCTATGCGGCCAATTAACAGGCCCATGTCTCGACAGAATTTCTGAGGGTTTCACGCGCGGTGTAGCAAGTTATACCATTTAGTTCTCAACACATTTGCATTGCCGTTGGAGATAAAAAAATTCAAATCATTGACCTGTAGCGCTCGCCATTGACAGTAACATTGGGTCTGTCTTAATTTTTTTTAAAAGTAGGGGCCAATGATGCCTCCAGCATGCAGTCCACACCACACAGTAACACAATTTTGCTTATTTACGAGTCTATTCAGAAAAAAAGAAGCCTCATCACTAAAAATTATTTGACGATAATAATCAGTAAATCAGTAGATCACCAAACTTCTCTTCCAACAATTTGAGGGTTTTACGCGCGATGTCGAACGTTGCACCGTCCTGTTAAAACCATATAGTTCTTAACACATTTGCATTGCCGCTGGGGTTCAAAAATAATCGAATCGTTAACCTGTAGCGCTCGCCATTGACAGTAACATTGGATCTGTCTTCATTTTCTAAAAAGTAGGGGCCAGTGATGCCGCCAGCATGCACTCCACACCACACAGTAGCACAATTTTACTTATTTACGAGTCCATTCAGAAAAAAAGAAGCCTCATCACTAAAAATTATTGGCGGTAAAAACCAGTAAATAGTAGATCACCAAACTTTTCTCCCAACAATGTGATGAAATTCTCACATTGTTGGGAGAAAAGTTTGGCGCGGTGTGGAACTTTACGCCGTCCTGTTAAAACCATTTAGTTCTTAACACATTTGCATTGCCGTTGGGGTTCAAAAAAATCGAATAGTTAACCTGTAGCGCTCGCCATGGACAGTAACATTGGGTCTGTCTTCATTTTTTTAAAAGTAGGGACCAATAATAACGCCAGCATGCACTCCACACCACACAGTAGCACAATTTTGCTTATTTAAGAGTCCATTTAGAAAAAAGAAGCCTCATCACTAAAAATTATGTAGCGGTAAAAACCAGTAAATCAGTAGATCACCAAACTTCTCTTCCAACAATTTGAGGGTTTCACGCGCGGTGTTGAACGTTGCAACGTCCTGTTAAAACCATTTAGTGCACTACCGTTCGGGTTAAAAAAAATCTAATCGTTAACCTGTAGCGCTCGCCATGGACAGTAACATTGGGTCTGTCTTCATTTTTTAAAAAGTAGGGGACAATGATGCCGCCAGCATGCAGTCCACACCACACAGTAACACAACTTTGCTTATTTACAAGTCCATTCAGCCAAAAAGAAGCCTCATGACTAAACATTATTTGGCGATAAAAATCAGTAAATCAGTAGATCACCAAACTGTTCTCCCAACAATTTAAGGGTTTCACGCGCGGTGTGGAAAGTTGCACCGTCCTGTTAAAACCATTTAGTTCTTAACACATTTGCATTACCGTTGGGGATAAAAAAATTGAATTATTAATTGTACCGCTTGCCATGGACAGTAACATTGGGTCTGTCTTCATTTTTTAAAAAGTAGGGGTCAATAATGCTTTCAGCATGCATTCCACACCACACAGCAACACAATTTTGCTTATTTACGATTCCATTCAGCCAAAAATAAGCCTAATCACTTAAAATTATTTAGCAGTAAAAATCAGTAAATAATCGAAGTGCTCTATAAGTTTAATGCTAGAGCGCGCATTTTGGAAATAAATGTTCTCAATTTGTAATCGTTGCTCGACTGTGAGTTTCGGCATGACAATTTGCCAAAACTTAGTGAACAAAATCGCTACCAACAGCTTCCCATTCTGACACAAGTTAAACAAATATTCATGATTGAAGTTCTATACCTTTAAAAAAATCAAGTGCTCTATAAGTTTAATGCTAGAGCGCGCATTTTGGAAATAAATGTTCACAATTTGTAATCGTTGCTCGACTGTGAGCTTCAGCATGATAATTTGCCAAAACTTACTAAACAAAATTGCCACCAACAGCTTCCCATTCTAACATTAGTTAAACAGATATTCATGATTGAAGTTCTATACCTTTAAAAATTCACCCTTTAGAATTGAAAAATTTACATTATCGATTCGCGCGCGTTTCATTTATTTAATTCGAACAATTTTCATTTCTAATCACGGGCGCAAATATTAAAATGACATCTGTAACAATGAATAAAATAACATTTCCAACCGGGCTATTTCGACTGCGGAATTAATTAATAATTCGAAACCCCTGTCTGCATGTCCGCACTACCGACATTCACACAGACATAGCGCGCAGATTCACACAGACACACACGCACACACATAAAAGTAACATTTAAATCAATACATCTCTATAATAAACAGTCATTACAGTATTTCATACTATTATACACAGAGCACAACAATAATTGTTAATTATACATTTTGCCCGGCGCATACACCGCTAATTAACGACGCATTGTTGGCCAGACGTGGACATGAATAGGGCCCTAAATACACACACACAGACATACACAAACGCGCGATCTTTTATATAAAATACATCCATGTATACATTCGTTGTACTTTTATTACTTGCCATTTCGTAATAACCTGTTTGGAGAGCTGTTTAATTAAAATAATTGTAAAGGAGTTTCTGCGAACGGTAACGAGGGCGATTCAGCTAATTTCCGCCAAGCGAAAACGCGCAAACATTTATTAAACAGGATTGCATATCGCGAAGCGGATGCACTGGCTTGCTTTTTTATTAAATTACACAACGCACTGGTGTTTTGTTTAGAAATTACTGCAGTTTTCTTTAAAGTCCCGAAGAAAAGAGTGCGATATTAATGATTAATCAAGGAATCGAAACGCTTGTTGGAAGTTACAATTATTTTATTAAAAAAAAACTGACGGGGTACCACAGGGCTCGAGTGTTAGCCCCGTACATCCGAAAAAATCGAAAAGTATGCGATATTAATGCTTAATCAAGAAGTCAAAACGCCTGTTGGAATTTACAATTTTTTATAAAAAAAAACTGACGGGGTACCACAGGGCACGAGTGTAAGCCTCTTACATCGAAGATAATGGTGTTTTGTTCAGAAATTGATGAAGATTTCCTTAAAGTCCTAAAAAAAACAGTGCGATATTAATGATTAATCAAGGAGTCGAAACGCTTGTTGGAAGTTACAATTTTTTTATTAAAATAAACTGCCGGGGTACCACAGGTCTCGAGTGCTAGCCCTTACATCCGAAAAAATCGAAAAGTATGGTGTTTTGTTCTAAAGTCCTGGAGAAAACAGTGCGATATTAATGCTTAATCAAGAAGTCGAAACGTCTGTTGGAATTTACAATTTCTTATTAAAAAAACTGACGGGGTACCACAGGGCTCGAGTGTAAGCCCCGTACATCGAAGATAATAATAATAATAATAACAATAATAATAATAATAATATTTATTACCCAACAGGAAAAAATCCTAATTACAAGGCAATATGTACAATAATATAATAGAATAATATGATACTTAACAAATAATAATAAACAAAATAAATGATAAACCTGAACAATAATAAGTTAACTTTTAAGTTACATATTAAATTAACAATTAACACAAAGCAAAATTGACTCTAATGAGTCATGAAATAAGTCACAAGTGGCAGGCAAACTATTGAATATATTACAGACAATGTGTACGGGTGATTTTGATCCAAAGTTATTCCGAAATGAGCTAATGCTAAATGTAGGTTTTTGCCTACTGTTAAAAGTTGGAATATGCAGTCCCACCAGTTGCAATAGGCAAGAACAGTCTATCTTGTGACGCATTAGCTTGTGCAAAAAAACGATGCCTGCATTGAGGCGTCGGCAGTGAAGTAATTCAACGTTAAATTTCTCAATTAACAACATACGATCATAACCTCTAATAGGGTAGCAACCTTCACTTTTAGAGTGAAGAAATTTGAGAAATTTTCGTTGAACCCCTTCAACAAGCCGTATCTGCTGTTGATTCTGCAGAAACCATATTAAGGACGCATATTCCAACTTGGACCGAACGTAAGCGTTAAATAACGCCTTTAAAGCACTAAGATCACGTAAGTTGGCTGAGTTCCGATGTATAAAACCTAGTGCTCTAAATGCGCTCTTTGTAAGGGACTGTAATTGGGGATTGAATGTGAAATTATTATCGAAGATAACACCTAAATCTTTAAAGACTTTGACTTGCTCGAGGGTTTTATTACTAACTAGATACGAAAATACAATGGGTTTGGATTTTTTGTGAAAGACATGAATTTACATTTATCACTATTAAGGTTCAGTTTATTAACAGTGCACCAGTTCGAGATACTATCCAGTGAGTTCTGCAAGTGGAGGCAATCATCAGGGGTACCGATTGTTGAGTAAATTTTTAGATCATCAGCATATAATAAATGTTTACATGTCAACAATTTTGAAAGATCATTTATAAATAAATTAAATTGCAATGGACCCAAGATGGAGCCTTGTGGCACACCAGAACGTGGGAAGTATGAGTCGGATTTAAAACTATTTAGGGTAACATATGATTCGCGATTTTTAAGATAGGAACCAATAAGTGTGGATGCACTTTTACTAAACCCTTAGGAATCAAGTTGAGCTAATAACAGTTCATGATCAATTCTGTCGAAAGCCTTCGACATGTCTGTATAAATTACATCGATTTGACCGCTATTTCATGTGTAATAATAGATAAATTAGTTACAGTGGATCGATTTGGAATGAAACCATGCTGTTGCTGTGATATATACCGAGACACATGAGCATTAATTTGATCATATATTGTTCTTTCAAATATTTTTGCAATATGGGATAGTATGGCAATAGGACGATAATTTGTTACATTACTGAGATTATTAGACATTTTAGGTATGGGACAAATTGATACAATTTTTAGTTTGTTGGGAAATACTGAAGTCCTCATAGACAAGTTGAAAATGAAAGTTAGCGGTTGGCATAAAACAGTAGCACAATCTTTTAGGAAAAATGCTGGTAGCCCATTATTACCTGCGGAGTATTTATTCGGTAGTTTTTTTATTAGAGTGTAGACAGTTTTTTCAGATGTGGGAGTGAAGAAGAAGGGAATATTACTGGGGTCAATAATGGTTGTGTCAGTATCATTATCAGAGGGTGATATTAAAACTGATTCAAAGTAATCACGAAATCCATTGGCAATATCCTCGGGTGTTTTGTTCAGAAATTGATGCAGATTTCTCTAAAGTCCTGAAGAAAACAGTGCGATATTAATGCTTAATCAAGGCGTCCAAACGCTTCTTAGAAGTTACAATTTTTTATTTTAAAAAAGAGCTGACAGGGTACCACAGGGCTCGACTGTTAGCCACTTACATCGAAAATAATGGTGTTTTGTTCAGAAATCGATGCAATACAGGATACTTACTATTAGTAATGAATTCTAATGAATAAATCAGTATTTTCTTCATTTAAATTCATTACTAATTGTAAGTGTTTGAGGGCGATAAGCCCGTAGACAACAAATTCGAAGTGGACTGTATAGTTTTATTTTTAATTGACCCTAACGGGGATGATCTACGGCGCTGAGTGGTAGATACGACGAGATAGAGGGATTGGGTTCAAATGGGAACTCACCTTTGATCTAAAGTAGATAATCCTTTCGGTCACGTGGGCTCCCGGGGGTGATGCACAAAACACCACGCGGCAACAATCCAACAATATCGTATCTCGAGGCGGTGTAACAAAAGCGGGTGTTACGATGCGGTTTAACGACAATTGGACGAACACATGCGGTTTCAACGACAATTAGTAACGAACTCTCGCGCTTCTTCCTCCGGCGTGTGAGTTTCGTGTAAAAGGGCAAAAAAAGCGGACAGGCGCGGTGTGATTTTATTGTACGCATATACCACTCACTATTCGCGACTATTCCAATTCTGAATTGAACACCGAACAGTAAGTAAACTGCACTAATATAAATTTAAACAAATTAGTAACAGAAAGCATTTACATAACCAAACAATTTTTGACAGGTGATTATTTCAAAATTTTGTGTATGTACTTCGTAATTGGAGATCACACAAGATTTTGATTTCTTTTCTTTACAATAAATATTTTTGATTTCTTAATATCAGGGTTTCGAACTGGAACTGAACCGTAAACCGGAAACAACGTTAAAATCAGACTCAAGGAGCATCTTAGCTCTTTTCGGCTTAATTTGATTGATAAGTCGTCATTCGCTAGACATGATTGAAAACAATCATACTTTTGGCGAGGATGTACTGTCAATAATACATTTAGCCGAAAAGGGTCGTAAGATGGACATCCTGGAGTCTCCGGAAATTCATAGAGCACGCGCTAATCCGGATATTCCCGTAATAAACGACCAGCTTGACCTAATATACACCCCCATTTTTAAAGCCATTTTGTAACCGTAATTTTTTCGTATATATACCTGACGAATTGTTTGTTTTAAATTACTTTATGTTTGATAATGACAAGTTAAAGTTGTCGAAGTTATACAAACAAAGTTAATTTCTTATTTGTGTATCGTTATTTTTGTCCTAACGAAAACCTGTCAACTTGAAATAACATTTGGTCCAATAAATCGAACTTTACACAAATCGGCGTCAATTTGAGACAACTTTTATTTGAAATACATTATTAGATGGTTATGTTATTGTTTTTCTTTATGACACTTGCAACACACATTTTGATAGTTGTAACATATTTTAAAGTAACGAGTGTCTTCCACTCCCAGACTAAGCATGAAGTAAAATTTCGAGTTTAGAAAAGCCCCGCGTAGAAAATTTGTCGAGGGTCGCGCAGCGACCCGAGACAAATTTTCACGGGGCTTTTCTAAACTCGAAATTTTACTTTATGCGCCACGCGTATAAGCCACTGATTTAAAGTAAAGTTGAAAATATATACTGCTGAGATGTGACAGATATTTATTTACTAAGATATAATAGCGAACAGTTCAGAAATTGATGCAGATTTCTCTAAAGTCCTGGAGAAAACAGTGCGATATTGTTGCTTAATCAAGGTGTCGAAACGCTTGTTGCAAGTTACAATTTTTTATTAAAAAACAAAACTGACAGGGTACCACAGGACTCGAGTGTTAGCCCCTTACATCCAAAATAATGGTATTTTGTTCAAAAATTGATGCAGTTTTCTCTAAGGTCTTAAAGAAAACAGTGCGATATTAATACTTAATCAAGGAGTTGAAACGCTTGTTGGAAGTTACAATTTAAAAAAAAACTGACAGGGTTTTTTTTTTATTTAACTCACTACAATTATTTCGCTACACTGTAGCTTCTTCAGGTGAAGAAATATAATATAATAAACATTAAAAGTGCGATTCTCTTCGCAATCTATGTTTGAAGTATTCTGCAACCAAGAATTGGCAATTTCATTTATACTTATATAATATAATATATAAATATTTTCGATTTTTTCCGGATATAAGGGGCTAACACTCGAACCCTGTGGTGCTCGAGTGTTAGCCCCTTATATCCGGAAAAAATCGAAAATATTTATATATTATATTATATTTCTTCACCTGAAGAAGCTACAGTGTAGCGAATCAATTGTAGTGAGTTAAATAAAAAGTTGAAAATTATAAATAGTCTGCTATTATATTAAAAAATCGAAAATAATGGTGTTTTGTTCAGAAATTGATGCAATTTTCTCTAAAATCCTGGAAAAAAGAGTGCGATATTAATGCTTAATCAAGGAGTCGAAACGTTTGTTGGAAGTTACATTTTTTTTATTAAAAAAAACTGACGGGGTACCACATGGCTCGAGTGTTAGCCCCTTACAATCGAAAATATTCGCGAATAACTAATTTTATGCACTCGGAATACACAAATCCGGGGATTTTCTCATAATTATCTAAATGCGCCGTTTTCTGTGATATTTATTTACATAGATATCCGTTTTAATGATTGAAGATTCCGTCATCGGCGTTCTTGTGTCGAGTTGTGAAACTTTGGAATGGGGGTTGGATACGTTTTCGGGTTGAGCGGGTTTTGCGCTCGATAACGATAAATTACAGAGATACAGCAAATAGTTGTGCAGATCGCTTTGACTTTGTGTAACGCGGGCACAAAGGGATGTACGGAACATTGATTTAATTGCAAATTGCAAATATTAATAGCGGACCGGGCGGCGTTATTCAGTTTAATTTATGCGTTGAATTGTTTACATTGTAGAAAAAAACGTAAATCCATCGCAGATTGTAGAGTGGTTGTGATGTGTGAATCGCTTTTAATGTGTTCATTATAAAAACATTATAACTACTAGAACTTTAAATAAAACAATTCGTTTGTTTCAGTGTTTTAATCAAAGTTCTACTAGTAATTAAATATGTTTCTTCACGACAATCTTATAATATGTGCATTATTTAATTGTGTGGGCAGCATAAATGGGGTGCATTTAAATCTTAAGTACATTAATCACGGGATTTGCGGGATAAATGTGGTTTTTTAACACGAATATAAATAATTGCCTAGTTAGATTTTTTTGCCGCTATGCAGTAATAACACTGTGCTAGTCAAATCAGCTTCTTTTGTTTTACATTTGACCATGGTGGTGATGACGTCGTCGTCGCCATTTTGTTAAAGTACGAAGTAACGCGTCAACATCTCCGCCGTTCTCACTAGTTTAACCCGCTTAAAACGCGTTTCTAAACATAAATCATTTTTAAATCGGTTAAACAATTGTGCTTCTATCCGTCGCGAGTGTTTTTTTTTTTTTTAAGCGGAACAAACGTTAACACCGTGAAGTGGAAGAGTTCGTTTTTTGTGCAAAAAGCGTGTTTCTATGTAACTTAGACTGTGTGAGTATTATTTATTGTTGAACGATTATTTATATTTGCGTTAAAGTCGAATTAACTCTATTACACCTTTAAATCATAGTACCGCAATCTGTCATCAGTAAGACTAACGCGTATTTGATAAATACGCGTTGTCTCAACTCTTTTTGCATTAATCGATATTAGGGCTCTTGATTTGTCTCTTCTTTAGTGTTTTAAAAATATCGGGACAACCGGCTAATACAACACTGAATGAACGTTGTATAAATGTTAAATGTACGTTATATTAACGTTTTATAAAATGTTCATCTGGATCAATCAACCCACTGAGCAAAAACAAACAAATAACGTTACATCAACATATCAACATTGTAGCAACATTTACCGTTGTTTTAATGTTGATGAAACATTACTTAAATGTGTTAGCTCAGTGGGAAGCTTTTGAGTCTTGGTATGTATAAGAACTTCTAAGTTTTAACTATCAGGATAACCAGCGAGTATAACGCTGAATAAGCGTTATATAAATGTTATATCTATGTTAAATTAACGTTTTATGCAGTTTACATCTACGTTTTTCAATCAAGCTTTCGAGCCTTATTATGTGTTATAACTTTTAACTTAGAAGTCTTGATTTGTCTTTTCTTTAGTGTTTTGAAAATATCGGGATAACTGGCAAATATAACGCGAAATGAACGTTGTATAAATGTTACATGAACGTTATATTAACGATTTATGAAATATTCATCTGGATCAATCAAGCTTTTGAGTTTTTATATGTATAAGAACTTTTAACTATCAGGATAACCGGCAAATGTAACGCTGATTGAGCGTTATATAAATGTTACATCTATGTTATATTAAAATTTTGTGTAGTTTGCATTTACGTTTTTCTGAATCAATCAAGCGTTCGGACCTTACTATGTGTTAGAACTTTTAACTTAGGAGACTTGATTTGTCTCTTCTTCATTGTTTTGAAAATATCGGGATAACTGGAAAATATAACGCAAAATGGACGTTGTATAAATGTTAAATGTACGTTATATTAACGTTTTATGATATTTACACGTGGAGCAATCAAGATTTCAAGCCTTGATATATGTAAGAACTTTTAACTTGGGAGTCTTGTTTTGTTTCTTCTTTACTGTTTTAAGAATATCGGGATAGCCGGTGAATATAACGCTGAATGAACGTTGTATGAATGTTACATCTACGTTTTATGTAGTTTGCATCTAAACTTTCGAGCTTTACTAAGTGTTAGAACTTTTAACTTGAAAGTCTTGATTTGTCTTTTTTCGGTGTTTTAAAAACATCAGCGCTGAATGAACGTTGTATAAATGTTACATGTACGTTATATAAAGTGTTCATGTGGACCAATAAAGCTAAAGAACTTTGGTATGTGTTAGAACTTTTAACTTAGGAGCCTTGATTTATCTCGTCTTTAGTGTTTTAAGAATATCGGTATAACTGGCGAATATAATGCCGAACGAACGTTGTATGAATGTTACATCTATGTTATACTACCATTTTAGAAAGTGCACATGTAAGTTTTCTGGGTGAATCAAGCTTTCGAGTCTGGATTTGTCTTTTCTTCGGTGTTTTAAGAGTATTTAACGTTATATGAATGTTACATCTACGTTATACATCTAAGTTTTCTGGGTGTTTTAAGAATATTGAACGTAATTAATTACGTCACTAGAGTGGTATGCAGCATATTATATATGAGCGGATATGTTGCGCACGAGCCGCGCAGCGGCGACTGCAGTATTCCGCGAAAATGTAATTGCCATACCACTCGAAAAACGTACGATACTTTACCTACGCCCTAACAAAATAAACAATGATCATGAAAGAACAACTTATTTATTCATTAATTTTTGATAGCAACATGACATTGATGAAAACTAAATTACTACTTGATCAATATACATCAAAGAAATGTCAGTTGGTTGTGCAGTAATCAATCAGCTGTTCAGCTGTCAGCATGTAATATACTTGTCAAAGCTATTACGTGCATGTGTAGGTAATGTCAATCATACGCGTCAAGATGACAATGTGATATGATGCGGTTATTAGATAAGGCGTAGGTAAATGAATGTTATATCCACGTTATATTAACGTTTTGTGAAGTGTACACCTGAATCAATCAAGCTTTCGAGCCTTGATATGTGTAAGAACTTTTAATTTAGGATTCTTTATTTGTGTCTTCTTTAGTGATTTCAGTATATCGGGATAACAGGCGAATATAACGCTGAATGAACGTTGTATAACTGTTACATTTACGTTTTATTAACTTTTTATGAAGTTTTACTACATCAATCAAGCTTTCTAGCCGTGATATGTTTTAGAAAGACAACCTCTTCAGTGTTTTAAAAATATCGGAACAACCAGTGTTCACACTTGCTTCATTTATTTGTATTAATATTATGCAAATGTGTTCATATTTATTTAGAATGCTAATGTCAAAAAAACAATTGTAAACAAGGCCTAGCCAGAAAAAAAAATCGGGGGAGGGGATAAAAATTTGGGGAGGGTTTTAATGGTAAAAATTTTCTTTTTGAACTTACGGGGTAGCGTTTGCATAATAAAATTTTCATTTTGAAAATTTCGGGAGAAGTTGGAACCCCCATACCCTCCCCCCTGGCTACGGCCTTGTTTGTGGATAATAAAAACATTGAGTTGGAAGACATCAAAATAAATAACAATTTTCTAAAGACAAATAATTAGCGGTCGACTTTATTCAACCAGAAGAACTCTTGATCACACATAAACAACCGGCCAATATAACACTCAATGAAATATATATATGTTATATCTACGTTATATTAACGTTTTATAAAGTATTTAAAATGAAACAACAATTATTATTATTATTTTTAAATTTTTTTTTTCTTCATCAATCAAGCTTTTAAGTTTTAATTTGTTTCTTCTTCTGTTTTAAGAACGCTAAATAAACGTTGTATAAATATTATAACTACGTTATATTAACGTTTTATGAAGTGTGCATCTGAATCAATCAAGCTTCCCAGTGAACATGGAAACATTTTAAACATTGCACGAATATTGAACATGATACTAAAATAAAACATTGTATTAAAATTATTACAACAAAGTTTTAGAAACGTTACAAACACTGTATAAACGTGTTCCGTGGAATATTGGTTTCGCACCAAGCAAATCCATTTAAGTAATGTTTCAACAACATTAAAACAACGTTTAATGTTGCTACAACGTCGATATAACGTTTGTTTGTTTTTTGCTTAGTGGGTTTATATACATTACCTAAATGTTTAAAATGATACTCGAACTCAACATTGTTTTATAACGTTTCAAAAATATTGCGGCAAAGTAACACAACGTTGTATACTCATTACAATTTGACGTTTATGCAACATTGTATTGTAAACATTGGATATATATTGAAAATAGTAACATTGTATTATTGTTGAAACTGTTGCTGTAATGCAGCATTGTAGTTTACACATTTTATGGACATTTAACATACAGAGAGTTTTTAATTTTAGTAAAAATATCCCAATTATATGCTGTAAATCTTCAGATATTCGTTGTTTTTTTTTAAAAGGGTTCAATCGAAAGCTTTAATCGAGTGTTTTCCACTCCCAGATTAAGCATGAAGTAAAATTTCGAGTTTAGAAAAGCCCCGTGAAAATTTGTCGAGGGTCGCGCAGCGACCCGAGACAAATTTTCTGGGCTTTTCTAAACTCGAAATTTTACTTCATGCGCCACGCGTATAAGCCGCTGATTTCAATTGATGTTTATGCACTTGTTAACAATAATCGAATGTTTTCAGAGTTTAAAAGTACTAGGTACTGCGTTATTTTAACGTTTTATGAAGTTTTTCCTTGTCAGTCAAGCTTTTGAGCCTTGATATGTGTAAGAACTTTTAACTCGTGAGTCTTGATTTGTCCCTTCTTTAGTGTTTTGAGAATACTGGAATAACAGGCAAATATAACGTTGAATTAACGTTGTGTACATTTACGTTATAATAACGTTTTATGAGATTTTTCCTTATCAACCGAGCTTTTAAGCCTTGATATGTGTAAGAACTTTTAACTTATGAGTCTTCATTTGTCGCTTTTTTAGTGTTTTGAAAATACTGGAATAACAGGCAAATATAACGTTGAGTCAACGTTTTGTATATGTTACATCTACGTTACATTAACGTTTTATGAAGTTTTTCCTTATCAATCGAGCTTTTGAGCCTTTATATGTGTTAGAATTTTTAACTCATGAGTCTTAATTTGTCGCTTCTTTATTGTTTTAAGAATACTGGAATAACAGGCAAATATAACGTTGAATTAACGTTGTTTATATGTTAAATCTACGTTATATTAACGTTTTATAAAGTTTTTCCTTATAAATCGAGCTTTTGATGTGTTCATAATAAAAATATTAATGGTAGAACTTTATTTAAAACACTTGGTTTGTTTCCGTGTTTTAATCAAAGTTCAACTAGTAATTGAATATGCTTTTCACGACAATCTTATAATATGTGCATTATTTAATTGTGTGGGCAGCATAAATTAGGTGAATTTAACACTCAAGTACATTTAACGCGGGATTTGCATGTTAAATGTGTTTTTTTAACACTAATATAAATAATTGCCTAGTTCGATTTTTTGCCGCTATGCAGTAACAGCGCTGTGCTAGTCAAATCAGCTTCTTTAGTCTTACATTTGACTATGGTGGTGATGCCGTCGTCGTCGCCACTTGGTTAAAGTACGAAATAACGCGTCAACATCTCCGCCGTTCTCACTAGTTTAACCCGCTTAAAACGCGTTTGTAAACATAAATTATTCTTAAATCGGTTAAACAATTGTGCTTCTATCCGTCGCGAGTGTTTTTTTTAATCGGAACAAACGTTAATACCGTGAAAACTCCATCCAAACGAAAGAGTTCGTTTTTTGTGCAAAGAGCGTGTTTCTATGTAACTTCGACGAAAGGGTAGACTGTGTGAGTATTATTTATTGTTAAACGATTGTTAATATTTGTGTTTAAGTGGAATTAACCCTATTAGACATTCAAATCATAGTACCGCAATCTGTCTTCATTTATCTGTCAAATTATTATGAAACAAAACCGACCATTAAGACTGACGCGTATTTGATAAATATATATAATAAATGTTGAATCCTCTAGTGGTTTTATTATTATTATTATTAATATTATTATCACTGCTAGCAGAGGCAAGCGGCGAAGCCGATGAAGCCACTGCATTGTGCTTGTTTCAGTTTTCACTCTTATCATGGCCAATTTCACTAGACTAGTTAAAATCCTTAGTATATATCACTGTTCACTTATTTAATAGACTAACTCATCACATAATATACCACAGTCTTAGTCAAATCACAGTCGAAGAAATGAAAATAAATCACAGTGTTAGAAATAGCGCACCAGGTTATTATTAATTGACATCAGATTTTTGTCTAGTCTGTTCTTAAAGACATTCTTGTTCGGGGCAGATACTGTTTCCTCAGTCAGAGCATTCCACCTATATACAACTGTGTTGGACAAAAAGTTCTTCCTAAGAAGACAGAGGAATTTATCCTTTTTCAGTTTTTTACTTTCCCCCGTATGTAATACAAAGGGAAAGTATTGTTTTCGTGAAAATTTTCGAATCAAAAATTTTAGCGGAAATATCCGTTTTGAGGTCCCCTGAGTCGAATAAGACCATTTTTGAAAAATGTCTGTCTGTCTGTCTGTCTGTCTGTCTGTGTGTCTGTGTGCGCTGTACCGCAAAAACCGCTAAAGATATCGAGATGAAACTTGAAACTTAGGCTTTTTGTTACAATCGGAAGAACTGAAAAGCTTTTGGTGAAAATCGGAAAACCAGAAGTAGTACTTTACTCTTAGCGTTTTTCAGTTTTTTTCAGATTTTTTCAATAAATGTTCATCAAACAAAAAATTCTTTCAAATAAAAGTTGTAGATAATAACAAAATGAAGATGTATTGTTCACTTACTTTTTGTAAAGTTGTGTGTTTTATCTAGTTATTGAGGACCACTTCGTAATATGTTATAAAAAGAAGAACGTTTTTCGGGAACTTTTAAACACAATTTTCTGCAGGGTGATTCATTAGCCTCTTGACAAACTTTAAAAAGTGATTTAATACGCAATTTACGGGGGAAAGTACTATGATGGACACTCTGAGTTCATTCGTATTTGCTATGTAGATGTCAAGGCTGAGGTCCTCGTAGTAGTTCTTATGCATAATCTTATATGTCTCTAGTCAAGTCCTTCCTTGAGAGTAGTCACACCAAACATCTGCATTCGTTCCTCATAGGGAATGTGAATTAGAGTGGTTGGTATCTGCGTGAATCTTCGCTGTGCTCTCTCTAGAGCTTCTATATCCTTTATATAGTGTGGGTTCCATACTGCATGTGCATATTCCAGCTTGGGTCTTACATAGGTTTTATATTTTTTACTCATGAAAGGAACGGACTTGTTGGAGAAGGCCTTCTGCACCAGGTCGGTAAATATATTGCATTTTTTAACTATATGGTTAATGTGAGACTCCAACTTCAAATCCTTCATTACTATCACTCCCAAGTTCTTTTGTTCGCCTACGCTTTTAACTTTAATACCATTAAATGTGTAAGTGTGGTATAAATTGTTAGTGCATTTATCCTCATTGGTGCTATATGGTTAATGTGAGACTCCGACTTCAAATCCTTCCTTACTATCACTCCCAAGTTCTTTCCTCATTAAGAGAGAGAAGCCAAGTTTTGGTCCAGGTTTCAATGGTCTGAATATCATCCTTGAAGAGCGCCAGCTCGCTGTCTGGATTGCAATAGAGTTTAGTATCATCAGCAAAGTAGGAGATGATTGTTTTGATATGCTGATGAAGGTCACTCATATATACAATAAACAGCAGAGGCCCTATTAACGATCCCTGTGGTACTACACTCAATACCTGATGTGAAGCAGAGTAGGTGCCATTTACTCTAACTTGAAATGTGCGTTGTGTGATCAGATTTTTAATAAAACTAAAAAGGTTGCCCCTGATTCCAAAGTGCTCCCGTTTGTAAAGAAGCCTGCCAAATGGCACCTTATCGAATGCTTTCTCCTAGTCTAAATATAGCACATCCACCGGATGACCCTCATCAATACATTTTGACAAATCGGCAAGGCACTCCAGGAGGTTTGACATTGTTGTTCTTTGAGGAAGGAAACCATGCTGTTTGGTGGGAATTATTTTGTTATATATAAGAAATTCTGTCAACTCGGGCACTACCATCTTCTCCAGGATTTTGTTTAGATGACATGTCAGGCTAATCGGCCTGTAGTTGGCTGGGTCCAGTCTGTCTCCCTTCTAATAGATTGGTATGACAAAGGCCTTTGTCCAATTGTCAGATACGTTACCAGAGACTAGTATGTTAGTCAGGACCTTACTGATGTATGGCGCCAGTATTACACCACACCTTTTTAAAAAAATTACGGGGATGTTGTCTAGCCTTGGACTGGAGTCGTCCTTTAGTGATTTTATAGCCTCTGTTACTTTCTCCGCAGTGATTGTGATGTCAGTGATTTCCTGTCCTGTGTATTCGGAGAGGATCGGTGGTGGTGTCGCTGTTTCCACTGTATATACATGGGAAAACTGACTAGCAAACATTTCAGCTACATCCTTATTTATGAGAATTTTGTGTTAAAAAAATGTGCAGCCTTTCATTTTCTATGTGGTTTTACGTTGTGCGTTAACGTTTTTAAATCTGTGACCACCAACATGGTCACAGATTTAAAAACGTTAACGCACAACGTCTTAAAATAGCCCATATAACACAAATACCAATTGATATATTTCAATTTATTTTACGTAATAATGAAATTCATTCCTTATCTAAACGGAATAATCAGGGCTTTGAACCGGAACTGAACGGAAAACTGGAAACCGGAAGAACTGTTATTTTTTTCAAAAACCCGAGCTAAACCGAAATAAAAATATCGGTTTATTAGGTTCGGTTCAAACCCAATAAACCGATATTTTTATTTCGGTTTAGCTCGGGTTTTCGAAAAAATAACAGTTTTTCCGGTATCCAGTTTTCCGTTCAGTTCCGGTTCAAAGCCCTGATTATAGCGATTAGATAAGGAATGAATTTCATTATTACGTAAAATAAATTGAAATATATCAATTGGTATTTGTGTTATATGGGCTATTTTAAGATAAGCACGGTCTAAATTTCAGTAAAGCTATTCAACTATAATTCAACCCATTGTTATTTTGTTTCCGTCGAAACAATGAATTCCAATTACAATTATGAATCAGCAGAAAATTTCGCAGCGAACATTTTAATCCAACATATTCCGATAATCCCCCATTCCAATTCCCATTCCGAACATTTCCAACCCTCGTCGCGGATCTGTGTCAAGAAGCCCATTGTTTTCATCCGGCGCTCTTTTGTTTTCGCCCGTTGCGCGTACACACTTTTTGCGCCTCTGTGGCGAACGGAAAAATATAACAGTTGAAGTGGCGCAATTGTTTTTGGCAAATGAAGCTCGTAAAGGGGCGCTGCCGGATTTATACGGGCTTATGCGAAAAACGCGGCCAAATCGCCGTCCGCTCATCCAGCTAAACGCCACAAAGCCGCGACCGTTCCGTTGGAACGCTTCCAGATTAAACAGGAAACCGAACAAGAAATGGAAATACACAACTTTTAAACACACCTTAATGCGGTTCATTACGGGCGATAGGGGGGCTGATATATCGGGGTATTAATGCCAAAAAAGTTGTTGCCCTTTGCCAAGAATTATCTTTTGTAATTACTAAGTCCATAAATTGCATAAAACACACAGAAATTATATAAAAGCTGATGTAACATTAGTATGATGTTAATATAACGTTGATGTAATGTTTATATAACATAATTACAGAGGAACTCTGTATCATTGTTATTATACGTTCTAAGACAGTTTGATTGAAGCAGAAAAACTTTCTTGAAAGTTAATGCAACGTAGATGTAATATTGATACAACGTTTATGACTGAATATTCTTAAAACACTGAAGGTGACACAAGTCAAGACGAGTTCTAACACATCTTAACCCACTGAGCAAAAAAACAAACAAATAACGTTTTATCAACATTGTAGCAACATGAAACGTTATTTTAATATTGATGAAACATTACTTACATGTGGTTTTTCAGTGCATTAATAGCGCCATCTGACCATTAATATAGGAACTGAACAAAATCAAAGTACATAACAGAGCTGGGCAGGATTCGAATCATTCACGATTCGAATCCGTTTAGAGGATTCAAAAGAGGCATTCGAATACTTTAGTTAAACTGGATTCGTGATCCGGATTTGTTACATTTTTTTAAGAGGATTCGTATTCGAATCCAAATGCGGGTGATTCGAATCCTCATAAAAGGATTCGAACACTCATAAAAGGATTCGAACCCTCATAAAAGGATTCGAATCCTCATGAAAGGATTCGAATACTTACAAAAGGATTCGAATAGTCAAAAATAATTCGAATTAATCGTAGGAATTAACAGGAAAAATGTATTATGTATGTTTTTAAATTTCTCCTTAAATCACTGTTTTACACGCGTGGCGCATGAAGTAAAATTTCGAGTTTAGAAAAGCCCCGTGAAAATTTGTCGAGGGTCGCGCAGCGAAATTTTCTACGCGGGGCTTTTCTAAACTCGAAATTTTACTTCATGCTTAGTCTGAGAGTGGAAGACACTCGTTCGTAAATTTTCGAATTATCATAAAGTTGTGTATTTATTTCAAAAAAATCTTTCTCGGTTTATTAAACAAAAACAAAAGAGCTGAGTAAAAGTGTTTAGGTAAAAGTGGTTTATTTTTTCGTTGGCTACAACTTTTGTTTGAATTTTTTTTTGATTTAGACGTCGAAAGTCATAATCGGTGAGTTGTTGATCTCCACTAGATTTTTTAGTTTCTAATTCAAAAACAAAAGAGCTGAGGTGAAAAGTGTTAAGGTAAAAGTCGTTTATTTTTTTGTTGGCTACAACTTTTGTTTCAAACATTTGTTGATTTAGACATCGAAAGCCACAGTCGGTTAAGTGTTTGATCTCCACTAGTTTTTTTAGTTTCTAATTCAAAAACAAATGAGCTGAAGTGAAAAGTGTTTAGGTAAAAGAGGTTAATTTTTTCGTTGGCTACAATTTTTGTTTCAAACATTTTTTGATTTAGACATCAAAAGCTATAGTCGGTGAGTTGTTGATCTCCACTAGATTTTTTAGTTTCTAATTCTAAAACAAAAGAGCTGAGGTGAAAAGTATTTAGGTAAAAGTGGTTTATTTTTTTGTTGGCTACAACATTTGTTTGAAACATTTTTTGATTTAGACGTCGAAAGCCATAATCGGTGAGTTGTTGAGCTCCACTTGATTTTTTAGTTTCTAATTCAAAAACAAAAGAGCTGAGGTGAAAAGTGTTTAGGTAAAAGTGGTTTATTTTTTTGTTGGCCACAACTTTTGTTTGAAACATTTTTTGATTTAGACGTCGAAAGCCATAATCGGTGAGTTGTTGAGCTCCACTAGATTTTTTAGTTTCTAATTCAAAAACAAAAGAGCTGAGGTGAAAAGTGTTTAGGTAAAAGTGGTTTATTTTTTTGTTGGCTACAACTTTTGTTAGAAACATTTTTTGATTTAGACGTCGAAAGTCATAATCGGTGAGTTGTTGATCTCCACTAGATTTTTTAGTTTCTCATTCAAAAACCAAAAAGCTGAGGTGAAAAGTGTTTAGGTAAAAGTGGTTTATTTTTTTGTTGGCTACAACTTTTGTTTGAACCATTTTTTGATTTAGACGTCGAAAGTCATAATCGGTGAGTTGTTGATCTCCACTAGATTTTTTAGTTTCTCATTCAAAAACCAAAAAGCTGAGGTGAAAAGTGTTTAGGTAAAAGTGGTTTATTTTTTTGTTGGCTACAACTTTTGTTTGAACCATTTTTTGATCTAGACGTCGAAAGCCATAATCGGTGAGTCGTTGATCTCCACTAGATTTTATAGTTTCTAATTCAAAAACAAAAGAGCTCAGGTGAAAAGTGTTTGAGTAAAAGTGGTTTATTTTTTTGTTGGCTACAACTTTTGTTTGAAACATTTTTTGATTTAGACGTCGACAGCCATAATCAGTGATTTGTTGATCTCCACTAGATTTTTTAGTTTTTAATTCAAAAATAAAACAGCTGAGGTGAAAAGTGTTTAGGTAAAAGTGGTTTTTTTTGTTGGCTACAACTTTTGTTTGAAACATTTTTTGATTTACACGTCGAAAGCCATAATCGGTGAGTTGTTGATCTCCACTAGATTTTTTAGTTTCTAATTCAAAAACAAAAGAGCTGAGGTGAAAAGTGTTTAGGTAAAATTGGTTTATTTATTTGTTGGCTACAACTTTTGTTTGAAACATTTTTTGATTTAGACGTCGAGAGCCATAATCGGTGAGTTGTTGATCTCCACTAGATTTTTTAGTTTCTAATTCAATAAGAAAAGAGCTTAGGTGAAAAGTGTTCAGTTAAAAGTGGTTTATTTTTTTGTAGGCTACAATTTTTGTTTGAAACATTTTTTGATTTAGACGTTAAAAGCCATAATCAGTGAGTTGATCTCCACTAGATTTTTTAGTTTCTCATTCAAAAACAAAAGAGCTGAGGTGCAAAGTGTTTAGGTAAAAGTGGTTTATTTTTTGTTGGCTACAACTTTTGTTTAAAACATTTTTTGATTTAAACATCGAAAGCCATAATCGGTGAGTTGTTGATCTCCACTAGATTATTTAGTTTCTCATTCAAAAACCAAAAAGCTGAGGTGAAAAGTGTTTAGGTAAAAGTGGTTTATTTTTTTGTTGGCTACAACTTTTGTTTGAACCATTTTTTGATTTAGACGTCGAAAGCCATAATCAGTGATTTGTTGATCTCCACTAGATTTTTTAGTTTCTAATTCAAAAACAAAAGAGCTGAGGTGAAAAGTGTTTAGGTAAAAGTGGTTTATTTTTTTGTTGGCTACAACTTATGTTAGAAACATTTTTTGATTTAGACGTCGAAAGTCATAATCGGTGATTTGTTGATCTCCACTAGATTTTTTAGTTTCTCATTCAAAAACCAAAAAGCTGAGGTGAAAAGTGTTTAGGTAAAAGTGGTTTATTTTTTTGTTGGCTACAACTTTTGTTTGAACCATTTTTTGATTTAGACGTCGAAAGCCATAATCGGTGAGTTGTTGATCTCCACTAGATTTTTTGATTTTTTTTACTCCAACACGATGCGCGGTCCTGGCTTTTACTTCTTTATACATCATAATTCACACGTTTTAACTTTGTTTGTATAACTGAGACTTTATCAAGTGAAGAAACTATAGTCACTTATTATAGTCTCAGTTACATAAACAAAGTTAAAAATATTTCAACATATAAAACACATCTATAAATCATAATTTCCCAATTTCACCTGTATTACAATCTCAATTACATCCCAATTCCGCATGAATGAAACGAAATTCGAAGCCATTACGGCTTATGTTTACATACCGAACGTTGATCAATTGGAACGCGGGCTTTGTTCCCGTTTCCTCGGTCCCGTGTGAATAACGACGTCCTGGAGCATCCATTGTACCGAGCAAAGTAGTTCAGTGCGATTACAAAAGGTTTACCGGCTCTCGGAATACACGTAGTGGAAGTACATGTTTATGCGCCGTGCTTTTTATCGGTCCTGATTTATCCTCATCGGCGTAATTGCACGCATTAAAATAATTTCCTGCGATAAAGACGCCCGGTCGTTTCTTAAAATAGTCGTACGCGTGCATGCTAAGGTCGATCGATGAAGACGCTGGGCCGTGTGCTTTCCCCGTTTTCCACATAATGGGTTTTATTATCTACGTAAACAAAGCGTGCACGTACTGTAACAATCTAAAATAAAGAGAGAAGTTTAAATAATCTACACTAATTACAAAACTGAAGAGAAAAT
Source organism: Philonthus cognatus (assembly GCA_932526585.2). Classification (NCBI taxonomy): domain Eukaryota; kingdom Metazoa; phylum Arthropoda; class Insecta; order Coleoptera; family Staphylinidae; genus Philonthus; species Philonthus cognatus. Next base: position 11,713,557 of record OW052251.1, on the reverse strand, counting down.
AATAAAAAATACCGTGGGATTATTTAAAAAATTATTTAGAGTAGGCTTTGAATTTTAAATTTTATTGGCACTACTGGCTGTCACCACATAGTTTACAGTAACCTCAAATTTATTCCATCATTCGATTGGCATTCTCTAGAGGTTTATTTGAAATTATTCGTGCACACTTGCGAATGATTTTTCAAATTTGGATTTGCCGGGCGGAGCGAAGTGAGCCCGGCAAATCCAAATTTTCAGGCTTCTCTAAACTCGAAATTTTACTTTATGCGCCACCCGTACAAAACACTGATGCAATGTAAAGTTTAGCGGTGTATTTTAAACTTCGTAATATGTCAGTGTTTTGTACCGGTGGCGCATGAAGTAAAATTTCGAGTTTAGAAAAGCCCAGAAAATTTGGTTTGGCCGCTCCGCGCTTCGCGCTACGCGACCAAACCAAATTTTCAGGCTTTTCTAAACTCGAAATTTTACTTCATTCTTAGTCTGGGAGTGGATCACACTCATTTCAAGTTTCAAATTAAACATTTAAAAAAAACAACGACTATCTAACGATTTACGGTATATACGCTGTAATTGGGACATGTATACTTGAAAGAAAAACTCCCTGTATTTACAAGTTGAGGCATTAATTGCATTTGATTGGCTTCAATTTGTAATGGTCATATAGGCAACCCAATTTACACATAACCTAAAAATTAAAGGTTTTAAATTGTACTAGCATATTTGAAAATATTATGTTTTCCACATAATGGGTTTTATTATCTACGTAAACAAAGCGTTCACGTGCTGTAACAATCTAAAAATAATGAGAGAAGTTAATATAATCTACACTAATTACAAAACTGAAAAGAAAATAATAAGAAAACCGTCGGTTTATTTAAAATATAAATTAGAGTAGGCTTTGAATTTTAAATCATATTGGCACTACTGGCTGTCAACACATAGTTTACTATAACCTCAAATTTATTCCATCATTCGATTGGCATTCTCTAGAGGTTTATTTGCGAATGATTTTTCAAATTTGGATTTGCCGGGGGGAGCGAAGCGAGCCCGGCAAATCCAAATTTTCAGGCTTTTCTAAACTCGAAATTTTACTTTATGCGCCACCGGTATAAAACACTGATGCAATGTAAAGTTTAGCGGTGTATTTTAAACTTCGTAATATGTCAGTGTTTTGTACCGGTGGCGCATGAAGTAAAATTTCGAGTTTAGAAAAGCCTGAAAATTTGGTTTGGCCGCTCTGCGCTACGCGACCAAACTAGGCTTTTCTAAACTCGAAATTTTACTTCATGCTTAGTCTGGGAGTGGAAAACACTCGTTTAAAGCTTAAAATTACATTATTTTAATAAACCGAGCATCGCAAATGTACAACGTATGCTAATGCATACTTAAAAGAAAAATTCTCGTTAAGAAAATGTTCGGTGTTACATAAAACTCTCTGTATATATAAAACAATTTCCACTTAAAATGGAATATTTTGGATTATTCTAAAATAACTAAGCTAATAAACGTTTCTAGAATGATGCAAAATATTTTACTTTGTGGCGTTGCCATTTAATCATTCTAAAAAAACTAAGCTAATAAATATTTCTGGAATGGTACAATATATTGCTTAAAACTGCTTCTATTTGGACAAGATATGCTTAGCCTGGGAGTGGAAACACTCGTTCGAAACTGCAAATTGAACGCTTTTATAAATTTGACGAATGCCTGAACATTTACAGCGTTCTCTTTGTGTATATTTAAAATAAATATTCTCAGTATGTAATATAATAAGTCATTTATAGAAATCATAAAAAGAAGTGTAGAATTTTACCAAAAATAAACTTTTACAGTTAACTCTAATAGACACTAAGTAACATCTTATAGCTTTCTGATTAGATTATTTTGTCAAATACATACTTCGGCTTTTTAATATCAATACATCGCTAAATAAGTTAATTTGATACATTGTATTACTTGACCTGACTTAAGAATGTGTGAAAAAATGTAAATATTTTGTTATTCAAATATTTTGATTAATACTTATTTTAGAATTATATTTTTAAGTGTATTTAACTTCACAATATTTCAGTGTCTTACACGCGGGGCGCATGAAGTAAAATTTCGAGTTTAGAAAAGCCTGAAAATTTGGTTTGGCCGCTCCGCTTCGCGGAGCGACCAAACCAAATTTTCAGGCTTTTCTAAACTCGAAATTTTACTTCATGCTTAGCCTGGGAGTGGAAACACTCGTTCGAAACTTTAAATTGAATGCTTTTATGAAATCGACAAATGTCTGAACATTTACAGCGTTCTCTTTGTGTATATTTAAAAACAAATTCTCAGTATGTAATATAATAAGTTATTTATAGAAATCATAAAAAAAAGTGTAGAATTTTACCTAAAATAAACTTTTACAGTTAACTCTAATAGACACTAAGTAACATCTTAAAGCTTTCTGATTAGATTATTTTGTCAAATACATACTTCGGCTTTTTAATATCAATACATCGCTAAATAAGTTAATTTGATACATTGTATTACTTGACCTGGCTTAAGAATGTGTGAAAAAATGTAAATATTTTGTTATTCAAATATTTTGATTAATACTTATTTTAGAATAATATTTTTAAGTGTATTTATAACTTCACAATATTTCAGTGTTTTACACGCGTGGCGCATGAAGTAAAATTTCGAGTTTAGAAAAGCCTGAAAATTTGGTTTGGCCGCTCCGCTTCGCGGAGCGACCAAACCAAATTTTCAGGCTTTTCTAAACTCGAAATTTTACTTCATGCTTAGCCTGGGAGTGGAAACACTCGTTCGAAACTTTAAATTGAATGCTTTTATGAAATCGACAAATGTCTGAACATTTACAGCGTTCTCTTTGTGTATATTTAAAAAAAAATTCTCAGTATGTAATATAATAAGTTATTTATAGAAATCATAAAAAAAAGTGTAGAATTTTACCTAAAATAAACTTTTACAGTTAACTCCAATAGATAACATCTTAAAGTTCTCTGATTACATTAGTTTGTCAAATACATACTTCGGTTTTTTAATATCAATACATCGCTAAATAAGTTAATTTGATACATTGTATTACTTGACCTGACTTGAGGATATGTGAAGAATAAAGTAAATATTTTGTTATTCAAATATTTTGATTAATAATTATTTCAGAAAACTATTTTTAAGTGTATTTCTAACTTCACAATATTTCAGTGTTCTACACGCGTGGCGCATGAAGTAAAATTTCGAGTTTAGAAAAGCCTGAAAATTTGGTTTGGTCGCTCCGCGAAGCGGAGCGGCCAAACCAAATTTTCAGGCTTTTCTAAACTCGAAATTTTACTTCATGCTTAGCCTGGGAGTGGAAACACTCGTTCGAAACTGCAAATTGAACGCTTTTATAAAATTGACGAATGCCTGAACATTTACAGCGTTCTCCTTATGTATATTTAAATAAAAAATTCTCAGTATGTAATATAATAAATGAATCATAGAAATCATAAGAAGAAGTGTAGAATTTTACTTAAAATAAACGTTTAGAGTTAACCCTATAAATGCTGGGTCGTTAATGGGTTAAACGTGTTCTATTTAAAATTTCGAACGAGGGTTTCCACTCCTTGATTAAGCATGATGTGGGATTTCGAGTTTAGAAGAGCCTGAAAATTTATTTTGGTCTTGTACCCATAAATTTTTCCTAATTTTTATTATTTAATTACTCTTGTATAATATAATTAATGTTTTAATTAAAACTGTTTAATACTCTTGTAACTTTAAGGGATAATAAGTAACATCTTAAAGCTAGGCGTTAGTGGCTGAATGGTTAAACCTATGCCAAAAACAAAACAAAAAAAAGAAAAACATCTTAAAGTTCTCTGATAACATTATTAGTTTAGCTTAGTTTAGTTTAGTTTATTGACGGACCATCTCCTATTACAATAATATACACAAAAGAAAGAGTATTATGTCAAATACATACTTCGGTTTTTTTAACATCAACAACTCGCTAGAATTAATAATACGCTTTTACTATTGATAAAATAGTTTATTCATCATATTTAAACGGCCATTAGTGGTTTAATAACTCTATAATGCAATGTAATGAAAATTAAAGTAAATGTAACGCGTGCAGCAATAGATTTATAGATTTTACAGTACCTAACGAGCGCGTTTTGATTATGGTGGATGCGCCGGTCGGCGAGCTTTCTATGATTGATGGCTCCCTGAAATTTGGGCTATAACCCAATCTATTAACTTTAGCTGCTATTTGAATAAAATTAGTTTAAACTTTGTAATGAAATAAGGTACTTAAAAAGAAGAATGTAAATGCAATGCGTGCAGCAATAGATTTATAGATTTTACCTGCAACCACATAAGAAAACAGTGTTTTCTTAACCACCTCACTGATCTAGAAAACACTGTCATAATCACGCGTTTGTTGTAACAAAAAAATGACAAACGTCAGTTTTGAATAGTCATCGTACAAGTGCGACACGTTATTCAGGTAATGTCTGATTCAAGCGACTGTGAATTAACGCCTCCGGATGTGGCCGCACGTGCCAAAGCGATTAATGATATGCAGTTACCCAAAAAATCGCGGGCGCGGTACATAAAATGTTATACCAAATTTATGGAATGGCTCAGCTCGAGAAAGATTAAATCCTTTACTAAAAATGTGCTTGTGGTATATTTTGATGATCTCAGCAAAACACTAGGACCAGCATCACTTTGGAGTTGTTACTCAATGCTAAAAACCACGATTAACAACAAACATCAAGTGGACATATCAAAATATTTGAATTTAATAGCATTTTTGAAAAGAAAAATGCATAATCACAAACGAAAAACATCAAGTGTTTTAGAACCAGAACACATGGAAACAGCTATTGCGGTAATGCGGTAATTTGTGATAAACAACCTTACATTTCACAAGCACCTGAAGTCAGAAGCAATGCAGAAAGCAATGAAAACCAACATATTGCAGTTAATACACAAAACTCTATGCAAAATGGTAGCTTTTCTTTTAATAACTGTTCTGTAGTTATAAATAATCATTATCATTATAATAACTAGTTTGCACAAAATAATATGAAGATAGATAAAAATAAAACTTTTTGCCAGTTGCTACTTAAATCTACATTACTATATTTGGTGTTCTCGTGAAAACTATATAGGTGGTTGCAGGTAAAACTATGTACATTACGCGTGTGGTAGGCATATTACGTGCTCGTGCAGTTAACACACTCGCCGCTGCGCGGCTCGTGTTTAACTCTACACTCGCACGTAATATGCTGTTTACCACACTTGTAATGTAATATACTATTACAGTACCTAACGAACGCGTTTCAATTATGGTGGATGCGCCGGGCGGCGAGCTTTCTATGATTGATCGCTCCTTGAAATTCGGGCTGTAACCCAATCTATCAACTCTAGCTGATATTTGGATAAAATTAGTTTAAACTTTGTAATCAAGGTACCTAAACTAGTGTAAATGTAACGCGTGCAGCAATAGATTTACAGATTTTACAGTACCTAACGAGCGCGTTTTAATTATAGTGGATGCGCCAAGCGGTGAGCTTTCTATAATTGATCGCTCCCTGAAATTTGGGCTATAACCCAATTTATTAACTTTAGCTGCTATTTGAATAAAATTAGTTTAAACTTTTTAATGAAACAAGGTACTTATAAAAAATAATGTAAATGTAACGCGTGCAGCAATAGATTTATTGATTTTACAGTACCTAACGAGCTCGTTTCAATTATGGTGGATGCGCCAGGCGGCGAGCTTTCTATGATTGATCGCTCCTTGAAATTCGGGCTGTAACCCAATCTATCAACTCTAGCTGATATTTAGTTAAAACTTTGTAATTAAGGTACCTAAATTAGTGTAAATGTAACGCGTGCAGCAATAGATTTACAGATTTTACAGCACCTAACGAGCGCGTTGTAATTATGGTGGATGCGCCGGGCGGTGAGCTTTCTATGATTGATCACTCCCTGAAATTTGGACCGTAACCCAATCTATTAACTTTAGCTGCTATTTGAATAAAATTAGTTTAAACTTTGTAATGAAATAAGGTACTTATAAAAATAATGTAAATGTAACGCGTGCAGCAATAGATTTATAGATTTTACAGTACCTAACGAGCTTTCTATGATTGATCGCTCCTTGAAATTCGGGCTGTAACCCAATCTATCAACTCTAGCTGATATTTGGATAAAATTGGTTTAAACTTTGTAATTAAGGTACCTAAATTGCAAATGTAACGCTTGCAGCAATAGATTTACAGATTTTACAGTACTTAACGAGCGCGTTTTAATTATGGTAGGCGCGCCGGGCGGTGAGCTTTCTATGATTGATCGCGCCCTGAAATTCGGGCTGTAACCCAATCTATCAACTCTAGAGGCTATTTGGAAGAAATTACTTTACATTTTTTAATCAAACATGGTACCTACAAACTGACAACGCACCATTTCAAATATACAGGAAACGGTAACATATTAAATTACAGAGAATTTTTCTTTCAAGTATACATATCCAGATTCAGCGTATTTATTTTGAGACATTCGTTGTTTTTTTAAAATGAATTTAATTTTAAGCTACTACCGAGTGTTTCCATTCCTTGATTTATGAAATGTGTAACTTTTAACTAGTTATACAGTGTGAAAGAAATCCTTGATTTAACATAAAGTAAAATTTCGTGTTTAGAAAAGCCTGAAAATTTGGTTTGGTCGCTCCGCGAAGCCAGATGTTCAATAATGCCTTAAACTCAATGTTCGCGACGGACCCGCGCATTTTTTAATTTCAATACATTTCTTTCATTTGCATTTCTATTCTTCATTGTTATATCTATTTCTTTGTTACTGGAGACCAGGGCTGCATTTACAAGGGGCGACCATCGCCAACCCCAATAAACAGTAAAACTCTTTGTATAAAGTTTTTTCTCCAAACCATTGTGTCTCGCGAAGACGTGCCTCAACGCTGGCAATAAAGATTGTCAAGCTTCGGAGTTTTACAGCCTAAAACTTGTAAAATGCAGTTCCTGAAACCCTAAAATTTCCAGAATATTCGTACGCTATCCTACTCTTTCTTGTACAATTTACTTTCTTTCCTTTACCTACCCTGACTACCCCACCTCATCCTTTCAACCAATCAAATCATTCTTCTAAAATTCACCCTGAGTCTCTTCTCCACAAGACTTCACTTCCAATCGACCAAGCGTACGAGTAAGTTATATCTTGTTTTTCATACTTGTGATTTTTGCAATTTGTAATATTTTCTAAGACTTCATTCATTTACTTTGTTCATTTTCTGATATATTTAACTTTGTTCATTTTCTCATATATTTTAACTCTTTACACTTTCATCTTCATTTAATATTCTTTTTCAATTACCTTGTTATTTTGTTTGTATATATTTGTTTGTTCGTCTTTGATGCACGTAGTTAATAATAAATCTTTATTTTAATTTTACGTGTTTAAGTAATTTTAAACCCAAACCGTCAATGGGCGTAAACACTAAACATTAAGTTTTATTTACAAACTTTGAAGCCTTGTTAAGTTGTTAGTTAATAATAAAATTAAAACAGACATTAGCCATAATAAGAGAAGTGGAGCGTATGAACTAACATGTGATGACTGTGATGCAATATACATAGGACAAACGGGCAGGTCCTTCGAAACCTGATTAAAAGAACATAGTAAGGATATTTTAAATAATAAACAGACCACGGGTTTTGCGGACCATTGCATCTCATCTAATCACTTTTTTAGTTCATACGATTGTAAAATGTTGCACACAGGTAACAAGGGGTTAGTTTTAAATTATCGGGAAGGACTGGAAATAAGTAAAGCCATAAAGGCATAAAAAACGTGGTCAACGAGAACGAGGAGCTTTGATAATAATTAAAGCGCTTATTACCTGAAACGCCGACATCTAGTATATAACCAATTTGAAATAAAACAACACAGTTGGGAGGGTTTCACTTTTATTGTTGAACACTGCAACATGTTTCACCACACAGTGGCTTCATCAGGCAGATAAAATAATTATTTCATCTGCCTAATGAAGCCACTGTGTGGTGAAACATGTTGCAGTGTTCAACAATAAAAGTGAAACCCTCCCAACTGTGTTGTTTTATTTCAAATAGTATTATGGAGTTTCATCATGTATCCGCCTCATCAATTAAATATATAACCAATTTTTTTTTTTTTTGTACATCATTCTTGAAAATGGCATTAAGCCGAAACTAGTTTAATTATTTAAACACCTATACTTAATATGTCTTTTCTTCTATTTACGAGAATGTTTAATAAATATGACGTTGTAGTACGTGTTAAATGTAGCAGAAACAGAATCGACTGGAATAAAATGTACAAATTGAAATAAGAACGTTCTAGCTGAGATTTATCCTCAAGATATGAACGCCGTTTAATATATCGCCTCGTGCATTATTCCCATTCCTTTCACGCCAGAAGGAAACACGCCTGAAATATACATCCAAGGCAAAAAAGGAAAAACCATGCGAAAAGCGTTAAAAACGGGGCTAGATCAAAGGGAAACTTATTGAGGGAAACGATGACGCGGACTCTTTTATCGTTCGCTCATAAATTTACAGTCGAAAGAAAAGTGGAAGCCGCTCGTCAGCGAAAGATCTGAAATAGTTTGCGCCTTTGTGCGCGATGACCGTACCAGCCCCTCCCCCTTCTCCTCGTTCCCTTCCACCCCCCTTTCAGTCATCGATTGCCCCCTTCGGACAGGGACAAGCCATGCGTGAATGCCAAACACCCTTAACTATCAGCAAATATTTGTCTTCGGGGGCGCACCGCTTGCACACACGTACATATCTTTGAGCCCTTATACATTGATCACTACTTGTGCGTCATTACCACTTTTAATGACCGGTAATTCGGTAAATTTGTTAGTCAAAGCCGGTGTACTGATACATTACCGGAAAACCAACCAATGAGTGACAAACAATGTCACTCAAGGACCAGATGTTGATAAGAGAAGGACCTGATAAAGAGTTAAACAGCTTTGATAAACAGGTCTGATAAACAGGTATGATAAACAGGTCTGATAAACAGGTATACAGGGCATATCAGAGCTGGGCAGGATTCGAATCATTCAGGATTCGAATCCTGGATTCGAATCCTTTTAGAGGATTCAAAAGAGGCATTCGAATACTTTAGTTCAACTGGATTCGTGATCCGGATTCGTTACGTATTCTTAAGAGGATTCGTATTCGAATCCAAATGCGGGTGATTGGAATCCTTATAAAAGGATTCGAATATTTATAAAAGGATTCGAATATTTATAAAAGGATTCGAATACTTACAAAAGGATTTGAATCGTCAAAAATAATTTGAATTAATTGTGAGGATTAGCATGAAAAATATCTTTTGTGTGTTTTTAAATTTCTTATTAAATCACTGTTTTATACGCGTGGCGCATGAAGTAAAATTTCGAGTTTAGAAAAGCCCAGAAAATTTGTCTCGGGTCGCTGCGCGACCCTCGACAAATTTTCACGGGGCTTTTCTAAACTCGAAATTTTACTTCATGCTTAGTCTGGGAGTGGAAAACACTCGTTTAAAGCTTCGAATTGAACTAAATAAAAAAAAACAAGGAATATCTAAAGATTTACAGAAAATAGGCTGTTTTGCGGAAAACACTATTTCTACTAGCAGAAACAACTAGCACTATGACCAGGCAGAACCTCAAGCTCAGATGGTTGTAGCTTCAGATATCTTGCTACCAGCAGACGAGGCCTGTGGTACCACTAAGTACTATTAACCACTAAGTACTATTAACCGAAAGAACCGCTGCTACAAACTGTAACGTTTACTTTTTTTCAGTTAAAAACGATTTGTCTACTAACAGAAAGTACCGCCGCTATTAGCAGACAGAGCTTCTAGTTCCGTAGACGGAGCCTGTAGTACTACTAGTAGCAGTAAAATCTAGTGGTAGTAGAATAAAAAACTACTATTAAGCTGAAAGAACGACCAAGGTCGCAGCCAGAAAAACAATTCGGAGGGGGTTATAAAAAATTCGTGGTGGGGCTTAGGAAAAAATATTGTTTTTGCTCTTACTGTGTTACTGTGAGGGGTTTGAACCCCCACATCCCCCCGGCTACGGTCTTAAGAACAACTGCTACTAGCTAAAAGAATTACTACAGCAGAAAAAACTACCGCTATTAACGGAGCTTCTAGTTCAGATGCTTCTAGCTTCAGATGTCTTGCCATCAGCAGACGGAACCTGTAATACCGGTTTCGTCCGTACTAGTAGTAGAAAGACCTACTCGTAGTAGAAGGAACAAAATATTAGTTGTTCTTTTTACTACTGAAAGGACAAACGCTACTAGTACAACGAAATGTTTCTACTAGCTAAAATATCTACTACTACAGATAGAAACGTTTACTTTTTAACAGAACACGCTATTTCTACTAGCAGAAACAACTACTGCTATTGGCAGACAGGGCTTCTGGTTCAGATGGTTCTAGCTTCAAATCTTGCCACCAGCAGATGGAGTCTGTACTATTACTAGTAGCAGAAAGACCTAGCAGTTGTTTTTTATAACAAAAAATACTATTTCTACTAGCAGGAAAAACTAATGCTATTGACAGAGTATCTAGTTGGTTCTAGCTTATCGTGTCTTGCCACCAGCAGACGGAGATTGTACTACAACTAGTTGCAGAGAGAGAGAGAGTTGTTTCATCTACTACTAATAGGACAATTGCTGCTGGTAGAAAGAACGTGTACTACTAGCTAAAAGATAGATAGTTTACTTCTTTTAACATAAAAAGCATTTCTACTAGAAGATTAAAAATACATGTTTTTTCTATGTCGCCGCCATTGTTTAACAATCGTCAATTGTGTATAATATTAATTAACGAGTGTTTTTTCAGAATTAATTGTTATCTTCATTCTTTCCTTTTAAGTATACGTATTCTAAATTCAGCCTATTTTCTGTAAATCTTTAGATATTGCTTTTTTTAAGTTCAATATCAAGCTTTAAATGAGTGTTTTCCACTCCCAGGCTAAGCATGAAGTAAAATTTCGAGTTTAGAAAAGCCCCGTGAAAATTTGTCGAGGGTCGCGCAGCGACCCGAGACAAATTTTCGGGCTTTTCTAAACTCGAAATTTTACTTTATGCGCCACGAGTACAAAACACTGATTTGAAGTGAAGTTCAGAAACACACAAATACATCTTTAATGAGAGTAACAGGGAATCAGATATTTAGTCTGTAATCAACGATGTTCAGTGTTAATAATAATTAATTAGGTTTATTTTTTTTTAAAACAACTAGTAACGATATTTATATATTAATGGTTGTAAAAAATAATAAAATCAAATTTATTCTTAAAGGATTTGTATTCGTGATTCGGAAAAACATAGTTCTAATCTTTGATTCGAATCATATTTATCTCTTACGAATCCTTTATTCGAGTATTCGTGATTCGAATCATATTAGGTGATTCGGATTCGTGATTCGAATCCTTTTTACGAGGATTCGTCTCAGCTATGGGGTCTGATAAACAGGTAAACAGGTATGATAAACAGATAAGCAGGTCTGATAAACAGGACTGATACACAGGTCTGATAAACAGGTCAATAGGTCTATTTACCTGTTTATAAGACTTGTTTACCTCTTTATCATTTATCAAAATATAAAGTGGTATTAAACATAGTATTCGTTTTCAATTTACTACCTACAACTTTAACTTTAACTTATAATTACCATATTATCGGTAACGTTGCCGGGAATGTTACTTAATTTTAAATTACCGGTAAGTTTACATTATTCATTATTATATACTTTTCCTAACTAAAAATGAAACAGAAATACAAAATGAAATAAGAAGAATTTAAAGAGAGGAAATAAATAAGGGACACAGTACCAGAGTGGGATGTCAGAAGTTGACAATAAACGGACAAGAATTTAAATGGAATAAAAAAGAGAAGGGACTGATACTGAATCAACTAACGAATCCTGCAAAAAACTAATAATAAAACATATTAATAAGAAAACGACGAAACCCAAACAAACGATCAAGGACAAAAGAAAAGAAAATAAACAAGTTAAGACAAATAACGATATATCGGATAGCAGCAATAGAACATGAAAAATAGGAACATGAAATGTCAGAGCAATAAATGGAAAAGAAAAGGAACTTGAAGGAGAATTTGAAGAGATGGGCCTGGAATTCCTAGCAAAAACGGAGACAAAGATAAAAGGCAATGGATTAATTAAATTCGACAACGCACACGTAATGATCTTTAGCGGGGTAAAAGAAGAAAAAAGAGCAGCAGCAGGTGTCGGATGCTTAATTTACAAATCCTTGGAACACCAAATATACAATTGGGAAGCAAAACGAATACTGAAAATGGAAATACGAGAGAAGAAAAAAAAGCATGACCAAAATAAAAACAATAATCATAGCGCCCAATGACGATGAAAAAGGAGAAGAAAAGGATACATTTTGCATAGAGACCGAAGAAGCAGAAGAAAGAATATATATCGCTGGAGATTTTAATGGAACCAAAGACAAGGAATATGAGAAAGCATTAGGACAGAAAGCACTAGAAACAACAATGGAAAACGGATGCTGGATTACTGCACAATGAACAACCTTATCATAACGAACACATTGTTTCAACTATTAATGATTTCGATAGCTAACGCCATCTAATGCTTCATAGTGGCATCGTCAGTGACACGAATGCACAAAGTGCATATACAGGTCACTGTTTCGTCCACGAGCGAGCAGAACTCTGTTTGTGAAACCAGAAAACAAATATCAAAACTGAATTTGTGTTCAGTATTCCGGCACCAGGTACCCACAGACGCGTTTCGGACTTCAAGGTCCTCTTCAGTGTGGTCCCGACCCAGTGTTGAGGAATACTGAACATTTCTGAGTATTTCAAGCCAATATGTGAAAACTATTAATGATTTCGATAGCTAACGCCATCTAATGCTTCATAGTGGCATCGTCAGTGACACGAATGCACAAAGTGCATATACAGGTCACTGTTTCGTCCACGAGCGAGCAGAACTCTGTTTGTGAAACCAGAAAACAAATATCAAAACTGAATTTGTGTTCAGTATTCCGGCACCAGGTACCCACAGACGCGTTTCGGACTTCAAGGTCCTCTTCAGTGTGGTCCCGACCCAGTGTTGAGGAATACTGAACATTTCTGACTATTTCAAGCCAATATGTGAAAACTATTAATGATTTCGATAGCTAACGCCATCTAATGCTTCATAGTGGCATCGTCAGTGACACATTGTTTCAACATAAGAACATACATAAATATACAAGAAAACTGAGTAGTAGAAATGAAAAGTCCATTATCTACTATGTAATAGTAGAAGCAAGAAACAGAAAGGAACTAGTTGATACAAAAGTAATGAGGGGTCCGGAAATAGGAAGCGACCACTACGTGCTTTTGGTAATTCAAATAAGGGTGTGAAGAAAGGTTATTAGTGCTTTATTCGTCAAATGAATTTGATCTTCACAATCAATTTATTTATTTAATTTATTTATTTGACCACTACGTAGTTGTTAACAGAATAAGAGAGAAAACAGAAAGGAAACAAACAAGACAAACAACCTAACGACACAAAGAGGTGAACACAAAAATAAGAGCGTACAAACTAAGAGAGAGGTAGTTTTAAGCAGAATAAGAAAGAAAACAGAAAGGGAACAAACAAGACAAACAACTTAACGAAACAAAGAGGTGAACACAAAAATAAGAGCGTACAAACTAAGAGATAAAGAATCAGCAGAAAAATATAGAGAAGCACTCGAAAACAATATAGAATTATTTGAGAATGAAGCAGAAAATGAAAATTTAGAACAAATGTGGGCACTGTTTAACCCATTAAGAGCCATTGATGCATATACGCAACATTGATAATTAAATAAAAGTCACTTGGTTTGTTTCATTCTCAAGGAGTAATGATAAGTCGAAACTAGTCGGAGAGAATAAAAAAAATAGTAGTAAAACAAACCAAGTGACTTTTATTTAATTATCAATATTGTAAACATGTTTCATCAAGTGATTAATGTGAACCAAATTGAAGATATATACGCAACATTATCTTTTTTGGTAATTACATTAGTATATAAGTTAATTTGATATATTATATTATTTGACCTGACTTGAAAATGTAGAAGGAAAACGGTAAATATTTTGTGATTTAAATATTTTGATTATTTCTCATAAAAAACATGGCAGTGTATTTCTAACTTCACAATATTTCAGCGTTATACACGCGTGGCGCATGAAGTAAAATTTCGAGTTTAGAAAAGCCCCGTGAAAATTTGTCGAGGGTCGCTGCGCGACCCTCGACAAATTTTCTACGCGGGGCTTTTCTAAACTCGAAATTTTACTTCATGCTTAGTCTGGGAGTGGAAACACTCGTTTTAAACTTCATATTGCATGTTTTCATATAAAATCGACGAATGCCTAAAAAATGTACATCGTATACATTATGTATATTTAAAAGATAAATTCACAGTATGTTATACAATAAGTCATTCATAGAAATCATAAAAATAAAGGCAAATTTTCTACCTAAAACCAACTATTATAGTTGACTCTAAAATTGCTAGAAACGCTAGAAGCCGCACCAAAAGTCTGTGGAATAAATCGGGGAAGCAAGAGAAATAAACAAACAGAATGGTGGACGGAAGAGATAAAAGAGCAGATAAAACAAAAAAAGGTAGCATGGACAAATTATATAGGCAACAGGACAACTGAAAATTATGCGAAATATAAAGTGGAAAGAGGAAGAACGAAAGAACTGGTATCAGTTCACTGGGAGGACTTTGGGGGAAAACTAGAACAAGACAGCAAGGTAAACCAGACACTGTTCTACAAAGCAATGAAGATACTAGGAGGAAATAAAACACAAGAACTAAACTATATTAAGAGTAAAAATGCGGATATAATTAACGAAGAGGAAGAAATCATGAAGAGATGGAAAGAATATTTCCAGGAGCTATTACAGGGAGAGAATGCTCTAGAAGGAAAATATGGAAATAAGGATGAAGAAAATAAAGATGACAACAAAGATCTAACGAATGTAGAAGAGCTAATGGAGATAATAGCAAAACTAAAAAACGGAAAAGCTTCAGGACAAGACCAAATAACATGAGAGATGATTGGGAAAAAGGGATCAGAATTACTTGTGAAAATCTACTGGGTGATCCATTTCGAGGTTCCTACTTTTTTAAAGAAAAAAAACACAGAAAATTCAAATTTATTGGAGAATGTTATTATCATTTGAAAGAACATTCTTCGGCATTTATTTTTTGAAGATTATGTCTATCAAATGTTGGCCGTTGCTACGTCGCAGATGGTCCATCCGTTGAGTCCAATTTTCGATGACTCGTTCGAGCATTTCGACTGATAACTGGCGATTGACACGCGTGATGTTTTCCTCCAAGGCCTGAATCGAAGCGGGTTTGACCGCATAAACTTTAGACTTTACATATCCCCACAGGAAAAAGTCTAACGGTGTGATATCACACGATCTTGGTGGCCAATGACCGGCCCAAAACGTGAAATTATGTGCTCACCGAAATGTTCTCTCAATAAATCCATTGATTGATGCGATGTGTGGGAAGTGGCGCCGTCTTGCTGAAACCAAATGTCGCCGAGATTACGAGCTTCAATTTCAGGCAACAAATAGTCTGTTATCATGGCACGATAACGGTTGCCATTGACGGTTACGTTCGTACCGGCATTATTTTTAAAGAAATATGGACCGATGATTCCACCGGCCCACAAACCACACCAAACCGTTGTTTTTTCTGGATGAAGTGGCAGTTCTTGAATCTCTTCAGGTTGCTCTTCGTTCCAAATGCGGCAATTTTGTTTGTTTACATACCCATTGAGCCAAAAATGGGCCTCATCGCCAAACAAAATTTGCCTCGAAAACGTCGGATCTTCTTAGAACTTTTCAAGAGCCCATAGAGCGAAGCGATGTCGCTTGAGAAGGTCGAGCGGGTTCAGTTGTTGCACAAGCTGTATTTTGTACGCATTCAATTTAAGATCTCGACGTAAAATGCGCCAAGTCGCTCCATACGTCAGTCCGAGTTGCTGCGAACGGCTCCGAATCGACTCTCCACGGTCTTCGTGTACACTCTCAGCTACGGCCGCTATATTTTCTTCACAGCGTGCTGGACGTGGTCTATTCGGTCGAATATTATCCAATAATGAATGCTGGGTCTCAAAATGGGTGATGGTGTTGCGAATAGTACGCTCAGTACGCCGATTATGTTGACCATAAGTTATGCGAAGCGCACAAAACACATTCCTCACAGAACGTGACTTTTCGTAATAAAGTTGAACGATTGCCAAACAATACTAAACAAAAATAACATGACAGCATGACACGACTCACACGTGATCTGTCAAAAGAAAGCTATTGAAAAAAGTATCTCTACTTGGATCACCTTTTACAACAAGATATGAGAATTAGAGCAGATACCCAAAGACTGGCAGATGGCACTAATTGTACCAATACACAAAAAAGGAGACAGAAAGAGTTGTGACAATTAATCTTTAATCTTTATTAAACGGATGGCCAATACATTAATATAGACATACAGAATAAGAACATATAAATAAATAATACAATACAGAAATCAGCACAATAAAGACATAGTACTAATATTATAAGTGTATAACAATTAGGTACAAACCAAAATAACACAAAATTCACAACGATTTCAATAAGCGCAGTAAGGTGTTGTAGGAGTCAACAAAGAAGTCAATATTGACTTCGTTGGCGTTCCTTAAAATACGCGTAGAGGCCGAGTGTAGAGCGTAATCCGTCCTTCTAAATGGAACGTTTGATTTTTTCTTAAAGTTCTAGCGAGAACATGCAATCCTATCCAATTTAAAAGGTCCGGACAATCGATTTGACCATTTACGATTTTAAATACATGAGTTACGTCAAAGTTAAACCGACGTTGCTCTAAAGTTTGGATGCCGAAATGGTTACAGAGCTTCCGATAATGTTAAATCTATAACCTAAAAACCGAATGAACTTTCTTTGGATGCATTCAATTCTGTCTTTGTTTACCGCCGTGTATGGAGAGTTTGATCTCCATACACGGCAAGAGCCATATTCCAAATGGAAACGCACTAAAGTGTAGTATAGTATGAATATGGTCTTCGAATCCGAGAACTCTCTGGAGTTCCGTTTTACGAATCCGAGAAGCTGGTAGGCTTTGGCAATAATATTCGATATATGTTCGTTGAAAGAGAGCACGGAATCGAAGACCACACCCAAATCGCTGATTGATGTTACGCGTTCCAATGGATCATCCATCAATCGGTATCCATACACAACGGTAGACTGGCGTCTAGAAAAAGTTATGACTTTGCATTTTTTTAAGTTAAGTTGAAGTTTATTCGACTGGCACCATAATTTAAATGATAGCAAATCATTTTGTAAGCGAACGGCATCTTTGCTGGTGCTAACTCACATGAAAATTTTTATGTCATCGGCGTATAGAAGACATTGAGCGTTAGAAAAACATTTAATTACATCGTCCACAAACACGTTAAAAAGCAGTGGTCCCAGGTGAGACCCTTGCGGAACACCGAAGGTGACAATAATGTTACACGAGACATACTGGCCAATCTGAACGCGTTGAGATCTTCCCGTAACATACGACTCGATCCAGCGGATAACAAAACCTCCAATGCCGAGGTTACGTAATTTATTGATAAGAATACAATGATCAACACTGTCGAATGCCTTCGAGAAATCGGTATAGATGAAATCGACTTGTACTTGATCGACAAAGGCACTGACAATGTATGTTTCATAAATAAGGAGATTAGTTGCGGTTGTTTTACCCGTACGGAATCCATGCTGTTTTAATGAGATTAATGGTTGGAGTATTTCAGTCAAGTAACGGATCTGGATCTGGATCATAAAGGGGTGTGTACCTAGACACAGCAATTAGGCCCCAATGGGCCCTTTTTGCATCCCCCCCAAGGGTCGTGTCACTCCTCAGCTCAGCCATGCCACTCTGTCGAGAAAGGCCAGCAGAGCAGCGGTTGACTCTTCCCTAATGTCGGCCAATGTCGGCCATCTGGACCCCAGAATTTCCTCCCTTTGCGAGGCGAGTGCTGGGCAATCACAGATGATGTGCTCGGCAGTCTCGTCCTCCTCATGACAGCCTCTACAATCTGGCGAGTCAACGACTCCCATTTTGTAGAGATGCCCATTTAGTCCACAATGGCCCGTGAGAACAGCCGTTATGCGTCTCAGATTATTTCTGCTCATTTGCAGGTATTGTAGTGCCGTCGTTTTGTTCGGATACCCTAAGGTTTCCCTAGACATCCTACAGTCCTTAATGTCATCCCAGCGTTCCCTGAATTTCTTCAGGATTTCGTTGTGGATCAATTTGTTTAGGGTCGGGATGGTGGGTTTTACTAGCGACTGTGGCGAGGAAATAGTTTCCCCAGCCGCTGCTCTAGCCAGTTTATCCGCCTTTCGATTGCCTACATTAATGTCATGGGCCTTCACCCATGATATCTCGATTCTGTTTTCTGCAGCAGCAAGCCTGAGTTTGCTGTGGCAGTCCAGAACTGTCTCCGATGTCGTTACTCTGTTTTTCAGAGCCATCAGAGCCTGCCTGCTAACTGTTAGGATGAGTAGCTTTTTGTTCCTCACGTTGCGGTTCTGTATGGTTTCAGCCGCAAGTGCTATTCCCATCACTTCTAGTTATGCGATGGTCGTGTTCTCTCCCATTGGAGTCTTTAGGTTGATGCCCTAGTCAAGTAACGAGTTACTAGTCGTTCGAAAAAGCTTAGATGACAAAATTGATATCGGCCTGTAATTTTCAAATATTTTCTCATTCCTTGATTTATGAATGGGAGTGTCAAACGCTTCCTTGCAGATGGGCGGAAATGTCCCCTTAGCAAGGGATTTGTTGAAAAGGATCTACAAAGGTCGACTAAGTGCAACGGCGCAATTCTTTAAAAATAAAGCAGGTAGACCATCAGTCCCAGAGATTTGGTTATTTTAATTGAGGTAAGTTCGTTTAAAACATCCGCGATTCTTATTGTTTTAAAAATACATTCATTCATATGATTAGAGAAGATAAAATTATATCTGCACTTTGAACCATGAGTATGAGGATTATAAACTGACCCGAAAAACGTACCAAAATTATTTACTATACCCTCAGGAGTGTCAATTGAGCTATTACCAGCAGTGAAAGTTGATGGAATGTTATTAGATGTTCGCTTGGAGTTAACATAATTCCAAAATTCTTTGGGATTATGTTTGATGTTATCTTCCACATTCTGAATATAATTGGTGTGACAATCACGAGCCAAATCTTTCCATTGCTGCCTAACAAAACTAAATTACAGAGGTATAACGTTACTATGCACGAACATGAAAATACTAGAACAGATAATAGACACAAACTGAATAAGAGCAGTAACAGAGACGGTGCTAGAAGAAGCACAAAGTGGATTCAGAACAGGAAGAAGTATATAGGACCTCATATTTTTGGTGAAACAGCTGAAACAAAAGATGCTATAGGAGAAAAAAAGAGTATGCCTAGCTTATATTGACCTAGAGAAAGTCTTTAATAAAATACCAAGAAACAAATTATGGGAGACATTAACCAAAAAGGGAGTAAGTGGAAAAACAATTAGGATAATTGAAAAAATCTACAAGAACAATACAAACGCGGTAGTATACAAGAATAATATAACAGAACCATTTACAACAAAAGGAAGACTACGGCAAGGAGGAGGACTAAGCCCGGGATTTTTTATAATATACATGAAAGAAATAATAAAAGAATGCAATACACTTTTACGTACAGTTTTAAGTACACATAGAGGGAATTTTCTATTAGGTATACATATACATACGTTTTTTTAAAAGAGTTTAATTTGAAGCTTAAAACTAATGTTTTCCACTCCCAGACTAAGCATGAAGTAAAATTTCGAGTTTAGAAAAGCCCCGTGAACATTTGTCAAGGGTCGCGCAGCGACCCGAGACAAATTTTCTGGGCTTTTCTAAACTCGAAATTTTACTTCATGCGCCACGCGTATAAAACACAGACTTCAAGTGGAGTTCGAATGTACATAAATTTCACAATATTTTAGTGTTTTATACGCGTGGCGCATGAAGTAAAATTTAGAGTTTAGAAAAGTGAGTTTTTCTTTAAAGTATACGTATTCCAAATTCAGCTTATTTTCTTTATATCTTTAGTTATTCGTTGTTTTTTTTAAGAGTTCATTTTGAAGCTTTAAACGAGTGTTTTCCACTCCCAGACTAAGCATGAAGTAAAATTTCGAGTTTAGAAAAGCCCCGTGAAAATTTGTCGAGGGTCGCGCAGCGACCCGAGACAAATTTTCTGGGCTTTTCTAAACTCGAAATTTTACTTCATGCGCCACGCGTATTAAACACTGAAAGCACTAAAATATAGGGTACAACAATCTACAAAAAGTCAAAGTGTCAGAAGGAGTATTTGTAGACGATATAATAACATTTGCGAAGAACCAAAAAGAACTTAAACAAAACCTACAAATATGGAACGAAACATTAGAAAAATATGGTATGAAAATGAACAAAGGAAAAACTAAAACGATGATAATAGGAGAGGAACAAAAGACGATGAGCATAGAAATAGAGGGGACAAAACAATAGAACATGTGCCCACATACAAATACTTAGGAATAAATATAGACAGCAAAGGAACACATCAACAGGAAAGAATAGAAAAAGCATCAAAACTATATTACATATTAAGAGACGGATGAAGTAAAATTTCGAGTTTAAAAAAGCCTGAAGAATAACGATAGGGCTTTGGAATGTAGCGGGAATAAAGTCTAAAGAGCAGGAGTACAAGTGGAAAAAAGACTTTAAGGAGTGGGTAATCGGATAGGACATAGTAAGGGATAGTAGAGACTTGGATGGTGAAGAAGGAATGGGGAGAAGTGAAAGGGGGGTTTTGGAATGTAGCGGGAATAAAGTCTAAAGGGCAGGCGTGCAAGTGGAAGAAAGACTTCGGTAATTAATTATGTGGCGGTCAAGGGAATAGAAAGAGGAGATATAACAGGTATGGAGGTGGTAGAGGTGTTAGGATCTGACCACCTACCGTTAACTGTGGAGATGTGGATGGAGAAGGGACGAGAAGTGGAAAGCTGGTAAGAAAACGAATACCTTGAGTAGAGGATATGAGGAAGAGACTGGCAACGACAAATATCGAGAAGCACTAAGCCAAAGATATCCAAGTCAATATATCGACCGGTCCTTACCTATGGATGTGAATCGTGGACGTTAACCAAAAGACAAGAAAGCAGGATACAAGCAACAGAAATGAAGTATCTAAGAAGAGCCAGAGGAGTAACTAAAAGAGACTGAATAAAGAACACAGAAATAAGAAATGATCTTGGAATACAGTCTACACTGGACTTCATAGAAGAAAGACAATTGCACTGGTGGGAACATCTACAGAGAATGGAAGAAACACGACAAGTGAAAAGAGTATGGAGAGCAAAACACAGGGAAAAAAGAAACGAGGTAGGCCCAGACTAACATGGGACCAAGTGACGACAAGAGCAATAGAGAAGAGAGGAATATCATCGTGCTTACCTATGGATGTGAATCGTGGACTTTAACCAAGAGACAAGAAAGCGGGATACAAGCAACTGAAATGAAATATCTAAGAAGAGCCAGAGGAGTAACAAAAAGAGACAGATTGGAGAACACAGAAATAAGAAATGATGGTGGAATACAGTCTACACTGGACTTCATAGAAAAAAGACAATTACACTGGCGGGGACATCTACAGAAAATGGAAGAAACACGATAAGTGAAAAGAGTATGAAGAGCAAAAACACAGGGAAAAAAGAAACGAGGTAGGCCCAGACTAACATGGGACCAAGGGACGACAAGAGCAATAGTGAAGAGAGGAATAACATGGGCGGAAGCAAAAAAGATATCAAAAAATAGGGAGAAGTGGAAAATATTTGTAAAGAAATAAGGAAAAACCCAACACTATTATGGTAAACGGGTACTAGATTATATATAAACAGCATGGCGCAAAACTACCGATATGGTTTGAATGTTTAATAACTTTTTTATTTAATGGTTAATTATTTTTTTTTATACAGTATATTATTGGGGAATATTTCTGGCTTAAGTATGAAAACTTATATCCCGCAAGTGGTGGCCATTTTCAGCTTTGCACATTTGTGCTCTTTCCAGTACATTTTCCATAACTTTTCGTAAAATTTCCGGTGTTATGGCTTGAATTTCATTGCGAATGTTTTGCTTTAGCTCTGGTATGGTCACTGGCTTATTTACGTATACCCTTTCCTTCAAATAACCCAAAAGAAAACAGTCTGGAGCTGTTAAATCCGGTGAACGTGGGGGCCAATTGAAATCGCTTCTGCGCGAAATAATGCGTTCGCCAAAGAGGTCCCGTAACAGAGCCATTGTGTCCCTTGCAGTGTGGGCTGTGGCTCCATCTTGTTAGAACCACAACTGTAGATGGTTTTCTACAGCTGGCCTCAAAAAATTGTCCAGCATCGTTCGATATTCAGTACCATTAACCGTAACTGAGGCGCCATGTGCATTTTCAAAAAAATATGGACCAATGATCCTTTCAGCCACCAAACAGTACACTTAAGTGGGTGTAATTGTCGCTGATGAACTGTTCTTGGATTCTCCGTAGCCCATATCCTACAATTTTGCTTGTTCACGAAACCATTCAATTGGAAATGGGCTTCATCGCTCATTATCAAATTGTTAATGAAATCGCGATTTTCTTCTGCTTTTTGTCGGAATGAAATGGCATAATCAAGCCGTTGTTGGTAGTCTATCGGCTTCAATTCTTGCACAAGCTGAACCTTATACGGGAACATGTGCAATGTGGCCAAAATCCTTTGAACGGACCTCCGCGATAGCCCCAGTTATGCCGAACGTCTTCTTGTTGATGTTTCTGGACTGTCCTGCACACTATCCACAACACGTTGGATATTTTCTTCCGTGTGGACCGTACGTGGTCTTCCGGTACATTGAAGGTGTCTTACTGTACAATGTTGTCGAAAATTTGCAACCAGGCGGTTTATTATTGATGCTGAAGGTCCAGTACGCACATTAACAAAACGACGATAAGCACGCTGCGTCAAAACAATTGACCGTTGATTTTAAAAATAAAATTCAACAATTTTTGATCGCTGTTCTGTTGTGTACTGTTCCATTTCAAATTCCACAAGTTTTCTTCACAAAATTCTGAAATAAATATAAAAAATATAAATAAATTTTAAAAGTTCTTAAACATTCAAACCATATTGGTAGTTTTGCGCCACTCTGTATATATATATATATATATATATATATATATATATATAACTGGCTTGAGTTTTTTGGGCTGCTTTCTCGCGTTGGTTGATTTATTTGCGCTCTACGTTTCGGCAGCATCACTTCTGCCATCCTCAGGAGCTTTTTTGTATACTGAGTGATGGATGTCACGTTCACTGTCAGTACATTTGTTTTGTAAACTAGGGACTTGTAGTCTAGATCTGCTGCGTGTTATTGGTCCACTCGATGTAGAAGGTGCTAAAATTTCTTGATTTGTGTCCGATGTATCTGCATTGTTAAATTACTTGAATTTGTCTGAATATTCCGAAAATTGTTGGATATTGGAGGCAAGTCATTTTTTGTTGTTTTATTATATTCATTAAAGGTTTCCATGTGGTTTGTAATCTTGTGCCATCATCTCGTTTATTGAGGCACAAAGGATGTTTTTCTATTTCTATGGCTTCACGTACGATTCTTTCTTCAAATTTTGGGATAGAACTAATTACCGAAGTATTTTCAAAATCTATGTTATGGTCTGTATCAAATTTATGTTGGAATAATGAGGAATTTTGGTCGTGATTTTTTATGGCTAATTTATGTTCTTCTCGTCTGACGCTAATTCTTCTGTTGGTTTGGCCGATATATGATTTATGGCAGTCTTTACAGGGAATTTTGTATATTACTTGTTTTTCAAGGAAAATTTTGTCTTTAGGGCTACGTATAAGTTGTTTTATTGTAAGATATGGTTTGAACGATGTGTGTATGTTAAATTTTCTGAAAATATTCGAAATTTTGTCTGTAACTCCTTTTATATAAGGAAGAATTATTGTGTTCGTGTAATCTGTCTACTACAAGTCCCTAGTTTACAAAACAAATGTACTGACAGTGAACGTGACATCCATCACTCAGTATACAAAAAAGCTCCTGAGGATGGCAGAAGTGATGCTGCCGAAACGTAGAGCGCAAATAAATCAACCAACGCGAGAAAGCAGCCCAAAAAACTCAAGCCAGTTATATTTTGCTCGCTAAAACCTAAAAATATATATATACATACATATAAATAGTTCCTTGCAATGGTGAATGCGCCGGGAAAAAAATCCGGACGCATTTTAATTCACGTATGAATTATGCACGAAAAAAATCGCATTCTGGCTGAAAGCGTTTGAATGTAAATGTAAATAATTCCGTTGCACTTTTCTGCAGCGTAACGTTATTTATTTTTTTGCGCAGCGCCGCCCAAAGAATTACCGTACGCCGTTCGTGAATTTTCATTATTTAAAACGGAAGCTGCATGATTAAAAAATTGTGCATAGATTCTAAAAGACCATCTGAAAATATACAAAAAATGGTCAATAAAGTTTTTTGTACGTTATTTTATTGCGTTAAACAATGATATCGATTTCAGTTTAAATATAGCGTCATAAACGCGACGTCTAGGCAGCGATTTTTTCCGGATGAAAAATGTTTTTCCTCCGGGTGATTCCGAAAAGGCAACCGTGCGCGTTCGGCGCGTGGGAATGGATGAAGCGTAAAATTAAAAGGGACGCGGTCTTAAAATATGGCAGTGAACACGGGTCGTCGATTATTTATAAGAATTCGACTATTTTTATACAAAACGATTATTTTTAAACTAAAGAGAAAAAATACGTAAAAACACTTCACTTTGTTAATTATTTACTTAGTTTATTTTAAGTTGCTAAAAAAATCCTCGGATGTAAAACTAGCTAGTGGGTGGGGGCAGTTCAATTTATTTGGGGCGCCAAGTAATCTTTATTTATTTGCCCATCGAGGGATTTATGCGAGGGAGAATTACTAAACCCGGATGTTGTGTAAATAATATAACAATTACTAAGAAAAGATATTTAATTAAAGTTTTTGATTTCAATGTAAGATAATAGTGTTGACGGTTGAAAAAAACAAATAATAGATTTGTGATTAATTAATTTAAATGGTAAATGTGAAGCAACATGGAAATTTAATATAAATTAAGAACAACAAATAATACCCGCGCGACTATTTCGAATTCACAAAAAACTCTCAAGCAGTTGAAAATAAAGCGCACGTAAATAAATATATCCGACGGGGGTCGCAATGGCCATTGTACGTAAGTCAGGATAGATCGGATAAGCATACGTTAATCGCGACTTTAATGAAATAGACGCGGTTCACAATATTCAACATGAATAAAAAATTGTTGCAAGCAGGTTTAAACAAACATTTCTTAAAACCTCCTAAATAATCCCCACATAAATATGAACACTAATGCAAAAATATCACAGAAACAATCTGTCAAAAAACTGTAGCTCTCATATACTTTGAAACTCTAAACCTAAATCACCAAAAAAACAGCACAATAACAAACAGCATATCTGGCCTTCTTCTTCTTCTTCTGCGTAATTTATGGCCTCGGCTACTAGGCCCTGTTGACCAGTCACAGTAATTTTGTATAATTTAATAAATAGTTTAATAAATAGAGTTTCGCTATCCCCGAGGAAAGGAAAGGAATTTACGGAAAATACACACGTAGTTGCAAGGATGGGTAATAAATGAAAGAATTGTCAGGATATAGGTGATTGTAAAGGATGAAACAGATAGGATGAAAAAGGATTTGTGAAACAACCACGTGTGGGTCAAACGCGAGCAGGGATGGAACGCCAGCCACGCTCGAAGTCCGCTCTGTTCGGGGTCCAGAACGGAACCATATATGGCCTTAATTCCGTGTCAACGTCCGCGAACAGCTCATCTGGTCGCTGGTCAGCGCTCCACCACCTCCAGTCCCACGTCACGCAAGTGCGCGCGGTCCTCGCGCCGGTGCGCGCAGCCCCGTCCGCGTTCTCTACTGCGCTCGCGCACCCTACTCAGAATCTCATCAATGAATCCGCGCCATTCCTGACGCGTGGGATGCAGCAACGACTCAAACGAAATCGCAGCACTGGATTATGAAAATATGTTGGGTTGAGTGTGGGATTTGGGTAGCTACCACCTCAACTCAAATCGGAAGAATAACGGAACGTACGCCGGTTACGCTACGGTAATCGGAAGACGAAACGGGGCCTACAAAAAATGAACACGACCACAAGTTAGGGGGTTATTACGAGAATAAGAAAATCACGCTACCTTTGATCGATAAAAACATTGAGGCACTTTAACAACTATTCAGATGCACAATCGCTCCTCCACCTTCAACAGCACAACGTAAAATGGCGTTCGTAAAATAAGCAAAAACGCACCCCTCCCGAATTAACCCGAACCAGGGCATTGGCGTACGCAACAGCACGAATGTCTAATTTAAACTAAAAAGCGCTAAAACGCAAAATGTGACTGTCATTTTCTATAAGGTGTACATATGCATACGCGTTCTTTTAAATAGTTCAATTTGAAGCTTTAAACGAGTATTTTCCACTCCCAGACTAAGCATGAAGTAAAATTTCGAGTTTAGAAAAGCCCCGTGAAAATTTGTCGAGGGTCGCGCAGCGACCCAAGACAAATTTTCACGGGGCTTTTCTAAACTCGAAATTTTACTTCATGCGCCACGGATATTAAACACTGAAAGCACTGAAATATTGTGAACAAGTAAACTTCGCTTGAAATCAGTGTTTTGTACGCGTGGCGCATGAAGTAAAATTTCGAGTTTAGAAAAGCCTGAAAATTTGGTTTGGTCGCTCCGCGCTTCGCGCTACGCGACCAAACCAAATTTTCAGGCTTTTCTAAACTCGAAATTTTACTTCATGCTTAACCTCGTTTAAGCTTCAAATTTACATCTTTTAAAAAACGAATATTTAAAAACCTACGATACATAATCGGGATATGTATACACAAAAGAAAAACTCCCTGTACACTTTTCACAGTTCACTATAAACAAAAACTAACGATCAAGTGAATTTGGCAAAATTATTTCTAACCTAAAAGGAAAAATACATGAAAACACAGAAACAATCTTTAAATATTTTTCTTTTCCTTTTAAGTACACATACAAGGAATTTTCTATTAGGTATACATATGCATACGCTTTTTTAAAGAGTTCAATTTGAAGCTTAAAACCAATGTTTTCCATTCCCAGACTAAGCATGAAGTAAAATTTCGAGTTTAGAAAAGCCCCGTGAAAATTTGTCGAGGGTCGCGCAGCGACCCGAGACAAATTTTCACGGGGCTTTTCTAAACTCGAAATTTTACTTCATGCGCCACGCGTATTAAACACTGAAAGCACTGAAATTTTGTGAACGAGTAAACTTCGCTTGAAATCAGTGTCTTGTACGCATGGCGCATGAAGTAAAATTTCGAGTTTAGAAAAGCCTGAAAATTTGGTTTGGTCGCTCCGCGCTTCGCGCTACGCGACCAAACCAAATTTTCAGGCTTTTCTAAACTCGAAATTTTACTTCATGCTTAACCTGGGAGTGGAAAACACTCGTTTAAACTTCAAATTGACCTCTTTTAAGAAAACAACTCATAACAGGCACGACTCTAGAATGTAATTAATAATATTGATGAGTTGTTGGATTTGAAGAAATGACTACGCAATTATGATAACTGGTGATCGGAATAAATTTCCGTTTTTCTATTTTATGAATATAGAATGTAAAATTGAATTTCTTAATTAAATCCGCGAGTAAACGAGATAATGCATATCTGCTGGCGGATGAGCGATGGTGACGGCCTCTAGCTGTCAGGCCGGCAAGTAATTGGCCGGCGGGGCCGCGTTTCCCGCTGGCAGCCATTATTGCAGAATTTATGGCCGGTCTCATTACGAGTCCGCTTTGTGTGTATGCGCACTGATTGATGTTTATATTGACGAGTGGCTGACCGCGTTCCTACGATTCCACGATTTCACCTCCATCGCCGATTTTAAACATCGCAAATTATGCGTACATAATTAGACTCTATAGCAATAGAATAAGTTTGAATGATTTCAATAAAATATTCAAACTTGAAGGAATGAGTACTCAACACAAATTCATATTCTTGATATTTGTATTCTATAAAATAACGCCCTTTTGCCGACGAACAATTGCTGTATACAAACGTTTAGTTTGCCAGCTTCTGACGATCCTATTTAAACAATTGGCCATTAGATGGCGTATACGCTTCCGAACATATATAAACAATTTATTATTATTATTTTTTTTTCAATTGAATGGTCACCCTCTAATTATTATTATTATTATTTTTTTTTTTTTTTTTTTAAATCAAACACATTGATTGTATTGACATCACTCACTTTAAAGAGCCTAAAAATATATGAATATTTTCTGATTTAATGCACTCATGTTTATAATACTTATATACGTTGCGGCTGGTAGCATAGAATTTTTCGTTTCATGGAGGAAATTGCGAATTTCTTTCGAATTTACTAGACTAGCGGTAATTTCCTGTCCCGCTGCAACTCCCTTTCCCAGGACGAGGCGAAACTACACATTTTTCCAATTTAGTTGCAAATTCGGCCCGGCCGCAAAGATACGACCGAAAGATAGATGGTCTAGAAATGTAATACCTCGCAAAAGATATATTTACGCGAAGGTATACAGATTTCATCAGAATAAATATACAGAAGTATAACGCAAAATTTTATTTCAGCAGAGAGATAATCTTTCTTGAATCACAGCTAGGCCTGTTGATCCAGAATCTAGGTTAATACCGTGCGAACATTTAAAATATGAACTAAAGTAGGTTTTTAAATTTAAATTAGATTGGGACTACTGACTGTTAGATAAACACATAGTTTACCATAACCTCAAATATATTCCGTCAGTCAATAAGTATTCTATGCAACCGCCCACAAAAACGCCGCCTACTTACATTTATAATTTAATTGATCGCATGGTACATGATGAATGCAATAGAAAAGGACATATCAAAACCAGAAAGGGATACATGAAACACGCATGTACGATCCGTTCGGCGTAGGAGATGCGTGCGATAGCAAAGGACATATCAAAACGGGAAACTAGAAATAATGTGAAGTTAGATTGTGAATACGAAGTTAGATTCAAAATATAAAACCGAAGAAAAATTAATATCGACTTTCTGCAGAAATGTAGTCCAGTTCAGACTTTTCCAAATAACATATATACAAGTTCTAAATATCAGTTGTGTGTGTTGGGTTGATGGATGTGGTGGCCTGAGGAGCTCAAAATAAGAGCAAAACGATCGTCGTCATCATCTGTCCTCCTTGCACGCACACTTGATTCATTTCATTTATCTTCATTCATTTAATCATTTCACTCATTTTCATCCTGACCTATTGCGCCGTTACCTTATTTGATACTTTTCCAAATATCCATTGAAATAACTGTTACAAAACAGCAAATATTTTTAAAACTCTCAACGAGACTAAATTTCTGCAAAAAGTCGATATTAGTTTTATTTCGTTTTTATATTTTATAAATATTGTGCAAACAATTGGCAAATTCAGTCTTTCTTTACGAAGTTAGATTACCTTCTAACTATCGTAGGTTAGGATAGTTAGTGATAACCAAATTATCTACCAAACAATCTAAGCTAACGACTTTATATAACAGTTAATTTGCTCACGTTAGATTAAGATTACTTGGGTTAACAACTTAGATTTGAGCAAATAACGTTAGATGACAAGTTTAATTACTGCCTTTCGAACAAACTTAACCTAACCTAGCTTGAATATATCTGAATAGCTTAAGTTAGGTACAAGTTGAATGAAAATAAATTTAGTTAGCTTAGATCACAATTGGGCTAGATTACTGCCATCTAACTAAATTGAATTATCATACCTAATGCCATTAGTTGGCTATGATTAAGTTAGACGACAGTCAGTAATATGAGGTTAGGCTAGATTACTGTAATCTTAAACCTAACCTAACCTAACCCAGCCTAAACTAATTTAACATGACCTAACCTTTTTTTTCTGAGAGGTTAAAATGCGTTTATGCACTACTCCCTTCTACAGGGTAGTGTGGGACTCGATCCGTCCATCATGAGAGTACATACCCACTAAACAATCCTCTCTTTATCTCCGCACTGCAAGGTATCACCTCTCGGCATTCTTCTTGCAGGTGCTGTTTTTTTTTTGTCTAATCATTTCTTTTTATTTTTTCCTCGTCTTCCTTTTGCGTCATAATTCTCCTAATGTATTCGGTGATTATGTCCCAGTTTCTTTTTGTCTCTAGCATGCATTTAATTATATTATCTGGGTTGATCTTAGTTCCTACTTCCTTTTCCATGCTGTCTCTTAGCTGTTCCCACTTTGGGCATTCCATAGTAGTATGCTCCGCCGAGTCGAACTCTCCGCAGTATACGCAGCTAGGACTGTCCCTGATTTTAAACCTGCAAAGCTCCCGTGGCCTGTGAGAAATTGGGTGAGGTAGTAATCTATTTCGCCGTGTCTTCTGTCTACCCAGGCTAGTGGGTTAGGTATTAGCCTTTTCGTCCACTGGGACGTAGCTGTTTCTCTTTCCCACTCTGCAGTCCATTCTTGTCTTGATTCTTCCCTGGCTTCTTTCTTGCTTATATCTGTATCCCTTTCTTTCCCTGGCAAGTATGTGGATGGGGATGGAATTGGTTATTACGTGTAGGGCTTTAGTAGGTGCAGTGCAGTATGCCGAACTGATGCTTAGCACAGTTTTCCTTTGTACTTTTGTTATTATATTGGTGTGTCGGTTCGCCTCTAGACATTTCACCCAAACTGATGCTGCGTATAGGACTATTGAGTTAATCGCGCCCGCCAGCACTTTTCTTTTACTTGCCCTTGGCGCCTGCTCTCTGGACTCCTGCCATGACTCTCCTGTACTTGGCTGTTTGTAGCCAGTCTGACCATATAGGTGCTGCAAATAGTAGAATCAATTCGGCTGTAGAGCAGATCGGCCTTCTTGTCGCAGTCCTAGGGCCACCAATGTTGGGCATTATACGGCTCAAGGCGTTAACAGCTCTGTCTGCCTTGGCTGCAGTCTCCAGGATATGTTCCCTCTTGCTAAGGTTTCTCCCTAGCCACACACCCAAGTATTTTACGGCCTTGGAGGCCTGGACGATCTTACCCTCTATTTCGACATTTAACTCTCTAATGGTGTTTCTGCCTTGGAGAATTACCACCTCTGTCTTTTCTTTGGCAAGGCTCAGCCTGTTGTCCTTCATCCATTTGGACACGGCTCTTAGGGATCTATTTGCTCTGGTATCGATTGCTTCTCTCTATGAGTGCAGTGCCTTGCGGTAGGACCAGATCGAGAACAGAGTCGTAGAATATATTCCACAACGTGGGCCCTAATAAAGAGCCCTGAGGTACACCGGTCATTTCTATTTTGCCAGCCTTGCCTACCATAATTGCTCTGCTGTTCAGGTACGCCTAGATCATTCTGACAAGGTACGTGGAAAAGCCCTTATCAGTCATTGCCTGGATGATGATATCCCAGTGGGCAGAGTTGAAGGCGTTTTGGAAATCTAGCGTGACAAGTATGACAAAATGTCCCCCTCCTATGCTGCTGGATGCGCGCTTTGCTTTGTCTATAGCTTTTTGAATGGCATCGGCCGTAGAGAGGCCCTCCCTGAAGCCGTACTGCCTTGGAAATAGACCTAACCTAACCTAGCCTAACCTAACCTAACCTAACCTAACCTAACCTAACCTAACCTAACCTAACCTAACCTAACCTAACCTAACTTAAACTTCACTTTAAATCAGTGTTTTACACGCGTGGCGCATGAAGTAACATTTCGAGTTTAGAAAAGCCTGAAAATTTGGCCTTCCCTGAAGCCGTACTGCCTTGGAAATAGACCTAACCTAACCTAGCCTAACCTAACCTAACCTAACCTAACCTAACCTAACCTAACCTAACCTAACCTAACCTAACCTAACTTAAACTTCACTTTAAATCAGTGTTTTACACGCGTGGCGCATGAAGTAAAATTTCGAGTTTAGAAAAGCCTGAAAATTTGGTTTGGTCGCTCCGCGCTTCGCGCTACGCAACCAAACCAAATTTTCAGGCTTTTCTAAACTCGAAATTTTACTTCATGCTTAATCTGGAATTGGAAACACTCGTTCGAAGTTTCAGACTGAAAGCTTTAATAAAAACAACGAATGTCTGAAAATATAGAGCAAAAATTTAGTATATGTAATTAACGTCTCTTGTATGTGATTGTATGTGAATGGGTTGAATAAAATAACGCTACGCAAAATGTTTAATGTTTAGTTAAATTGAGGATACGTGTTTTTTTTTCTTATAATGATAGTTTAATATTTTTCATAATATTGATCAGGAGCTTAAACACATGTTTGCCCTTTGTAGTGCTGTTTTTATATTTTCTTAAATGTGCACGCACTTTTGATAAACTAGATGAACTCTAATTCATATATTTTGTGATCTACGATTCAGAGATGAACTTAAATTTATATATTTTGTGATCTACTGTTCATCAATGAACTGTAATTCATATATTTTAAGATCTACACTTCAGATTTCAACAGTAATTCATATAATTTGTGATAAACAGTTTACAGATGAACTGTAATTCATATATTTTGTGATTTACGATTTAGAGATGATCTCTAATTCATATACTTTATGATCTACTGTTCAGAGATGAACTAAAATTCATATATTTTGAGATCTACGATTCAGAGATGAACTGAAAGTAAATATTTTGTGATCTACTGTTGATCAATGAACTGTAATTTACATATTTTAAGATCTACACTTCAGATTTCAACTGTAATTCATATGATTTGTGATAAACAGTTTACAGATGAACTGTAATTTGTATATTTTGTGATCTACGATTTAGAGATGATCTCTTATTCATATACTTTGTGATCTACTGTTCAGAGATAAACTATAACTCATATATTTTGTGATCTACGATTCAGAGATGAACTGATATTTATATATTTTATGATCTACTGGTCAGAGATGAACTGAAATTCAGATATTGTGTGATCTACCATTTAGAGATGAACTAAGGTTCACATATTTTGTGATCTACGATCCAGAGATGAACTAAAATATATATGTTGTGTGAGTAGAGGGCAATAGCCAGTACGAGAACAGGAAGTGCTTCCCGAAGTTCTCCCGGAAGTAGATAAGTATTACGGTTTCCAATTTGATAAGGACCGGATGTTGATAAGATAAGGACCTGATCAAGAGGTAAACAGGTCTGATAA
The DNA here is from genome assembly GCA_932526585.2 of Philonthus cognatus. NCBI lineage: Eukaryota > Metazoa > Arthropoda > Insecta > Coleoptera > Staphylinidae > Philonthus > Philonthus cognatus. The sequence goes on along the minus strand of OW052251.1, from coordinate 11,680,100 downwards.
ACAGGTAAACAGCTCTGATAAATAGGTATGATATGATATGATAAACAAATAAATAGGTCTGATAAACAGGTCAACAGGTCTGTTTACCTGTTTATAAGACCTGTTTACATCTTTATCGTACCTGTTTATCTGTTTATCAGACCTGTTTACCTGTTTATCAGACCTGTTTACCTGTTTATCAAACCTGTTTACCTGTTTATTCAGGTTCTTATCTTATCAACACCCGGTCCTTATCAAACCGAAAACCTCAATTCTTATCTACTTCCGGGAGAACTTCTGGGAGCACTTCCTGTTCTCGTACCGGCTATTACCCTCTACTTACACAGCATATATATTTCACTTCATATCTGGATCTGTTTATCAGACCCGTTTACCTGTTTATCAGATCCTGTTTACCTGTTTATCAGACCTACTTACCTGTTCATCAGACTTGTTTACCTGTTTATCATACCGATTTACCTGTTTATCAGGCGTGTTTACCTGTTTATAAGACCTGTTTACCTGTTTATCAGACCTGTTTACCTGTTTATCAGGTCCTTATCTTATCAATATCTGGTCTTTATCAAAGCGAAAACCGCAATCCTTATCTACTTCCGGGAGAACGTCTAGGAGCACTTCCTGTTCTCGTACCGGCTATTACCCTCTACTCACACAACTTATATATTGCAGTTCATCTCTGGATCGTAGATCACAAAATATGTGAACTTCAGTTCATCTCTAACCGGAAACCGCAATCGTATCTACATCCGGGAGCACTTTATGTTCTTGTACCGTCTATTATCCTCTACTTGTGTTATCTAAAGTTCAAATTTCAACTGTAAATCGCATAATTTGTCATCTGCAGTTCATAGATGAACTCTAATTTACGTATTTTGTGGTCTTCGCTTCAGAGAACAACTAAAATTTATATATTTTGTGATATACAATTCAGATTTCAACTGTAATTCATATAATTTATGATCTTGAGTTCAGACCTGAGCTCTAATTCCTATATTTTGTGATTATATGTTTAGAAGTGAAATTTATATATTTTGTGGTCTATGGTTCAGAGATGAACTGAAATTTGTATATTATGTGATTTACAGTTCAGATATGAATTAAAATTCATATATTTTGTGATCTATGGTTCAGAGATGACTTGAAATTGATATATATTGTGATCTATGATTCAGAGATGATTTGCAATTCATATATTTTGTGATCTATAGTTCAGAGATGACTTGAAATTCATATATTTTGTGATCTATGGTTCAGAGATGACTTGAAATTCATATATTTTTGTGATCTATGGTTTAGAGATGACTTGAAATTCACATAAAATGTCTGGAACATAGATTTTGTGATATACAGTCGTGAGATGAACCGAACTTTACACATTTTGTGAGGTACAGTTTTCTAAAAAGTGCACTTACAAAATATTTATTTAGTTCGAAACTCAATATATAAAATTACGAAAAAACTATTCGTGAAAATGCAAACAATGTCTTAATTAATAAGACAACTTAAGACGATAAATATCCATTGAAACAACTGTTTCAATGGATATTTATTTATCGTCTTAAGTTGTCTTATTAATTAGGACATTGTTTGCAGTTTCACGAATAGTTTTTTCGTAATTTTATATATTATGTTTAAAGTGTGCAAACTATAAGAAGCGTAAGCTTATTTTCTCGAATTCAAATAGTTTTGAATTTGTTTTGAACAAAAAACACATGTGATTTCCCATTAGTGTACAAAAAATGAAAGACAAAAGTGACATCTGTCTATTTTTAAAATGTAACAGTTATTACTGGTGATATATGAAGGATATACGAGTGATAAATGCAATTTGTTCCAGACGAGGTGGACGTGATCGGCTACACGAGCACCCAAAGCGACACGGACGATCATTCGAGCGTGCAATCTGCATCGAGCGACAGCGGGGTGACCATGTCGACCAGCCGCCTCACCCTTTCCGAGATGAGGAGGGAGGCCGAAGGCTACATGTAGACAAACACACACCATACAGACACACACAGAGACATGGCAGAGGCCCCCTCATCCGTCATTTCCTCATTTTCCGAAAACCAGAAAGAGAGAGACCGGAGAGATGAAATAAACAATTATCCTCTAGCTCTAGCTCTAGTCAACGAACATGTCTCTGCTCTGCTGGATTTTTATTTGTTTTTCCTTTCTTCAAGAAAAATAACAACAAAAACAAAAAATTATATATAATATATATATTAAACAAAAAAACAATTTATTATCATCGTATTCACCTTATAAATTATTTATATGTATATTGTACATATTTTAAATTTAAATCTGAAGAAGAGTATGGAATATATATAAATATTATATATATTAAAAGGTATATATATAAATAGTGTATTTTAAGGAGCGGCCCGACTGCCTGCGGGCCGCTGTGCTCGCGAGATATAGCTCATTGAGATTAGTTTTGTGTAATAATATTTCATAACCCTCACCACCCCCCAAAAACCCCCTTTTCAAAACATCAACAAACATAATGTAAAATTTGATTAATCGTCGACGGTTGCGTGAAATATTTGAACTGCAGTTCAATAACTGCACTTCAGAACAATACAATAAACTGCACTTTACCTCTAAATTGTAGAGAGATGAACTACACACCAATAGCAGTTTAACTTTAAACTGTAGACCGCAACTATAGTTAAACGATGAAATTTAGAGATGAACTACAGCATCAATAGCAGTTTAACTCTAAACTATGGACTAATAAATGGAACAACTATAGTTAAACTATGTTATTTACTTCTAAATTGTAGAGAGATGAACTACACACCAATAGCAGTTTAACTCCAAACTGTAGACCTCAACAATAGTTAAACGATAAAATTTATAGATGAACTACAGCACCAATAGCAGTTTAACTCTAAACTATGGACTATTAAATGTAACAACTATAGTTAAACTATGTCATTTAGAAATGAATTACACACAATAGTAATTTAACTCTAAACTGTAGACCCTATAGTAGTAATCTGCAGTTTAGAATACTATCTAATTTAGAAATGAACTACAGCAACAAATCTTGGAGTCAAGTGATGAACAATAACTGTAGTTTATCTCTTTGTTCCATGAACTGCAGCCACTGTAGATCAATAAAAATTAAATAACTACAATATAATTCAATTATGTAATGTAACCATAGTCAAACGATATAATTTAAAGATGAACTACAGCACTAATAGCAGTTTAACTTTAAACTATAGACTAATTAATTAAACAACTACAGTTAAACTATGTCATTTATAAATAAACTGCAAACCAATAGTAATTTAACCCTAAACTGTAGACTTCAACTACAGTTAAACTATGTTATTTTGAGATGAACTACAGCAACAATTCTTTGAGTCAACAGATGAACATTAACTGTAGTTCATCTCTGTATGCTCTAAACCACAGTCACTGTAGACCAATATATCAAATAACTACAATTTAATTCAACTGCGTATCTTAGAGATGATCTGCAGCAATAATTCTTGGAGTCAAGAGATGAACAATAACTGTAGTTCATTTCTATATTCTCTGAACTGCGCTCACTGTAGATCAATAAATCAAATAACTACAATATAATTCAACTATGTTATGTAACCATAGACAAACGATGTAATTTACAGATGAACTAGCAGTTTAACTCTAAACTATAGACTAATGAATTAAACAACTACAGTTAAACTATGTCATTTAGAAAAGAACTGCAAACCAATAGTAATTTAACTCTAAACTGTAGACTTCAAGTAAGTGTTATTTAAAGATGAACTACAGCAACAAATCTTTGAGTCAAGAGATGAACAATAACTGTAGTTCATCTCTGTATTCTCGAAACCAGAGTCACTGTAGACCAATAAATTAAATAACTACAATTTAATTCAATTGCGTAGCTTAGAAATGAACTGCAGCAATAATTCTTGGAGTCAAGAGATGAACAATAACTGTAGTTTATCTCTGTATTCTATGAACTGCACTCACTGTAGATCAATAAATCAAATAACTACAATATAATTCAACTATGTAATGTAACCATAGTCAAACTATGCAATTAACAGATGAACTAGCAGTTCAACTCTAAACTATAGACTAATGAATTGAACAACTACAGGTAAGTCATTTAGAAATGACCTGCAAACCAATAGTAATTTAAATCTAAACTGTAGACTTCAACTATAATTAAACTATGTTATTTAGAGATGAACTGCAGCAAAATATCTTTGAGTCAACTCTAAACTGTAGACTTCAACTATAGTTAAACTATGTTATTTAGAGATGAACTGCAGCAACAAATCTTTGAGTCAAGAGATGAACTGTAGATCATCTCTGTATACTCTAAACCACAGTCACTGTAGACTAATAAATCAAATAACTACGATTTAATTCAACTGCGTAGCTTAGAGATGAACTGCAGCAATAATTCTTGGAGTCAAGAGATGACCACTAACTGTAGTTCATCTCTGTATTCTCTGAACTGCAGTCACTGCATATATCTATTGTGATCTATGATTCAACGGTGAACTCTAATTTCTATATTTTGTGATCTACCATTCACAGATGAACTCTAATTTATACATTTTGTGATCTACTGTACAGAGATAAACTGAAAATTATATATTTTGTGATCTGCGGTTCAGAGATAAACTGAAATTCATATATTTTGTGATCTGCGATCTAGAGATGAACTGAAATTCATATATTTTGTAATTCACTATTTAGAAATGAACTGGATCTCATAAATTTTGTGATCTACCGTTTAGAGATGTACTTAAATTCATATATTTTGTGATCTACGATCCAGAAATGAACTGAAATTCATATTTTGATACAAAGAAAACTTAACTTTTTTATGCCACTTTTATTAAAAACAAAAGTGGTATAAAAAAGTTAAGAGTTTTCCTTATATCAAAATTGAAGATGTACCACGAAGTGAACGCCTCCAAAATCCAGGATGAAATTCATATGTTGTGTGATCTACAGTTCAGATTTCAGCTCTAAATTATATAATTTGTCATTTGCAGTTCAGAGATAAACTCTATACGAGTGATAAATGCAATTTGTTCCTATAATTAAATAAAAACCTATTATTTATATATTTTGTGATCTACGATTCAGGCATCAACTTAAATTAATTTATTTTGTGATCAATTATTTAGAGATGGACTGAAATTCATATATTTTGTGATCTGCGATTCAGAGATGAACTAAAATTCATATATTTTGTAATTCACCATTTAGAAATGAACTAGAATTTTTATATTTTGTGATCTACCGTTTAGAAATGAACTGAAATTCATATATTTTGTGATCTGCGATCCAGTAATTAACTGAAATTCATATATTGTGTAATCTACAGTTCAGATTTCAACTGTAAATTATATAATTTGTCACTTGCAGTTGAAAGAGGAACTCTAATTAATATATTTTGTGATAAACAATTCTAGCATCAACGGAAATTCATATATTATGCTATCTTCAGTTCAGATTTCAACTATAATTCATATAATGTGTGATCTACAGTTCAGACTCGAACTGTAATTTATTTATTTTGTGATCTGCGGTTCAGAGATGAACTGAAATTGAAACATTTTGTGATCTACAGTTCTCATTTCAACTGTTATTCATATAATTTGTAAACTACAGTTGAGAGATGAACTCTAATTCGTATGTCGTGATTTGCAGTTCAGATCTGAACTGAAATTCATACATTTTGAGATCTGCAGTTCAAAAATGAACTGAAATTCAAACATTTTGTGATCTACAGTTCAGATTTCAACTGTAATTTATATAATTAGTGATCTACAGTTTAAATATGAACTCTTATTCGTATATTTTGTGATTTGCAGTTCAGATATGAGCTGAAATTCATACATTTTGTGATCTGCGGTCCAGAGATGAACTGAAATTCAAACATTTTGTGATCTACAGTTCAGATTTTAACTGTAATTTATATAATTTGTGATCGGCAGTTGAAATATGAACTCTAACTCGTATATTTTATGATTTACAGTTCAAATGTGAACTGAAATTCATACATTTTGTGATCTGCAGTTCAGAGTTGAACTGAAATTCAAACATTTTGTGATTTATAGTTCACATTTCAACTGTTATTCATATAATTTATAATCTACAGTTCAGAAAGGAACTCTAATTCGTATATTTCGTGATTTGCAGTTCAGATATGAACTAAAATTCATACATTTAGTGATCTGCAGTTCAAAGATGAACTGAAATTCAAACATTTTGTGATCTACAGTTCAGATTTCAATTGTAATTGATATAATTTGTGATCTGCAGTTTAAATATGAACTCTACTTCGTATATTTTGTGATTTATAGTTCAAATGTGAACTGAAATTCATATATTTTGTGACCTGCGGTTCAGAGATGAACTGATATTCAAACATTTTGTGATCTGAAATACACATTTCAACTGTTATTCATATAATTTGTAATCTACAGTTCAGAGATAAATTTTAATTCGTATATTTCGTGATTTGCAGTTCAGATATAAACTGAAATTTGTACATTTTGTGATCTGCGGTCTAGAGATGAACTGAAATTCAAACATTTTGTGATCTACAGTTCAGATTTTAACTGTAATTTATACACTTTGTGATCTGCAGTTTAAATATGAACTCTAGTTCGTATATTTTGTGGTTTACAGTTCAAACGTAAACTGAAATTCATATAATTTGTGATCTGCGGTTCAGAGATGAAATGATATTCAAACATTTTGTGATCTACAGTTCAGATTTTAACAATAATTCATGTAATGTGTGATCTACAGTTTAGAGATGAACTCTAATTCGTATGTTTTGTAATTTGCAGTTTAGATATGAACTAAAATATATATATATATATATATATATATATATATATATATATATATATATATATATATATATATATATTGTGATGTACGGTGCAGACATCAAAGATAACTCATATATTTTGTGATCTACAGTGGTGAAATGAACTGAACTTTACACATTTTGTGAGATACAGATCGGTAATGTACTGTAAGTCATATTATTTGTGATCTACAGTTTAGAAACGAACTGTAATTCATCTGTTTTGTGAGGTAAAGTTTAGAGACGAGCTGTAATTCATATTTTTCTAATCTACACTTCAGAGACGAACTGTAATTCATAACTTTTGTGAGGTACAGTTCAGAGACGAATTGTAATTCATATTTTTGTGATCTAAAGTTTAAAGACGAACTGTAATTTATATTTTTTGTGAGGTACAGTTCAGAGACGAATTATAATTCATATTTTTGTGATCTACAGTTTAGAGACGAACTATAATTTATATGTTTTGTGAGGTACAGTTCAGAGACGAACTGTAATTTATATTTTTGTAATCTACAGTTTAGAGTCGCACTGTAATTTATATTTTTTGTGAGGTACAGTTCAGAGACGAACTGTAATTTATATGTTTGCGGTCTACAGTTCAGAGACTAACTATAATTTATAGTTTTAGAGGTTTTTAGTCGTGTGATTTAAACTGCAGTTCAGATATTTCGCGCATGCCGTTCTCAGGAGGGATTTTTCGTTTCGGTGTAGGCTCCAGTCGAAACCGAAACGAGCCAGAGCCCTTTTCTGCATGTGCCCGGCCCAGCCACCCAGTGGCACTCAAAACAAACGAAAAAAATGGAAGAAATTATTAACTCGACGCGAGTCTAACGCTAATAAATAAGAATTGTATAAAAGAACAAAATATAATTAAATAAAAACCTGTATAGTGTGCAAGTAAGCGGGACGGGCCACCCGCCTAGTCTCCGAGTCCGAGTTACTCTATTTTTCGCGATTTTTTACAAAGGGATCGGATGGTTTGTAAGTCATGTGTGTAGTGAGTAAATTATCTATTCAAGGGAATTATATATAAATGAAGAAAGTAAAACATACATTTAAAGCGCGAATTTTTATTAAATCCTCCTCGAGTTTTGTGTTATTCGCGTGCGCACTAGAATTAGCGCAGAAGACCAAGTTAAGATTAACGCGCGCAGTTTGTTTTGTACGCGTGCGCAGTAGAATTAAGCGCAGAAGACCAAATTAGTATCAACGCGCGCAGTTTGTTTTACACGCGTGCGCACTAGAATTAAGCGCTTCACACCACCGCGCGCATTTCTTACACAGCATCCCCACCCCTTTTAAATCTAAGCAAATATATAAATAAACAAAACAAAAAACGATCTCATCACGACTCGGACTGACTTAAGATAATATTAAAACAAAAAATACCCGCCACGGCAGATCTCCGGTCCGTCTTCGCTCTCCCAAAATAAAAATAAAACAACCATCGGTCAGCATTCAAAGAGTACAAATTCTTTATATGTCCCGATGATACGGGACGCTATTATATTTTTATGACGCGGGCAGTCCCTGCGAGAACTGAGCCTCTAAAAGTATGTTGAATGAGAGAAAGAGAGATTGAATAAGAGAATTAAAAAAAATAATAATAATGTGCGCGTGTCCGAGAGCTTGACAGGTGATTGCACGGGTACTGATAATAATAATTATTAATTAATAATTAATAATAAGAAACGATTATCCACACAAATACACACACACTCACACCCACACACACACACACATGAATAATGAAAAAAATTAAAGCGAGTGGAAATTCATGAAATGTTGTTCGTCAAGGTTTTCGAATGGGAGGCCGTGTCCTTTAAATTAAATTAAATTTAAAAACAAAGAAGTAAAACTCTTGACTGAGTCTAACGTTGAATATAAAGCAAAAAGTAATTTTAACTCTTGTACTGAGTCTAACGTTTAATTTACTGGATGAATGAGTAAATAAAAACTGTCCATACTGTTTCTTCTTTCTTGTGTATAATATATTTTTAAAAAGAGGATTTAGTTAAATATGAGTATATTTGAAATTTTATTAATATATGAGTTAAGCGTCCACCTTTGTATATAAATATATTTGAGTAAATGAATAAAGTTTTTGTTAAAAATATTGAATGATGTTATCTCAAACTTCAATCCCATCCAGTCCATACAAAAAATATATTAAGAAAAACGTAAATAAACTCTTTAAGTAATTATCAGTGTAGGGCAAATAGTAATTAGATTACATTTATAGTTATAATTACTTTGTAATCATAATTATGAGAAAAGTAATGCATTACTTTGTAATTATAATTATTGCAAAAGTGGTAGCAAGAAAAAAATGTAGCAAGAAAAACGTAAATTAGCTCTATTTTTCTGTTCTTTAAGTAAATATCAGTGTTGGGCAAACGTTCAATTACATTACATTTGTAGTTACAATTACTTTGTAATTAAAATTATGAGAAAAGGTATACATTACTTTGTAATTACAATTATTGCAAAAGTAGTGCATTACTTTGTAATTATAATTATGAGAAAAGTAATGCATTACTTTTAATTATAATTATTTGAAGGGAATGCATTACTGTGTAGCTATAATTATGGGAAAAGTAATGCATTACTTCGTAATTATAATTAATGAAAAAGTGTTAATAGTCAGTAGTGCCAATCTAAATTAAAATGCAACACCTAATTTAAATCATGTTTTAAACGATCGCGTTGTACATTGTAAATGTTCGTGCATTTGTTGGTTTTTGAAAAGCGTTTAATTTGAAGCTTCAAACGAGTATTTCCACTCCCAGATTGAGCATGAAGTAAAATTTCGAGTTTAGAAAAACCTGAAAATTTGGTTTGGTCGTGTAGCGCGTAGCGCTACGCGACCAAACCAAATTTTCAGGTTTTTCTAAACTCGAAATTTTACTTCATGCGCCACGCGTATAAAACATTTGAATAGTAATGCATTACTGTTGAATAGTAATGCATTACTGTGTAATTATATTTGTGGGAAAAGTAATAGATTATTTTGTAATTATAATTATGGGAAAACTAATGCATTACTTTGTAATTATAATTAATGGAAATGTACAAAAAAGCAAAAAAATGTATCAAGAAAAACGTAAACTAACTCTATTTTTCTGTTTTGTAAGTAAATAAACTCTTTAAGTAATTATCAGTGTAAGGCAAATAGTAATTAGATTACATTTATAGTTATAATTACTTTGTAATCATAATTATGAGAAGAGTAATGCATTACTTTGTAATTATAATTATTGCAAAAGTGGTAGCAAGAAAAAAATGTAGCAAGAAAAACGTAAATTAGCTCTATTTTTCTGTTCTTTAAGTAAATATCAGTGTTGGGCAAACGTTCAATTACATTACATTTGTAGTTACAATTACTTTGTAATTAAAATTATGAGAAATGTTATACATTACTTTGTAATTACAATTATTGCAAAAGTAGTGCATTACTTTGTAATTATGATTTGAATAGTAATGCATTACTGTGTAATTATATTTGTGGGAAAAGTAATGGATTATTTTGTAATTATAATTATGGGAAAACTAATGCATTACTTTGTAATTATAATTAATGGAAATGTACAAAATAAGCAAAAAATGTATCAAGAAAAACGTAAACTAACTCTATTTTTCTGTTTTGTAAGTAAATAAACTCTTTAAGTAATTATCAGTGTAAGGCAAATAGTAATTAGATTACATTTATAGTTATAATTACTTTGTAATCATAATTATGAGAAAAGTAATGCATTACTTTGTAATTATAATTATTGCAAAAGTGCAATAATTACTGTGTAATTATATTTGTGAGAAAAGTAATGGATTATTTTGTAATTATAATTATGGGAAAACTAATGCATTACTTTGTAATTATAATTAATGGAAATGTACAAAATAAGCAAAAAATGTATCAAGAAAACCGTAAATTAACTCTATTTTTCTGTTCTTTAAGTGAATATCAGTGTTAGGCAAACATTTAATTACAGTGTAATAATTGCTAGTTGTAATTACTTTGTAATTATAATTATGAGAAAGGTAATGCATTACTTTGTAATTATTTGAAGGGAATGCAATACTGTGTAGCTATAATGCATTACTTTGTAATTATAGTTGTTGCAAAAGTAATGCATTACTTTGTAATTATAATTATGAGAAAAGTAATGCATTACTTTGTAATTACAATTATGAGAAAAGTAATACATTACTTTGTAATTATAATTATTTGAAGGGAATGCATTACTGTGTAGCTATAATTATGGGAAAAGTAATGCATTACTTTGTAATTATAATTATTTGAAGGGAATGCATTACTGTGTAGCTGTAATTATTGGAAAAGTGATGGATTACTTTGTAATTATAATTATTCGAAAAGTAATGCATTACTTTGTAATTATAATTATGAGAAAAGTAATGCATTACTTTCTAATTATAATTATTTGAAGGGAATGCAATACTGTGTAGCTATAATTATGGGAAAAGTAATGCATTACTTTGTAATTATAGTTATTGCAAAAGTAATGCATTACTTTGTAATTATAATTATGAGAAAAGTAATGCATTACTTTGTAATTATAATTATTATTTACTGTGTAGCTATAATTATGGGAAAAGTAATGCATTACTTCGTAATTATAATTAATGAAAAAGTGTTAATAGTCAGTAGTGCCAATCTAAATTAAAATGCAACGCCTAATTTAAATCATGTTTTAAACGATCGCGTTGTACATCGATGCATACATTGTAAATGTTCCTGCATTTGTTGGTTTTTGAAAAGCGTTTAATTTGAAGCTTCAAACGAGTGTTTCCACTCCCAGATTGAGCATGAAGTAAAATTTCGAGTTTAGAAAAACCTGAAAATTTGGTTTGGTCGCGTAGCGCGTAGCGCTACGCGACCAAACCAAATTTTCAGGTTTTTCTAAACTCGAAATTTTACTTCATGCGCCACGCGTATAAAACACTGATTTCAATTCCAGTTTAAAAAACCCTTTTAAATAAATATGCGAAAGGTGTATATTTTTAACCTCACAACACCTCAGTGTTTTATACGCGTGGCGCATGAAGTAAAATTTCGAGTTTAGAAAAGCCTGAAAATTTGGTTTGGTCGCTCCGCGCTTCGCGCTACGCGACCAAACCAAATTTTCAGGCTTTTCTAAACTCGAAATTTTACTTCATGCTTAATCTGGGAGAGGAAACACTCGTTAGAAGGTTCAATTTGCACGTTTTTTTCAAATACAACAGATGTAATTCATATTAAGAAGCAGACATTGCTGTATATAATGAAATTTATAATATAAAATTTACATACAGGATTGCATTCTTAACTTATACCCGAAACGTCAACCCGCCTATTGGGTTGTTGACGTTTCGTGTATAAGTTTAGAATGCAATCAAAAATTAGGTTCCCTACTTTTTTCGAACAAAATGGGGTTGCTATTACCGTAACAAGTGAGCATTACGTTGACATGATAAACACATGTTTTATCCCTCAGTTACAAACGCGGAATATTGATCGTCAGCGCTTGTGGTTTCAGCAAGAAGGTGCCGCGGCACACACCGCCAGTGGCTGTTCGACCCCTGTTTCCGAATCATTTCATTTCGAGATTTAGTGACGTGTTTTGGCCCCCTCGGAGCACTGACTTATCCACATATGACTTTTTATATGAGTATACCTTAAAGAACGTGTTTACAAGGACAAGCCCCGTACATTGATATACTTGAAAGAGACGATCCGTCAGAAAATCCCCAAGTCAATAGAAACCTGCTGGAGAGAGTGGAGACTGATTTTCTTTAATGCAAGTTAAAGGCGTTGAAGAAAATTGGTCTCCACTCTTTCCAGCAGATTACTTCTGATTCGGGTTGATTTATGAGGATACCTGAAAGAACGTGTTTACAAGGACAAGCCCCGTACATTAACAGACTAGAAAGAGGCGATTCGTCAGCAAATGCTGATAAATCGCCTCTTTCTAGTCTGCCAATGTACGGGGCGTGTCCTTGTAAACACGTTCTTTCAGGTATCCTTATAGAAAAAATCACATGTAAATAAGTCAGGGCTCCGAGGGGGCCTAAACACGTCACCAAATCTCGAAATCTCGAAATTTCGAGATTTGGTGACGTGTTTTGTCCCCCTTGGAGCCCTGACTTGTTTACATGTGACATTTTCTACGAGGATACCTGAAAGAACGTGTTTACAAGAACAAGCCACCTACATTGATAGACTTGAAAGAGGCGATCCGTCAGCAAATCACCCAAATCAATAGAGACCTGCTGGAAAGAGTGAAGACTAATTTTCTTCAATCCGAGCTAAAGGTGTTGAAAAAAATTGGTCTCTACTCTTTCTAGCAGATCACTTCTGTTTCGGTTGATTTGCTGACGAATCGCCTCTTTCAAGTCCAAGACCAATTTTCTTCAACGCCTTTAACTCGGGTTGAAGAAAATTAGTCTCTTCGCAGCAGGTCTCTATTGATTTGGGTGATTTGCTGACGGATCGTCTCTTTCAAGTCAATTAATGTACGGAGCATGTCCTTGTAAACACGTTCTTTCAGGTATCCTCATAGAAGAAGTCTCGAAATTTCGAGAGATTTGGTGACGTGTTTTGGCCCGCTCGGAGCCCTGACTTATCTACATATGACTTTTTCTACGAGGATACCTGAAAGAACGTGTTTACAAGAACAAGCCACCTACATTAATTGACTTGAAAGAGGCGATCCGTTAGCAAACCACCCAAATCAATAGAGACCTGCTGCAAAGAGACTAATTTTCTTCAACCCGAGTTAAAGGCGTTGAAGAAAATTGGTCTCTATTCTTTCTAGCAAATTACTTCTGTTTCGGGTGATTTGCTGACGAATCGCCTCTTTCAAGTCTGTTAATGTACGGGGCATATTCTTAAAAGCACGTTCTTCAGGTATCCTCATGGAAAAAGTCACGTTACCAAATCTCGAAATGGGATGATTCGAAAACAGGGGACGAAGAACAGCCACTGTTACTCTGGCCTTGTGTGCCGTGGTACTTTCTTGCTGAAACCACAAACGCTGACGAACAACGCGTTCTGTCAGGTATCCTTATAGAAAAAGTCACATGTAGACAAGTCGGGGCTCCAAAGGGGGCCAAAACACGTCACCAAATCTCGAAATGAGTTGATTCGGAAACAGGGGTCAAACAACTGCCACTGCTGCTCTGGCAGTGTGTGCCGTGGTACCTTCTTGCTGAAACCACAGACACTGAAGAAACAAACACGTTCTTTCAGGTATACTTATAGAAAATGTCACATGTAGACAAGTCGGGGCTCCAAAGGCGGCCAAAACACGTCACCAAATCTCGAAATGAGATGATTCGGAAACAGCGGTCGAAGCGCAGCCTCTGTTGCTCTGGCGGTGTGTGCAGTAGTACCTCTTGCTAAAACCCCAAACACTGACGGAGAACAAATACGTTCTTTCAGGTATCCTTATAGAAATAGTCACATGTAGACAAGTCGGGGCTCTAAAGTGGGCCAAAACACGTTACCACATCTCGAAATGAGATGATTCGGAAACAGGGGTCGAAGAACGGCCACTGTTGCTCTGGCGGTGTGTGCCGTAGTACCTTCTTGCTGAAACCACAAAGGCTGATGAACAAACACGTTCTTTCAGGTATACTTATAGAAGAAGTCACATGTAGACAATTCGGGGCTCCAAAGGGGGCCAAAACATGTCACCAAGTCTCGAAATGAGATGATTCGGAAACAGCGGTCGAAGCGCAGCCTCTGTTGCTTTGGCGGTGTGTGTCGTGGTACCTTCTTATTGAAACCACAAACTCCGACGAACAAACACGTTCTTTCAGGTATCCTCATAGAAAAAGTCACATGTAGACTAGTCTAGGCTTCGAGGGCGCCAAAACACGTCACCAAATCTCGAAATGAGATGATTCGGAAACGGGGGTCGAAGAACGGCCACTGTTGCTCTGGCGGTGTGTGCCGTAGTACCACCTTCTTACTGAAACCACAAAGGCTGATGAACAAACACATTCTTTCAGGTATACTTATAGAAAAAGTCACATGTAGACAATTCGGGGCTCCAAAGGGGGCCAAAACATGTCACCAAGTCTCGAAATGAGATGATTCGGAAACAGCGGTCGAAGCGCAGCCTCTGTTGCTCTGGTACCTTCTTGCTAAAACCACAAACGCTGACGAACAAACACGTTCTTTCAGGTATACTTATAGAAAAAGTCACATTTAGACAAGTCAGGGCTCCGGAGAGGGCCAAAATACGTCACCAAATCACCACTGTTGCTCTGGCGGTATGTGCCGTGGTACCTTCTTGCTGAAACCACAAACGCTGACGGACGATCTATATTCCGTGTTTGTAGCTGAGGGATAAAAAATGTGTTTACCATGTCAGCGTAATGCTCACTTGTTACAGTAATAATTACCCTATTTTTTTTTTTGAAAAAGTAGGGAACGATGATGCCTAATTTTCTAGTAACTGACTACTGACAGTGAAATGCTATGAGCCAAGGAATGCAGCGCTACCTAGCGCACGCCCCTCCTTTCTATAAGGAGAGAGTCATACCCCTTCGAAAACCAGTTGGTTCCCGTGTATAATTATTTTTTGTATAAAACATTTTAGTGGAAATATCTATTTTTAGCAGCGACTGCTCGCAGCCTAACTTCAGGGTCGGACGCAGCGCCAAGGCACACAAAATTTGAGGTTGGGAACGCGCTTTATAAATACAAGGAATTGCACAACAAAGTCACCTTTCAATAACGGATACCTTGGATCTCCGGTCTACCCTGAAGTTAGGCTCCGAGCCGCCACTGATTTTGTGGTACCCTGAACTACCTCAGTGGCGGAAATTCAGAGCAGAAACCATGACCATGACAAAAAAACAAGAGGAATACTTTAGAATTTTGGAGAGAAAAATACTAAGAACTATATTAGGACCAATCAAATTGAGTATAGGAAACGCACGAATCATGAATTAAAACAGTAACTGGAAAGAGACATCGTAAATAAAATAAAAGAACAAGGAGTGAAGTGGCTAGGGCACATATGGAGGGCAGGACCAACGTCTATAATATTTTCAATACTTGAATGGAACTCAGGAGGCAAAAAGAGAAGAGGTAGACCAAGAGCGACATGGATACAAGAAGTAATAGAAGATCTGAAGAATACTGACGTTAGAAACTAGCAGGAGAAATCAAAGGACAGGAAGAAATGGAGAGATATTAGCAAGAAAGATTAATAGAATAAAAGGGGAATGATCACCCTGTAAGGTGATAGCCACTATATAAAGGGTGGGCCACCTGATGGTTTCTTTTTGAAATTGCTATTAAAACTACACCGTTAAATATTTTTAAATGATTGTTGCTGTATTCAAGAAAGTCCACCTTCCGATTATTTGTGGAAAACAATTGCAGTTAAATGGCCGCCGCGTCTAGCTTGACAGTAGTCCATATCCTTTTCACCTAATGTTGCTGTACATTTTTGGTTGTTTGTGGCTCTATTTAACGAATAGTTAGACGAATATTTTTCTTCAGTGCGTCAATGGTTTGTGTATCGTTGGAGAAACAATGGTCTTTAACATATCCCAATAGTCCAACGGCGACAAATCGCAGCTGCGCGATAGCCAATTAATATCTCCAAAACGACTCGTAACACAGCTACCAAATTTAGTGTGCAAAAGATCGATAGGCTGGTGTGGGATGTTGCTCCATCCTGCTGGGCTAAAGCTCGTCTAAGTCGAAATCGTCTAATTGCAGCCACGAAAATCAGTCAGCATGTCTCTGTAACGCACTCCATTGCGACACAGCACTCACTTTGGAAATATTTTTTTAATATTTCCCAACGTTGTTCCAAATTAAAACGGTTCAAATCTTACAGCGGAGGTTTGACACTACATTTATGTCAATATGTCAAGCGCATCAGTGTTGCCAATGTGGAAATAACACTTAGTTCAAAAAGAAACTAATAGATTGCCCACCCTTTATATATATATATATATAAACGTATAACGTAGTACGACCGTTACTTCTTGTCCTGGTATATATATATATATATATATATATATATATATATATATATATATATATATATATATATATACAAATATATATATATATATATATATACAAATATATATATATATAAATATATATACAAATATGTATATATATATATACATTTGTTTTTTAGGTAGGAGGGGAAATAGATTGGCGTACGAAGTGTCGGACTCCTTTCGACTACCGACTAAAACCTCTCCCACTGTCTCCTAGGACACCAACCCGGTACCGTTTACCACATTACTTCGGGTTAGGCCTTACTACCTGCCACGGTGGCCTCTCATGTTTTGCCTTGCGCTTCCTTGTGGTGCTTTGTACGAAGTACAGTCCCCACGAAGGTCGCTACCAGGCTTTCGTGCGCACAATATTTGCACACGGGTGCTGCACACTTTCCCATCTTGTGGAGGTGCGAACGGTAGCAGCTATGTCCGCTCAGGAACTGGCTTAGGTAATATGTTACTTCCCCATGTTCTCGCTCCATCCACGGCTTTATGCTGGGAACTAACCTAGCAGTCCACCTCCCCTTATCAGACACGGACCAATCGTGTTGCCACGTCTGGAGAATGCGCTGCCTCTCCTCCTTTTTGGCCTGCTCGCGCCCGCAGACGACCTTTCTTAAATAAGCGGCTCTACGTTCGATGGCCAACAGCCATCTTGAACAAGTTTCTCATCTTTCACGTGGTGAAACATATTTAACTATGATTTAAAAAGGAAAACACTTAGTCAAATTTAACCAAGTGTTTTCCTTTTTAAATCACAGCCCAATAGAGATCACTCCGCCGATAACAAGAACCGCTGCCTCAGAGACTATGCGGTATGCACAGGATATTCTTAAGGCGGCTCTTCTCTGCACGGAGGCTATGCGTTTACGGTGGAAATCGATGCGCATTTCATTTTCCCATATCTCTGCCCCATACAGCAGTATTGCTTGGACTGTTGTCATCAGTAGGCGGCGTTTGCTCGACTTTGCGTCACGAGTGTTGGCCATAAGCCTGCTGAGTGAAGTTGTTACCTTGTCAGCTTTCCTCGCCACTTGTTGGATGTGGTGGCTAAAGGACAGTTTGTTGTCGATCGTTATCCCTAGGTATTTTGCAGCTGATTTGGTCTGCACCTCTTTTCCCCTACTTTCATTTACAGTATCGTAGGGATTCGCTTAGTCGTAAGGATAACGATCTTGGTCTTCGCCACTGCCAGAGATAGGCCATGGTCGGACATCCATACCTTTACCCTTCGCATGACCTGGTAATTTTTAACTGCGCCAGGTCAACTGTTCTGGCCGCTATGAGTGCGGCGACATCATCCGCGTAGCCCACAAGACGCGGCTCCTCTGGCATATCTAGGCGCAGAATCCCGTCGTATGCTCTATTCCACAGGTCCGGTAGATAGGAAACTTAAGCTGCCCCCGCAGTTACTTGCGTAGACCGCTGTCCCTCGGTTGTGGCATACCGAAGCCATCGGTTCCTCAGGTAGTCTTCCACTATTCGGAGAAGATAGCTGGGGACCTGGAAACTTCTTAATGCCTCTAACATGTCACTCCACCTGGCAGAATTGAAGGCATTCTTCACGTGGAGCTTGACCAGTAGTACAATTCTACTAGAGTGGTGGTTGCCTTCTCGTGCCTGTTCGATGGCTTCGACCATCTCACGGACCGCATCTATCGTGGATCGTTCCCTACGGAATCCATACTGCCGGTATATATATATATATATATATATATATATATATATATATACAGAGAGTTTTATGTAACACCGAACATCTTCATAACGACGTTTTTTCTTTTAAGTATCCATATCCATACGTTGTACATTTTCCGACGCTCGGTTTATTAAAAGAATTCAATTTGAAGCTTTAAGCGAGTGTTTTTCACTCCCAGGCTAAGCATGAAGTAAAATTTCGAGTTTAGAAAAGCCTGGAAATTTGGTTTGGTCGCGTAGCGCGAAGCGCGGAGCGGCCAAACCAAATTTTCAGGCTTTTCTAAACTCGAAATTTTACTTCATGCGCCACCGGTACAAAACACTGATTCAGTGTAAAGTTTAGCGATGTGTTTTAAACTTCGTAATATGTCAGTGTTTTGCACCGGTGGCGCATGAAGTAAAATTTCGAGTTTAGAAAAGCCTGAAAATTTGGTTTGGCCGCTCCGCGCTTCGCGCTACGCGACCAAACCAAATTTTCAGGCTTTTCTAAACTCGAAATTTTACTTCATGCTTAGTCTGGGACTGAACACACTCGTTTTAAGTTTTAAATTGAAGTCTTTCAAAAAAACAACGATTAACTAAAAATTTACGGCATTTAATTGGGACATGTATACTAGAAAGAGAGACTTCCTGTATTTACAAGTCGAGGCATTAATTGCGATTGATTGGCTACAATTTGTAATGGTTATATAGGCAACCCAATTTACATATAACCTAAAAAATTAAAGGTGTCAAATCATGCTTTGTTTTGATAAATAGAATATACGAAAATGAACATTAAAAATGTTCGGTGTTACATAAAACTCTCTGTATATATATATATATATATATATATATATATATATATATATATATATATATACCAAATAAGAAATAACAGCGCATTAGGTCAGGATGTAAAAGTTATTTTTTTTTATCAAGTGAGTGTGCAAGGAGGACAGAAGCCGACGACGATCGTTTCGCTCTTTTTATGAGCTCCTCAGGCCGCCACATTCATGGCTCCTGAGGAGCTCATAAAAAGAGCGAAACGATCGTCGTCGTCTTCTGTCCTCCTTGCACACTCACTTGATAAAAAATAACTTTTACATCATGACCTAATGCGCTGTTATTTCTTATTTGGTACTTATAAGCAGGTCGTTAATTCTAATTTATTTATATATATATATATTAGGGTAATTAAGCACGTGGCAACTACAACATAACCTCAAATTTATTTTGAAAGCGAAATTCAGAATTATAACCGGAATATCCAACCAAATATTCAACATTATGAAAAAATCACTAGATCTGGTTGGCCAATTAAAAAAAACCAAACATACTTGTTTTTCTGGTGAAACTTGAGTTGCCTAACTCTGTTATTTACGTGACAATGTAACCAATTGCGTATTGGGTTGCATTCTGTACTATTACGCAAAAGTCAGACGTATCTTTATTATAAGGACAACATATAAATTACAAATTGACTTGCAAACATTTAGTGAATAAAACTAATTAGTGAAGAAAGAGATTACTACAATAATTAATAGAAAACACTTCACGTAACTGAAAGAAGAATATTGCAAACATTTTGTTTTTTATGTTTTTCTTTACTTTGAAGAAACACCAGACGTTTCGTGCATAATTTCAGAATGCAATCCTATATACGAATTTCATATTGTAAATTTTATATGCATCAATTTTTTTTTTAAGTGTTACAATCGGTATGTTTTTTTCTTTTATTCTACATTCCTAAACAATAATTAAACAAAATAAACGTTAAACTCAGTTAAGAAAGAAAATGAATCCAGTCCTAATCCGAATCAACCCTCCATCCCAAAAAGACGTGGCCTTCCCGCGGAATTTAAGACTTCACAAATAAACAATTATTTTTATATAAAGGTGCTGCTAGAGCTTGTGATCGAATTAAGAAAAAGAAAAAACGTTTATCCGTAAACCGTAAAACAAAAAAATGGAAAAACCACAGACACACAACATTTCTAATAAAAAATTCGAAATCTCGCCGATGTCATTTTTTCTAAATAAATGTCCGCTTCTCTTAGCCTAGCCTCCTACAATAAAAACCAAACTAAAACTTAAGGAATCCCTCTGTGTTTTACTTCTTCTCATCAAACAGATACAATTTTTTAAAAATAAGTAAACGCTTTAACGCAAAGAAATGGTAATTACTGTACATAACTGATCACTTGTGTTACTGACTGATATTGATATGTATTTAAATATATGATGGATGAATTTTCGCAAGGGGGCGCTGCGCACAAATTAAGCTTAGTGTCCCTGTGTTTAAGAGAGTAGCGCAAACTGGCAACCATCTTGACGCCTTTAGGCGTCAAATTCAAACTAAATTATTCATATTCTATAATGATTGACGCGCGTCCTGTTAATTTGATTTAGTTTGAATTTGGCAGTTTAAATATATGATGGATGAGTTTTTGCAAGGGGGCGCTGCGCGCAAATTAAGCTTAGTGTCCCTGTGTTTAAGAGAGTAGCGCAAACTGGCAACCATCTTGACGCCTTTAGGCGGCAAATTCAAACTAAATTAATCATATTCTATAATGATTGATGCGCGTCCTGTTAATTTGATTTAGTTTGAATTTGGCAATTTAAATATATGATGGATGAGTTTTTGTAAGGGGGCGCTGCGCACAAATTAAGCTTAGTGTTCCTGTATTTAAAAGAGTAGCGCAAACTGGCATCCATCTTGACGCCTTTAGGCGCCAAATTCGAACTAAATCAAATTAACAGGGCGCGCGTCAATCATTATGGAATATGATTGGTTTAGTTTGAATTTGGCGCCTAAAGGCGTCAAGATGGATGCTACTCTCTTAAATGCAGGGACACTAATTAAGCTCAACACGCTAAGAAAAATCTACCATTAAAGTTAAACCGTTAGCGAATTAAAGGAAATTTGTGGCAAAACAAAATTTACAATTATAAAAGTGTTAGTCGAGTTTATACCTACTGAGCAAACACTATTAAGTAATGTTTCATCAATATTAAAACAACGTTTAGTGTTGCTACAATATTGATGTAACGTTATTTGTTTGTTTTTTGCTCAGTGGGTGAATATAACAGTCATTTCTTTTATTATTTAACTTTTTGAAATGCGATTTTTTTATCTCTGAACATACAAATTCTGAGCATATAAAATTTTGTATGTTCAGTTTTAGAAAACACGCTTCAATCGCTTTACACCGTGACAGCTCACAACCAAACGTACAATTTGAGTTGTGTTTTTTAAAACTGAACATAGAAAATTTTATATGCTCGGAATTTGTATGTTCAGAGATAAAAAAATCGTATGGTGTATCTGTATGTGGGAGGTAAACTACAGTAAGTCATATTTCTTAAATTTTACAAGTACATTTACCTCTCGATAAAGTCAAAAAACTTGATTCCAACAGTATAAAAAATTGTATTCTGAGAAAAATGTGACTTAGTGTAGTTTAAAATTGAATTTTTGTTCAGTATTCCCGCACCGGGTACCCACGCGTTTCGGTCTTTAAGGTCCTCGTCAGTGTGGTCCTGACCCAGTGCTACTTGATTCTAATAGTTTATAAATATAACAAACAGTAATTACTTTTATTATTTAACTTTATACCATGCGATTTTTTTATCTCGGAATATACAAATGCTGAGCATATAAAATTGTCCATGTTCAGTTTTAGAAAACACGCTTCAATCGCCTTGCACCTTGACAGCTCACAACCAAACGTACGATTTCAGGTGTGTTTTTTAAAACTGAACATAGGAAATTTTATATCCTCGGAATTTGTATGTTCAGAGATAAAAAAATCGTACGGTATATCTGTATGTGGGAGGTAAACTACAGTAAGTCACATTTCTTAAATTTTACAGTGACATTTACCTCTCGATAAAGTAAAAAAACTTGATTCCAACAGTATAAAAAATTGTATTCTGAGAAAAATTTGACTTAGTGTAGTCTAAAATTGAATTTGTGTTCAGTATTCCTGCACCGGGTACCCACAGACGCGTTTCGGTCTATAAGGTTCTCGTCAGTGTGGTCCCGACCCAGTGCTAAGGAATACCAAACATTTCTGATTATATGAAGCCAAAATGAGAAAATTATTAAGAAATTCGATAGCTACCGCCATCTAATGCTCTATTGTGGCATCGTCAATGACACGAATACACAAAGCGCATATACAGGTCACTGTTTTGTCCACGAACGAGCTAAACTCTGTTTGTGAAACCAGAAAACAAATAATAAAATTGTATTCCGGCACCAGATACCCACAGACGCGTTTCGGACTTCAAGGTCCTCGTCAGTGTGGTCCCGACCCAATGACGTGTCATTTACGATGCCACTATAGAGCATTAGATGGCGTTAGCTATGGAATTTCTTAATTGGGTAGTTTACCTCCCACATACGGATATAGAAAGTCCGATGCGGTCTAGGCAAACCAATCTATTTATTTTAACTGTTTTAATCATTGTTTGTACAAATGTAAAACTGTAACAAGTTAAATTAAATTGTCTCTTGGCAGAAATTTAACTTTATGTATAGTATTTGTTAAGTTTTAACTAACGTCTAAGGAATACCGAACATTTCTGACTATATCAAGCCAAAATGTGAAAACTATTAAGAAATTCGATAGCTTACGCTATCGATTGCTCTATAATGGCATCGTCAATGACGCGTTTCGGTCTTCAAGGTCCTCGTCAGTGTGGTCCCGACCCAGTGCTGAGGGATACCAAACATTTCTGACTATATCAAGCCAAAATGTGAAAACTATTAAGAAATTCAATAGCTAACGCCATCTAATGCTCTACTGTGGCATCGTCAATGACACAAATGCACAAAGCGCATATAAAGGTCACTGTTTAGTCCACGAACGAGCTAAACTCTGTTTGTGAAACCAGATGACAAATATTAAAATTGTATTCCGGCACCAGATACCCACAGACGCGTTTCGGACTTCAGGGTCCTCGTCAGTGTGGTCCCGACCCAATGACGTGTCATTTACGATGCCACTATAGAGCATTAGATGGCGTTAGCTATGGAATTTCTTGATGGTGTAGTTTACCTCCCACATACGGATATAGAAAGTCCGATTTGGCATGATATAGTCGGAAATGTTCAGTATTCCTTAGACGTTAGTTAAAACTTAACAAATACTATACATAAAGTTAAATTTCTGCCAAGAGACAATTCAATTTAACTTGTTACAGTTTTACATTTGTAATTTGCTGGACCGCAGCAAACCAATCTATTTATTTTAACTTTCTTGATCATTGTTTGTACAAATGTAAAACTGTAACAAGTTAAATTAAATTGTCTCTTGGCAAAAATTTTACTTTGTGTATAGTATTTGTTAAGCTTTAACTAACGTCTAAAGAATACCGAACATTTCTGACTATATCAAGCCAAAATGTGGAAACTATTAAGAAACTCGATAGCTAACGCCATCTATTGCTCTATAGTGGCATCGCCAATGACGTGTCATGACGATGGCACTATAGAGCGTTAGATGGCGTTAGCTATCGAAATTCTTAGTGGTTTAATTAACCTCCTACAGTCCGATGCGGTTCAGGCAAACTAATCTATTTATTTTAACTTTTTTGATAATTGTTTGTACAAATGTGAATCTGTATCAAGTTAAATTGAATTGTCTTTGGACAGAAATTGAACTTTATATACAGGGAATTTTTCTTTAAAGGATACGTATTCCAAATTTACCTTATTTTCTTTAAATCTTTAGATATTCGTTGTGTTTTTTAAAAGAGTTCAATTCGAAGCGTGAAACGAGTGTTTTCCACTCCCAGACTGAGCATGAAGTAAAATTTCGAGTTTAGAAAAGCCCCGTGAAAATTTGTCGAGGGTCGCGCAGCGACCCGAGACAAATTTTCTGGGCTTTTCTAAACTCGAAATTTTACTTCATGCGCCACGCGTATAAAACACTATAATATTGTGAACTTTATGTATATTTGAACGTCACTTGAAATGACTGTTTTATACGCGTGGCGCATGAAGTAAAATTTCGAGTTTAGAAAAGCCCAGAAAATTTGTCTCGGGTCGCTGCGCGACCCTCGACAAATTTTCACGGGGCTTTTCTAAACTCGAAATTTTACTTCATGCTTAGTCTGGGAGTGGAAGACACTCGTTTAAAGCTTCAAACTGAACTCTTTTTAAAAACAACGAATATCTAAAGATTTAAAGAAAACAAGCTGAATTTAGAAAACGTATACTTTAAAGAGAAACTCCTAGTATAGTGTTTGTTAAGTTAAAATACAAAAAATTAACCTGTAACAAAGGAATTTGTGTTCAGTATTACGACACTGGATGTCCACAGACGCGTTTCGGACTTCAAGGTCCTCGTCAGTGTGGTCCCGACGCAGTGCTGAGAAATACTGAACATTTTTGACTATAGCAAGCCAATTTGTGAAAACTATTAATTAATTTTTCGATAGCTGCGCCATCTAATGCTCTGTAAGGTCAAATTCAATTATATCTTGACATAAATTAACTCTATATATGGGATTTGTTGAGTTTAAACCTAAGTCAAATAAATTAATTTAGTTATTTGAGTTACATGAAGATTCTAAGTCATTAATTTAAACGCAGTTATATTCCTTTCTTCACTTTTATTTTTCGATGCTAGATGTGCATTTCGGGTACTATGTACCCATTATCAATAGCTACCTGAAATGTACATCTAGCATCTAAAAATAAAAGTTAAGAAAAGAATATAACTGCGTTTTAATAAAGTCAAATAGATTAAAACTCAACAAACACCTTCATACAAGTACATTTTGTGTTGCCATGCAAATTTGACTTAATCTATCTTTATTTGGGACACTTTAACTTTTTTAATGCTCTGTAGTAAATTCTTTTGACATAAATTAACTCTATATATGGTATTTCTTGAGTTTAAACTTAAATCAAATAAGTTCAAACTCAACAAATACCTTCAGACAGGTAAATTTTGTTTTGCCATGTAAATTTGATTTAATCTATTCTCATTTGGGACACTTAAACTTATTGAAAACGCCGTAAACGTGTTACTGCGCATGTTTGTGTCTGCGCAAGCGCACCCTTGTAAAAAAAGCTGTATATGCGCAGCAGCAAAATGGATTGAGCCGGTGTGCGTAAACGAATCGCCGCATCCTGATTTTTCACTTGTACATGTTTCTGAATAATGTGTGTCCCTGTAGGATGTAGCTTCAGTTCCCACGTTCAAAACATCTTGCTGCTTTATGTTTAGAAAACAACTCGCTTCCCCCATTTTTAAGAAAAAAAATCGAAAAAAAATAGTGTAAATGCTCTTAGGACGAAAACTTCTCGCCTGGCGATGAGTGATTATTACAAAATTAAGCACCCCACTGTGCAAATCCATTCAAGTAATGTTTCATCAAGATTAAAACAACGTTTATTGTTGCTACAATGTTAATATAACAAATCCATTTAAGTAATCCATTTAAGTAATGTTTCATCAACATTAAAACAACGTTTAATATTGCTACAATGTTGATATAACAAATCCATTTAAGTAATCAATTTAAGTAATGTTTCATCAACAATAAAACAACGTTTAATGTTGCTACAATGTTGATATATTGAATCCATTTAAGTAATCCATTTAAATAATGTTTCATCAACATCAAAACAACGTTTAATGTTGCTACAATGTTGATATAAAAAATCTATTTAAGTAATCCATTTAAGTAATTTTTCATCAACATTAAAACAACGTTTAATGTTGCTACAGTGTTGATATAATAAACCCATTTAAGTAATCAATTTAAGTAATGTTTCATCAACATTAAAACAATGTTTAATGTTGCTACAATTTTGATATAACAAATCCATTTAAGTAATAAATTTAAGTATTTTTTTATGAACATTAAAACAACGTTAAATGTTGCTACAATGTTGATATAGCAAATCCATTTAAGTAATCCATTTAAGTAATTTTTCACAACATTAAAACAACGTTTAATGTTGCTACAGTGTTGATATAACAAACCCATTTAAGTAATTAATTTAAGAATGTTTCATCAACATTAAAACAATGTTTAATGTTGCTACAATGTTGATATAACAAATCCATTTAAGTAATAAATTTAAGTATTGTTTTATGAACATTAAAACAACGTTAAATGTTGCTACAATGTTGATATAACAAATCCATTTAAGTAATCCATTTAAGTAATGTTTCATCAACATTAAAACAACGTTTAGTGTTGCTACAATGTTGATATAACAAATCGATTTAAGTAATCCATTTAAGTAATGTTTTATGAACATTAAAACAACGTTTAATGTTGCTACAATGTTGATATAACAAATCCATCCAAGTAATCCATTTAAGTAATGTTTCATCAACATTAAAACAACGTTTAATGTTGCTACAATGTTGATATAACAAATCCATTTAAGTATTGTTTCATCAACATTAAAACAACGTCTAATGTTGCTACAATGTTGATATAACAAATCCATTTAAGTAATCCATTTAAGTAATGTTTTATGAACATTAAAACAACGTTTAATGTTGCTACAATGTTGATATAACAAATCCATTTATGTAATCCACTTAAGTAATGTTTCATCAACATTAAAACAACGTTTAATGTCGCTACAATGTTGATATAACAAATCCATTTAAGTAATCCATTTAAGTAATGTTTTATGAACATTAAAACAACGTTTAATGTTGCTACAATGTCGATATAACAAATCCATTTAAGTAATCCATTTAAGTAATGTTTTATGAACATTAAAACAACGTTTAATGTTGCTACAATGTTGATATAACAAATCCATTTAAGTAATCCATTTAAGTAATGTTTTATGAACATTAAAACAACGTTTAATGTTGCTACAATGTTGATATAACAAATCCATTTAAGTAATCCATTTAAGTAATGTTTTATGAACATTAAAACAACGTTTAATGTTGCTACAATGTTGATATAACAAATCCATTTAAGTAATCCATTTAAGTAATGTTTTATGAACATTAAAACAACGTTTAATGTTGCTACAATGTTGATATAACAAATCCATTTATGTAATCCACTTAAGTAATGTTTCATCAACATTAAAACAACGTTTAATGTCGCTACAATGTTGATATAACAAATCCATTTAAGTAATCCATTTAAGTAATGTTTTATGAACATTAAAACAACGTTTAATGTTGCTACAATGTCGATATAACAAATCCATTTAAGTAATCCATTTAAGTAATGTTTTATGAACATTAAAACAACGTTTAATGCTGCTACAATGTTGATATAACAAATCCATTTATGTAATCCACTTAAGTAATGTTTCATCAACATTAAAACAACGTTTAATGTTGCTACAATGTTGATATAACAAATCTATTTATGTAATCCATTTAACTAATGTTTCATCAACATTAAAACAACGTTTAATGTTGCTACAATGTTGATATAACAAATCCATTTAAGTAATCCATTTAAGTAATGTTTTATGAACATTAAAACAACGTTTAATGTTGCTACAATGTTGATATAACAAATCCATTTAAGTAGTCCATTTAAGTAATGTTTTATGAACACTAAAACAACGTTTAATGTTGCGATAATGTTGATATAACAAATCCATTTATGTTATCCACTTAAGTAATGTTTCATCAACATTAAAACAACGTTTAATGTCGCTACAATGTTGATATAACAAATCCATTTAAGTAATCCATTTAAGTAATGTTTTATGAACATTAAAACAACGTTTAATGTTGCTACAATGTTGATATAACAAATCCATTTAAGTAATCCATTTAAGTAATGTTTTATGAACATTAAAACAACGTTTAATGTTGCTACAATGTTGATATAACAAATCCATTTAAGTAATCCATTTAAGTAATGTTTTATGAACATTAAAACAACGTTTAATGTTGCTACAATGTTGATATAACAAATCCATTTATGTAATCCACTTAAGTAATGTTTCATCAACATTAAAACAACGTTTAATGTCGCTACAATGTTGATATAACAAATCCATTTAAGTAATCCATTTAAGTAATGTTTTATGAACATTAAAACAACGTTTAATGTTGCTACAATGTCGATATAACAAATCCATTTAAGTAATCCATTTAAGTAATGTTTTATGAACATTAAAACAACGTTTAATGCTGCTACAATGTTGATATAACAAATCCATTTATGTAATCCACTTAAGTAATGTTTCATCAACATTAAAACAACGTTTAATGTTGCTACAATGTTGATATAACAAATCTATTTAAGTAATCCATTTAACTAATGTTTCATCAACATTAAAACAACGTTTAATGTTGCTACAATGTTGATATAACAAATCCATTTAAGTAATCCATTTAAGTAATGTTTTATGAACATTAAAACAACGTTTAATGTTGCTACAATGTTGATATAACAAATCCATTTAAGTAGTCCATTTAAGTAATGTTTTATGAACACTAAAACAACGTTTAATGTTGCGATAATGTTGATATAACAAATCCATTTATGTTATCCACTTAAGTAATGTTTCATCAACATTAAAACAACGTTTAATGTCGCTACAATGTTGATATAACAAATCCATTTAAGTAATGTTTTATGAACATTAAAACAACGTTTAATGTTGCTACAATGTTGATATAACAAATCCATTTAAGTAATCCGTTTAAGTAATGTTTTATGAACATTAAAACAACGTCTAATGTTGCTACAATGTTGATATAATAAATCCGTTTAAGTAATGTCTTATGAACATTAAAACAACGTTTAATGTTGCTACAATGTTGATATAACAAATCCATTTAAGTAATCAATTTAAGTAATGATTCATCAACATTAAAACAACGTTTAATGTTGCTATAATGTTGATATAACAAATCCATTTCAGCAATGTTTCATTAACATTAATACAACGTTTAATGTTGCTACAATGTTGATATAACGTTATTTGTTTGTTTTTTGCTAAGTGGGACAGTAAGTTCTGAGAACTACATAAATAAAATCGTGATTTGAGAAAAAATGTTAACTGGTTAATTAATTTGATTTCGAAATTATTTAATTTTTGTATTTAAATTAATTAAGTAAAGGTAAAATTAAAATTTAAACAAAAAGCGACTCGAAGTACCTTGACTATACTATACGTATCACGCGTCCCAATTTTTGACCATTCCAATGTTTTTGAAGAAGAAAAATAATGTAAAAAAACAAGCCACTATCCCCAAAAAGAGAACAAAGCGTCCTGAAGCATAAATAAAAGATATAGTTATATAGAAAAAAATAATGAAAATAAAAAACCAGCACCTTCTGTCACCTGAATCAACTCTTTAATGATTGTATGAGATAATAATAACTGTACATATTAGTTGTAATTAACTTTTATTTCCAACCTTGTTATTCTTATTATTTTATAAACAAAACTTTTCTGATTTCAAAAATCTAATCGTTCGTTTGTGTATACTTTACTTTAATCCTCCTCATTTAAATCAACATTCGTTTTTTTTAATTATTTTAAATAATGACTACATTATTAATAGATGTTATTAGACTGTTGTAAGTCTGGGTTTCATAATAAACACTTTTAAAACTCGAATTGAGAAAATTAGTACTCAGTTTTTATTCCTAAATACGGATGTACGGGTGGCGCAAAACTACCGATATGGTTTGAATGTTTAATAACTTTTTTATTTAACGGTTAATTATTTTTTTTTTGTTATACAGTATATTAATGGGGAATATTTTTGGCCTAAGTATGAAAAATTATATCCCGCAAGTGGTGGCCGTTTTCGGCTTCGCACATTCGTGCTCTTTCCAGTACATTTTCCATAACTTTTCGTAAAATTTCTGGTGTTATGGCTTAAATTTCATTGCGAATGTTTTGTTTTAGCTCTGGTATGGTCGCTGGCTTTTTTACGTATATCGTTTCTTTCAAATAACCCCAAAGAAAACAGTCTGGAGCTGTTAAATCCGGTGAACGTGGGTGCCTTCTGCGCGAAATAATGCGTTCGCCAAAGAGGTCCCGTAACAGAGCCATTGTGTCCCTTGCAGTGTGGGCTGTGGCTCCATCTTGTTGGAAACACAACTGTGGATGGTTTTCTGCAGCTGGCCTTAAAAAATTGTCCAGCATCGTTCGATATTCAGCACCATTAACCATAACTGAGGCGCCATGTGCATTTTCAAAAAAATTATCCTTTCAGACGATACACCGCACCAAACAGTACACTTAAGTGGGTGTAATTGTCGCTGATGAACCGTTTTTGGATTCTCCGTAGCCCATATCCTGCAATTTTGCTTGTTTGTGAAACCATTCAATTGGAAATGGGCTTCATCGCTCATTATCAAATTGTTAATGAAATCGAAATTTTCTTTTGCTTTTTGTCGGAATAAAATGGCATAATCAAGCCGTTGTTGGTAGTCTATCGGCTTCAATTCTTGCACAAGCTGAACCTTATACGGGAACATGTGCAATGTGGCGGAAATCCTTTGAACGGACCTCCGCGATAGCCCCAGTTATGCCGAACGTCTTCTTGTTGATGTTTCTGGACTATCCTGCACACTATCCACAACACGTTAGATATTTTCTTCCGTGTGGACCGTACGTGGTCTTCCGGTACATGGAAGGTGTCTTACTGTACCATGTTGTCGAAAATTTGCAACCAGGCGGTTTATTGTTGATGCTGAAGGTCCAGTACGCGCATTAAAAAAAACTACGATAAGCACACTGCGTCAGAACAATTTCCCGTTGATTTTCAAAATAAAATTCAACAATTTTTGATGGCTTTTCTGTTGTGTACTGTTCCATTTCAAATTCCCCAAGTTTTCTTCACATAATTCTTAAATAAAAATAAAAAATATAAAAAAATTTAAAAAGTTATTAATTAATAAAAAATATAAATAAATTTAAAAAGTTATTAAATATTCAAACCACATCGGTAGTTTTGCGCCACCCTGTAGATCTACTGACCAAATCTTTTCAAGTAATGTTTCAACAACATTAAGTCAACATTTCAGCAACGTTTTATGCTGTTTTAACGTCGATTAATAAATTGAGTCTTAAAAAATGACTATTTTTACGTTATTTAAATAGGCAGATAACGTTTGGTTAACATTTCATACTATTGTAATGTTGATGAAACGTTACTTGTTTAATTTGTAATTATTATTTGTTTCTTAGTCGAATCACGACTACTTTTCCGTTATTTAAATAGTCAAGTAACGTTTGGTCAATATTGCATGCTGTTGTAAAGTTGATGGATCTTTCTACTGAGCAAATCTGTTTAAGTAATGTTTCAACAACATTAAATCAACATTACAGCAACGTTTCATGCTGTTTTAATGTGAATTAATAAATTAAGTCTTAAAAAACCTAAATGACTTTTTTTACGTTATATAAATAGTCACCTAACGTTTGGTTAACATTTCATGCTATTGTAATGTTGATAAAACGTTACTTGTTTAATTTGTGATTATTATTTGTTTCTCGATCTAATTACGACTATTTTTCCGTTATTTAAATAGTCAAGTAACGTTTGGTCAACATTTCATGCTGTTTTAATGTTGATCAAACGTTACTTGTTCAATTTGTGCTTATTATATTGGTTTGTAAATTAAATTCACTTGGTTTTGTTTCACTTATATGTATTTTTTTTTTATTATTATCAAGAATCTTGATAATGGCAGTGAAACAAAACCAAGTGAATTTAATTTACAAACCAATATATTTTTAAAAATGTTTTACCAAGTGATTAATGAGAAAAAAGTGTCCGATATTGTGCTTATTATTTTGTCTTAAACGAATCTTTAAACTCTCTACTAATATCTATTAACAAAGTAGTTAATTTTTATTTTCGACAATTTAGATGTAGCTCTATTAAGGTACGCGCATATATATGAGGAAAAAAATATATATATCGAATGATGAGGAAATTTTTCGGTATCTTTTTTCAGATACTATACGTCCAGATAAAATTAAAAAAGAAAAACAAAATGTTTGTATGAGGTGTGGAACATATTTCAAAAGTAAAAAGCTGTTTAATTTGTGTATATTTTAAATGCAATATTAGGTTTTTATGGTAACGTTTTTTTGATTGAAAAAAAAATTATGGATATGTCTATTATTGGTTTATTTCTTGCTGAAATTTTATGAATTGTTATTGGATCATTTTCCCTTGTGCATTAATAAAATGACTAAAATTTATTTGGTTAAATGTTGTGATTGTTGTTAATGTGTACCCTACCCAAATAAAAAAAAACATGCTTTTAGAAAAATCCTACTTGATATAAAATAACAATAATTATTTATTTAATATTTAATTGATGAGGCGGATACATGATGAAACTCCATAATACTATTTGAAATAAAACAACACAGTTGGGAGGGTTTCACTTTTATTGTTGAACACTGCAACATGTTTCACCACACAGTGGCTTCATCAGGCAGATGAAATAATGATTATTTCATCTGGCTGATGAAGCCACTGTGTGGTGAAACATGTTGCAGTGTTCAACAATAAAAGTGAAACCCTCCCAACTGTGTTGTTTTATTTCAAATACAATAATTATTGTTATTACTTCTCATAACTCATAATAATATAGGTACCCCACTGAGCAATAAACAAACAAATAACGTTATTTCAACATTGTAGCAACATTAAACGTTGTTTTAGTGTTGATAAAACATTACTTAAATGTGTTTGCTCAGTGGGACTAATCCCACTGAACACGGAAACATTTTAAATATTGCAAGAATATTGAACATGATATTAAAATTAAACATTGTATTCAAATTATTACAACAACATTTTAGCAACGTTACAAACATTGTATAAACGTTTTCCGTGCAATATTGATTTATATACATTACCGAAATGTTAAACATGATACAAAAATTCAACATTGTTTTATATCGTTTCAAAAATATTGCGGCAAAGTAATACAACGTTATATAATCATTACAATTTGACTTTCGTGTAACATTGTATTGTAAGCATTGGATATATATTGAAAATGGTAACATTGCATTTTTAGCATTGTATAATTTTTGGAACTGTTGCTGTAATGCAACATCGTGGTTTACACAATTCATGGCCATTGAACATACAGAGAGTTTTTTATTCAAGTAAACATGTCCCAATTATATGCTGTAAATCTTCAGATATTCGTTGTTTTTTTTTTAAAGAGTTCAACTGAAAGCTTAAAGCGAGTGTTTTCCACTCCCAGACTAAGCATGAAGTAAAATTTCGAGTTTAGAAAAGCCCCGTGAAAATTTGTCGAGGGTCGCGCAGCGACCCGAGACAAATTTTCTGGGCTTTTCTAAACTCGAAATTTTACTTCATGCGCCACGCGTATAGGCCGCTTATTTCAATTGAAGTTCATGCCCTTGTTAACAATATTTTAATGTTTTCAGAGTTTAAGGGTACTAGGTACTTAGGTTCCGGGGTACTGTCTCCCCTAGAATATACATTACTTTTTGTAAGACAGTTTTTTTTATTGTTTTCTTGTTACGAATATATATTTGTATTTTTTAACCCATATATAAGTACATCTTTATTCAGACAACAATTACATTTAGATTTATAACACTTTTATATACATATAAATAAATAGTTAGTCTGTCTGGGCTATCGACCGGTCTTTCTGCCCTTTTTAACCCGTTTAAACCCAGAAATAAATTTTGCATTGAGATTACGAGAGAAACCTTCACTTAATTGCTGCACATTGAGTTGTATACAATACAGATTATTTGCATTCCTCGTATGCAACTTAACATACATACATACATTCGTATGTTGGGTTGCATACAAATAAGAGTAATCTCTCGTGTTACATAGGCGTTGCTTTGTCAACGGTGCAGCAATATTTTTCTTTGAACATTAACATGCAACGTTTCTGCAGACGGACATTTAGCGTTTATTTAACGTTTTTACAACATTCATGCAACTTTAAACGCAACGTTTCGTGTTACGCGGTAACATTGTTGCAACGTGTCATGCAACGTTTCTTTGCTCAGTGGGATTATAAACTATATTTAGCAACATTGCTATAAAAAAATGCAACTGTTATACAGGGAGTTTTTCTTTTAAGTATACATACCCTAATTACGGCGTATATGCTGGAAATCTTTAGATAATCGTTGTTCTTTTTTAAAGAGTTCATTTTGAAGCTTTAAACGAGTATTTTCCACTCCCAGATTAAGCATGAAGTAAAATTTCGAGTTTTGAAAAGCCTGAAATTTTACTTCATGCGCCACACGTGTACAACGCTGATTTAAAATGAAGTTTATAAGCACCTATTCTTCTTACATCCTCTTAATTCCTCATGAACACCGATAAGAATAGAGAAAGAAATAGATAAAACGGGACATTTAAATGCCAATGCAGGATATAGCCGGAAAAATTTCAAAAAAACTTAAAATGAAATTGTGATCATTACCAGTAAAAATTTATTAAATTCAATACAATTGAAATGGGACACCTGGCAACCATAGTCATGGAATAGAGCCGGCGTGGGGCTCCCAAAGACACTCTGAACCCACCTTGCGACGGTCCAAGTTAGTAATAATACTTTATTTCTCAACATAAATACAATTTACAGAGAAATGTACAGTTAACGTAAAATATGCTGTCTTTCATAACTAAAAGTAACTAAAAACAAACAATAATCATAAATGGTCATATGCACCAACGCTGACCAATCGAGTAATACTAGTTAATAACAATTATTGAATTAAATAAACATTTTGATAATGTGTTATATGCAACCCAATATAGACAAGTATATTTTTCATTGATACATACTATATGATTACAACTTTGGCTATTGCGCAATAGATGGCGCCAAATGTATTAAATTAAATACATTTGAATTTGAAATGGGACACCAGGCAGCCATAGTCATGGAATAGAGCGGGCATAGGGCTCCCAAAGACACTCTGAACCTACCTTGCGACGGTCCTGGTTAATAATAATACTTTATTTCTCAGCAGAATAAATACAATTTACAGAGAAATGTACAGTTAACGTAAAATATGCTGTCTTTAATAACTGAAAGTAACTAAAAACAAACAATAATCATAAATGGTCATATGCACCAACGCTGGCCAATCGAGTAATATTAATTAATAATAATTTTTGAATTAAATAAACATTTTAATAATGTGTTATATGCAACTCAATATACACAAGTATATTTTTCATTGATACATACTATATGATTACAACTTTGGCTATTGCGCAATAGATGGCGCCAAATGTATTAAATTAAATACATTTGAGTTTGAAACGGGACACCTGGCAACCATAGTCATGCAATAGAGCGGGCATGGGGCTCCTAAAGACACTCTGAACCAACCTTGCGACGGTCCTGGCTAATAATACTTTATATCTCAGCAGAATAAATTCAATTTACACAGAAATGTACAGTTAACGTAAAATATGCTGTTATTTAATAACTAAAAGTAACTAAAAACAAACAATAATCGTAAATGGTCATATGCACCAACGCTGGCCAATCGAATAATATTAATTAATAATAATTATTGAATTAAATAAAAATTTTGATAATGTGTTATATGCAACCCAATATACACAAGCATATTTTTTATTGATACATACTATATGATTCCAACTTTAGCTATTGCGCAATAGATGGCGCCAAATGCATTAAGTTAAATACATTTGAGTTTGAAACGGGACACCTGGCAACCATAGTCATACAATAGAGCGGGCGTGGGGCTCCCAAAGACACTCTGAACCCACCTTGCGACGGTCCTGGTTAATAATACTTTATTTCTCAGCAGAATAAATTCAATTTACAGAGAAATGTACAGTTAAGATAAAATATGCTGCTATTTAATAACTAAAAGTAACTAAAAACAAACATTAATCGTAAATGGCCATTTACGATTTATGTATATGCGCCAACGCTGGCCAATCGAGTAATACTAATTAATAATTGTTATTGTATTAAATCAAAAATTTGATAATGTTTTATATGCAACCCAATATACACAAGTATATTTTTCATTGATACATACATGTTTACAACTTTGGCTATTGCGCAATAGATGGCGCCAAATGTATTAAATTAAATACATTTAAATTTGAATCGGGACACCTGGCAACCATAGTCATGCAATAGAGAGGGCGTGGAGCTCTCAAAGACACTCTGAACCCACCTTGCAACGGTCCTGATTAATAATAATACTTTATTTCTCAGCAGAATATATTCAATTTACAGAAAAATGTACAGTAAACGTAAAATATGCTGCTATTTAATAAGTAAAAGTAACTAAAAACAAACAATAATCATAGATGGTCATATGCACCAACGCTGGCCAATCAAATAATACTAATTAATAATTATTATTGGATTAAATAAAATAATTGATAAAATGTTATATGCAACCCTATATACACAAAGATATGTTTTATTGAGACTATAACTCAAACGTCACATGACTACATTCCCTCTAATCAGAATCGCGTATTTCCATAGATACATGTTATCACAGCGGTAATAGAATCCTATAACCTTGTTTTGGTCGTTGCTACGAAAATTATTTGTCAAATCTGGCAGTCGATAATTAAAAATGTCAACCGGTCGATGGGGTGAGGTTTACAAGACGGAAATGTAGTGAAATTCGTTATATTCTCTCATCGAATATAACTCGAGGTATGATTAATAATCGATAATATTTATTCGTGAAACCGGAGCAGCACATTCAACTCGCCCTTCGAGCTAGTTGAATCTGCAGCTCGGTTTCACTCATAAATATTAGCGATGATAATCATACCACTTGTTGTATTACAGCTGATAATAGTATGTATCAATAAAAAATATCTTTGTGTATATTGGGTTGCATATAACATTTTATCAATTTTATTTATTTTATAACTACAACTTTGGCTATTGCGCAATAGATGGTGCCACTATATGCAAACCCGCCTTTTTTAAAATTTGAATACTTTATTCAAAATTGTCATTTGGGTTGACTATATTACCATAATCACATCGCACTCAATGCGTTGATGCGTCCCAGATCAAATCGAACATAGAAAAATTTACATTGAACATTTTCTGATGTTACATAAAACTCTCTGTATGTTTTCACTCACTTTAAACAATTATTTAGTTAACGAAGCGGAAATTATACGACGCATTGTGATTGCATAACTTGAATGACGAAGAAGAAATCATACGGCCAGTGTGATTCAATAAGTTAAATAATCTATGAAAAACAGAGATTAAATAGTAAATTTGATAATGTGTTATATGCAACCCAATATACACAAGTATATTTTCATTGATACGTACTATATGATTACAACTTTGGTTATTGCGCAACAGATAAAGCTACTATATGCAACTCCGCCTTTTTTTAATTTGAATAATTCATTCAAAATTGTAATTTGGGTTGACTATATTACCATAATTACATCGCACTCAATGCTTTGATGCGCCCCAGATCAAATCGAACATTAAAAAAAATTCTGGCATGTTTGATGTTACATAAAACTCTCTGTATGTTTTCACTCACTTTAAACAATTATGTAGTTAACGAAAGGGAAATTATACGGCGCATTGTGATTGCATAAGTTGAATAACGAAGGAGAAATCATAGGGCCAGTGCGATTCAATAAGTTAAATAAGCTATGAAAAACAGGAATTAAATAGTAAATTTGATAATGTGTTATATGCAACCCAATATACACAAGTATATTTTTCATGGATACGTACTATATGATTACAACTTTGACTATTGCGCAATAGATAGCGCCACTAAATGCAACCCCGCATATTTTAAAATTTGAATAATTTATTCAAAATTGTAATTTGGATTGACTTACCATAATCACATCGCACTCAATGCTTTGATGCGTCCCAGATCAAATCGAACACAGGAAAATGTACATTGAAAATTTTCTGGCATGTTTGATGTTACATAAAACTCTCTGTATGTTTTCACTCACTTTAAACAAATATTCAGTTAATGAAGGGGAAATTATACGACGCATTGTGATTGCATAAGTTGAATGACGAAGGAGAAATCATACGGCTAGTGTGATTCAATAAGTTAAATAAGATTTGAAAAACAGGGATTAAATAGTAAATTTATTAATGTGTTATATGCAACCCAATATACACAAGTATATTTTTTATTGATACGTACTATATGATTGCAACTTTGGCTATTGCGCAATAGATAACGCCACTATATACAACCCCGCCTTTTTAAAAATTTGAATAATTTATTTAAAATTGTAATTTGGGTTGACTATATTACCATAATCACATCGCACTTAATGCTTTGATGCGTCCCAGATCAAATCGAACATAAGAAAATTTACATTGAAAATTTGATGTTACATAAAACTCTCTGTATGTTTTCACCCACTTTAAACAATTATTTAGTTAACAAAGGGGAAATTATACGGCGCATTGTGATTGCATACGTTGAATAACGAAGGAGAAATCATAGGGCCAGTGTGATTCAATTAGTTAAATAAGCTATGAAAAACAGGGATTAAATAATTGAATTTGGGTGAGTTACGTGAAGATTATAATAACTTTAATTAAAACACTTATAACTTTTCTTCACAATTCTTATAATATGCTAGGTGTACATTTCGGTCACAAGGTGACCATTATCAATGGATTGATACAGTATCAATCTATTGATAATGGTCACCTTGTGACCGAAATGTACATCCGGCATATAATAAAAATTGTAAAGAAAGGTTTAAAAGTTAAAGGGATTAAATAGTAAATTTGATAATGTGTTATATGCAACCCAATATACACAAGTATATTTTTCATTGATACGTACTATATGTAATTATTTAAATAATTAACACTGATTACTTTTTTGTATTCACTTTACTATATGATTACAACTTTGGCTATTGCGCAATAGATAGCGCCACTACATGCAACCCCGCCTTTTTTTAAATTTGAATAATTTATTTAAAATTATAATTGAAGGTAAGTTAAATAAATATTCTCTTTTACAACACGCGAACTAATCCGAAAAAAAATAAGCGTTTTCTTTTCATAAATTATTCATTAAACACGCAAGTAAACCGCTCGAAGCATAATTAATAGCTTTCCCTCGCTCGCGAAAAATCGATTATCCCCGTTCGAAAATAAACCGCTAATTATCAACCGGCATAAATAATCGATAACCTGAAATACGCACGATTAAACGATGAATCCGAAAAACGCGCTCGGGATTAATTCTCATTAATGATTTTCCGTTTCCCCGCTGCATTTCCACCGTATATAGGTCACAGACGTAGCGTGCAGCGTGAATTAAGGGGGCGCATGCTCGCACAAAACTCGAATTGTCAAAATAAAGCACAGCGTATAAAACAAACATGCAAAAATCAAACACGCGTTATTTTCCGTGAGGGAGAAAAAAAAAGAGGAAAACTGGCGGCGAGTTTATCGCGTGCGGAGCCTCCATTTCCAATAATTCCCTGAAACACGGAGAGGGTTTTGTGTGTGGTGCAATATGAACAGGAAGAAAGGTCTGTACCTAGTGTTTGTTGTTAGTTATGTAATTTTTTATCGTTGGTGTGTTTATTTTTGTAGAGGGTAAATCATGTGCTTACAATACGGTGAACAGAGCCCAGTCGACATTGAGTGTGTCTGCCATGGACTATTATTTGAATTTACCGGCGACTAGCCCCCCATCGCCTGCCATTTCAACCGTCACGCTGACACCGGGGAGGATTAGGAATATAGATCAGGATATGGAGGCTTTGCGTGCTTCAAGAAATGATAATCCTTTTATTAAAGTAAGTTATATTTTTAATCACTTCAATCCTAACCCACTGAGCAAAACACCAACAAATAACGTTGTATTAACATTGTAGCTACATTAAACGTTGTTTTAATGTTGATGAAACATTACTTAAACGGATTTGCTCAGTGGGAACAATTATAACTATTTAAAGATGTTTTTTATACCGCAAGCAATGAACTTCAGATTCGTGCGTTCTGGACAGGTTTACCCCCAGTTCCATTTACAAAATCTCTAAAACTGCAGTAAACGCGTAAACAGAAAACCCATTGTATTTCAACATATTATGAAGCCCTTTTGTTTTGTTACATATCTTCTAGAAATCTAACGAGGTTTCTATTTGCCATACGCTAAATAAATATATTCTACAAACCTTCAGTATTCCCACTGAGCAAACACATTGAAGTAAAGTTTCATCAACATTAAAACAACGTTTAATGTTGCTTAAATGTTGATGTAACGTTGTTTGTTTTTTGCTCAGTGGCTTTATAATTAATTAATACAAATCAGTGACGGCTCGCAGCCTAACTTCAGGGTAGGCCACAGCACCAAGGCACACAAAATTTGAGGTTGGGATCGCGCTTTATATATAAATTATAAGATCACTCCGGAAAATTTACTTTTTAAAAAGAACTTTTATTTTTGTTACACATTAAAATACAGACTGACAGCGATTCGCTTTACTTACTAACACTAAACTCATAATATTGGAACAAAGATTATATATGGAAAAGGAAGCTGAATAAGCGAAGAGATAAGATTATAATAACATTAGCTTGCATAAAGTGGTGAAATACATATAAAGACAAAGAAGTAATTATAATTAAAATAATGTAATGTCTGTATTGTAGCCCAGGTTACTTATATAAGAAATTGCACAACAAAGTCACCTTTCAATAACGGATACATATTACCTTGGGTCTCTGGCCTACCCTGAAGTTAAGCTGCGAGCCGCCGCTGATTTGTATTGATTAATAATAAACCCTCTGAGGAAACAACGAACAAATGACGTTACATCAACATTTAAGCAACATTAAACGTTGTTTTAATGTTGATGAAACATTACTGACAAATAATAGAACTTTGTACAAGGTGGCCCATAAGTCGTGACGGAGTCATAGGTAGTTATTAACATTTTTTAATTATTGATAGCTTGTAGAAAAGAACACATCTTGGAGATTATTTTACATCATGAATGAAAGATAACATCTTTAGAATTTCTTCCGTTTTCGACTTAGCTAAATTTTATTGATAATGTAAAATAATCTCCAAGATGTGTTCTTTTTAATAAGCTATCAATGAATAAAAACTGTTAGGAATCGCAGAAATAATAACTATGACCCTGTTGTGACTTATGGGCCAATTTGTATAAAGTTTTTTTAGTTGTATTAACCCATTAACGGCTGAGCAATTATAGAGTTAACTCTAAAAGTTGATTTTAGACTTAATGACTTATTGTATAACATATTTATTTATTTATTTATTTATTTATTCACGAGATACCTCTTTAACATTGAAATAATACAAAATAAGAAATAACAAAAGTTTAAGAGCCGCAGAATGTCTACACACATACATATTGTGAATTTTTCTTTTAATAATACATATACATATTGTATACGCCAGCGTTTCTCAACCTTTTTGTTATTGCGACCCATATTACCAATATAAATATTCTCGCGCCCCCCTTTTTGATCTATCGAAATTTTTTTTTTCAGTATATTTACGGCCAGACAAGCATGTGTGCTATATATGACTATTTTGTAAGATTTTATAGCGCTGTTTAGTTATTATTATTTGGAGCTTTTTATAAGAGTTCTGTATAATTATTAGTATTAATTTTTTATTATTTTTTTGATTAAAACATGAAAACAGTCCGATATTCGTACATTTAATTTTATTGGTAAAATGCGACTGTTTGCTATAAATGCACAGTAATGCATACGTCTATCCCCACCCTTTTCTATATATTTCTTCCTACACATTCTGTCAAGGTCGCATTTCTGTTTTGATAATTTTATCGGCTTTTCCAGTGTTCTTGTGCGATTCAGTGCGAGTAAACTTCAGAGATTTTACAGTACATCACGAGTACATGCACTATTATTTATCTAAAATTGATCATTTTTTAGGGGACTTCAATATTAAAAGGTAAGTACAAAAAATACATTTATCATGCTACTCAATTCGTATCTGAAAATAATAAAGAATAATTGTAGAATAAAAATGGAAAAATTTAACAATTTTTATTTACAATTAATTGTTAAATATTAAATAAATAACAATATTAAATTAATTAATAAATTGTAAGATAAAAAAAGCGTAAAACACGCAAATTTTTAACCACATTTAATTCTTATTATAACAACTTGCGTTTTTTACGTGTTACTTATCACCTTATGCTTTATTCACAACCTCCAAATTAGAATTAGAATTTGAATTACAATTCAAATTACAATTAACAGCAAACGTTTGGCATATGAGTTAATACATGAGCATTCACAACCTCAAATTAACGTTTTCACTTAGAATTACAATTACACTTTAAATTAACACATAGCAAAGTACAAGCTTTTACGGTAATTTACACACTAATTTGGCGTAGTACATAACCTCAAATTTTTGACAGCTTGTTTTTAAATTTATCATTTTGTGAAAATTATGTTGCCAATACGAAGAGCACGAGCACGGGCACAGCATCGACGTAAAATATTAAGTTCACTTAGTGTGGCGTTAGGTATTTTGTACCTGCAATTATTGCAAAAACAACCGACTAATTTAGACGATGTGAATGCTCCAAAATACGTTAATTTACATACTAATTTAAATTCTAATTCTAAGTGTAATTCTAATTCTAATTTTGGAGGTTGTGAATGAAGCATTATAGTCCCTGTTGGTTTATTATAACATATATGAAAAAAGAAAAATTTGCTTCCCAAAGCATTAATTGAAATTTAAGTAAATGTTCCTTATATTCCAAATTTCACTAACATATTTTTTTCTATACGTTATTTCAATCTCTACTTTCTATTCTCATCAATTTCATATTGATTTTCTTTATTTACAAATTTATTAAAATCATTTTTCAAACTTTTTTCTTCGATAATGTAAAAAATTTTACAACTAAATTTAAATCTATAAATAGTAATTACCATCACCTATTATCATCCATTATATAAATTTTATTTTATATTCTTTTGAATTTGAAGATTATAATTTTTTAGTTACTTCCATATTTTTTAAATGTTTCTATCGATTTCTGATCAATTTTTCTTAAATATATATTTTAGAGGCAACAGAGGCATCTTTAGCAAAGATTATGGATAAATTTTTATGTGGACGTAAGCGAGCATTGGAGGATTGTGAAGCATCAACTAGTGCACAGGCTAGGCATGTTCCAAAAACTAAATCAAGAAAATATTGCGCCGAATACTTGAACTATGGATTTACCAGCACTGAAGTAAAAGAAGAAGAAAGGCCCTTGTGTGTTATTTGTTCAAAAATTTTGGCAGCTGACAGTATGAAGCCAAATAAACTTAAACGACATTTGGAAACTCTTCATAGTGAATACGTTAACAAACCTCGACAATTTTTTGAAAGCAAATTAAAATCATTTGAAAAGCAAAAATTAGTTTTTAAAAACTCTTTGTCTGTGAATGAACAAGCTTTACTTGCTTCTTACAAAGTTTCGTATCAAATAGCTAGATGCAAGAAACCTCACACTATTGGTGAAGAGCTAATTTTGCCAGCTGCAATTGAAATTGTAGAAACCATGTTTGGAGAAAATTTTGCTAAAAAATTAAAATCTATTCCACTTTCCAATGATACTGTAGCTCGTCGTATTGGTGACATGGCTGAAGATGTACAGCACCAGCTTTTTGCAAAATTGCGTGGAAAATTGTTTTCAATTCAACTAGATGAAGCAACTGACAACAATAAAGATGCTCATTTGATAGCCTATGTACGTTTTTGTGATGGTGTATCAGCTGTAGAAGAACTACTTTTTTGCAAACCAATAGAGCAAAGAGCAATATCAACTGCTTTATTTACCATCTTGGATAATTTTATAAACGAGGCGAATATGGAATGGGAAAATTGTGTTGGAATATGTACCGATGGTGCTCGTTCAATGTTTGGAAGATTTCAAAGCCTGCAAACATTGGTGAAACAAAAATCATCACAGTGTATATGGACACATTGCATGATCCACAGAGAAGCACTGGCGTCGAAAGAAATGAGTCCTGGTTTAAATACCGCGTTATCTACAGCTGTAACTATTGTAAATTATATAAAAACAAGACCTTTAAAATCAAGAATGTTTTCTAAACTTTGTAAAGATATGGCTTCAGTACACACAGCATTAC
The DNA here is from genome assembly GCA_932526585.2 of Philonthus cognatus. NCBI lineage: Eukaryota > Metazoa > Arthropoda > Insecta > Coleoptera > Staphylinidae > Philonthus > Philonthus cognatus. The sequence continues at coordinate 11,635,357 of OW052251.1, read as the reverse complement.
TATTTTATTGCGAAGCCAGATGGTTATCACGTGGAAAGTTTTTGAAACGTGTTTTTGAATTAAGAGAAGAAATCTGTATTTTTCTGGAAGAAGAAAATCGACAAGAAGCCGTGATGTTTCGAGATGCTTTATTTATTATGAAATTGGCTTATTTAGTCGATATATTTGAGAAGTTAAATGTCTTGAATCTCCAACTTCAAGGATTAAATACAAATATTTTGGAAACAAATGATAGAGTCACTGCGTTTTGTACAAAGTTGAATTTGTGGCTTAGAAATATAAAAGAAAAGAAATTGGAAATGTTTCCTAATATAAATGAATTTTTAAAGACATACAAAACCGAAGAAGTACATATAAACGTGATTTTCCTAACTATAGACAAACATTTAAGCATGCTAGCAAAAAATTTTAAAAAATACTTTTTTCCTGACGAAAAAATTCTATCTAGTTACGAGTGGGTTAGGGACCCATATCACAATATTCCACAAGGTCTCTCGACTTTTGAAGAGGAAACTTTTATTGATTTTACAACAAACAGTGAAATCAAAAGACAATTCAATAACAAATCGATTTTTGAATTTTGGGCTGGTTTGGATGACGAGTTTGCAACATTAAAACGAAGAGCTTTCCAAATACTTTTACCATTTTCAACATCTTATCTTTGCGAAACTGGATTTTCTGCGGTGGCTTCATAAATAACTTAAATAATAAATATAATAAAATATTTATTGGTAATATGTAATTATAAAGTTCATTCTATTTTAAAATATATAAAATATTTTTTTTAATATACAATATGTTTTTGATTTTAAATATACTCGCGGCCCCCTTGTAGAAACGCCGCGCCCCCCAAGGGGGGCGCGCCCCACAGGTTGAGAATCGCTGGTATACGCTGTAAATGTAAGGCATGTGTCGATATTGTATAACAGCGTTCAATATGAAGGTTAGAACAAGTATTTCCACTCCCAGACTAAGCATGAAGTAAAATTTCGAGTTTAGAAAAGCCCCACGTAGAAAATTTTCACGGGGCTTTTCTAAACTCGAAATTTTACTTTATGCGCCACGCGTGTAAAATACTGAAATATTGTGAAGTTGGAAATACACTGAAAACATTTTTTTTTAATGAGTAATAATCGAGATATTTAAATAATAAAATATTTACGTTTTTCTTCATACATTTTCAAGTCAAGTCAAATAATATAATATGTATTCTATTCTATTCTATTGAAAGTGAGTGGGTAGTTATGCTACCCTCCACTGCAACCGCAAGGATCTATTGTGGCTCACAATTAAGGTCGAACATCCGACCTTACAGCTCACCTTCACCATATAATATTTCTGTTGGGAAATAAATTATTATTTCTGTTGGGAAATAATATGTATATCAAATTAACTTATTAAGTAATTTAATTAACATAAAATTAATAATGTTGCATATATGCATCAATGGTGCCTAATGGGTTAATTAGAAATAAATATTGAAGATATGTAGAATATATTTATGTTAAGAATCAACGAAATAGTAACTAACTGAAACCTAGTCGCAACTTATGGGTCACCCTGTATTATTTATTAGCACACTCAAACTCTTAGGGCTTCAAGCTTTCGACAGCCGGTATTCTGTATTAACACTGTATTGTTATTTCCAGCAAGTAATTGCTAGTAGGGAGAGTTTAGCAGACTGCATCGACGAAATTGAATCGGATGACACCAACTTAATGTCTCAGGTTAGTTCGGAGAACTTCGTCGAGGGAATTTAGTTTCAACGAACTTTGTTCATTTCGCAGGAATTTCCGACTAACTTAGAAATAGATCCCATGTCGCTTCCAGAAATGCACGAGCACATGATCAGGAGTCCTCCACCCACCAACTGGCCAAAATCCCCCAATCACCGAGTTTTCCAATTTCCGCACGACAACGGTGATGAGACTTTGCAGGTCGAAGTTCTCGTAAGTACGCTTGGATAATTTTAGATATTCACAAACTTAGAATGAGGAAGTTGTTTTTTCTCTGGGCGATTAATGTAAAATTTAGTGATACATTTTTTATTCCCCCAACTTCTCCAGCGTCCTTACCCCGGCCCCTCTCTCATCCATTCCGTCACTCTTCTTCTTCACTACTAACAAACATCACCCCCAGAAAAAACGCTCATGAAACCATGTGCTTAATAACAGACCCTAAAAATCACTCTCTTAAAAAAGTACACCTTAAAAGACCACCCCTTGTAAACTTTTATTGAAAATCACATTTAAGGAAAAAAAAACACGGTATAAAAAACTACCCCATCTAAAATTATTCCTGGAAAATCAGCCCTACTCCCGAAAAAACATCTCCCAAAAGGAACAATCCCCCTAAAAATCATCCTTGCGGAAAACCATTCCTGAAATTCATGCCCCGAAAAAAAAAACCCTCCATAAAAATCACTCCCTGAAACAACCACCCATAAAAAACTTTGTAATATCACATTATATTTTTTTTCGGGCGGATCGCCTGATCACAGGAGCCGCTGTACGAGGTCGCGCAGCCCTCCTTTGGCCGGGTTTTCCCCATCGGTGGGAAGTTTCACCGCTCGGAAAGTGAACCTGGAACATAAACAAGATAATCACCATAAAGTAAACATCATTTGCTATTGAAATACTAGAGCCGATTTTTGAAAAAGTGATTTTTACGAAAATGGCGGCCATTTGTAACGATTTGGTCATTTTCGACCTATAAAATTTGCCACAAAATCGTGGTTTAAAAATCCAAATTTGAGAAAATCGAAAATCGGCTCCAGTATTTCGATGCATAATTTAATTCCCTATAAATTTCGCAAAGATTCATCGAAATCGGTTAAAAACTGTAAGCGTGAGACTTCCCACCAGTTTTAAAAATGTCGTTTCGAGATACACGCGTTTGAAGTTTTGGAAAAGTTTGACTGCGGATAACTTTTTGATGTGTTCAGCTTGCACGCCGAAAACTGGTCATTATAAGCTTTCGGGTGTTCTGAACACGAATATGAGGTCAAATTTAAAAAAAAACAAGATGGCGGATCCAATATGGCGGACTTAAAAAAATGTACTCAGTGATTTCGGCCAAAACGTTGATATAAGGGTTTTCGGGGTCGCTGAACGTGAATTTATCATTGGATTTTTGAAAATTCAACATGGCGGACCAAAAAAGTACCAATTTTGATCAATATAAAGGTAATTTTGAATATAAGGGTAAAAAACCGTGAAACCACCCTTCGAAAAACCCTTTCACTGTAAATATATGCAAGTAAAAAATACCTTTTGTCAGCAATCCCGGCGCCGTACAATTGCCCTTCTGCATTCGCATCCAGGTAGTCCAGCTGTTATCTCGCCGCCACGCTGTTTCTCCGGGCCTCTCTGGCGGCATCGGTGAGACGTCCCTCTGCGCGCTGCACTCGCTGGGCGTCGGCCTTGACGCAGAAGTTGTTGCACTGCGGACCGATTGCGAGCTGCATAACCTGCATTATTTGCATTATGCTGTGGAGTCCGTCGTTGTGATTGCAGGCAGCAATACTGCTCGCGTTGTCCACGACAGATTTTCCAGAATGGAAAATTTTGGGAGCCATCTGCCAGAGCGTCACGTTGAAGCTTTCGTTCGAATTTTGCGTGACCCCGCCTAGGCACCGTCCCAGCAACTCGTCCCGGCTCAGCTCTTCGTAGACGGGACGGAGAGCGTAAAAAATCTCCTGCTTCATCGCTGGTTTGTGTCGGTATTCCGTAAGTTGACCCGTTGCGTTTGCCTGTTGCCAGGAGCACCATGAATCCTCGCCTACCGGACATTTCTGGTGCTGCGGCTTGTCATCAGTGGACACTTTGTGGTACATAGTGGCCCATATTTTCCGCTTCATTGACTCAACGGATGACGAATTTCGCCGAATCGCCAAACGGTAATAAATTGTCAACTCGTCAATCAGCTTGCCCGTCAATTTCTCCTTGCCTCCGAGTCCTTTCGTTGACTTTACAAGCGCGCGAAGATGACGGCCCATACGCTTCTGGACGTGGTCAATACACTCTTTCTTCGCCACGGTCAAATCGTCGTACGGGTGAGACTCCAGAATCCCCTTGAAGGTCTTGCTGTCACCGTCTCCGATGTACTGGCAGTACTTGACGTTATAGAGAGACTCCGAACGCTTAAACATCTCGATGACAGCATCGACCTCCATTTTCTCCGATGATCCGTCGTGGTTTCGCTCGCAGTGGTCGTCATGGTCGATCTTCCACTCCTTGTACTCCGCAGTTCCTTCCTTGCTTTTCCAGGTGTCACAGGCCTTGCAAATTTTAGACTTCACCTGCAGGTCGAGTATCTTCCCCGTGCGCCAGCCGATGAGGCTCGTCACGCCTAACAAGGAAGAAAACCTATCTTCTTCCACGTACCGTCACCGGAGACGGTCAGCCCCCTCGAATCCCCATCCTGCTCGGACAACTCCTTCTCCTTGGCAGCTGCAGTCTTCATTGACAGGTCTCGGGCGGCACAGGCGGCGATAGAAACAGTTCGGACCAATTTGTCGTAAAACGATCGGAAGACGGGATGGGGCGGACACATAAAAGCGCAGAACTTCTCGATGCCGTTCACTCCAATTCCAAGAATCCGCATACTCAATACCAGACGGCGATTGGCATCGAATATCGGAACCGCACTTCTTACAGACCACCAGTTGTGCTAGTGCAGTAAATACGCTGACGAACTCGATCAGACGGTACCCGAAAGTCGGGTCCATGTTAATGTGGTAGTCGTCCGCCGACGCTGACACTTGTTCTTCCACACGCGACGAGGTTTCCCTCGAACCTTTGTGTCCTGAGTACACGCGTTTGACAGGCATTTCGGATGCGGATAAACACGTGGCGACTAATGCGTGGAATGACGCTCCACAAACTGAGGTTAATGAGACCGGAAACTACGAAAATTAATATTTGGCGATACCAGCGCCACCTGCAATAAACTATTTCCCCATTAGGGACTTACCGGCCCAAAGATGGCCGGTAAAGAGTCGAGTTTCCACCGCGCGCTCTGACGCTCGGTCAGCGCGCCGGAACATTTTTTCGGAAATCGTCTCGTTAACTGGGTTAAATATTTCTGGCGGACTTGGGATGCATGCTACATTAAAGTACACATCCCAAGGAACATTTTTAACAAAAAAAAAATCGATTTTTTGAAACCGTCAAGGTGGGATACCCCCTTAATTGTGTCTAAACCTTAAACACGCTTAAACGTCTTATAAACCCAGCATAAGAAAACCATTTAATTATGTCAAAAATTTGAGGGCTCACATTATTTACTCTAATTTTGTAATCTTAAAATATGTCTGATATAACTGTAGATATATGATTTTTTTTAGAATAAGGAAAAACCGAAATACGAGATTAAAAACAAGCACACCAGCTGGGAGGGGACCGACACGTCCCCCTTGAAGTCCCTGCCCAGGCCTTACCATGACAGGTTCTCCCTCCTGACCACGAGCGCGCTACGCACCGGCGAGGACAGCGTCCATTTAATGTCGGACAATTAAATTATCACCACCTTATTAACAGATATTAAAAGACGATTTTAAGGCTACACTACGTCTTAAAACTCTTTATTAACTTCTCTTAATAAGGTAATTAATCATTAATCATGTCATATCAATAGACGTTAGTAGACAGTTTTCAAAATGTATGTATTCAAAAGTCCACAAAGTTTTGGTATATTTTCAAAATTAACTATAGGCATTTACAAAAAATCAATTGGATCACTTAGATTAAATCAGTTCGATTACCTGTCAGCGGTGGCGGCCCTAGCAAAATTTTTAGATGGTGCGAGATTACTTGGTAGCGGAACTGTCATCTTGAAGTCGAGTTCAGCTTGAACTCGAGTTTAACGTTTTTGGTGCAACTAGGCATATCTGATTTAATTTTTAATCGTAATCTTTTTAATCCGATAGATTTTTTCAACGTTTATAACTCGAACTAGTCTGATTGAGTTTTTGTAAAGCCTTAGGACTAAAAAAAAAGCTTTATTGGCATATCCTACAGTTATTTACAATGTCTACACTATATCACATCTTGCCCTCTTTCTTCCGTCCCACTTTCTCCAGCGTCTTTACCCTAGCTCCGTCCTCCCTCATCCATTCCGTCACCCTTCTATTCCCTTTCACTCCCACCCATTCCTCACTCACACCCTCACACTCCTCCGCCAAGTGCCTCCACGTATCCTTCCCCCATTCACATAACCTACATCTCATATATTCTTCCCCCATCCATCTCTTCCTTCCCCTCTCCCCAGACCCACACCTTGCCCTCGCCATTATCACCCTTTCATCCCTGTTCCACCCATCCTCACTCATGTATCTCGGCACCCTCCCATATACTTGCCATCTCCCTTAGCCTTAGGACTATCATTACTTATTCCATTTTTTTTAAAACTCTACTTATTCAAATTGGGTAAAGGTAAACACTTGTATTGTTCTACTTATTAGTTAGTTTGAATACCTAATAATCGAGATGACTGTCTCCTAATGTCTGTTAATAAGATGATATTTTTTTGTATTTTTTGTAAAACATTCCTTGTTTCATTCAATGTGATATAGCTTTCTAGTCAAGATGTACAAAAATATTTATTTACTGTTACGATTATTACGCTATATAATACATATATCTGTGTTAAGCCGTGGAAAAAAAAAATAACTGGACTAAAGTTCACTAATCGACATTCCACAAAATATTTATTTGTTGTGTATGTTGAAGAAAATTTTGGTATAATAATTTTAAGGATGCTTATACAAGCTTGCCGATTTAAATACATTCATGTATACATAAACAGGGTGAGTTTTTAAGGAGGAGGCTTTAACGTTTCCAAATCAAACACTTTTTATATTGGTATAATTAGGGATGGGCCTCGACGTGACAGCAAATCGACAAAGTCGAGAACGTCAACAAAATCGACAATGTCAACAGTACAATTCATAGGTTATGTTATTATAATATACAGAATTGGTGTGCTCAGGTTTTTACCTTTCGAGTGTCCGTCTAAGGACCGGTGGATCACCGCCATATCTGCGAACCACTGCCTGCCGGAGACGAAACACCGAGTACCAGAATAATCAGAAACAATTCTTCTGTAAACTTAAGGGTGAAAAAGAAGTTAATAGAAATGTACATCAAAGATCAACACTAAAACAATGCAAAATTGGAGGGCGCCAGGGCCTGACAGAATTCAGAACTTTTGGTTAAAAAATCTGACGGCCGTACTCGTCCCTTTAGCGAAATGTTTTACAAAAGCACTGAATGACCCAGCAAAAATACATGATTTTCTAGCGGAGGGTAATACGTTTATGCTTTTATAAAAGGAGACCCCAACCTACCAAAGAATTATAGACCAATTACTTACCTTTCTATAAATTATTTACTTCTGTCATCAATGAAAAGATTTACTAACACTGTGAAACGAACAATATTTTTAATAAAGAACAAGAAGGGTGCATCGGAAGATCATTGGGTTGTAAACACCAATTAACAATAGATGCAGTAGTATTAAAGCAAACTGAAAACAAGTGGCGCAATCTACATGTGTGCTACATAGACTACAGTAAAGCCTTTGACTCGGTGCTGCACGACCTGCTATTTCTATTCTATTCTATTGAAAGTGAGTGGGTAGTTATGCTACCCTCCACTGCGACCGCAAGGATCTATTGTGGCTCACACTTAAGGTCGAACATCCGACCTTACAGCTCGCCTTCCAAGTCCATCTTCTTGATGAAGTCAAGGATCTTGTCAGGTGAACCTGCTAACAGAGGTACTGAAAATCTACAAAATCTGTCCGAAAATTCGAATTATTCTTCAACACTTGATGACGAAATAGCGAACAAATATCTGAGCAACAAATAAAAATATTGGGAAAGTTAATATAAAGCGAGGAATATTTTAAGGCGACTCTCTTTCACCTGTGTAGTTTTGTCTCGCTTTAAATAAAATGTCAACACTCCTTAACAAGACTAAAAATAGATATAAACCCAATGTTGAAAGTGAATAAAGGATATTACATCGTTTATATATATGACGACCTAAAATTATATGAGAAAACAAAGAGTAAACTTCAGGACATAATCAACACAGGTAAAAACTATAGCGACGACATTGGGATGAAATTTGGACTTGACAAATGTACATTTATTAATATAAAGAAAGGGGAAATCGAACAAGAAGATCAAATAACCATTCACAGCATTGAACATCTACCACCGGAAGAAGCGTACCGTTACCTAGGCACCCCACAGAATGTATGATCTATATTTTAGTTCTGTGGGGTACATAGGTAACGGTATACTTCCCGTTACCTAGGCACCCCGCAGAACCAAAATATAGATTATACACGCCTCAAAACTGAACTTAAAGGTAAATAAATATAAGAAAACACTCAGCACCTTACTTGATAGAAAGCTTAGTGGAGGCAACCTATGCTCGGCTATTAACTCATGGGCGATACCTGCACTAACTTATTCCTTTGGTATAGTAAAATGGTCCAATACTGATTTGAAAGAGCTTGACAGTCTTTCACGCAGACTGCTTGAAAAGTTTCGATGTCGACATCCCAACTCATCTGTCGCAAGGCTAATGTGCCGAGAAAAGAAGGAGGGGGGGGCCTTATAAATATTAGGAAAGTATGCCTTCGCCTGGAAGATAATATGCGAAAAAGTCTAATGGCAGGTAAAAGTCAAATGAAAGAAATTATATGTCAGGACTACGGATATACACCATTACAGCTGAAAAAGCCAAATTATGTGCTAGATATAGTGTCAAGACCAAATAATATAAAACAATGAATGGAAAAAGCAACGCATCTAAGCTACCTTAAAATAGTTCAACCTGACGAAATTGACAAATCCACATGATTTAAATGGCCCACCCCTGACTCCTCATTTAGCGGCGACAAGGCTGAGTCAACCCCGCCGTGTGTAAGTTAGCCCTATCCAAGATAGGGACACAGAGGCTACCTCAAGAAGGTCTTGGACAATCGTCCCCTTCAAACATCCATTATCCGAAGACACAGATCTGCCCCAGACGCCTCCTGTTTAGGTGCTATGCTGGACCTCCAATTATAATGTACAGACTAGGTGTGCTCAGGTTTATACCGGTAGGTGTGTACCTTTCGAGCGTCCGTCTAAAAACAGGTGGATCACCGCCATATCTGCGAACCACTGCCCGCCGGAGACTAACCCACGTGTGGACCGGAGGGGCGAGTAAGCACCCCTGGGCTTTTCAAAGCCCACCCCCGACTCCTCATTTAGCGGCGACAAGCACCAGGGCTGAGTCAACCCCGCCGTGTGTAAGTTAGCCCTATCTAAGATAGGTACACAGAGGCTGCCTCAAGAAGGTCTATAGCTCCGACTTGGACAATCATCCCCTTCAAACATCCTTCATCCGAAGACTCAGATATCTGCCCGAGACGCCTCTTGTTTAGGTGCTATGCTGGACCTCCAATTATAATGTACAGTAAAATTTTTCAAATAAGGCACTCTCAAGCGCAGAACGAGCGCCGTTCGTATATTTCCGCTGCTTAAAAAATGAGAAAGTGGAACCTGACTACGTTGGGCGCACATTTATTTGAAAGAAAGTAACTCGCGCGCACATGCCAGGTGGTGCATCGGACGAGGACCCTTCGGGATTTCATTGGTGTTATCTCTGCGAGAGCCAGCGTTGAATGGTACATTTACGGCCCAACGTTTTTAGGACTATCTTGCCTACGTTCGGGAAATGCTGTGCTACTGCGCAAGTGCCTAATTTGGGTAATATGAGTATATATGTTGTGGTTATAGATACTTCTGGGTGTTTTAGATACTCTGTAAACTTCAAAACATTGCCAATACCGCATCTCATTATGTTGACTACTTTGAATAGTTTCCCAGCAGACACACATATATTATATATGTAAGATATATACAGAGAGTTTTATGTAACACCGAACATTTTTATAAAGAGAATTTTTCTTTGAAGTATCCATATGCATACGTTGCACATTTTCCAACACTTGGTTTATTAAAAGAATTCAATTTGAAGCTTTAAGCGAGTGTTTTCCACTCCCAGGCTAAGCATGAAGTAAAATTTCGAGTTTAGAAAAGCCTGAAAATTTGGTTTGGTCGCGTAGCGCGAAGCGCGGAGCGGCCAAACCAAATTTTCAGGCTTTTCTAAACTCGAAATTTTACTTCATGCGCCACCGGTACAAAACACTGATTCAATGTAAAGTTTAGCAGTGTGTTTTAAACTTCGTGATATGTCAGTGTTTTGTACCGGTGGCGCATGAAGTAAAATTTCGAGTTTAGAAAAGCCTGAAAATTTGGTTTGGCCGCTCCGCGCTTCGCGCTACGCGACCAAACCAAATTTTCAGGCTTATCTAAACTCGAAATTTTACTTCATGCTTAGCCTGGGAGTGGAAAACACTCGCTTAAAGGTCCAAGTTAAATTCTTTTAATAAACCGAGCATCGAAAAATGTGCAACGGGTGCATATGGATACTTAAAAGAAAAATGCTCGTTATGAAAATGTTCGGTGTTACATAAAACTCTCTGTATATCTTATACCGGGCTTTCATTAATTCCCGAACCCCACGTGACCAAAAATAATAGGCAACCAAATGTACAAGGTGGTATGGCTCACACAAAAATTCCCTAGATTTAAAAATATTTATTCGCCGGCGTATTTTTATGACGACTGAAAATATTATATTTAAAATGATTAAAAAATAGGCTCATCTTCAAAAATGTAACTAATTTTTATTAATTTTCGCAGTATTTGCTTATCCTAGCAAATTGACTCTGCAAAATAAATAGAAATAAAACTCAATGTTTCAGAATAATTAAACAATTTTTGCTTACCTGAAAATTCCGGGCGAATCTTGTAAGATCTCAAAGGTTGGTTTAACGATGCACCGCGCATAAACGTTTATGTCAAATTTGACTTTAGTAACGTTTGGTTACTTTTTCAAAGCCTCCAACGTACAAATACAATAATTTACGCGGCAATTTTAAATGTAGTCACGTGGGGCTCGGGAATTAATGAAAGCCCGGTATGTACTACATAAATATTATACGATTTAGTTTGCTGGGTTACTTATAGAAACAATTGTCGACATCAGTTGTAATCATTTACAAAGAGTCGAAGTTGACGTGATATTCGACGTGTCGACAATGACATTGTCGATGTGACATTGTTGACGCCGCCCATCTTTGAGTATAACTGAGACTTTAGAGTTTTGACAACTTCAACTCGGCATTTTCAAACTAAAAGCATTGATTAAGATATATGTGAATATTTCAATCAACCTTGAAAGTGTAAACGTTCAGTCATATAAAGTTAAAAAGTGACTAATTTGTGAATCATGATGTATTACGAGGAAGAAGCCTCCACGTTTTAACATTTAAAAATTTCCCTTTTTTAAAAGCCGTTTTATAAGACTCAAATAACGAATTTTTATATTATTTCAGTGGAACAACTCTTAACCCAGTTTTATACGTCCTTATTTTCTGTATATAGATTTGCCATGAAAAAATATTGAATAATCCAATTTGAATTAATGCAATGATCTGATTGATTTTTAATCTCGATCGGAAGCCCTAGAGTTTCCACGTACTTAATCAAATAACCTGCACTAATCGCTTTTATTTGATAGAGAAAATGAATTAATGTTATTTAAGCGGTAAAAATAAATGACGTTTTTCCACTGACAATTTATTAATTTTCTAGATATAAATAAAATATTGTAAATTAAAGATTATTTGGATTAATCATTTTATAGTGGGTGTAACACAAAACAGGCGTGTCCCACTGAGCAAAAAACAAAGAAATAACGTTACATCAACATTGTAGCAACATTAAACGTTGTTTTAATTTCGATGAAACATTACATAATTGTGTTTGCCCAGTGGGGTGTTTCAATATTTTATTTAAACATTTGTAATAGTATTTGAAATAAAACAACGCAGTTGGGAGGGTTTCACTTTTATTGTTGAACACTGCAACATGTTTCACCACGCAGTGGCTTCATCAGGCAGATGAAAATTTATTTCAAATAGTATTATGGAGTTTCATCATGTATCCGCCTCATCAATTAAATATTTGTAATAGTCATTATTGTTACACTATACATAAAAAAATTAAGCATTAAAAATGTTATCTTAGTTCATAAATTGTAAAAAAAAAAATAAGTTAATTCTTTAAAAGAAATTATTGTATTTTGAGTTGTACTCGATTTTAAATTTAATTTTTCCATAAATTATATACAGGGAGTTTTATGTAACACCGAACATGCTAAAAAATATTCAATGTAAATTTTCCTCCTCTTCAACTCAAATTGAACTTAAAAAAAAAACAATGAATATCAAAAGATTTACAAAAAATAGGCATGTACCCATGTTAACATTAGTCCTAATTTGCATTAGAACTACTAAAAATCGTAACCAATGAAATTGCACCCAGAAGAATGTAAATTGGGTTGACTATATTACCATTGGATATCGTAGCCAATCACATTGCACTTAATGCTTTTTTTCTGGCATGTTCGGTTATACTTAAAACTCTCTGTATATTAGAGTTGTTTTAAGAGATAAAATTATCAGGAAGTAAGGTGTACAAATAGTTTTCTAATCAGAGCGTGCCATAAAAATACTGTTCATGTCTTTAATAAAAGCAACAAATTGTCAGTTTATAGATACAAGACATTAAGGGCCAGCTGCACCAAACATGTTGAACTATTTCAACTCTGAACTCGAGTTCAAAGTGGCATTAGAACAATAGGAACTATCATCCAGCGACGGCTCGCAGTCTCACTTCAGGGTCAGCCACAGCGCCAAGGAACACGAAATTTGAGGTTGGGCTCGAGTTCAAAGTGGCATTAGAACAATAGGAACTATCATCCAGCGAAGGCTCGCAGTCTCACTTCAGGGTCAGCCACAGCGCCAAGGAACACAAAATTTGAGGTTGGGATCGCGCTTTATAAATACAGGGTGGCGCAAAACTACCAATATGGTTTGAATGTTTAATAATTTTTTTATTTAATGGTTAATTATTATTATTATTTTTTTGTTATAAAGTATATTAATGGGGAATATTTTTGGCTTAAGTATGAAAAATTATATCCCGCAAGTGGTGGCCATTTTCGGCTTCGCACATTCGTGCTCTTTCCAGTACATTTTCCATAACTTTTCGTAAAATTTCCGGTGTTATGGCTTGAATTTCATTGCGAATGTTTTGTTTTAGCTCTGGTATGGTCACTGGCTTATTTACATATACCCTTTCTTTCAAACAACCCCAAAGAAAACAGTCTGGATCTGTTAAATCCGGTGAAAGAATTGAAATCGCTTCTGCGCGAAATAATGCGTTCGTGAAAGAGGTCCCGTAACAGAGCCATTGTGTCCCTTGCAGTGTAGGCTGTAGCTCCATCTTGTTGGAACCACAACTGTAGTTGGTTTTCTACAGCTGGCCTCAAAAAATTGTCCAGCATCGTTCATTATTCAGCACCATTAACCGTAACTGAGGCGCCATGTGCATTTTCAAAACATATGGACCAATAAGTATAAATGAAATTGCCAATTCTTGGTTGCAGAATACTTTAAACATTAAAAGTGCGATTCTTTTCGCAAATCTACAACAAGTTAGTCTTACAAAGACTATATCAAACACTCATTGAAACAACTACTTCCCGGGCTAATACCCCGACGGACATTGAATTATACAACAAGTGTTTGCTGTTACATACAGTAACCTAGGTTACTGTATGTAACAGCAAACACTTGTTGTATAATTCAATGTCCGTCGGGGTATTAGCCCGGGAAGTAGTTGTTTCAATGAGTGTTTGATATAGTCTTTGTAAGACTAACTTGTTGTAGATTTGCGAAAAGAATCGCACTTTTAATGTTTGATATGGACCAATGATCCTTTCAGACGGTGATGAACTGTTCTTGAATTCTCCATAGCCCATATCCTGCAATTTTGCTTGTTTACGAAACCATTCAGTTGGAAATGGGCTTCATCGCTCATAATCAAATTGTTAATGAAATCGCGACTTTCTTCTGCTTTTTGTCGGAATGAAATGGCATAATCAAGCCGTTGTTGGTAGTCTATCGGCTTCAATTCTGGCACAAGCTGAACCTTATACGGGAACATGTGCAATGTGGCCAAAATCCTCTCCGCGATAGCCCCAGTTGTGCCGAACGTCTTCTTGTTGATGTTTCTGGACTGTCCTGCACACTATCCACAACACGTTGGATATTTTCTTCTGTGTGGACCGTACGTGGTCTTCCGGTACATGGAAGGTGTCTTACTGTACCATGTTGTCGAAAATTTGCAACCAGGTGGTTTATTGTTGATGCTGAAGGTCCAGTACACACATAAAAAAAACGGCGATAAGCACGCTGCGTCAAAACAATTGACCGTTGATTTTCAAAATAAAATTCAACAATTTTTGATCGCTGTTCTGTTGTGTACTGTTCCATTTCAAATTCCCCAAGTTTTCTTCACAAAATTCTGAAATAAAAATAAAAAATATAAATAAATTTAAAAAGTTATTAAACTTTTAAACCATATCGGTAGTTTTTCGCCACCCTGTACAAGGAATCGCACAACGACGTCACCTTTCAATAACGGATTCATATTACCTTGGGTCTATGGCCTACCCTGAAGTTAGGCTGCGAGCCGTCTTGAACTCGAGTTCAACATTTTTGTTGCAACTGGGCCTAAAACGTTAACCGCCAGCGAATATGATGCAAAAAATGACCGCTTTTCCAAATTGTTTTTTTGTATTTTAATTCAGTAAATGTATGATGATAAATTAAGTTGTATGCTCACAAAACTCTTTATAAACTGTATTTCTAGTATTAATATTAGCAACTTTCGACTACCTAGCAGCCGTTGGACCTCTCTGGCGCAGGCGATAAATTTCTCGGCGGTCCATAGGGACCGCCCTGGCGGTTAACGTGTTAAGCAGATTTTGACTTTTATTTTTAGTCTGATGTCTGACAAGTTATATAAATGAAGGGACAAATATAAGTAAGCGCTCAGGTAAGAAAACATTTAGTACATGGTAAATTTGTTAATAACCATTCAATTTTTATCTAGTCTAAATTATACCATCGGTGGACATAAAATGTTGGGACAAATCGAAAATTGGGTAATGTCAAATATAAACAAATTTATACCAGTTAAGTCAGGTTTATTAAAGAAAGGTTATAATATGGAGTGACAGACTACGGTGTGCTCCGGCTTTTACCTTTCGGTGTATGCCATTGAGCGTCCGTCTTTTTTTTTTATTTTGTGTTTTACGTCATCTATTTCCGCTGAGCGTCCGTCTAAGGCCATACCTACGAACCACCAACCCACATGTGGACCGGAGGGGTGAAAAGACACCCCTGGGCTTTTCAAGGCCCACCCCCCGACTTATCATTTAATGGCGACAAGCACCAGGGCTCAGTGAACCCCGCCGTGTGCACGTTAGCCCTATACAAGGGAGTAATGGTGGTGGCCTCTTTGACCTCTGCCTCCTCCTCTCCTTGTTCAGTCTGAGGGTTACTGTGGAGAACCCGAGGAATAGGCGGTTTCTGCCTTCTCGTTCGGATTCTCTGAGTTTTTAGGAGGACTAGTAGGTGGCCTTCTTCCTTCTTCTCGTGGTGGAAGGTTGGCCATTTGCCAATATTAAGGTTGGCGTTTAGGACCGCTAGTTCCATTATTATGGCGTCCTTGTTTTCGTATTCTATGGATCGCATTACTGGCACCCATAGTGCTGCTTTGGTAATTTACAGGGCTCGTATACAGAAATAAAAGCGGATCTTCATATTCACTCCCTGGAGGACAGAAGAACCTTCTCTGATTTATGCACATTATTCAGACTAGTCAATAATTTCAGTGACTGCCCGGAACTACTCTCTCAGCTCAATTTTTATATTTCATCATCCACCCGCAGCCTCCGACACACACCGCTTTTCCGGATCCGCACTCATAATTCGGATTTCGCCTCTCACAACAGCATTACACGACTAATGAGTACAGCCAACGATTATAACAAGTTCTATTGGTTCCGACTATTCTCTGGCTCTTTACATTCATTCAAACGAAATTTATGTATACACACAAATTATTCTTAGTTCTATTAGTTACTTTATGGGTATTATTATTATTATTAATGTTTATTTAGTTGAACACTTTATGGTGATATGTTTCTTTTTTATAAATCTATTGTGTATAAAAGGGGGTTCCCGTCAATAAATATTATTATTATTATTAAGTTTAGGCAGTTGGTCTTGGCCAACTACCTTAGCTTTGGCACCTTCCCAAGGTTTTAGGGAGGGAACTGTTTTTGAGAGCCACTTCAGCGTCTCTTGGTCGGCGCAGTTCACCCTTAGGATTTCTCCCAAGTGTGAGAGCCCCGTGAATCGGGGTGCCCAGTCGCCTACTGTCATGGTTTTTACCACGTTAAGATGTGTGGTTCGGAGGCTCATCTGGATGGATTTTGCCTCTTCCTCGTTGACCTTGCCACCTATACGGCAAGGTCCGCATTAATGATGACAACCCTCAGGCTTTGTTCAGCGGCCTCCTTGTAGCTCATAGGTGTTGAGCCACTAGGAGGTCGGTTGGTTTTGGAAGAGTGCTCTTCCCGGGGTCTCTTAGGGACCTTGGGGAACTGGGATTCGTTTTCACGACCCCTCTTCTTGGTTATTTGGCGGCATCTGGCTTAAGAGCCGCTTATTTTACCAGTTACCCGGCGGGTAACAGGCTTGCTGGTGTTTTCCCCCCTCAAGAGCGGAGATTTGTGTTCCAGTGGGGGGTGCGAACACCCGCCCTTCTGGGTTTGTATCGTTGTGTACGGAAGTGAGGAACCCTTCTTCCGGATGTACTGGGGAGTGGGGGGTCCGGGGACCCACCCTTCTCCGGTTCCATCTTCTTTTGTTGCTCTTTGGGAGGGGAGACCTCACCAGCAACCCTCGTGTTGTGTTTTTGGTGTGTTTGTTAACCATATTGATTCCCACGAAAAGCTAGGGAAGTAAAAGGTCCGCCAGCGCATAGCCCCGCTTGCGCTGGTAAGGCTATCTGCATCCGGGGGTCGCCATTTCCCGGATGTTGGTACAGTAGGAACTGGTCATCTATCTAGCCACGCATCCCTTTGGCCTGTACCCACCTCGGGATTTAGGATTTTTATTGAGGTTGTACCGCTCTCCTCTTGGTCCAAGTGGTTAAGCTCAGACCCCCCGAGCCTACCTCCGCAGATGCGAGACATGACCACCTTCTGCCGAGGAGGCCCATGGTGTGACTAGGACGTGCTGTAAAACAGTATTGGTTCTAGGCGCCGTAAACCCCAAGTTCACGGTCTAGGACGTTTCATCGCCGCCGATTCATCGCCACCGATTCATCGCCGCCGTTTCGTCGCCGGGCCAGTTCATCGCCGGCCGTTTCATCACCAGGCCTGTTCATCGCCAATATTTTTATAAAATAAATTTTGAAAGAAAGATCATATCTAATGATATAATTTCAAATATCCAATTCTGGAAATTGTCCACTAATTTAATATTAGGTTTTATAACCAAGTAATCGTTACTCAAACTTAATAAAAATCGAATGAGAATCCTGTCATTTTTTGATATATGTCATTGAGTGCAATTCAGATTGAGGTTTACTATTCGCAAGTATGGAAACACAAATTTTGACCAAAAGAGGGAAAGAAAAGTTTATCCACGGAGGACATATGTATATTTTTGACAAAAACAGTAAGTCTGACCAATGTGTTAAATTTTGCCGGTGTGACCACGTAGGACGTATCCTAACCTATCCTAACCTATCCTATCCTAACCTATCCTATCCTAACCTATTCTAACCTATCCTAACCTATCCTAATCTATTCTAATCTATCCTAACGTATCCTAACCTATCCTGACCCATCCAAACCTATCCTGACCCATCCAAACCTATCCTGACATATCCTATCGCAATTGGCCTGGCGATGAAACAGCCGGCGATGAACTGGCCCGGCGATGAACTGGCCAGGCGATGAACTGGCCCGGCGATGAAACGTCCCATTCCCCTAAGTTTAATCCCATGGTCACGACACGACAACCTGAGTTTGGGGGGAGTTGGTTCGCAGTGACGGTTTTTGTGTCACTACGCAGGGTTTTACTTCTGAAGCGGCACTTATGGCCATCACTAACCACTTCATCTAGGGAAGTGGTCTTTCCCTATCCGCCACCTGGGTCGCGCTTGATAGCCTTCCACAGCCACAAGATACAAGATAGGGACACAGGGGTTACCTCAAGAAGGTCTGCAACTCCGACTTGGAACATCGTCCCTCTCAGACATTCTTCGTCTGAAGAATCCGGTCTGCCCCCGCCGGCTCCTTGATAGGTGCTATGACGGGACCTCTAATATGGAGTGACAATAAAAATATCTAAATGAAAGGAAAAGAAAGGGATTTTCAGTTTTCGCACATCAAATGACAATTAACTGACAAGTCCAAAGTTTGACACACACACTAAACAAATTTTTCGTGTCCCAACATTTTATTTCCACCGATGGCACATGCTTTAAAACAAATAATAGATTTGAAATGAAATGTATTCCACCCTGAATTTACATTAGAAAACAAAATAAGATTTGAAAAAACTTTACGACAAAGCTTGGGCGTAGCCAGGATTAAGACCAGGGGTGGACAATAGACAAAACATTGTTTCAATGTCAATTGTTTTCCCATGAAACATAAAAAATTAGGCCCCTAGCTACGTCTATGCAACAACGTTGAAATTAATATTAAGAAAATGTATATGTTATATAATACGAATTTTAATATTACAGAAAACATCCCACTAAGCAAATCCATCTAAGTAATGTTTCATCAATATTAAAACAACGTTTAATGTTGCTACAATGTTGATATAACGTTATTTGTTTTTTTTTTGCTCAGTGGGATTTTAAACAATGTATTTACCCACTGAGCAAAAAACAAACAGATAACGTTTTATCGATATTATAATAACATTAAACGTTGTTTTAATGTTCATAAAACATTACTTAAATGTGTTTGCTCAGTGGGTATATTACAGCCTGAATTTTAATTAGTGAAAAAAAAGATTTTAATAAACTTCCCTTTTCATCGAGAGAGTTTAAGACAGGGCTGTAATTTTAAGAACCGTTTTATGTAACACCGAACATTTTCATAACGAGAATTTTTCTTTGAAGTGCCCACATGTGCATATATTGCACATTTTCCGATGCTCGGATTATTAAAAGAATTTAATTTGAAGCTTCAAGCGAGTGTTTTCCACTCCCAGGCTAAGCATGAAGTAAAATTTCGAGTTTAGAAAAGCCTGAAAATTTGGTTTGGTCGCGTAGCGCGAAGCGCGGAGCGGCCAAACCAAATTTTCAGGCTTTTCTAAACTCGAAATTTTACTTCATGCGCCACCGGTACAAAACACTGATTCAATGTTAAGTTTAGCGGTGTGTTTTAAACTCCGTAATATGTCAGTGTTTTGCACCGGTGGCGCATGTAGTAAAATTTCGAGTTTAGAAAAGCTTGAAAATTTGGTTGGCCGCGTAGCGCTTCGCGCTACGCGACCGAAACAAATTTTCAGACTTTTCTAAACTAGAAATTTTACTTCATGCGCCACCGGTACAAAACACTGATTCAATGTAAAGTTTAGCGGTGTGTTTTAAACTTCGTGATATGTCAGTGTTTCGCACCGGTGGCGCATGAAGTAAAATTTCGAGTTTAGAAAAGCCTGAAAATTTGGTTTGGCCGCTCCGCGCTTCGCGCTACGCGACCAAACCAAATTTTCAGGCTTTTCTAAACTCGAAATTTTACTTCATGCTTAGCGTGGGAGTGGAAAACACTCGCTTAAAGCTGCAAATTAATTTTTTTTAATAAACCGAGCATCGAAAAATTTGGAACGTATGCATATGGATAATTAAACGAAAAATTCTCGTTATGAAAATTTTCGGTGTTACATAAAACTCTCTGTATATTTAAAATGAAAGAGAATCTTTATTACCCTCATTATTGGTAATGTAAAAATGTCACCGCAGACAAAAATTGTTGGAATTGAGAACACAAGGCAGAAACTGTCGATTTATATTGTTTACGCTGAGAGATTATAAATTATTAGATAGGAAATTCTGTGAAATTGGCAAGAACTTTTTTGTAAAAAGTTTTTTCTACTTCGAACGAATTAAGTTAGGACCCAGTTGAAACAAAAACAAAATTGAACCATTAATGAGTCAATATACATTTAATAATATTATAAACAATAATTTATTGTCACTCAGTATATTAGTAAATGAACATTTAGGGCCAGTTGCACCAAACACGTTAAAAAAAAGTCCTTTATTGGCATAATACTATATTACATCCATATCTACACTAATCACTTGGGATTTAGGATTTTTATTGAGGTTGTACCGCTCTCCTCTTGGTCCAAGTGGTTAAGCTCAGACCCCCCGAGCCTACCTCCGCCCCCTCTCTTACTTCTGCTTTCCCTCTCTTCCCCCAACTTCTCCAGCGTCCTTACTCCGGCCCCATCCTCTCTTATCCATTCCGTCACTCTTCTTTTTTTTTTTTTTTTTGTTTGTTTTGGCATAGGTTTTACCATTCAGCCACTAACGTTGATTTATAATAACTATATTAACATATATTTCGACTAATTTGGACGTCACAACACATTCACACACATCCATGGAACCGGAGACGAGTATTTTTCGTTAGAAAAATTACTCGCCTCCGCTGGGAATCGAACCCAGATCACCTCCGGCGAAACCGGCGGCTCAACCGCTCGGCCACGGCGGGCCCATCACTCTTCTATTCCCTCTTATTCCTACCAAACCATTAAACTGGTTCTTTTTTTTTAGTAGTAGTAGATTTATTTCCAGGTCAAATGTGTATACATTCATGGGAGTGTCATAAGTTAAAATAAAACAAAAATGTATATCTTGTAGTACAGTTCATCTCTAAACTTAAGTTCAAAGGGACATTAGAACAAAAGAAACTGTCATCTTGAACTCAAGTTCAAAGATAAACCAGTTCAACGTGTTCTGGTGCAACTGAGCCTTAACAGAATATCCCAAATTTTCTTAAATTTGGTATAAACTATCTAAAAGTAAACTAGATTATAGACAATTCAGTGAAAATAAATAAAATATCTGTTACGACACTATTATATCAGTGAGATAAATTTTAATTATAGTAGAAAATTGTCTACATAAAAAAATTGTTGATGTATTTTAGCGCAAACAATTGATTGTAATGGAATTGTCAATTGTTACTATTCGTAATATGTTGAGTAATTGAGTATTCAAATAAACAATGTATTTTTGTTAGAAACTGTAATAACCAGCGACGGCTCGCAGGCTAACTTCAGGGTCGGCCACAGCTCCAAGGCACACAAATTTAAGGGTTGGGATCGCGCTTTATAAATACAAGGAATTGCACAACAAAGTCACCTTTCAATAACGAATACATATTACCTTGGGTCTCTGAAGTTAGACTGCGAGCCGTCGCTGGTAATAACCGACGAAACTCAAGCCGATGCCTAAAAGGAACTGAAATTGAATATAAAGGTTGAGTGTTTTTAACTGTAAATGTCGAATCTTTTTACAATTTATAGAGCGTAATTTTTATTTCATTTGTAATAATACTTATACCACATGTCCCATTCATTGTACACAAATTTATTTAAATAAGATTGTATTTTTAATTTTTTTTTATTTATTGAATAAAATTATACTTTTCAAGTTTTTTTTTTTTTTAATTTTTGTATTAAAGATAATAACATATTTGTACAGTGGAACCTCGCTATACCGGGCCTCGAGATACCGTGATTCGGATATATCGGGGTCATTTTTCAGGTTTCTTTATTTTTAAAGATGTTAATTTTAACAATTGACTGCGTACCGCCCTGATTAGGTAAAACGTTCCAGCGTCATTATTGTATTTATTTATTTATTTGTTTATTTGGTAATAACCCAACAGACTGTAAAGTCCAATAACAGGGCTATATCATTATTACAAATTAAATACAATATAACTTATATAAATATATAACAAAAGATGCATGCAGAACAGAAATACATAAAACCATAAAGAAATAAACAATATTAAAAATTAACTCATAAACTAAGGTAACATAGATAATAATTTTATAGAATCACTAACATTATGCTTAAACACTTTGAATGTTGAAGTGAATATGTCGAGATTGTATGCGTAATGATTATAAAGTCGAGATAATCTTATAATAGGTGAGTTTGCATAATAATTATTAGTTGGAGTAGCATACACAAAAGTTTTACAAAATCTAGAACACACTCTAGGAATGTTAAATTTAAAACGATTCAAAAACTGTATGTCGTCAATCATATTATTCATGAGTTTATAAAGAAAACAAATATTTATAAGTAAAATTCTGTTGTGGATAGAAATTAAATCAAATTCAGCAAGTAGGTCATTGTAGGGTATGTCAAATCTGTACTGACGATATTTCACATAATATAGATACCTAAGAAATTTTTTTTGAACATTTTCAAGCATACCAAAATATTTCAAATACATTGGTGACCAAATCAATACACAATACGATACTTTGCTTAATACAAAGGTGTTAAATAACAAAAGTAGGAGTTTTATATTTGTAAATTCTCTACAATTGCGAATTATAAAACCCAATATCCGATAACAACTCTTAATTAACATTTCGATATGAGTATTAAATGTCAATCTAGTATCAAGAATTACTCCAAGATCCCTTGTTTCCGTTAATCTACATAAATCTATACTATCAATTTTATATGGGTACGCAATTAAATTTATTTTTCTGGTGTAAGTTACTATGGAGCACTTTGATGTATTAAGTGATAATTTATTGGCATAACACCAATCTGTAAAAACGTCTATATAATTTTGCAATTGCATACAATCATCAATTTTACTAACAACACTGTAAAGTTTAATATCATCCGCATATAGCACCATATTACATTTCAGAGTTGCACACACATCATCCATAAACAATAAAAACAGCAGACGTCCCAAATTCGATCCTTGGGGGATCCCGCTGGATGCTACGTACCATTTGGATTTGTGACCGTATATCTCAACAAGTTGCCTGCGATTATGTAGATATGAAGTGATAGTATTCAAAATATTATTATTTAGGCCAAATGATATCAACTTATGAAACATAATCTTGTGGTCCAGTTTATCGAAGGCTTTCGTTAGGTCACCATAAAAAACATCAACTTGGTGTCCGTCATTCATAGCATCGAGTATGTCCTGCGTTATTCCCATAAGATTTGTTGTCGTTGATCGAGATTTTACAAAGCCGTGTTATTGAGCGGAAATATAGGGATTAACTTTACTGTAGATATAATCGGCTAATAGCGATTCGAAAACCTTAGATAAATTACTCAGGATGGCGATAGGTCTATAATTCTCGATGGCCTTGTTCGAACCAGATTTAAATACAGGGCATATTCGAACTTGTTTCCATTTAGTAGGAAAAACACCTGTCTTCAGAATTAGTTGATATAGATGTGTTACTGGATTACATAGAATTGTTGATGTATCTTTTAATAGAAGCGCTGGTATCAAATCTAACCCCATGGTAAAATTAGGTTTCAAACTTTTTAACTTTTTCAGAACATCAGCAGAATCTATCAAGTAATCGCCCAAATGAGTTTTATTTAATATCTCATTAGATCCGTTATCGTGAATATAAGAATTACTGTATGACTTCATAAAATGGTCAGCAAATCCATTAGCAATATCATGTGGATTATTGAGCGATGTATTATCCAGTGTCATAACGTCAGGAAGACGAGAGCTTTTTCTTTTATTGTTTATGTAGCTCCATACCAAATTTGGATCATGTGACAGCCGTTGCTGTATTTTATCAATATATTTTAAGTGCGCAGTGGTAATATCGTGTTTACAAGATCGACGAAGCTCCCTAAATTTATCACGATCACCACTTCTATGCCATTTTAAATATTTCTTGCGATACTTTTTTTTTTAATTTGATTTTTCTTTTGATAGCCGAGTTAATCCATGGGGAGCATCCATTCTCAAATATTTGTTTAGATCGAGGAACACATTTCTCAAAATTTTTATAAATGATCGAATAGAACATATCACAGGCCGTATTAACATCAGTGCATTTATAAAGTTCATGCCAATCTGTTTTACATAGGCAGTCATACAAAAGTGGAAAATTCGCCTTACGAAAATTGTACTTAAATAATAGTGGTCAATGTTGGTTTAGTATTAATTACAGCGGAAAACGTTATGGCAGGATGATGAGGATCTTCAACAACCAACGGAGGGATGCATTTCTCCATGTTAACAATAGTACCAATGGACGATATAACTAAGTCAAGAATTCGGTTGTTATCATTCTTAATAACGTTATACTGTTTATATCCACTATAGTCTAGAAAATTATTTAGTGCATTTAATTCAAGAGAATTGGTTTCAGTTGATAGTTAGGTATATTAAAATCTCCAGTAATAATTATGTTTTGGCCTGAGAACAGCGTTTCAATTCGTTCAAATAGGATGGTATATTCGTGTACAGGAGTAGAGGGTTTTATGTAAACACACAATAAAATCATTAGTATCTCATTAATTTTCGCTTTCACTGCGATTAGTTCCATTGACTGTAGTTGATCCATATTAAAAGTGATGACTTCAGAGCTAAATGCGGAGTTAACTGCAATCAATGCACCGCCCCCTCTTCTAACTGAACGATCTGCTCTGAAAACATTATAATTGGGCGGAATAAATTCTGAATTAATAACATTAAAGTTAAGCCATGTTTCTGTTATGAAAAATACATCATAATTATTACTTTGAACAGAATCATAAAATTCATTAATTTTTGATTTCAGACTGCGTACATTCTGGTATACAAAATCCAATCCTGTATTATGAGAATGTTGGGTTAAATTTAGTTTTTTCTGTTACTACCATTCATTTTCACTAGTCGGGGTATATTATTGAGATACTTTATCATAAGGTGTTCACCTCTAGCTTTCCGTTCATTCATCTCATTAAGCAAATTTGCCAATTCTTTACGTTGTAATACGGTGCGATCACGCTTGATACGCAAGTCATTATCTAATTTATTTTTATTTTTTAATATTGACAAGACCATACCAGCATCCCCTAATATAATCTTAACTGGACGATGTCGATCATCCTTTTTACCCAACCGTATGCATTTCTTTAATACAATATTTCTATCAATAGTTTGGAGAATGCTATCAATTTTCACAAAGTCTGTATTTATAGGATCTACAGGATCACTTTCGGGTAAATTAAATAATAACAAATTGCTCTCTCGCGATTTTCTATCTTCTAATTCGTTGATTACTGATAAATTATTATCAGTGGAAACATTTGAAGCTCCAGCTTCAAATGTAACTATTTTTGCATTGAGCTTTTCAATTTCGGATCGCAGAAATATATTTTCCGACTTAATGTTTTGGACATCATTTAAAAGAGATTTAAATGCAATATTGTTGTCCACTAACGTATCACATTTTGAAGTGAGTGATGCTACAGATTTCTGTAGCCCCTTTACGCATTTCGTTAATTCATAAATAGCATTATTACCATCTACCTCACAGTTATGCTTGTCGCGGCAACTGGGGTGGCAGTATTTTTTACAGTTCATGCATGTAGTTTTGTTAGCAACTACTTGTCCACATCGACCAACACACTCAGGCATAATGTCGTAAAGAAATATAAATCATAAAATTAAATTAAACTAAAAACCCGATAAGCAACTATTAGAAAAGTTAGAAAATTAAACGCCAGATAAGGAGAATTAACAAAAAAGGTAGAAAAGGAGATAACAGGGTCACAGTTCTTCGCACCAACGGGGCCTATCGTGTATTATATAGTATGTCTTGTTATGTAGGGGATTAGTAAATACTGGGTCCCTTGAATATATATATATATATATATACAGGGTGTCCCATTAGTGCGGTCTCGGAAGATATCTCAGCTCTCGTTAAAGATAGAAAAAAAATGTTTTCACGAAATTTGCTTGATTTTAAGAGCTGCATAGCCTAAAATTATTTTCAAATATACAGGGTGTCCCATTATTCCATACTTAATACCAACTTTGTTATTTTAAATGGAACACCCTATATATTATTTTTTTATTTGATCCGCCTTTAAATAACCTACACAAAGATATATCATTATTGGCACGTTAGGTTATTTGTTACTTCAGAAAAAAATATTTTTTGAAAATTTTGGCAGTTTTAGTACTTTACTTAAAAATTCACTGTGTCCTTATTTTTAAAGATCTCAGTCTGTAATTTTACACACATATGCAGTAAAGAATGCTCTATCCATTGACTATAACACATTATAATATTACTTATAAAACCTAATAAAAAACTACCTTCTAATATTTAATATTTAAAATGTACATAACTTTATTTTCTTAAATGGGACACCCTATATTTCTTTACTTTATCAGATCCGAAATGAAAAATGCTTTATTTTTTGTATACCCTATATTTGACAGAAAAATGTTAATATCTCCAAAACTAATGAAAATAGATAAAGGGTATGATATACAAGAAATAAAGCATTTTTTATTGCGGATTTGATAAAATAAAAAAATATAGGATGTCCCATTTAAAAAAATGAAGTAATGTACATTTTAAATATTAAATATTCGAGGGTAGTTTTTTACTAGGTTTTATAAGTAATATTAAAATGTGTTATAGTCAATGGATAGAGCATTCTTTACTGCATATGTGTGTAAAATTTCAGACTGGTATCTTAAAAAATACGAACACAGTGAATTTTTAAGTAAAGTACTAAAACTGCCAAAATTTTCAAAAAATATTTTTTTTTTAAGTAACGAATTACCTAAAGTGCCGATAATGATATATCTTTGTGTAGGTTATTTAAAGGCGGATCAAATAAAAAAATAATATATAGGGTGTTCCATTTAAAATAACAAAGTTGGTATTAAGTATGGAATAATGGGACACCCTGTATATTTTAAAATAATTTTAGGTTATGCAGCTCTTAAAATCAAGCAAATTTTGTGAAAACATTTTTTTTCTATCTTTAACGAGAGCTGAGATATCTTCCGAGACCGCACTAATGGGACACCCTGTATATATATGTATATAAATATATACAGAGCGTTTTATGTAAGACCGAACATATTCATCCAATACAATTAGACACCTTTAATTATTAAGTTATGTGTAAATTGGATTGCCTATATGACCATTACAAATTGTAGCCAATCAATCGCAATTAATGCCTCAACTTGTACATACAGGGAGTTTTTCTTTTAAGTATACATGTCCCAATTACAACGTATATGCCTATATAAATCTTCAGTTATACGTTGTTTTTTAAAATAGTTCAATTTGAAAATGTTAACGAGTGTTTTCCACTCCCAGGTTAAGCATGAAGTAAAATTTCGAGTTTAGAAAAGCCTGAAAATTTGGTTTGGTCGTGTAGCGCGAAGCGCGGAGCGGCCAAACCAAATTTTCAGGCTTTTCTAAACTCGAAATTTTACTTCATGCGCCACCGGTACAAAACACTGGCATATTACGAAGTTAAGAACACACCGCTAAACTTTACATTGCATCAGTGTTTTGTACCGGTGGCGCATGAAGTAAAATTTCGAGTTTAGAAAAGCCTGAAAATTTGGTTTGGCCGCTCCGCGCTTCGCGCTACGCGACCAAACCAAATTTTCAGGCTTTTCTAAACTCGAAATTTTACTTCATGCTTAGCCTGGGAGTGGAAAACACTCGTTTAAAGCTCCAAATTCGGTGTTACATAAAACTCTCTGTATATATATATATATATATATATATATATATATATATATATATATATATATATATATATGCGCGTGTGTGTATGTGACTATTATACAAATTACATATATTCGGATATACCGTGTTTTCCTTATATCGTGCTAGGTATAGCCAAAAGCCATCCCGGTATAACGAGGTTCTACTGTATTTGTAAAGGTAACAAATTATAACTTTATTACAGCGACGGCTCGCAGCCTAACTTCAGGGTAGACCACAGCGCCAAAGCACACCAAATTTGAGGTTGGGATTGCGCTTTATAAATACAAGGAATTTCACGACAAAGTCACCTTTCAATAACGGATACATATTACTTTGGGTCTCTGACCTACCCTGAAGTTAGGCTGCGAGCCGCCGCTGCTTTATTATTATCATTGAGACGTCCGGCTAGTTGTAATATGTGGGGCGGGTCTGAGTAAATTACCAGAGAAACACAAGGAATAAATTTATAATTAATAACTAAATTTTTAAATTAATTTCTAATAACATAAAGATCAGAACGAAAATACATGGGCACCACCTAGAAATAATCCGTTCTAGGACGGTTAAATAATGTTCAAATCGACGATAGCTCTTCAAATTTCGAATTAACACTTATCTTAAATTGACTGCTCCCGGCTACAAGTTCTTTCTTGATTCTCTATCGTTCAGTCGGACAGCAACAGCAGTCAAGGGGTACAAACTTGTGCCACACCAAACCGAAAAGCGATACCCAAACTAAAGGCTCCTCTAAAGAGAACACAATCACGTATAAGCTCTAAGCATTTGTGAAATTTAAAACGCTCACCTTTTTTTAAAGAAAAGCCTCGCAAACTCAAAAAATCGTATCGACAAAGATGTATTTTCACTCTCGTCAAAACTCGACCCCTTTTTTATCCTTTTTTAAGAACCTCCTTTTTGTTTTTTCCCTCGCAACCACCCATATTTGATCAAAAAAAAACTAGACAGCAACAGCAGTCAAGGGGTACAAACTTGTGCCACACCAAACCGTAAAGCGATACCCAAACTAAAGGCTCCTCTAAAGAGAACACAATCACGTATAAGCTCTAAGCATTTGTGAAATTTAAAACGCTCACCTTTTTTAAAGAGAAGCCTCGCAAACTCAAAAAATCGTATCGACAAAGATGTATTTTCACTCTCGTCAAAACTCGACCCCTTTGTTTTCCTTTTTTAACAACCTCCTTTTTGTTTTTTCCCTCGCAACCACCCATATTTGATCAAAAACAAAACTAGACTGACATCTATCAAATTAATTAAAAATAACACGCTACATCATCAAGAATCAATTTTTACTTACTAACTTTCTAGCACTATATGAAATTGATGTTTCTGTTTTTAATTAATGCTAGTTAACTTCTACTAGATCCGTACAAACATAATACTAACCTTCCTTGTAAAAACAATATAATCTAAATAAAATAATATTAAAACACATAACTTTGTTTTACCACTTTAATTAACTTTTTACCGTGACTATAGTTTCACTCAGTTTGATAATGATTAGCTTGTAGTCGAAACTATAGTCACTGTAAAAAGTTAATCAAAGTGGTAAAACAAAGTTAAATGTTTTAATATTGTTTTATAAAGATGTACCACAAAGTGAACGCCAATCAAATCAAAAATCTGCATGTTATTAGTTAGTTTTGAACTAAATTTACGACTTTTCATGTGTTCCAACTTCACTCTAGTTACATTTGGAGTATTTAGTGGTTATGTTACTGTTTATGTCTGTGAAAATGTATTTCTTCTCCTCAATTATTTAATTAAAATATATTTCTGTCAAGTATTTCCACTCCCAGACTAAGCATGAAGTAAAATTTCGAGTTTAGAAAAGCCCCGCGTAGAAAATTTGTCGAGGGTCGCGCAGCGACCCGAGACAAATTTTCACGGGGCTTTTCTAAACTCGAAATTTTACTTCATGCGCCACGCGTATAAAACACTGATTTCAATTAAAGTTCGAAATATACTGATTAGATATTTCACCACAATATTTGCAAGCTATAAAATTATAAACCAACAATAATATATAATCTACTAAAATTGTATTATTAATACGAATCATCCGTAAATTCGTGTTAAAGCTGTATGCTATTAATAAGGATATTATCAGCGACGGCTCGCAGGCTAACTTCAGGGTCTGCCACAGCTCCAAGGAACACAAATTTTGAGGTTGGGTTCACGCTTTATAAATACAAGGAATTACACAACAAACTCACCTTACAATAAAGGATACATATTACCTTGGGTCTCTGGCCGACCCTGAAGTTAGGCTGCGAGCCGTCGCTGGATATTATGAAGTTCAAAATATACTGATTAGATACTTCACCACAATATTTGCACACTATTCAATTATCAGTTATAAACAAACACTAACAACGCACTAAAAATGTTTTATTAATACGAAAGTGATAATATCTTACTTAAATCCGTGTTTAATAATGAAAAGTATTTAGCCGTACATGGCAGTACAGCCAATCACGCTCTAATGTTAGTTCGCATGATGTTATTTTGCGTGAAATTTACCATTGATTTAATAAAAATGTACAGCAGCGACGGCTCGCAGCCTAACTAGCTTCAGGGTAGGCCACAGCGCCAAGGCACATAAATTTTGAGGTTGGGATCACGCTTTATAAATACAAGGAATTGCACAACAAACTCACCTTTTAATAACGGATACATATTACCTTGGGTCTCTGGCCGACCCTGAAGTTAGGCTGCGAGCCGTCGCTGGATATTATGAAGTTTAAAATATACTGATTAGATACTTCACCACAATATTTGTACACTATTCAATTATCAGTTATAAACAAACAATAACAACGCACTAAAAATGTTTTATTAATACGAAAGTGATATCTTACTTAAATCCGTGTTTAATAAAGAAAAATATTTAGCCGTGCATGGCAGTACAGCCAATCACGCTCTAATGTTAGTTCGCATGATGTTATTTTGCGTGAAATTTACCATTGATTTAATAAAAATGTACAGCAGCGACGGCTCGCAGCCTAACTAACTTCAGGGTAGGCCACAGCGCCAAGGCACACAAATTTTGAGGTTGGGATCACGCTTTATAAATACAAGGAATTGCACAACAAACTCACCTTTTAATAACAGATACATATTACCTTGGGTCTCTGGCCGACCCTGAAGTTAGGCTGCGAGCCGTCGCTGGATATTATGAAGTTCAAAATATACTGATTAGATACTTCACCACAATATTTGTACACTATTCAATTATCAGTTAGAAACAAACAATAACAACGCACTTAAAATGTTTTATTAATACGAAAATGATAATATCTTACTTAAATCCGTGTTAAAGCTGTATGCTAACTTCTATTGATAAGGCTGTACATCAGCGACGGCTCGCAGTCTAATGTCAGGGTAGGCCACAGCGCCAAGGCACACAAAATTTGAGGTTGGGATCGCGCTTTATAAATACGCGGAATTGGACAAGAAAGTCACCTTTCAATAACGGATACATATTACCTTAGGTCTCTGACCTACCCTGAAGTTAGCCTGCGAGTCGCCGCTGCTGTACATTTTTATTAAATCAATGGTAAATTTTACGCAAATTGACATCATGCGAACTAACATTAGAACAGGATTGGCTCTACTGCCATGCACGGCAAAATATTTTTCATTAATAAAGTCGTGTAAAAAATGATTTATCTTAAATTAGTTGTAATAATATAATAATTGCAACATATTATGTACAAATACTAGTAATTTTAATTGTTTATTACAATATTAAACATGATTTTCATTGATTTAAAAGGGGGAATTTATTTATTTCCATCTTTATTAAATCAATGGTAAATTTTACGCAAAATAACATCATGCAAACTAACATTAGAGCAGGATTGGCTCTACTGCCATGCACGGCTAAATATTTTTCATTAATAAAGTCGTGTAAAAAATGATTTATCTTAAATTAGTTGTGATAATATAATAATTGCAACATAGTTAGTATTAATACTAGTAATTTTATTTATTTATTACAATATTAAATATGATTTTCATTGATTTAAAATCGGCATTTTACTTATTTCATTTTTATTAAATCAATGGTAAATTTTACGCAAAATAACATCATGCGAACTAACATTAGAGCAGGATTGACTTTACTGCCATGCACGGCTAAATATTTTTCACTAATAAAGTCGTGTAAAAATTATTTATCTTAAATTAGTTGTAATAATATAATAATTGCAACATATTAAATACAAATACTAGTAATTTTATTTGGTTATTACAATATTAAACATGATTTTCATTGATTTATAATCGGCATTTTATTTATTTTCATTTTTATTAAATCAATGGTAAATTTTACGCAAGATAACATCATGCGAACTAACATTATAGCAGGATTGGCTCTACTGCCATGCACGGCTAAATATTTTTTATTAATGAAGTGTAAAAAATGATTAATCTTAAATTAGTTGTGATAATATAATAATTGCAACATATTAAGTACAAATACTAGTAATTTTATTTGTTTATTACAATATTAAACATGATTTTCATTGATTTAAAACCGGCATTTTATTTATTTTCATTTTTATTAAATCAATGGTGAATTTTATGCAAAATAACATCATGCGAACTAATATTAGAGCAGGATTGACTCTACTGCTATGCACGGCTAAATATTGTTCATTAATAAAGTCGTGTGGAAAATGATTTATCTTAAATTAGTTGTATTAGAGCAGGATTGGCTCTACTGCCATGCACGGCTAAATATTTTTCATTAATAAAGTCGTGTAAAAAATGATTTATCTTAAATTAGTTGTGATAATATAATAATTGCAATATATTAAGTACAGATACTAATAATTTTATTTGTTTATTACAATATTAAACATGATTTTCATTGATTTAAGACCGGCATCACTGTACGCCCCCAATAAGAAAACCCAGGAAAATTGACATGCTGTCAAAAATCAATTACGCTAAGCGAGCGGTGTTATTTTGCCGAAATTTGAAATAAACACCCCGATTTTGAATAAAAACCCGCACAACGACGACCTCCGCCACGAAAATCCGTTCGACCGCGTCCAAATCACGATAAGCCGCATGATGACACACTTTTTAAAGTGTGCACGATTTGTTAGGTTAAGCACATATCTGGGCTCCAAGAGGACTTGCTGCACGACTGGAAACGTGAGTTGTTAGGTTTGTTCCGGCGTATCCCGGGGCTGATTGTGTGCGTGTTTTGCAGAAGGGGCTCGTGTTAGGCGTTTACAGCAACGAGGACAAGTCCGTCAGTCTCACCCCGGCTGCTGAGCACTACAACAACACTTCGAATGGAAAGTTGTTGGAACACATAAAGTTGTGAGTATTCGAACTGTTTTTTATTCAAGAATGCAAAATAGATTGTAATTGGCATTGTTTATTTCATAGTCGTAACAAATCAGTGTTATTTCTGGTACGTGAAATAAATTTTGAGTTTAGAAAATTTGGATTACTGCGAACGTAAAACACAAATTCAGGTTTTTCTAAACTTGAAATTTTACTTCATGCTTAATCGAGGGGTGGGAATGCATAAAAGTATAAATTAAATCGAACTGTTTTTTATTCAACAATGCAAAATAGATTGTAATTGGCATTGTTTATTTCATAGTCGTAACAAATCAGTGTTATTTCTGGTACGCGAAATAAATTTTGAGTTTAGAAAATTTGGATTAGGGCGAACGTAAATCACAAATTCAGGTTTTTCTAAACTTGAAATTTTACTTCATGCTTAATCAAGGGGTGGGAATGCATAGAAGTATAAATTAAATCTAAGTAGCACAATGGGGCCTTTTACACGTACACGCTTTCGTCTTCGATTGAATGCCACACGCCGGGATTTATTTCATAGTCGTTACAAAACAGTTTTACTTCTGGCACGTGAAATAAATTTTGAGTTTAGAAAATTTGGATTAGGGCGAATGTAAAACACAAATTCAGGTTTTTCTAAACTTGAAATTTTACTTTATGCTTAATCAAGGGGTGGGTGGGAATGCATAGAAATATAAATTAAATCTAAATAACACAATAGGGCCTTTTACACGTACACGCTTTCGTCTTCGATTGAATGCCACACGCCGGGAGTTGACTCAAAAGAGTAGGTGTAAATTCAACTTTGGCATCGAGGAATGAGTAGAGTAAAAACTGCACGTGTAAATGCCGCTTCTACGTCGAGAAAAGAGTGGAGTGTGTTTAATTCCGCATCACGGAAGTATACCTGTAAATGCAACTTTGGTGTCGAGGATTGCATAGAAGTATAAATTAAATCTAAATAACACAATAGGGCCTTTTACACGTACACGCTTTTGTCTTCGATTGAATGCCACACGCTGGGAGTTGACTCAAAAGTGTACGTGTAAATGCAACTTTGGCGTCGAGGAATGAGTGGAGTAAAAACTGCACGTGTAAATGCCGCTTCTACGTCGAGAAAAGAGTGGAGTGTGTTTAATTCCGGATCACGGAAGTGTACGTGTAAATGCAACTTTGGTGTCGAGGAATGAGTGTAGTAAAAGCTGCACGTGTACATGCCGCTTCTACGTCGAGAAAAGAGTGGAGTGCGTTTAATTCCGCATCACGATGATAGAAATACCACATGCCACACAAGAGTCGACGTACAACTGGGACGCTTAATTTTCGTTCCACTTGTGCGTTGAGGATTGAACGCCACTCCTGAACGGCGTTTAATCCTCGACGCAAAAGTGGGGTTGAAAAAGTACATCTTTTAGCTAGTGCACCACGCTTTCCTCGACGCAGAAAGGCAGGCAAGAGTGCTGTTCAATCGTCGACGAAAGAGTGTACGTGTAAAGGGCCCTATTGGCAAGGTTGGTGGTTAACACTCAGTATACTTGTATATAGGGCCTGTTTTGGTTTTTTCCTTTGCCCATCTCTTACTAGGGATGTTCCGAATATCCAAATATGCAAAGTCAAAATAAATTAAATCTCTAATTGTTTTATTGAGATATGTGGAGTGTTTAATCACAATAAATAACACTTTTATTCCTTACTTCACTTTTATTTTTATTTGTTATAACGAATAAAAATACTTTTATTTTTATTTGTTATAACGAATAAAAATAAAAGTGAAGTAAGGAATAAAAGTGTTTTTTATTGTAAATTAAATCTAACGTATACGTCATTTATTACTCTCACAATCTAAGTAATATATTTCAACTACTAAACACGCTTAGACTGTGATGTTAAAAATAACATGTACGTTAAATTTAACATTTCTTGTACGGAATAGCCCTGAATTACTGCTAATTCAGTATTAAAAATGAAATGCTAAAGCAGGATTAAAAATATGCTGCTAAACAAGAATATTTTGAATTTCACAATAGATCAGTGTTTGTACGCCTGGCGCATGAAGTAAAATTTGGAGTTTAGAAAAGCCTGAAAATTTGGTTTGGTCGCTTCGCTTCGCTACGCGACCAAACCAAATTTTCAGGCTTTTCTAAACTCCAAATTTTACTTCATGCTTAATCAGGGATTGGAAACACTTGTTAGTAGGTTCAAATTGAATTAAAAAAACAACAAATGCCTCAAAATGATTGGGACATGTATATTTGAAAAAATTCCCTGTATTTACATAAACTCTAAATAAAAATCATCACATGGATATTCTAGGTATTAAATTGATTAATACCTTTTTTAAAAACAATCTCCGGCTTATCAATCGTTCATAAGAAATATTTGTTAAACAAAATGGCCCAATTTTTATACGGCCCATGTGGAATTTTCGTTCTGCTTACTTTACGTTTAAAGTACATATTTTCGAAAATTGTATTAAATAAGACAACACAGGTTACTTTCTGTTATTGTTAAAATAAAAATCATATCACAAATTAACAACATTCACAGTTCTTTTATTAAATTTGATGAGTTTGGCTATACGAAAAGTATTCGGAATAAATTTAGCGACCTGAATACAAATACGGATATCAAAAATAAGTGAATATTTGCCGAATCAAATGCGAAGATACAGTGTGTTTCAGCAAGGATGGAAAGCTTTTTAACTAACTTAATATTGAAAATACAAAAACACTTATAGGTTTCATAGACGTTTGCACCAATTTCCATTAAAGATTAGTTAACTAACGACAACATAAAAAAAAAAGACCTTTATTGGCATATCCTAAAGCTATTTACAATGTCAACACTATATTCTTACACTCTCAATACTATATTATTACCCCTCTCCTCCCTCCTTTCCTTTCCCTCCCCAACTTCTCTAGCGTCCTTACCCCTGCATATTAGCAATTCTGCATTCTATTATTTTTCTTCCCTTCACATCTTGCCCTCTTTCTCCCGTCCCACTTTCTCCAGCGTCTTTACCCTAGCTCCGTCCTCCCTCATCCATTCTGTCACCCTTCTATTCCCTTTCACTCCCACCCATTCCTCACTCACACCCTCACACTCCTCCGCCAAGTGCCTCCACGTATCCTTCCCCCATTCACACAACCTACATCTCATATATTCTTCCCCCATCCATCTCTTCCTTCCCCTCTCCCCAGACCCACACCTTGCCCTCGCCATTACACCCTTTCATCCCTGTTCCACCCATCCTCACTCATGTATCTCTTCACCCTCCCATGTACTTGCCATCTTCCAAACATATCATTATATTCACTTTTGTCTATCCGTCCCTGTCTCTCCTGCGCTTCCACCTCCTTCATCTTCTCTCTCATCCACGCCGCCACCTTCATCCCCCTACCCAACCATTCCTGTACCTTCCTCTCTGCCAGTCCTCCCCTTTCATACATTCTCCTTCTCTCTTCCCTCCACCTCCCCCCTTCTACTTTCATGCACGCCTCCCATACTATTCTCACCAATCTCTCCTCTTCTACTCCACATAATTTCATTTCATACTTCACCACTCTCTCCACCGCCTCACATTCCAATCTCTCTCTATTCGTTTCCTGCAACAGTATATATCCCGGTGTCGACTTCTCTAGTCCCAGCATCCGTCTCAGGAACCATAGCTGTTCTCTTTCAATCACCTCATACGCTCTCGTTCCCCATGCTTCTACCCCGTACATTAGTATCGGTCTTACACACGCGTCCCACACCTTGCATGTCACCTTAATACTATTCTCCATCCATCTCCCCCATTTTCTCCATGCCATTCCCCATGCTCTCCTCGCTTTTCCTTGTACCCACCTTATATGCTCTTCATACCCACCCGTCCCTTTAATAATAAATCCTAAGTATCTGAAACTGTTCACTCTCTCAATCACCTCTCCCTTCCATTCTAGCTCTCCCACTCTCCCCTCTCTCCCTTTATTCCTAAACCTCATCCATTTCGTCTTCCCCACATTCACACACATTCCTCTCTTATCCATATATCTTTCCACCCTTTTCAACATGCCTTTCACTCCCTCCCAATCTCTCGCCATCAACACTATATCGTCTGCATACGCCAGTAACCATACTTTCTCTTTTCCAATCACCACTCCCCCTTCCTGCCCCTTTCTCAACACCTCTTCTAGTTCACTTATGTATTAAATTAATGAAACACTTGTATCTTTTCTTCACTTATTTATTTGGAGTACCAAATGCACATTTCGATCACGATGTGATCATTATCAATGGTTGACAAATACAAACTTAAAAGCTAAAATGCGCTTAATATATACCTGCGGATTAGGAGGAGTAATTACGTAATGAGCGCGGGGGTTATGGAGTTAAGGGAAAACCGACAATTAGGCCGACATCTTAAGTCTATTTTAAGTGTAATTGGAACAAATAATATAAAATAGAAAAACAGAAAAATAAGAAAAATACACAAGTTACAATATACATAAATACATGAGAGCATATAACAAGAAAAATACATAAATTATTACAACGGAACGAGTTTAAGTAATGGGTTGTCTAGTGGGCTCAAATCAAAATTTAGCAGATCAGCGTTATGTTTTTTCATGTAAAAGGCTTCGTACAGGTTTAAGTGATAATTTGTGGAGAATTTTAATAGTTTGGTGTTGTTGAGGGAGAATTTATGACCTGTTTCAATAGAGTGATGGGCAACTTATGTATATATTAAACAGGACCGGACTCATGGGGCACCCCTGTCTCAAGCCCTTCCATGTCCTAAACCTTCCCGATACTTCTTCCCCCACCTTCGCTTCCACCCATGTTTCCCTATACACCTCCCTTACACACTCAACCACTCCGTCACTCACTCCCTTTCGCCTCAGACACTCTACCATATCTTCCCTCGGTACTGAATCATACGCCGCTTTCAGATCTACAAACACCGCATACTCACACCCTTTCTCTTCCATCACTTTCTCTGTCATCCTCGCTAGGGTAAATACCTGGTCCCTCGTTCCCCTCCCCCTCCTAAATCCCCCTTGCGACTCTGGCAGCATCCTCTTCTCTTCTACCTCTACTTCTAATCTGTTCTTCACCATAATCATCAGTATTTTGTATCCCGTGCTCATAATCGTCACCCGTCTATAGTTCTCTGCTTTCCTCTCATCTTTCCCTTTATATATCGGGCATATCCTGCCTACTCTCCATGCCTCTGGCATGCTCTCCCATCCCCTCCATATTCCATTTACTAGCTCTCCAATCCCTCGCCCTACTTCTCTTACTGTCCCTTGTTCACCGCACTCCTCCTTACACTTTCTGGTCCAGTCTTCTAACGACACCCCTATCCTCCTCATCTCTTTCCCTCTCCTCAATACATTCCACATTTCTCTCTCGTTCCTACACTCCTTCATTTCCTCCACTACTCTCTCTGCCACTTCCAGCTTCTTCCTTTCGCACACCTTCTCGTATGCCCTTCTCGCTTCCATCATCCTCTTTCCCTCTCCTCCGTTCTTTATGTATTCTCTCATTACTTTCCTCACCTCCCTCTTCGCTCGTTTACATTCTTCATCAAACCACTGTTGCCCCTTCCTCCTTGTTCCCTTCACCTTTCTTCCGCATCCTATTATGGTCTTCTCCATCTCCTCCATTGAACTTATCTCCTCCCATTGTACCTTCTCTAATTTTCTCCTCATGGCCTTAATCGCCTCTCTCCCACTCTCTAGCTTCTCATTTCCTTGCTCCTGTTTCCCTTCCTCATTCCTTCCTATCCTAAGTTCCACTCTCAACGGCAGGTGATCCGATCCCAACACCTCCTCCACTTCCATCTTCCTCTCTTGCTATTCCTTTGATTATCGCGTAGTCAATTACTGTTGATCCTTGTGCTCCCACGTATGTTTTCTTCCCTCCCCAGTCTCCTTCTGTGCACCCATTCAGAATTTCCCAACCCTCTTCCGTCGTCCACTCCTTCATCCTCCTCCCATCTCCGTTTATACATTTATCTTGCGATCTCCTCCCCAATCCCTCCTCCCAATTCTCCCATCCTCGCATTAAAATCCCCCATGATCACCCACCGTCCTGCTTCCCCTGTTCTATCGTCAATCTCTTTTCTCACCTCATTCCAGTTTTTATTCACATATACTATCCCCACATTCATTTGTTCTCCTGCCTCCCGCCATCTCATCCACATCAGCCCCTCGCCTCCTTCCCTTGTTTCTACCTTGCCTCCTATCCTGCTCTCCCTCCATCCCACAATCATCCCCCCTTTCGCCCTTCCTCTTGCTGCACTTTTCTTTGCTTCCTTTATCTCCCATCTAAAGTTCACTGGCAACCATCTTTTCACTTCCTCCCATTCTTCTTTAACTATCCACGTCTCTACCATCCCTACTATGTCTTTCCCCACCATCCACTCCTCCATGTCCCTGTTCCATGTGCATAATGAATAAGTAATCGGTTATGAGCTTTTATTAAATGAACTGACTTTTTATTATGACAGACAATTGCACGACTGTTCTCGTTCGCGGCGATGATGATACTGACTTCTACTGCGCACCGGGTTGCCGGTGTTCACTTGCCTCGGCCTGTGTGCAGTGTTGCCTTTCCATTCCCACATTTAAATATGAGTTAATAAAACACGTTGCCATGGGTTCATTTTTATGTAAGCGTCATTTTAAGTACAACTGATACATACATTTATTTATTCGTTAAACCTAACCTATGTGGTGGATCAATTGTGACAGATATTGCCATTAACTATTACATAAATTGCGTTGCTAGGTATTTTGTCATTTGACTAAACCAAAAATAAACGAACGAGGATCGGCGCAAACGCACATCAGTCATCAAAAAAAAAGATCCGGCTTTGTAAAATGTATTTCAAATTAGAGTGTTGTGTTTCTATCCTTTATTCACTTTACACAATCCCAATCCCCAGACCTGACCTGAAACTACACGTACATTTGCTTTCACATGAGTCCGTATAACCAAAAACAAACATTTTAACTGTTTCAGGTCGGTCGCCTCCTAAATCTCCTCAACTGTTCACCAAAAAAAAAAAAAAAAAACACGCACTAAGCAATGGCGGCGGCCCGCGACGGTCGCAGCAGCGCCGCCTCCTCGCACAGCGGAGCCACCGCCAGCAGATCCTCGATCCGCACCCCGAAGCGGCAGCGCTCCGCCGTCAACGCCTCCCTAGACGAAAAACACTTGGACTTTCTATGTCCCGTTTGTTACGACTTAATCGAGGAGGCGCACATAACGAAATGCGGCCACACGTTCTGCTACTCCTGCATCTTGCGGAGCCTGGAGACGATGCAGGCCTGTCCGAAGTGCAACGCGAGCGTGACCAGTGATAACATTTTTCCGAATTTTCTGCTGAACGATCTGATCAAGAAGCACAAGCTGCGGAAGAACTGCCTGGAGTCGCTGGGGCTGAGCAGGGACGGTTCGGGGGAGTTCGTTAACGCGGCCGACGGGTTGCGCGATTTCGTCGCGAGCGAATCGGCGAATTTGACGCTTCCCGATGTTAACGTTATGCTCGAGGTGCTCACGCAGCGGAAGCAGCTTTTGGAGGCGGAATCCTGCGCGGCGCAGAATAAACTGCTGCTAGAGTTTTTAAAGCTGCTGCTCCACCAGAAGTTGGAGGAGAAGGCGTTGGTTTTAAAGGAGATCGGGATCATCGAGAGGGATATTGAGGAGGTCGAGAGGAAGTTGAAGGAGGTGCACAGCAAGTGTCCGACGTTTGAGGACGTCGAGAGGGCGGTGGGTTCGGCTTCTGATGGCGATTCGGCGGTTATCGCGATGAAGCAAGAGATGATGGATATTATCGATAACATTGGTTCGACGATGAGTGAAAAGCCGGGAAAGCCTGAGGCGATCGGAACCGCTAGCAGCAGCAGTAATAAAATGGGATTGTCGTCTTTGGCGATCCGCAGGCGCAGGATGCACTCGCATTTCGACGATTTCGTGCAGTGCTACTTCCAATCGCGCTCGAAAGACCTATATTTCGGGAAAGATGATAAAACCAAAGCGGCGGCCACAAGCACGCTAGCTCCGCACGACGATTCAACCAGCGGCTTGGACGAATTCAGAGAAGACTTGGTTAAATTCTCGAGATACAGCTCGTTGCGCCTGATTGCAACTTTGAACTACTCAAGTGACTTGTACAACAACTCAACAATCGTTTCGAGCATCGAGTTCGATAAGGATAACGAGTTTTTCGCCATTGCTGGAGTTACGAAGCGCATCAAGGTCTTCGATTATGGAGCCGTTGTTCGGGACAGCGTCGACATCCACTATCCCTGCATCGAGATGATCTCGAACTCCAAAATCTCCTGCGTTTCCTGGAACAGCTACCACAAGGGCACTTTGGCTTCGAGCGATTACGAAGGCTCGGTGACGATCTGGGACGCGTCGACGGGGCAGCGCACGAAAACCTTTCAGGAGCACGAAAAGCGCTGTTGGAGCGTCGATTTCAGTGATATGGACACTAAACTAATAGCATCCGGCTCTGATGATGCTAGGGTTAAACTGTACAACCTAGGCATCGATCATTCCATCGCGACTTTGGAAGCGCGCGCGAATATCTGCTGCGTGAAGTTCAACCCGAAAAGCTCGTACCATTTAGCGTTCGGCAGCGCCGATCATTGTGTTCACTATTACGATTTAAGAAACATGAAAGAGGCCCTGACTTTGTTCAAAGGCCACAAAAAAGCCGTTAGTTACGTGAAGTTTTTTAACAGCGAGGAAATCGTCTCCGCTTCCACCGACTCGCAGCTGAAAATGTGGAACGTCAACACACCCTACTGCCTGCGCTCGTTCGTCGGACACGTCAACGAGAAAAACTTCGTCGGTCTGGCGACCGACGGTGATTACGTCGCGTGCGGTTCGGAAAACAACGCGCTTTACGTTTACTACAAAGGCTTGACGAAAAAACTCTTCAGTTATAAATTCGAGCCGGCCAGGGGGGTCTTGGAGCAGGACCGGCGCGAGGACGACCCGAACGAGTTCGTGTCGGCGGTCTGTTGGAAGCAGAATTCGAATGTTATTTTAGCGGCCAACAGCCAGGGGACTATAAATGTTTTAGAGTTGGTTTAATCGGAACCAAAAGTGGCGGCCGGTGGCGGAGACACGCCGGTTGTCACTGAATTTGTTTGTTCCTTTTAGTTTAAGAAAAAAACGGATTTTAATCAATTTTTTCACGAGGTAATGAAAATATTGATGTGAATTATTTGCTAGTAGAGGATATTAGCCGGTTCAGGGCAAGGAAGTAGAGTTGGCTAAAGACTAGCGCGCACCCAGTGGGGTGGTTCGC
This sequence comes from Philonthus cognatus, assembly GCA_932526585.2. Classification (NCBI taxonomy): domain Eukaryota; kingdom Metazoa; phylum Arthropoda; class Insecta; order Coleoptera; family Staphylinidae; genus Philonthus; species Philonthus cognatus. The sequence goes on along the minus strand of OW052251.1, from coordinate 11,592,867 downwards.
CGGCTTGAGCTTGTAGTATTTCGATATATACAGAGAGTTTTATGTAACACCCAACTTTTTCATAACAAGAATTTTTCTTTGAAGTATCCATATGCATACGTTGCACATTTTCCGATGCTCGGTTTATTAAAAGAATTCAATTTGAAGCTTTAAGCGAGTGTTTTCCACTCCCAGGCTAAGCATGAAGTAAAATTTCGAGTTTAGAAAAGCCTGAAAATTTGGTTTGGTCGCGTAGCGCGGAGCGGCCAAACCAAATTTTCAGGCTTTTCTAAACTCGAAATTTTACTTCATGCGCCACCGGTACAAATCACTGATTCAATGTAAAGTTTAGCGGCGTGTTTTAAACTTCGTAATATGTCAGTGTTTAATACGCGTGGCGCATGAAGTAAAATTTCGAGTTTAGAAAAGCCTGAAAATTTGGTTTGGCCGCTCCGCGCTTCGCGCTACGCGACCAAACCAAATTTTCAGGCTTTTCTAAACTCGAAATTTTACTTCATGCTTAGCCTGGGAGTGGAAAACACTCGCTTAAAGCTTCAAATTAAATTCTTTTAATAACGCGAGCATCGAAAAATGTGCAACGTATGCATATGGATACGTAAAAGAAAAATACTCGTTATGAAAATGTTCGGTGTTACATAAAACTCTTTGTATGTATGAACCTCCCCTAAGACTGAGATGATTGCCCCCAAAAGAACCACAGTTGGTTAATGGCGCGCACCCAGTGGGGTGGTTTGTGGGCTTAAGCCGCCCAAGACTAACTAAATTGTAGTATTTCAATATATAAACATAGGTTTATATGTGTGAGCCTCCCCTAAGACCGAGATGAGTGCCCCCAAAACGACCACAGTTGGCGAGAGAGTGGCGCGCACCCAGGGGGGTGGTTTGCGGGCTTGAGCCCCCCCTTTTCTCTCTCTCCGATGGCTCTACAGACCACTATCGGTCTCTGGCCTCCCTTAACTTTTGCCTCCAAATTTCTCTGTTCATGGCCAATCTTTTCCAGTTTTTTGTACTGAGTACAGTAGAACCTCGTTATACCGGGATGGCTTTTGGCTATACCTAGCACGATATAAGGAAAACCCGGTATATCCAAATATATGTAATTTGTATAATAGTCACATACACACACGCGCATATACATATATATATATATATATATATATATATATATATATATATATATATGTATATACATATATATATACATATATATATATATATGTATATATATATGTATATATATATATATATATGTATATACATATATATATATATATATATATATATGTATATGTATATACATATATATATATATATATATATATATATATATATATATATATATATATATGTATATGTATATACATATATATAGTTATATATATATATATACATATATATATATATATATATATATATATATATATATATATATATATTCAAGGGACCCAGTATTTACTAATCCCCTTAACATAATAGGCTCAATGCTGGTATGTGCAGTAGCCACCTACATAACAAGACATACTATATAATACAATAATGACGCCGGAACGTTTTACCTAATCAGGGCGGTACGCAGTCAATTGTTAAAATTAACATCTTTAAAAAAAAGAAACCTGAAAAATAACCCCGATATATCCGAAACACGGTATTTCGAAGCCCGGTATAGCGAGGTTCTACTGTATTTCCTTAGCATCCTTGTCTATCTCGTCCTCCCATCTTGGCTTCGGTCTTCCCTTAGGTCTCACTCCTTGCATTCTTCTGTTAAGGAGCTGTCTCGGCAGCCTTTCTTCATTCATCCTAGCAGCATGTCCAGCCTATTGTAATTGTGTTTTAGATCTTGATGAGTTCTGACAGCATTGGTTCCTTGAAATAGTTGTATAGCTCGTGGTTGTATCTTGATCTCCATACATTATGTTCATGTGCTGGACCTAAAATCCTTCTTAGAATCTCCCTTTCGAAGACATCTATATTGCTTGCTAGCTTTTGGGTTATCGTCCATGTCTCACAGCCATAACTCATAATAGGTCTTACAATTGTTTTATATATTCGGATTTTGATGTTCCTATGGATGTCCTTAGATTTAAATATATGAGCTAGTGCATAGTAAGCCTTTGAGGCCCCCAAGACTAACTAAATTGTAGTATTTTAATATATACAAAATAGTTTACATGTGTGAGCTTCCCCTAAAACCGAAATGAGCCTTCCTAAAATGGCCAGAGACTGGCGCGCACTTAGGAGCCTTCCCAAAACTAGGTGAATTGTAGTATTCCGATATATATAAAGATAGGTCTATATGTGTGAGCCTCCTCTAAGACCGAGATAAGCCCCCAAAACGTGGGACCCCCCCTCCTAAAACCGAGATGAGCCTTTCCAAAATGGCCAGAGACTGGCGCGCACCCAGGAGGGTGGTTCGTGAGCTTGAGCCTCCCCAAAACTAACTAAATTGTAGTATTTCGATATATATAAACATAGGTTTATATGTGTGAGCCTCCCCTAAGACCGAGATAAGCCGTCCCAAAACGCGTAAGCCCAACCCCCTAAGACCAATTTCGGGGGTGCGCGCCTGGCCAGAGAGTCGTCTATGTTTTGAAACAGTGAGTCGACTCACAGCATTGTGCCAGATATATCAAAACATGTGTTCCGTAAGATTCGACTCTCAAAACAGTACAGCTCATTAAGTTGCATACATCACTGTTTCTATTTGATATGTATCCAACAGAGGCGCCTCGCGGCCTAACTTCAGGGTAGGCCACAGCGCCAAGGCACACAAAATTTGAGGTTGGGATCGCGCTTTATAAATACAAGGAATTGCACAACAAAGTCACCTTTCAATAACGGATACATATTACCTTGAGTCTATGACCTACCCTGAAGTTAGGCTGCGAGCCGTCGCTAGTATCTAACTTTCGGTTCTGACTCCTGACACAGTATGCATTATATCAGTTTAATTTAATTCATTTGACTCCAAACACATTGCATAAAGTAAATGCTGTGGTGCTGGGTCTAAAAGACTTAGATCCTATGCATAAACATAGGTTTATATGTGTGAGCCTCCTCTAAGTCACCTTTCAATAACGGATACATATTACCTTGGGTCTCTGACCTACCCTGAAGTTAGGCTGCGAACCACCGCTGGTATCCACCGCTGGAGTCAGAACTGAGACTCCTGACACAGTACGCATTATATCAGTTTAATTTAATTCATTTGACTCTAAACACATTGCATAAAGTAAATGAAGTTAGGCTGCGAGCCGCCGCTGCTATCTAACTCTCGGTTCTGACTCCTGACACAGTATGCATTATATCAGTTTAATTTAATTCATTTGACTCCAAACACATTGCATAAAGTAAATGCTGTGGTGCTGGGTCTAAAAGACTTAGATCCTATGCATAAACATAGGTTTATATGTGTGAGCCTCCTCTAAGTCACCTTTCAATAACGGATACATATTACCTTGGGTCTCTGACCTACCCTGAAGTTAGGCTGCGAACCACCGCTGGTATCCACCGCTGGAGTCAGAACTAAGACTCCTGACACAGTACGCATTATATCAGTTTAATTTAATTCATTTGACTCTAAACACATTGCATAAAGTAAATGAAGTTAGGCTGCGAGCCGCCGCTGCTATCTAACTCTCGGTTCTGACTCCTGACACAGTATGCATTATATCAGTTTCATTTAATTCATTTGACTCCAAACACATTGCATAAAGTAAATGCTGTGGTGCTGGGTCTAAAAGACTTAGATCTCATGACATATACAGGGGGTCTGTGCATGCATATGTCGTTTTATAGTTTTTTTTTTTATATAGATATATATAATAATAATATATATATAATAATATATATATATAAACATAGGTTTATATATATATGTGTGAGACTCCTCTAAGTCACCTTTCAATAACGGATACATATTACCTTGGGTCTCTGACCTACCCTGAAGTTAGGCTGCGAACCACCGCTGGTATCCAACTCTCAGTTCTGACTCCTGACACAGTACGCATTATATCAGAGTTTTATTTAATTCATTTGACTCCAAACACATTGCATAAAGTATATGCTGTGGTGCTGGGTGTAAAAGGCTTGGATCTCATGACATACAGGATGTCTGCATGCTTATGCCGTTTTATAGTTTTTTTTTTATATAAACGATGACCCTACCTGATGATATTTCATGATCCTTTCCTCCCCCGCCACACCAGATAACCCTCTATATCGTTATACTTAGCGACGTTAGGTCTAACTTAGTGATGGGATCACTCGAATGAGAAAAATCGATTCGTTCTATTATGAAAATAATCGTATATCTCGAGATATTCCAGAGATCGCTCGAATGGTTGCTCGAAAGATCACTCAAAAGATTGCTCGATCGCTGGAACGATTTGCTCAAGAGATCTCTCGAATGATTGCCCGAGAAATCTCTTGAATGATTGATCAGGAGATTACTTAAATAACTGAGAGATCGCACAATTGATCAATCAAATGGTTGCTCAAATGTCATGATCATTCGAAATATCACGCAAATTGAATTTGCTCACACTTTTAAAACATATATTGAATGAGAACAATCGATTCGTTCTAATATGAAAATAAACGTACAGCTCTAGATATTCCGGAGATCGCTCGAATGGTTGCTCGAGAGATCACTCAAAAGATTGCTCGATCGCTTGAATGATTTGCACAAGAAATCTCTCGAATGATTGCCCGAGAAATCTCTTGAATGATTGATCAGGAGATCACTTAAATAACTGTTTGAGAGATTGCACAATTGATCAAACAAATGGTTGCTCAAATGTCACGATCAAGCGAAATATTACGCAAATTGAATTTGCTTACACTTTTAAAACATATATTGAATGAGAAAAATCGATTCGTTCTTTTATGCAAATAATCATACAGCTCTAGATATTCCGGAGATCGCTCGAATGGTTTCTCGAGAGATCACTCAAAAGATTGCTCGATCGCTTGAATGATTTGCTCAAGAGATCTCTTGAATGATTGTCCAAGAAATCTCTTGAATAATTGCTCAGGAGATCACTTAAATAACTGTTTGAGACATCGCACAATTGATCAATCAAATGGTTACTCAAAAAAATCGATTCGGTCTATTATGAAAATAATCGTACAGCTCTAGATATTCTGGAGATCGCTCGAATGGTTGCTCAAGAGATCACTCAAAAGATTGCTCGATCGCTTGAGTGATTCGCTCAAGAGATCTCTTGAATGATTGTCCGAGAAATCTCTTGAATAATTGCTCTGGAAATAACCCAAATAACTGCTTGAGAGATCGCACGAATGATCAATCAAATGTTGCTCAAATGTCATGATCATTCGCAATATCACGCAAATTGAATTTGCTTACACTTCTAAAACATATATTTCTTTCTTAATTAAAGTAGTCTATAATACCGTGCGATTGTTTGAATGATGATTTAGAGCAGGTGGCATTTTTTTTGTGTGGATGCCCAGAATAGGTTAGGTTTGAATGGCAGCAGTTAGACCGCTCACTTAGGCTCAAAGGGCCCCTTGTGATACCATAAGGGCAAAAAGGAGTCAGATCTCCCCTATTTAAATGATAGAATAAATTTGAAGTTATGGTAAACTGTGTTAACGGTCAGTAGCGCCAATCTAATTTAAAATTCAAAGCCTACTCTAAATCATGTTTTAAATAATCGCATGGTACTTCATTGTTTTTATATCACTGACAAATTAGGATTTACAGAAATACAATGAAGTTTATCAATTATTTTCGTTGGGTAGAATATTATCTGAATTATCATTGGATTAATCATATGAACCAACATTCATTCGAGCAATCTTGCGAGGAATCTTTCGACCAATCTATCGATTTCTGGAGTGATCTCTTAAGAGAAATCTTTCGACCAAACTATCCAGTGATCTCTCGAGAAAACGAAAATCAGGTGATCTCTCGAGAACAATCTTGCGAGGAATCTTTCGAGTAATCTCTCGAGAAATCGAAAATCGAGTGATCTCTGGAGAAAACGAAAATCGGGTGATCTCTCGAGAGGAATCTTTCGACCAATCTATCGATTTCTCGAGTGATCACTTGAGAAATCGCAAATCGAGTGATCTCTCGAGAAAACGAAAATCGAGTGATCTCTCGAGAGGAATCTTTCGACCAATCTATCGATTTCTCGAGTGATCACTTGAGAAATCGCAAATCGAGTGATCTCTCGAGAAAACGAAAATCGAGTGATCTCTCGAGAGGAATCTTTCGACCAATCTATCGATTTCTCGAGTGATCTCTCGAGAAATCGAAAATCGAGTGATCTCTCGAGAAATCGAAAATCGAGTGATCTCTCGAGAAAACGAAAATCAGGTGATTACTTGAGAGCAATCTTGCGAGGAATCTTTTGACCAATCTATCAATCTCTCGAGAAATCGAAAATCGAGTGATCTCTCGAGAAAACGAAAATCGAGTGATCTCTCGAGAAGAATCTTGCGAGGAATCTTTCGACCAATCTATCGATTTCTCGAGTGATCACTTGAGAAATCGCAAATCGAGTGATCTCTCGAGAAAACGAAAATCGAGTGATCTCTCGAGAAGAATCTTTCGACCAATCTATCGATTTCTCGGGTGATCTCTCGAGAAATCGAAAATCGACTGATCTCTCGAGAAAACGAAAATCAGGTGATTACTTGAGAGCAATCTTGCTAGGAATCTTTCGACCAATCTATCAATCTCTCGAGAAATCGAGTGATCTCTCGAGAAAACGAAAATCGAGTGATCTCTCGAGAGGAATCTTTCGACCAAACTATCGATTTCTCGAAAAATCGAAAATCGTGTGATCTTTCGAGAAAACGAAAATCGTGTGATCTGTCGAGAGGAATCTTTCGACCAATATATCGGTTTCTCGAGTGATCTCTCGAGAAATCGAAAATCGAGTGATCTCTCGAGAAATTCTTAAACGATCTCTCGAGAAATCTTTCAAGTAATCATTCAAGTGATTTCTCGAGCAATTTTTTGAAAAATCTCTCGAGTAATCATTGGAGTGATTGTTCGATTATGAGTTTAATTCGAATCCTAATAATCGATTATTGATATCATTTGATTACGCCCATCACTAGTCAAACCGCAAAACTAAACTTACGTCATTCATTTGGAATATTTTAATACGATGAAAAGAATGCAAAACTCTACCCAAAGTATTACAAAAATGCAATAATAATCAAAAGATGATTTCTAAAGTCTACTCAGCACCAATATCAATTAATAAGGTATTCTACATTTTAGTTATATAATAAGTGTAAGCGAGTCGTGTGTCGATACACTGTTTCGACTCACGAGTCAGAATGATTCGTATGTTTCGAAACATTAAACTGAGTGATTCTGTCCAACTCTACAAGGAAGTATTTCTGGCCGAGAACCTGCTAATCTCCTCTACTTTTGCTGTAAATTTTTGTTGTTCTTCTTTTTATACCATGTACTTACATCGTTCAGTAACATCGAGTCGAATATCTTAAGCCTTTATACTAAGGCTGCGAGTTTTTAACTTAAGTACTTGAATATTCATTTGATAACATATTGAATTAATTTTAATATTCTAATAATTCACATATTTGAATAATCGAAAATTTTAAATATTTGAATAATCGAAAATTTCAAATATTTGAATTGAATATTTCAAATATTGAATATTCGATTTTAACTACTGAAGAAAATTGGAAACAAACAAACTAATTATTGTCCTGATCAGTTTTGTTAATTCTATTGTTTATTTTTTTCTAAGAATTCAGTGTTATTCAATGTTTTATTGGTTTTTTAACAAGGGTTTTCCACTCCCTGATTGAGCATGAAGTAAATATTTCGAGTTAAGAAAAGCCTGAAAATTTGGATAGGTCGCGAAGCGAATCCATCACAAGATTAAAATAAAATATTTCATTTTATTTTTGAAGTATTTGAATATTCAGAATACTTCAATTTTACAAATTCCCAGCCTCCATCAAAACATGTATCCTTATTTTATTTTAATCTTATGATGGATTGAGAATAACTAAGTGTGTTTTTGAACTTCATACTAAATCAGTGTTTTTTTATCGGTGGCGCATGAAGTAAAATTTCGAGTTTAGAAAAGCCTGAAATTTCACTTCATACTTAACCTGGGAGTGGAAAACCCTCGTTAGAAAACTAATAAAACATTTAATGACAACAGCGAATTTAAAAAAAAAACAAGAAAGTCAACGAAACTGATTATTTATTTATTTATTTAACGGTGGTCTACCATAGAATATTACATCAATATTACAATAAATAATACATTAAACTTTAGATAAAATATGAACAATAAATTATAAAAACACATACATTTAATAGGCAGTCATTTTGACCTTTTTACAAACAGCCTTAGAGCATTGCGAGCTGTTTGTAAAAACATCAAAATGACTGCCTATCGTAATCGCGTGTCTTAGCATTCGCGTGGCTGCAGAGTTCTGTGCGTAGTCCGTCTTCCTGAAGGGAACATAGAAAACTGCGCTTTCTCGAAACGATCGAGGTGGTACGCAGATCCCTAGAAGAGCGAGCTAGTCAGGGCAGTCTATAAGGCCATTAAAGAGTTTGTAGACTAAGATAACGTCTGCGTTGAGACGTCTTACATCAAGCGTCGCGGAATCAAGCGCAGAAAGAATTTCAGTATAGCTACCGGTTAGATTAAACTCAAATGAAATGAACATTATAAACGTTTCCTGTACTTGCTCTATCTTATGTTTGTCGACCGCCGTGTAAGCTGACCATACGCTCGAACAATACTCGAGGTGCGGACGAAGCAAAGAGTTGTAAAGGGTACTTAGGGTCCTAGTGTTACCGAATTCGCTTGCATTTCTTTTTACGAACCCTAGCATCTGGAAGGCTTTAGATGCTATATTAGATATATGCAAACTAAATGAGAGATTGGAAGTAAATGTAACACCTAAGTCTTTAATTGTAGTTATCCTAGCCAAAGATTTACCTAATATGGTATAATTATAGAGCAGGGGAGATTAGATTAGATTAGATATTCGTTCATTGGCCTGTACCACCGCGACCTTTGCAGATCTATTGTGGATCCCTATTATCCTAGACGACGTGCTCGAGCTTCGCCTCTTTGATTAGCCCTATTAACCCTGACAGTGAGACTTGGGTGTAGCTCTCTGCGCTTGATTTAGTGTTGCCCAGCTTTAGGTATCTAACCCGCGCTAGGGCCTCACATTGGCATAGGATGTAGAGAGGATCCTCCTCTTCTTCCTGGCAGAATCTACATATTGTATCCTCTTCCAGGCAGAGGAGAAAGTCTCCTAGAAAATCTAATAGCATGGCATTTTAAGAGGTTTAGTGCAAGGTTATTGTTTTCACACCACCTGCCGAATGATTGTAAATCTCTCTCAAGTAACAAGGCATCGCTCAAGGAACGGGTCTTTATAAAGATCTTCATGTAATCGGCAAATAATAAGCACTTAGCATGAGTGAAACACTTGGTGACATCGTTAATGAAAACATTGAAGAACACGGGACCAAGCTGTGATCCTTGAGGAACACCAGATGTTACCTGAATAGGGCTAGAAGTGCAGAAACCAATACGCACAAGTTGTACCCTATTTGATATATAAGAACGGATCCATTGCAGAAATAGACCGTGAATGCCAGTAAGCCGCAATTTATAAATTAATAGTTCATGGTCAACAGAATCGAAAGCTTTCAAAAAATCTATGAAAATAACTAGTTTGTGTTTTTTTCCCATTTTCTTTAACAAATCAGTACTGTCATTAAAGGTTCCAATAGCTTCTAACAAGTGTTTTCCACTCCCAGACTAAGCATGAAGTAAAATTTCGAGTTTAGAAAAGCCTGAAAATTTGGCTCGGGCGCGTAGCGGAGCGGAGCGACCGAGCCAAATTAGGCTTTTCTAAACTCGAAATTTTACTTCATGCGCCACCCGCATAAACACCAAACCAAATTTTCTGACTTTTCTAAACTCGAAATTTTACTTCATGCGCCACCGGTATAAACCACTGATTTAGTATGAAGTTCAAAAACACACTTATTTATTCTCAGTCCATCATAAGATTAAAATAAAATAAGGATACACGTTTTGATCTAGGCTGGGAATTTGTTTGTGTTTGTTTCCCATTTTCTTTAAGAAATCAGTATTCCCATTAAAGGTTCCAATAGCTTCTAACAAGTGTTTTCCACTCCCAGACTAAGCATGAAGTAAAATTTCGAGTTTAGAAAAGCCTGAAAATTTGGCTCGGGCGCGTAGCGAAGCGGAGCGGCCGAGCCAAATTAGGCTTTTCTAAACTCGAAATTTTACTTCATGCGCCACCCGCATAAACACTGATTTTAAGTGAAGTTTAAAATATACTATAAGGCGGGGAATTTTTCCAAATGAGAGTATTTAAACATTTGAATTATTGAAATATGTGAATAATTTAGTGATTAAAATATTCATATTTGAATATTCGACTACTTGAATTATTCGTATTCGAATCCCAGCCTTACCACATACCAAACTTTAACACTTTGGCTGCTGTATGAATCAAGGCCGTAGCCGGAAACAAATTCGGGGGGGGGGGGGATATAAACATTTCGGGGGAGGGGGTATAATAGCAACAATTTTGTTTTTAACTTTATTGAAGCTTTTACATAGAAATATTAGCATTATGAAAGTTTCGGGAGGAGGGATGAACCCCCATATCCCTCCCTGGCTACGGCCTTGGTATAAATCAAGTATCGTATGTTCAATAAAAAAGAACCTCTAGAGTGCCATGATTTTATCTTTTTTAAAATTTAAGTTGTCTACACGCTTTACGAATTGACATATAAAACGTCAAACATAATAATTATAATGTATAATTTCATAGTTGCCAACCTACAATATTTTCCATGGCACTCTAGACATTTTATTTTATTGAACATACTATATATTCATGTTTGAATATTCGACTACTTGAATTATTCGTATCCGGACTCCAGCCTTACCACATACCAAACTTTAACACTTTGGTTGCTGTATGAATCAAGGCCGTAGCCGGGAAAAAAAACATAATAAACATAATCTTTTATCTTTTTTAAAATTTAAGTTGGCTACACGCTTTACGAATTGACATATAAAACGTCAAACATAATAATTATAATGTATAATTTCATAGTTGCCAACCTACAATATTTTCCATGGCACTCTAGACATTTTATTTTATTAAACATACTATATATTCATGTTTGAATATTCGACTACTTGATTTATTCGTATCCGAACTCCAGCCTTACCACATACGAAACTTTAACACTTTGGTTGCTGTATGAATCAAGGCCGTAGCCGGGAAAAAAAACATAATAAACATAATCTTTTATCTTTTTTAAAATTTAAGTTGGCTACACGCTTTACGAATTGACATATAAAACGTCAAACCTAATAATTATAATGTATAATTTCATAGTTGCCAACCTACAATATTTTCCATGGCACTCTAGACATTTTATTTTATTGAACATACTATATATTCATGTTTGAATATTCGACTACTTGAATTATTCGTATCCGAACTCCAGCCTTACCACATACCAAACTTTAACACTTTGGTTGCTGTATGAATCAAGGCCGTAGCCGGGAATAAAAACTCGGGGGGGATAAAAACATTTCGGAGGAGGAGATTTAATAGTAAACATATTGTTTTTGACTTTAGGGGGCAGCTTTTACATAGAAATATTAACATTTTGAAACTTTCGGGGGTTTGAACCCCCATACCCCCCCCCCTAACTGCGGCCTTGGTATGAATCAAGTATGATTCATACTAAATCTCTATTTAGCGTGTATCATATCGTATGTTCAATAAAACAAAACCTCTAGAGTGCCATGATTTAATTTTCTTTTTAATTTAGGTTGGCTACAGGCTTTAGGAGTTGACATGTAAAATGTCAGACATGATAATTATAATATATAACTTCAGAGTTGCCAACCTTGCAATATTTTCCTTAGCACTCTAGAGGTTTTATTTTATTGAACATACGATACTTAAACATCACATAAAAAAAAACCTCTAGAGTGCCATGATTTAATTTTCTTTTTAATTTAGGTTGGCTACACGCTTTAGGAGTTGACATGTAAAATGTCAGACATGATAATTATAATATACAGGGTCCCGCAACAGTGCGTCGGGCTTTCCTAGCGCCTTTCCCGTGAAAAAAACAAAAAAATGTTTCGTACAAAAAGTTATTGATTTAAAAATCTTTATGGCGTAAAATTATTTTCAAACATACAGGGTGTCCCAATTTTGCGGTATAACAAAAATATTTTTTTTTTTTAATGGAACACCCTGTATTTATTCAACTTTTCTAATGACGTTTTTCAACCTCTACATTGTTATCCATTTAGTTTTTTATTATGTTACAGTGTTGCCAATTTACAATTTTTTTCTCCAAGTATCATGCATAAGCAAGCTCAACTTTAAAAAATCGTAGCGACCTCGTTTTTTGAAGGTAAGAATAACTTTTAGCAAATATCTCAGTGTAGTTAATAAGCAACGTGTTATTAATGAGCAATTTAAATTTAGTAATACAGGGTGTTCAGAGAAACATGCCGAACTTTGCAAATTTCAAAGCGGTATAACCCATTTTTTTTAAATAGAATGCTTCCTATTTTATGTCATTATTCGAAAGGTCTATTTCTTCTCTTCAATTTGATGGGGCATATCTTATGTCTAAACCCCACAGTTGTTGAGATATTCAATATTTTTCACAAAAGTATCCATTTAATTACATTTCTATGCACTCTAGTAGGCCATGCTGAGACGAAACAACTGTCAAAATGTAAGTAAAAGTCAATGTGAGATGAATAAATACAGATAATACTTCAAAATTATTAATACAAAAGAGAAACGATACTACAGTAAATGTTCAAAATGTTTTCCATTTTCATTTAGGCACAAATTAATTCGCCGCTGAAAAGACCTATTCACTCTTCCTAACATTTCAGGTGAAATACTTGCAAAAGCATTAACAATTCGTTGCTGCATATTCATTGGGGTTGTTTGTGCTTCCTTATAAACAATTTCTTTTACATATCCCCACAAGAAAAAATCAATTTTTGTTAGATCCGGAGATCTAGCAGGCCATCTAGTGGCTCCATTCCTGCCAATCCATTGGTTGGGGAAAATACCATCAAGAAATGTCCTCGCATCTCGCGAGAAGTGCGCAGGTGCCCCGTCTTGTTGAAACCACAGCCTGTTTCTTGTATGTTGAGGTATATGAGCTAATAACCCGGGTAATACATTTCGCATAAAGTGCAAATACATATGCCCATTTAGATGGCCTTCGAAGAAATGTGGACCTACCACATGGTTTCCAATAATTCCTCCCCAGACATTCAATGACCATCGATGCTGATGATCAATTTGTCTCATAACATGCGGATTTTCAGTTGAATAATAATGGAAATTGTGCCTGTTGACAGATCCGCTGTTATGGAACGTCGCCTCATCCGTGAATAAAACATACTGGAAAAACGCAGGATCCTCCTATATTTTTAGTCTTGCCCAGATACAAAATTCGGAACGAAACTGAAAATCAGTATTACTCAGTTCTTGATGTAACTGAATATGATATGCATGATATCGATTTTTCTTCAGAATGCGTTGTACTGACCTCTCGCTTATGCTGGTTGCTTCACACATGTCTTTTTGGCTCAAGTTGGGATGCTCAGTTGCTGTTAAGAGCACTGAAAATTGGTTTTCCTCATTGGTGATAGGTTTTGTTCTTTCTTGTTTTCTGTGATGTACACTTCCCGTTTCAATAAATCTATTGAGCAGGTTCCTAAAACTTTTCTCTTCCGGATGTCTTCTGTCGGGATAACGTGTCGCGTAAATTCTAGCCGCCAATAAACAATTTCTATCAGTCTCCCCTAATACAAAAATCATATGGACTAGTTCGTCTTTTTCGAAATTCATCGTAATTATATGCTGTCTACTTTTACCACGAAACGAAGAATCACTTTACAAATCACAAATTAACGTTTCGAATTTCGACATAATCAAATGTTACACTGACACTTACATTACATTTTGACAGTTGTTTCGTCGCAGCATGGCCTACTAAAGTGCATAGAAATGTAATTAAATGGATACTTTTGTGAAAAATATTGAATATCTCAACAACTATGGGGTTTAGACATAAGTAATGCCCCATCAAATTGAAGAGAAGAAAAAGACCTATCGAATAATGACATAAAATAGGGAGCATTCCATTTAAAAAAAATGGGTTATACCGCTTTGAAATTTGCAAAGTTTGGCATGTTTCTCTGAACACCCTGTACTATTAAATTTAAATTGCTCATTAATAAAACGTTGCTTATTAACCACACTGAGATATTTGCTAAAAGTTATTCTTACCTTCAAAAAACGAGGTGGCTACGATTTTTTAAAGTTGAGCTTGCTTATGCATGACACTTGAAGAAAAAAATTGTAAATTGGCAACACTGTAACATAATAAAAAACTAAATGGACAACAATGTAGAGGTTAAAAAATGTCATTAGAAAAGTTGAATAAATACTGGGTGTTCCATTAAAAAACACAAATATTTTTGTTATACTGCAAAATTGGGACACCCTGTATGTTTGAAAATAATTTTACGCCATAAATATTTTTAAATCAATAATTTTTTGTACGAAACATTTTTTTGTTTTTTTCACTGGAATGGCGCTAGGAAAGCCCGAAACACTATTGCAGGACCCTGTATATAACTTCAGAGTTGCCAACCTACAATATTTTCCATAGCACTCTAGAGGTTTTATTTTATTGAACATACGATACTTAAACATCACATGTTTTAAAATTGCTACAGCCAACGTGTTAACAATATTAAATGTTTTTAATTGGGCTTAAGATAACAAACTAACAGAAAACTAAAACAGATCCCAAAATACTGGATCTACAGTTCACAGATGAAGTACAGTTAACACAAACAGTTCGTACCCTCATTTTTGTTATATACTCATAGATTATTATTGTGTGTTAGGACAATCATCGATTTTATGAAGAGTAACTATTTCTTGTTTTAATGTTCAATTTTTATCTGAATTTTAAATACTTAATAAAGGTGTTCAATAGTCGAATCCATACGCACAAAAATGAAACTCATATAACAAGTAGAATCACATTGTTGACTAAATAGGATTTAAACGAAAAAAAAAGTTAAAACTAAACGATAGAATCGCTGTGTTCGGTGCTCGGTATCAATAATTAAACGCCAGTGTTTTTCATCGTGTGTGTATTTTTGGGCATCCCGCATTGTATAAAAAAACAAAAATACAAGATTGTATATTATATCTATATTCGTTTTTTTTTTTATTGACTAACCAGATCTGGTGATTTTTTTTATAATGTACGCACCGGTTGGATACTCTGGTTGTAATTCTGACTTTTGCTTTTAAATATATTATTAACTTGTTTCTCATTATTCACTTGGTAAAACATTTCTACTAAATATAGGTGTTTAATTGAATTCACTTGGTTTGTTTTACTAAAAATATTTTATTTCAACTAGTTTCGGCTTAATGCCATTTTCAAGAATGGCATTAAGCCGAAACTAGTTGAAATAAAATATTTTTAGTAAAACAAACCAAGTGAATTCAATTAAACACCTATATTTTGCTTTTAATATAAATTTGAGATCTGGTGATTTTTTTATAATGTACGCACCGGTTGGGTACTCTGGTTGTAATTCTGACTTTTGCTTTTAAAATAAATTTGAGGTTATGTTTTCCACATGGTTGCCATGTGCTTAATTGCCCTATGATAAAGATTAATAAGTGGCCCAACATTGGGCTCGTTCATCAGAGACAACAGTTGGAAGTTAACAGCCAACTGCTAAGGGGAATTTTCTGATGACCGGATTGCTAATCGTGAACGTATTTGTAGTTCTTGCAATCGTATAAAATAGTCCGTCTGAAGTGCCGTTCATTAGATACCAACATACATCACGAACAAATCTAAACATGATGAATTTTGAACATTTTGATGAACTGGCCCATTACTTTCGGCATTTTGCTACCACTTTTCTGTCAAATAATTAATCAATTGCAACAACATAGCAGTCATACAGAGAGTTTTATGTAACACCGAACATTTTCATAACGAGAATTTTTCTTTGAAGTATCCCTATGTATACGTTGCACATTTTCTGATGCTCGATTTTAAAAAAAAATTCAATATGAAGCTTTAAGCGAGTGTTTTCCACTCCCAGGCTAAGCATGAAGTAAAATTTCGAGTTTAGAAAAGCCTGAAAATTTGGTTTGGTCGCGTAGCGCGAAGCGCGGAGCGGCCAAACCAAATTTTCAGGCTTTTCTAAACTCGAAATTTTACTTCATGCGCCACCGGTACAAAACACTGACATATTACGAAGTTTAAAACACACCGCTAAACTTTACGTTGAATCAGTGTTTTGTACCGGTGGCGCATGAAGTAAAATTTCGAGTTTAGAAAAGCCTGAAAATTTGGTTTGGCCGCTCCGCGCTTCGCGCTACGCGACCAAACCAAATTTTCAGGCTTTTCTAAACTCGAAATTTTACTTCATGCTTAGCCTAGGAGTGGAAAACACTCGCTTAAAGCTTTAAATTAAATTCTTTTAATTAACTGAGCATTGAAAAATGTGCAAAGTATACATAATAGATACTTAAAAAAAAAAATCTCGTTATGAAAATGTTCGGTGTTACATAAAACTCTCTGTATATCAATGTCATTACATGACAAACAGTAAGGACACCCAAATTATCAAACAACCCAAGAAAAATAAATCCCAAATCTGGTTGGCCAATAAAAAAAAAACGAATATATATACCGGGTGTTTGATTAAGCGAAGTCACCTAGTTTATTACAAGGTAAAACACTGAGAAAAGTGGTAAAAACCTCATCTTGATATCTTTATTCTAACCGAAGATATTGTAGAAAATTTGGTATATTTGCCCATTTGCAACCGCTCGCCATATAAAAACATATTTTAAAATCTAGTAGCCGTATCTCGGAAACTATGCGGCGTAGGATGTTGGTATAAAAAATGTCATAATAAAAGTAGGGAAGAGAAAATGCTGGAAATAATTTATAAGTTCCAAACTCTGCCGCTAGAGGGCGTAACATATATCGCCAAATACAAAAACGGGTATCTTGCAAAAAAAAAATCAAATTAAGCAAGATTGAAATTATTCAAATCGTAATCTACGCTGAATTTGACTTAATTTTAACCATTCACTTGTTTCTTTATCTCTTATATTTGAAGTATTGGCGAACGAAAAAGTGTGGTTATTAAACTGCATGTAACTTTAGCTAGGATTAACCGAAATAAATAAAATTAGCCTCGTTTGATAAAGAATTAGAAGCACCTTAAAACACTTGTAACTCTCATTGACTTAAGTTCTTATAGTAAGCACCAGAGGGAGTTTTTGGAACAACAACGAAAAAGTGTGGTTATTAAACTTCATGTAACTTTAGCTAGGATTAACCGAAATAAATAAAATTAGCCTCGTTTGATTAAGAATTAGAAGCACCTTAAAACACTTGTAACTCTCATTGACTTAAGTTCTTATAGTAAGCACCAGAGGGAATTTTTGGAACAACAACGAAAAAGTGTGGTTATTAAACTGCATGTAACTTTAGCTAGGATTAACCGAAATTAATAAGATTAGTCTCGTTTCAGAGGGAATTATCAGCACTTTAAAACACTTGTAACTCTCATTGACTTAAGTTCTTATAGTAAGCTCCAGAGGGCGTTTTTCGAACAACATCAATATTTTTTAGATTTTCTCACAAAACTCAAACTGTGAGGTACAGATCTCTTAGGCTAGTTTATTACAAGGTTAAATACTGAGTAAAGTGGTGGAAACCTCATCTTAATATCTTTATTCTAATCGAAGATATAGTAAAAAGTTTGATATATTTGCCCATTTCCAACCACTGGTTTGGTTATTAAACTGCATGTAACTTTAGTTAGGATTAACCGAAATAAATTAAATGAGTCTCGTTTCATAGGGAATTAGAAGCACTTTAAAACACTTGTAACTCTCATTGACTTAAGTTCTTATAGTGAGCACCAGAGGGCGTTTTTGGATCAACATCCATATTTTCTAGATTTTCTCACAAAATTCAAACTGTGAGGTACAGATCTCTTAGGCTAGTTTATTACAAGGTTAAATACTGAGAAAATTGGTAGAAACCTCCTCTCTATATCCTCATTCTAACCGAAGATATAATAAAAAGTTTGATATATTTGCCCATTTCCAACCACTGGTTTGGTTATTAAACTGCATGTAACTTCAGTTAGGATTAACCGAAATTATTAAAATTAGTCTCGATTGATAAAGAATTGGAAGCACTTTAAAACACATTTTACTCTCGTTAAATTTAGTTCTTATAGTAAGCACCAGAGGGCGTTTTTGGAACAACATCCATATTTACTAGATTTTCTCAAAAAATTCAAATTGTAAGGTACAGATCTCTGGCTCTGGTTTATTATAGGGCGAAATAATGAGAATAATGGTGAAACCTCATCCTGATATCTTTATTCTAACCGAAGATATAGTAAAAAGTTTGATATATTTGCCCATTTCCAACCACTGGTTTGGTTATTAAACTGCATGTAACTTTAATTAGGATTAACCGAAATTATTAAAATTAGTCTCGATTGATAAAGAATTAGAAGCACTTTAAAACACATTTTACTCTCGTTAAATTTAGTTCTTATAGTAAGCATCAGAGGGCGTTTTTGGAACAACATCCATATTTACTAGATTTTCTCAAAAAAATCAAATTGTAAGTTACAGATCTCTGGCGCTGGTTTATTATAGGGACTAAGCCAGACTAAGCATTAAGTAAAATTTCGAGTTTAGAAAAGCCCCGCGTAGAAAATTTGTCGAGGGTCGCGCCAGCGACCCGAGACAAATTTTCACGGGGCTTTTCTAAACTCGAAATTTTACTTCATGCGCCACGCGTATAAAACAGTGAAATATTGTGAAGGTAGAAATACACTGATTTTTTTTATAGAGTTAAAAACTTCACACTGATTAGTGTTTCGTACGCGTGGCACATGAAGTAACATTTCAAGTTTAGAAAATAATGAGTTTGGACGCTACGGGTCTAAATCAAAACGCTCAGACTTTTCTAAACTCAAAATTTTACTCTATGCTCAAGCTAAGCTTTGAGGTTTTTTGGCGCCCAACCTGAGGCCAGGCTAACGCTGTGGCCCCTAGTTGGGCGCCATAAATCGCAAGCATCTAAATTTAAAACTTTTCACTGAATCAGCGTTTTGTAAGCGTGGTCGCGCTGCGCGACCCTCGACAAATTTTCTAAACTCAAAATTTTACTTCATGCGCCACGCGTATATAACAGTGAAATATTGTGAAGGTAGAAATACACTGATTTTTTTTTTATAGAGTAATAAGCGAAACATTTAAATAATAAAATATTTACCTTTTTCTTCATACATTTTCAAATCAGGTCAAATAATATAACATATCAAATTAACTTATTTAGTAATTTAATTAACAGAAAAATAATCATGTTGCGTGTATGCATCAATGGCGCTTAATGGGTTAATTAGGATTTTTTTTGCGAAAAACCTGTTTTTGTATTTAACAATAGATGTTGCGCCCTCTAGCGGCGGAGTTTGGAACTTATAAACTATTTCCAGCATATTCTCTTCGCCACTTTTATTATGACATTTTTCACCCCAATATCCTAGGCTGCATAGTTTCTGAGATACAACCGGTGGACACGCTTAATCAAACACCCGGTACATTATTTTTTTTTAGTGTGTCCAAGTCGTGACGTTTTTGCTCATTTTTATACTATATTTACATAATATTGTTACTAACGAGAATTTATTACTTCTTAAAAAAAATAATGTACTTTGCTCTCACCCAGCAGACCAAATTACTATATAAATTAATGACATTAATGCCATCTACTGCCCATTTGCTGAGTGGCGTTGTGTAAATTCTAATATATATATATATATATATATATATATATATGTATATGTATATATATATATATATATATATATATATGTATGTATATGTATATATATATATATATATATATATATGTATATATATATATATATATATATATATATATATACAAATCATCAATCAATCATGTTGGGTGTTGGGTAAATGGTAATGCGGTGAATAAATTAATATTTTAAATAAATTAAAATATCAAATTTTTGCAATCAGTTTGTGAAAATTGCAAAAGCTTTAGGTGTCGGTAGCGAACGTGTTAAAAACAAAAATTATGTAAATACAGTATGAAACGAAATAAAGTATTTATTACAGCAATATATGTGCCAATCCTAAGTGTCCACGTGTATTAACTGTAAAACCGCACATAGTTGCCATAACTTAAAGAAAAGTTTATCTATTCATACAAACATTTAGTGGTGAACTCTAATTTTTCGTGTAACGACAAAAAGTATATAAAATACTCGCCCTTATGTAACACATGAGGGGAGAGTAAAAAAAACAAACCCGTTGCAAATATATATGTATATATGTGTATAAAAAAAATATTAAAGAGAAAAAACTAAATTTTGAAAGTGATTATGTGACGCGCGCATAAAAGCTTTATTTATTGAAAAAAGAATACGAAATATTTTTAGATAGATTAAAATTATACGTGATTTATATTTTTGATTGTATTTAAATGAATAAAAAAATAACGTTTTGAATATTAAGATATATCTTGTACTGTGTATATTATATGAAAGTGCAGTTATTTTCAACTGTTTTTAAATTGGAGCTCGTTCCTTTCTGTTGTTCATCTATCTGATTATAGAAGTAGGTGTACTCGTACATTGTCGTTTGTAGATACTATTAGCAATAAATTTCCCTTTAAAAATAAATTATTTGTATTCTTTTATTTTTGTAATAATTTTAGAGAGACTTACTTTATTCTTTCATATTTCTTAAATTTATCTCTCTTAGAAAAACTGCTTTTTTCCTATAAAATTGTTGGGGTTTTATTTTTTTTTTCTGTTTTTTTCCTGTGGGGGCCGTCTTCCTTTCGGATCCGGGTGCACTGCAGCCTAGGTGACTTATTGTACTGCCCCAATATTATTACACTCACGCAACTATTCCGAACTCGATGCCCTGCACTAGCTTGTGCAGGTCCTTCAGAGGTTGCGCGTGGAAATCATTTGGTCCATTTGTCTGTTCCCAAATATGAGCCGTCTTTTGCTCTCCAGCGCATTGCACCTGCACAGAACGTGCATAGCTGTTTCCGGTGCCGTATTACAGAGCACCGGAAACAGCTATGCATGTTCTGTGCAGGTGCAATGCGCTGGAGAGCAAAAGACGGCTCATATTTGGGAACAGACAAATGGAACCAAATGTTTTATTATTTTAATTGTTTTTTCATTCGCAATAATTGTTTGTTTTTTTTTTCCAGAGTGGGTGAAATCGGAGAGGGGAAACATTTTACCTTTTGGGGTCTGGATTCGGAGTTTAAGGGTGTCGCTGTTGTCGGTTTGGGGAAGAAAAATAGGGGTTATGATGAGATCGAGAGAATACAGCAGGATCGGGAGGCGGTACGGGTTGCCGCTGCAGGTGAATTATATTATGTTATATTCAGCGGCGGCTCGTAGCCTAACTTCAGATTAGACCAAAGACCCAAGGTAATATGTATTCGTTATTGAAAGGTGACTTTGTTGTGCAATTCCTTGTAAATACAAGGAATTGCACAACAAATTCACCTTTCAATAACGGATACATATTACCTTGGGTCTCTGGCCATTCCTGAAAATAGCACGATCCCAACCTCACGATCCCAACGCACGATCCCAACCTCAAATTTTGTCTTCCTTGGCGCTGTGGCCGACCCTGAAGTTAGGCTGCGAGCCGTCGCTGGTTATATTACTATTTACTTTTACAATCCTGAACTATTTAATTAATAATAATCATTCATTGTTAGTCATTTAATAATTGTTAGTCATTTAATAATCTTTTGCCAGATTTGCTAGAAAAATCAGTGTATGCTTAACAAAGCATTTTGTGATGAACACAATAATATCAATCTAAGAAAGATTAGACTAGACTGGAAAAATACAACAGTTATAAGTGTAACTATTCAAAATTTCAGTGGGATGTAAAGCCTTACAATCACTTAACATCAAAGACATAGCAGTGGAACCAATGTGTGATGCTGAGGCAGCCGCAGAGGGCAGCACTCTAGCCCTGTGGAAATTCCAGGAATACAAAACGAAGAGGAAAGAACCTCCAACATTAACCATCTACTCGAAATGCGCTGATGATGAAGTCTGCATGTGGAAAAACGGTGTGATTAAAGCCAACGCTCAGAACATAGCCCGCCGATTAGCCGACACACCAGGAAATTTGATGACACCGACTATTTTTTCCGAAAACGTTCAAGAGATTTTTAAAGGATTAAACGTGGATGTTAAGGTTTATGACAAGAAATGGGCGGAGGGAAAAAATATGGGCTCGTTTTTATCAGTTAGCAGAGGATCTATCGAGCCACCAAAGTTTATCGAATTAACATATAATAATGGCTGTGGAAATGATTCACCCTTTGTTTTCGTGGGAAAGGGGGTGACTTTCGATGCGGGTGGAATTAGTTTGAAGCCCCCGGCTCAAATGGACGAGATGCGGGCTGATATGGGCGGAGCTGCTTGCGTCGTCGGTTCATTACAAGCGATCGCCTCTTTAAAATTGGAAACCAACTTAAAAGCGTTAATCCCATTAACAGAAAACCTTCCATCTGGTTCCGCTACAAAACCAGGCGATGTTATAAAAGCGATGAACGGAAAAAGCATCTGCGTCGACAACACCGATGCTGAAGGCAGGTTAATTCTTGCAGACGCCTTGTGTTATTCGGGTGAATTCAAACCGAAATGGGTTTTAGACATAGCCACGTTAACAGGCGCTATCCGAATAGCCTTAGGCAATTCCTCAACAGGAGTTTTCACGAACTCGAATGAGTTATTCAAAATATTGGAAAAATCCGGTGCTTCTACAGGAGACAGGGTCTGGCAATTACCTCTGTGGAAACATTACACGAAACAAGTGACGGATTATCCAGCATTCGATTTAAATAACGTCGGTAAGGGAAAAGGGGGAGGTTCTTGCACGGCGGCCGCTTTTCTGAAAGAGTTTGTGCCCGAGAAGACAGATTGGTTGCATTTAGATATTGCGGGGGTGATGGGGCCCAGCGACGCAGCTGTTTATTTATCAGGAATGACCGGCAGGCCAACCAGGACTTTGGTTGAGTTTATTGAGAGGCAGAAGTTGAGTTGAGTTTTGTTTTAGGTTTTAGTGTTATTAATAAATATTTTTACTAGAAATGTTCTTGTTTTTACATAATTTTTTAAACAAGAATTTGTAACAATTTAAAAGTTCCTGTGTAAAAAAATTCTTACAATTTTATTTATTTCAAAAATAATTTTAAGCATCCAATAGTTCATATCTATAAAAGCGAATTCTTCGAAAATTGTTTTGAAGCCAGCATAACCTCCAAATGAATCCAATGCGACATGACGTCTATTGCGAGCACAGTGGCGCATGCTCGCAAATGGCGTCATGTCAGGAGGTTATGCTGGCTTCAAAACAATTTTCGAAGAATTCGCTTTTATAGATATAAAATATTCGATGCAAAACAATTTTATACACATCGCCTTTTCGCACTATTGACTAATAGGTTATGTTCAAGGACGGTCGTAAGAAGGATCGAATAGTTCATATCTATAAAAGCGAATTCTTCGAAAATTGTTTTGAAGCCAGCATAACCTCCAAATGAATCCAATGCGACATGACGTCTATTGCGAGCACAGTGGCGCATGCGCGCAAATGGCGTCATGTCAGGAGGTTATGCTGGCTTCAAAACAATTTTCGAAGAATTCGCTTTTATAGATATAAAATATTCGATGCAAAACAATTTTATACACATCGCCTTTTCGCACTATTGAATAATAAGTTATGTTCAAGGACGGTCGAGTATACGGTAAGAAGGATCGACAGAATCGAAGATTTTAGAGTGGGAGGTTGAGATCGCTTACGTCACAAATGTGCGCTGAATTTAAATGTGGCTACTTCGTGGTAAACTTTAGGTAAACATGCATAAGCTGTAAATTTCCTGACATTCGTTGATTTTTAAGAGTTCAATTTAAAGCTTTAAACGAGTATTGTCCACTCCCAGACTAAGCATGAAGTAAAATTTCGAGTTTAGAAAAGCCCCGTGAAAATTTGTCGAGGGTCGCGCAGCGACCCGAGACAAATTTTCTGGGCTTTTCTAAACTCGAAATTTTACTTCATTCGCCACGCGTATAAAACAGATTTTAAGCGAAGTTCGAATATACATAAATTTCACAATATTTTAGTGATTTATACGCGTGGCGCATGAAGTAAAATTTCGAGTTTAGAAAAGCCCAGAAAATTTGTCTCGGGTCGCTGCGCGACCCTCGACAAATTTTCACGGGGCTTTTCTAAACTCGAAATTTTACTTCATGCTTAGTCTGGGAGTGGAAATCACTTGTTTAAAGCTTTAAAATGAATTTTAAAAAAAAGCAGGGAATATCTCAAGATTTACAAAAAATAGGCTGAATTTGGAATACATACATTTTAAAGAAAAACTCTCTGTATAATGTAAATACATATTTAAGGGCCTTTTCCACTTTTTGACCTTGGCGAAATTGAGTCAGCTCTCCCTGGCGGATTATTTTGTGCATTATTTCGACTGAATTTTACATTTTAACTTGTACATCACGCTATATTTCACTGAAACCGGTTGGTCGATACTTAACACTAACACAAAGTCTTGTTTTTAACACAAAATTGTAGTCGGGGATGGACTCTTCGTGGGGTTGGAAATTATGGGGACTGCATTTGTTTAAAACTTTAATAATTGCTAACAACAATTTCACATAACGTAACGTAACCTTCTCGTCTTCTAATAATTCTCTATGATTCAATAACCTGAAGATAGCTCTTCTAGAATCTCATAAGCCTAGCCAACATGAAATACATTTCCTTTCCGCGGCGTTAGATGGCGCGCACAAGCGTGTAATTCAAAAATATCGCTTACAAAATATTAAAAATCTATCTATTAAAGTACAGCGAAACCTAACCTAACCTAAGAAATGTTATAATAGATTCAAAAACGTAACCAAATCAACGTCATTGATCTCTCTCGCACGAACTATGGCCAGCTGGAAAAGGGGTAGGGTAAAACATGGAAAGATACAATTCTGTCATACCTTGTAACACATATACAAAATATTAAAAATCTATCTATTAAAGTACAGCGAAACCTAACCTAACCTAAGAAATGTTATAATAGACTCAAAAACGTAACCAAATCAACATCATTGATCTCTCTCGCACGAACTATGGCCAGCTGGAAAAGGGGTAGGGGAAAACATGGAAAGATACAATTCTGTCATAGCTTGTAACACATATGTGTTCATATGTGTTACACCCATCGACGTACCTTGAGTTATGTTGGCCTCAAAACAATTTTCGAAGTGTCCATATTTATAAGTAGAAACTATTCGATGAATCACGCTTTTATAAACGAAAACTGTTAGTAACAAAACAAAAATCCGCTCTTTATAAACATCGATATTTCGTGCTTATGAAAAATTGCCAACGCCTCGGCTGTAGTTTTTTAACTTTTTATTTCAACAAAATCGACGCTCGACGAGAAAATGGTGTCGGTGTTTGCGGAAAAAGAATATCCGATTAATATCTGCGAGAGTCTCGCCTAGTGAACCCCGCAATGCTATTAAAACAGTACACGCTGAAAAGTGAGATATTTTCCTGTTGAAAAAAGGTGCCCTCAAAAGCTTTACCAATGAAAGAGGCATCACCACCAGTCTCCGCCATGGCCACCCCGACCAACAGCAGCGGAAACTTAGTGGATGAATTCGAAGAGGCCTTTCAGGTAAATACAAAACAAAATTCGAATTCTTCCTTTCAGCTAAAATTAACATTTTGATCTACAGCATTGTTTAAACGTGTTGACAAAAGAGGAAGCCGTGCCGACTAGCGATAAGGATGAAATCAGGGTGGAAGTCGAGCAGACAACGCTACGCTTCATCGACCTGGCCAGGCAGATGGAAGCCTTCTTCCTGCAGAAGCGCTTCCTCCTGTCCGCCCTGAAACCCGAGATGATCGTCAAGGAAGACATAAACGAGCTGCGATTGGAACTGGCCAGAAAGGACGAGCTGCTGAAGCGCCACTACGAAAAAATAGCCGTCTGGCAGAACCTCCTGACGGATCTGCAGAGCTACGCGAAAAGCCCGGCGGCGCAGGGCGCCTCGACACCGGGGCTGACCATCAGCAGCGGATCGGTCCCGCAGAGCCCGATGGGCGGGCCGATTCCCGGCAATCAGACGCCGAACTCGATGGTCGGCATGCCGAACCAAATGCAGCAACAGCAAATCCAGCAGCAGATACAGCTGCAACAGCAGCAAATGCAGCAGATTCAGCAGCAGCAGATGCAACAAATGCAGCAGATGCAGGTAGATCGACGTTAAAATTTTACACGTTTATGCAAAATAATTTGAGTTTATTTATTAAACAAGCAAAAAATACTCCGAGAGATTTTTGGAACTGATTAAATTAAATAAATTAAAATCGAGGATAATAATATAATATGCAAAAGGATAATCTACTGGCCTAACTAAAAAAAATATATATATAATTTCCCTTATAATCAAGGGAAAATAAAAAAACAGATGGATAATCTACTGGCCTAATTAAAACAACAAAATAACCACAATTTCGAGAATGTGGTGAATTTTTTATACTAATATAATATATAGATACATATATGATTTTTTTTAATTATTGTACCGGAAGTGATATTGATCTATACCAAACTTTACTAACTCGTAGTTTTATATTCCTACTTATTCACACAAACACGAGTCATTTTCGCCACTCATACTTTACATTTAAGCTCTACTTAAATTTTAAGATCGTACGACTTTTTCAATATAAATTTATCTTCAGTTTTACTACATTCAAGGACTCAAATTGATTACACACTCATTAAAAAAAGTCATGATTTTATGATCTAACGTACAATAAGTTGAGTTGGATATGACTTACTGTCAATGTCTCGATGCAAAAGTGACAATTATTTATTCCCAACTAAGATCTTATATCATATGTTCAATAAAAAAAACCTCCAGAGTGCCATGGAACATATTGTAGGTTGGCAACTCTAAAATTATATATTATAAATATTATGTCTGACATTTTATACGTCAATTTCTAAAGCGTGTAGCCAACCTAAATTAATAAAAAGATAAAACCATGGCACTCTAAAGGTTTTTTTTTTATTGAACATACCATATTTGATATTATTGTAAAAGTTACAATACAATATTTCCTAATCTTTTGTGATTATAATCAAATAATTTCGGAAGCTAAATAGAGTCAACGTAAGATTTATAATTAGAGCTTGAATTTCAAGTGAAAATGATGTGGAAATGTCCGATAGTTTTTTAGTTTCTGTTCTCTGGATTTATTTATTTCCTCAGGGCTTTTTTGCAAATGCAATAAAAAAAAATTGAAAATTAAAGAAAGGAAAAATTGACGATGTGATAACGAAATTTTTAGTGATTATCGCACTAGTTGATGAATGCATTATTTATTTTATTGTTTTATGCATTGGAATAAGAAAACTTGTGCTAATTCAAAAATAATCCGAATCATATGATGCTACCTTATCTATAATCATATTAAGTTGCATTATTAAGCACATTATAACAAGAATCTAGATATTTTTGCAAACAAAAGAATAATGGATAATTAATTATAATCTGATTGAAATGACTTTATTATAAACTTAATAATTTTAAGCTACTTTTATTTAATTTCCTATTGAAATAAAAGTCGGTTATAAAATGGCAAAATTGTCTGATGTATAAATTAGATAGAAACATTTGTTTCATATTTATTATTCCAATTTAATAATTTTCATGAACAAAACTTTTGAACAATTTCAATCTAAACACAATCTATTAAATTAGATTGAATTCAACAGGAACTGGTAGCTGATTCTATTTATTATTGAATTGGTACGCAGCCGCTTTTATTTAATGAAATTAATGCCCGGTTTCACCAACGACAATTTTTTATTTGTCGAATAAAAGACACACTTTGTTTAATCGAAGTTTAAATAATTCTTATTAATTAATTGTGTTAGTATATATTTAACTATTATAAATAATGATGTTTATTTGATTCGACAAATAACTATTATTGGATTTATTTGAAGTGGGTGAAACTAGGCATGAATCAGACTTGTCCTAGTTGCCAATACTTGTAGTATATTTTGAATATGTTTGAAAAAAAAGTGTTTTTGCTCAATTGTGCCTTTTAAAATGTATACTAAAGCTGTTAATAATTAGGATATTGTATAGAGTTCATCCTTTCCATTGTTATTGACCGATTTGAAAGAAGATGTAAAAATCGATATAAATTGTTTTTCTTTTTTTCTTTATTTAAAAATAAATACTATCAAGAGTGATAACAATGAGTTTTATTTCAATACATTGGTCTTTTGAACTCTCACACAATATTCCAAGAGTTAACAGTGGGGGTATTTTTGAAAAAAAAAATCGGGAATTTTCTTAGGTACCCCCGGGGATGAACAGCGGAGGCGGCGTCGGGCCCGGGATGGTCTCACCACAGCAGGCGATGTTCATGCAACAGCAAGGCATGGGCGGGCCCAGGGGGCCCTTTGCTCAGCAGGGCCCCGGCGGGGTGCTCCAGGGCCCTTTAGCCTATCTGGAAAAGACCACTAGTAATATAGGTAGGATCGGTTTTGGGTGGAATTTCGGGTTTACGGTTGTAAATTAGATTTGGTTGCAGGAATGACGGATGGACGGAGGTGACGAGGACGTGGGAGGGGGCGTGGCCGTGGAAGAGGCCGAGGTAGAGGACGTGGCCGCGGAGCCCTACCGGAATACGTGTCCCCATAGTCCCCCTCCCGTCCGTACCTGGGGACCACCTTACATCTGCGGCGCATTATTATATATATAAAAAAAAAAACTACTCTACACACACTTTGTACTTAACATAATTTAAAGTACAGTATTAAAAAAAGCAACCGAAGGAAGAAATACTATTGTAATTAATTAGGGATTTTATTATTGCATAACACATGTGTATATATCAATTTATTTTCTTAACTTTCCCCCCCAAGTATACAATACAGAAAGGGGAAAGTAATGGGTGTTCGAAAATTGGTACACTTGGAGTAGGCTGAGTTAACACAGTATGTTTTTACTTACACGCAAACGTCAAAATAAATTAAGGTTATGGGTGCTCAATTAAATCCCAGCCTACTTCAATTCTCGAACACCCTTTTATATTTTATTTACTGACAAAATTTTAAATTGTCGAAAATTTGGGTCGCACTTAAAAGCAAAAAAATAACAAACTACCAAGGAAATGTATTGGAATTGAATGACTTAACTATTTTAAGCAATTTTTAAGAAAAAATCTCTCAATGTTGTAAAAGTGATTTTTATACGAGACGTTTGTTTCACTTATTTGTTTTGTCTGTTATGTTTATCAATGTGTAACGTTACCGAATTTCAAAATTGTGATAAAGTAAATATAATTATTACGTAACATATATATATAAAATACAGATTAATAATCTTTCGTTTTTATCTCCATCCTTTGCTTTTATAATTGTTTGTTTTAAAAGTGGAAATCATTAATAAATGCAAATTTTTTACTTTGAGAAAGAAAGTGAGTATGTAAACTTAATAACTGTATGTTTTTGAGTTTACGTGAAGTGGTTATTACACTAAAAACGGCTGTTATTCTTAACTCAATTCTAGGCGATCGTGAAAAGAAAAAAGTTGTTCTAAATATTTGCATGCAGGTTTCTATAATTGTATACAGAAAACTGTATTGAAAGTCGGTAATGATGTTTTCTTTAATTATTGCAGAAAACTAATTTGTAGCATTAAAGGAAACTGTAATGTATTTGCATGCAGGTTTCTATAATTGTATACAGAAAACTGTATTGAAAGTCGGTAATGATGTTTTCTTTAATTATTGCAGAAAACTAATTTGTAGCATTAAAGGAAACTGTAATGTATTTGCATGCAGGTTTCTATAATTGTATACAGAAAACTGTATTGAAAGTCGGTAATGATGTTTTCTTTAATTATTGCAGAAAACTAATTTGTGGCATTAAAGGAAACTGTAATGTTGATTTTTTAACAATTGGTACCTCTGATTTATGAACGCTTTTGACAGCGCCTTTGTCAAAAACATCTGTGAGTAGTGAAAGGTCATTGACAAATATAAAGCGATTTGCGTTGGATTTAATAATAATCGGCGGTGAAAAAGCGAGTGTTCGCCGCGTGAAAACACCGCACCACCGGCCAAAATGAGCTTCTTGTTGTGAGTATCTCACCAGCACAAAAATTCCTTTGAATCCTCGCTCTCCCAGTGGTTAAAAATAGACCTGCTTATGAACAACATTGTTTTTGTCCCTCAAACAGCGGAGGCCGCTCTTCCAAGACCTTCAAGCCAAAGAAAAACATCCCCGAGGGGACTCACCAGTATGAGCTGATGAAACATGCGGCCGCTACGCTCGGCTCGGGGAATTTACGGTTGGCCGTGATGCTGCCGGAGGGTGAGGATCTCAACGAATGGGTCGCTGTTAATAGTAAGTCGGAAACTGATATAATTTTATGATGGTTTTTAACTTAATATTATTTTTAGCTGTTGATTTTTTTAATCAAATAAACATGCTGTACGGAACGATAACGGAGTTTTGCACGGAGGAGAGCTGTTCGATCATGTCGGCCGGGCCTAAATACGAATACCACTGGGCCGACGGGCATACAGTCAAGAAACCGATAAAGTGCTCCGCACCGAAATACATCGACTATTTAATGACCTGGGTGCAGGATCAGCTGGACGACGAAACGCTTTTCCCCTCAAAAATAGGTGAGTGAAAATGAATTATTCTTTCAACATTCACTCAGGATAACATTAAATCAATACCGTTTAATGTATTTCAGTTTGTACCCGGCAATGTTGATAAGCTTGTAATCAAAAACAGGAAGTGTTCTCTTATCATTAAAAAAGTAAACCTGCTTGTATTTATCACTGGGCTAATTAATATTACTCCTGTTTTGTGGGAAAATAAATTTGGTTGAATTGCAGGTGTGCCGTTTCCGAAGAATTTCCTGTCGATCGCAAAAACAATACTAAAACGGCTGTTCCGTGTTTATGCGCACATCTACCACCAGCACTTCACCGAGGTCGTTCAGCTGGGTGAAGAAGCCCATCTCAACACCTCTTTTAAACACTTTATATTCTTCGTGCAGGTAACTTTCCTAAACATATTTAAAAAATACAATCTTGCGTTTATAATTTCATTTGTTTGCAATTGATCAATTGATTAGGTATTCTAATGTTTCAATTGTTATTATTAAGGCTCGGATTGTATTACAAATGCGTATTTGTTTTACGAGGTATATCAACAAAATTGTAAATTGTTTTTGCGAATCTAACGTTTGGCTTATTTTAATCAAACAACATTAGATATGCATAGAAAACTTATAATTTTGTTGATATACCTCTTAACCCATTAACGGCCGAGCAATTATAGAGATAACTCTAAAAGTTGATTTTAGCTAAAATTCTGCACTTCTTTTTATGATATCTATGAATGACTTATTATATTTGTTGGATAAAATCGCTAAGCTCTGGCGAGCCTTTTTATATTGTTTATATTTAGTTGAATGTCATAAGTGATTTTGTAAAAAGTTGTTCTGTCAACATACTAGAACGGAGAGAAATAAACACATTTATCATAATCCATTCTACTTATTAAAGTCTACGGGAATACCTTTCAATAGGTTATGGGCCCAGAATAACGTTAAATAAGAGAAGTGAAGGATTGATTTGATTTATTCGTGGAACAAGAATAAATAACGTGTATTAAGGAAAATTATCGCTTGAAGGAAAAAGAGATGAACTTTTGATTGTTGACTCATCTAACACTTGGTGAAACATCTTTACACTTTTTATATAAGGTTGATAGAATAAAACACTTGGTTTTTGTTTCACAAATTCATGAATTTGTGAAACAAAAACCAAGTGTTTTATTCTATCAACCTTATATAAAAAGAAAAAGAGATGGCTTCTTCAAACAGTGTGAGGATTGAACTCTTAAACAAGGATAATTATGATACATGGAAGATTCAAATGGAAGCTCTCCTGATAAAGAATGATGCTTGGTCATACGTCATCGGAGTAAAACGGAAGCCCGATCTCGTCGCTGGTGATAGTGCGTCGGCTGAAGAAATCGCAAGATGGGAAACAGAAGATCGAAAAGCAAAATCGGACGTGATTTTGTCGATAAACCCAACCGAGCTTAAGCAGATCAAGAACTGCGTTACATCAAACGAGGTATGGAAAAAATTAAAAAATATCTACCAATCTCGTGGACCAGCCAGAAAGGCAACGCTGTTGAAAAGATTAACTTTGCATCGGATGGAGGATAACGAAGAGATTGGTGATCATCTTCGGAAATTTTTCGACACGCTAGATAAATTGAGTGAAATGGATATCGAGGTAAATCCAGATCTGTTAACAATCATGTTATTGTATAGTCTTCCTCCAAGTTTTGAAAATTTCCGATGTGCAATCGAGTCGCGCGATGACTTACCGACACCGGAAGCCCTGAGGGTAAAGATCGTGGAAGAGGCTGAAGCACGAAAGAATGACACTCGAATAACCTCATCGGACGCGATGTTCGTGAAGAAGAAATTCGATAAACGGCGGAATTCAAACTCCAAAAACGGTGGATCGAACGAAAAACAAAAACAGTTTTTCAATTTTAAGTGTCATCGCTGCGGAAGGAAAGGACACAAGGCTGCGGATTGCAATAGTGCGAGTTCAGCAAAAACCGTGAGTTTCTACGCCATGGGAGAACACTCTGAGCAAGTTTTTAAATCAAAATCGACACATCTCGACAAAAATTGGTGTCTCGACAGTGGCTGCACGTCACACTTATGTAAAAATGAAGGAAATTTTGTGACGATATCTGAAACGAGAAATCAGAAGTTGAATTTAGCTAGCAACGCTTCAACGGAAATAAAGTCTCGAGGAAAAGTTTGTATTGCAAGCGAATTCAAAGGGAAATCAAAGAAAGTTGATCTTCAGGATGTTTTCTACGTGCCAGATCTCCGCACAAACTTATTATCCGTTGGAAAAATCACTGATCGAGGATTCGAAGTATCTTTCAAAAGGAATAACGCCTCGATTATCGATAAACATGGCAACGCAGTGCTACAAGCAAAGCGAATCGACGGATTATATTTCATAAAAGAAACTGAAGATGTCTGTCATGCGTTAGAATCGACGTTTAATGCAACTACTGATATGTTATGATGGAAGCCAGACAGGCAGCCTACAGACTGCACATAAATGGACACACTTTAAATGTAGGGTCATCTAGACCGGAAACATTTAAAGTGCTACAAGAAGAAGAAATCCTAAAAATGAGGTCCGATTTCACTAAAATCGTACACCCATCCCGCAGATTCAAAATAATCATACCACAGCGGAGTGAATGGACAAATGGAACATACCCGGGAACGAGTAAAGGAACCATCTGGTACACAGACGGGTCCAAAAACACAAAAGGAACCGGGGCTGGTATCTATGGAGGCTGTAACCGGAGCAAACAATTCACGGTTGCTCTGGGGAAACATGCCTCCATCTTCCAGGCTGAAGTGGCCGCCATTGACTGGTGTGCCCACCACATAATGGAGTCGGGACTCAACAAAGGACCAATTACCATTATGTCGGACAGCCAGGCAGCCCTAAAAGCGCTAGCCTCGCCGATAGTTCAGTCCAGACTGGTTATAGACTGCATAAACAGGCTGGACGCACTGGCGACAACAACAAAAACACAGCTAGTATGGATACCCAAGGACCAAGGAATTATTGGACACTTGGGGGCCGACTTGCTGGCCAAACAAGGGGCAACAGGTGAATTTATAGGACCTGAACCCGCTTTCGGAATACCACATGAAACCGGAAAGGAAATAATCCGACGCAAGTTAGCAGAGGAGCATACAAAGTCATGGCACAACCAAATGGGAATGAGGCACACGAGACTCTTCCTAGATGGCCCGGTACCTGATAGCGCATTAGCGCTGTCAGGACTGAGCAGAATGAAACTAAGGAAAATCACAGGACTAGTTACTGGGCACTGTGACCTGAATAAGCACAAACATAGGATGGGTCTTGAGAAAAGCCCCCTATGCCGTGGGTGCTTGGAAGAAGAGGAAACTCCCCAACACCTACTGTGCACATGCGAAGCCTATAAACGGCAACGCACGGAGCAACTCGGGAAGCCCGTGCTTCCTGAAGAACAGCTCAAGAACATCCCCTGGCCCAAACTCCTGGACTTCTTAGAAGACACAGGAATATACAGGGAGTAAAATAACCAGAGGAGCACAAAAGGACCACGGAGACCGTAGTGCAGGGACGCTAAGCGATACCACCTCATGTGGAAAAAAAAAAACTACTGATTGGCATCGTAGAATGGGACATCTGAACGTACGCGATCTGGTAAATGGCAGTAAAAGCGGAGCTGTTCTCGGAATGAAGCTGACCGAATTAAAAGAAAATTTGGAATGTGATATTTGTCTAAAAGGAAAGATGACGAGGTCACCGTTTCCTAAGAAATCTGACAGACATTCCGAACTTCTAGAAATTATTCATTCCGATGTATGTGGACCGATGAGAGTCAAGTCGAACGGAAAGGCTCGATATTTCGTTACATTCATTGACGATTATTCAAAATGGTGCGAAATACGAATGATCAAGACCAAGGACGAAGTTTTCAAGGTTTTCAAAGATTTTAAAGCGCTCGTTGAAACCCAAACACAAAGAAAAATTAAATTCTTGCAAACCGACAACGGCCGGGAATATATTAATAAAGAATTTGAAGATTTCTTGAAGCAAAATGGAATAATGAGACGCTTAACCGTAACACATACCCCTGAACAAAATGGAGTAGCAGAACGCAAGAATCGAACTCTGGTAGAGATGACGCGATGTTTGTTGCTTCAATCAAATTTGCCTCATTCGTTCTGGGGAGAAGCCGCGAATACGGCATACTACATAAGAAATAGATGTCCGTCGAGATCTTTAAATGGAAAGACTCGTTTCGAAAAATGGACCGGGAAAGCACCAAACGTAAGTTATTTTAGACATTTTGGATGCAAAGTGTTCACGTTTAATCGAAAACCAGTCAAAGGAACATTCCAATCTCGATCGAAGCGAGGAATTTTCGTCGGCTATTCAGAAACGTCAAAAGCCTACAGAGTATGGATTACGGAAGAACAGAAAATCGATATCACACGAGATGTAAGATTTAAAGAAAACTCAACGATCTCATCTGAAAAGAGAAATGAAGAGTTTTATCAAACAAACGAAGAAGTCTCGAAAGTGAGAGAAATCGAATTCGAAATGCAAAGAATTGCGGAAAATGAAATCGTAAGAAATAACGAAGATTTAGATCAAATCGAAGAAGAAGAAGACGGAAACCATGGAACCAAGGAAAGACAACAAGAGAGTAACGATGAAGACGCAGTTCCAGAATGCCCAAAAAGAGGACCAGGAAGACCAAAAAAAATAACTACTGGATTAAGAGGGAGACCTCGCAACGAATACCAAATGGTTAATAATGCCGAGGAAAATCCACCAATCGAAGAATCAGTTACTGAATGTGTTGCTTGCCTTGCTGAAATCCCAATACACGAAGCTGTCAACAGTTCGGATTCGAGCGAATGGTTCCACGCTATGGGAGCGGAATTGAGGTCTATCATAAAAAATAATATGTGGACATTCGTCGATCGGCCGAGGAATCAACAAATCGTTGGAAGTCGCGTTATTTTACGAAATAAATATAACTCGGACGGAACATTGAATAAAAGGAAAGCAAGAATCATCGCGAAAGGATTCTCTCAACGTCCTGGAATAGATTTTAATGAGACTTTTGCGCCCGTAGCACGTCTAGGTTCAATTCGGACTGTAATAGCTTTGGCTGCTGAATATGACATGGAAATTCAACAGTTTGATGTATTCTATTCTATTGAAAGTGAGTGGGTAGTTATGCTACCCTCCACTGCGACCGCAAGGGTCTATTGTGGCTCACAATTAGGGTCGAACATCCGACCTTACAGCTCACCTTCCAAGTCCATCTTCTTGATGAAGTCAAGGATCTTGTCAGGTGAAGTTTTCTCCAGGTCCTTCAGGTTTAGCTTCGGTGTGCCAAACACCGTGGTCCTGATCTGGTTGCCAGCTGGACAGGCACATATGACGTGCTCTGCTGTTTCATCATCCTCTAGGCATAGGCGGCACTCAGTGGTGTCGCTTAGTCCTAGTTTGTTAAGGTGATGCCTTAGACGGTGTCCAGTGAAGAGAGCAGTTAATGTGTGAACATCTGATCTGCTCAGCTTCAACCATGAGGCCGTCCTGGCCGCAGATGGTCCACTTGTTACCGCTCTGAAATGTCTCATCCCAGGGCGGTTTTGCCAGAAATCCTGTGCCTCGTGTCTCATCCATCCGTTGTTACGGTCTCTAGCTGTTGATCTGGGTATCCCCAGAGCGGGTTCTGGTCCGATGTAGGCTCTACGTGCCCCCTCTCTGGCTAGGGAATCGGCTAATTCGTTTCCCTTCACGCCAGAGTGGCTTGGCACCCACATCAGACTGACCCCGTTTACCTGTGCCATTTGGCAGAGGGCTTCCTTGCAGGGCCGCCTGGCTGTCCGAACATATTTTTATTGTCCTGCCCGCCCAACCCTTTGAAAGGATTTCGTGGGCGCACATTTCAATGGCGTATATTTCAGCCTGAAGTATGTTAGCATACCTGCCAAGGCTGTAGTAAAGTTCAGTCCTTGGTCCGACGACTGCGGCTCCTGTTCCAGTGGACAGTTTTGAGCCGTCAGTGTATCAGTAGGAGTCAGCCTTTTCTGGGGTGATTTTGTGTCGCTCCCAGTCGTCCCTGCTTGGGAACAGGACCTTGTACGGCTGATCCTCGCAGTAGTCCGTGACTGCGTAGTCAGTCCTCATACTTAGGGTGTCATCCGCCTCAATGGCAGTTGACAACCCATTTGGTGTGAAGACTATCACCTTCGGATCCAATAGGGCCGCGTGGTGATATCGATACGTTGCCAATCTGGCCTCACCCTGTATTAGGATATGCAGGGGGGTGAGGTTCAGTAGCATTTCTAGCGCCGCTGATGGGGTAGTGCGTATGGCTCCAGTTACCGCCACTGTCGCCATTCTCTGCAGTGAGGAGAGCCTTGATATGGCCGTTTTTCGAGTTGTAATCGGCCACCAGGCGATACTGCCATAGGTTATTATTGGTTTTATGACCGAACCATATAGCCAGTACATTTGCTTGGGGTTTAATCCCCATGACTTCCCGCAAATTCTATGGCACGTCCACAGGGCGTACCTTGCTTTGCGGATTGTCTTGTCCAAGTGGAAGTTCCAATTCAGCGATTTATCCAGGGTGATTCCTAGATACTTCGCCTCCTCCACAAATGGTATGGTTTCTCCCCGTAGAGTAAGAGGTCTCAATTTCAGGATCCTCCTTCTCGTGAACGGGACAACTGATGTTTTGCTAGGGTTTACGTTTAACCGTTGATGTAACAACAGACTATTTAAATGGAATCTTGGATGAACATATTTACATGGAAATTCCCGAATACACTATTCAAACATTAAAGAAGATTATTCACAGTGAAGAACCGTCGAGCGAAGTCCGAAGAAAAGCACAACAGATGATGCGAGTCTTAGAGGGACTATGTCTTCTGAAAAAGGCACTCTATGGCTTACGTCAAGCCGGACGACAGTGGCACATACGTTTATGTGAAGAACTGAATAAATACGGATTGATTCAATCGAAGGATGATCCCTGTGTATTCCACGAAAAACGAAACGACGATATACTATTGATGACTGTATATGTCGACGATATTTTAGTTGCATCAAGAAATAAAGACATGATCAAAAAACTCACCAATCACTTGTCGCGAAGCTTTGAGATTAAACACCTTGGAGAAGTTAATTACTGCCTTGGTATAGAATTTTCTCGACAACACAATGCAATTTCGATGCATCAACGAGGATATATCAAAGATGTACTTGAGCGTTTTGGAATGAACCAATCTCGTTCTTCGGCAACTCCTCTCGATCTAGGCACAAAGCTGCAGAAGAGCAAAGAATCATCGAATTCAAAACTGAGCAAATTGCCATACAGAGAATTAATCGGTTCCCTCATGTACCTCGCAGTTTGCACTAGACCAGATATAGCATATGCTGTCAGTTATCTGAGTCAATTTATTTCATGCTACGACGACACCCATTGGAAATCGGCGAAGAGAGTATTTGATACTTACGAGGAACTTCGGATCTCGGGCTAAAATTCAGGAAAACTGCGCAGCCTTTAATGGGATACGTTGATGCTGATTGGGCTAACTGCCTCATCGACAGAAGATCTTATACTGGATTCGCTTTTATTCTAGGAGGGTGTCCAGTCACTTGGGAATCACGGAAACAACCAACAGTGGCTCTTTCGTCAACTGAAGCGGAATATATGGCTCTTACCGAAGCTGCAAAAGACGCCATACATCTTCAGAGATTACTTAATGAATTTGGTTTCGATAAGATGACGAGAGTAAAACTTTTAAGTGACAATTGTGGTGCACAGAAACTGGCTAAAAACCCAATTTTTCACAATCGCACCAAACATATTGATGTTCGACATCATTTTGTACGCGAAATAATTGAAGGTGGAGCTTTGGAAATTAAATATGTCCCAACAAATGAAATGGCGGCTGATGTGTTAACCAAAGGACTTTCGGGATCCAATCATCGCAAATGTCTCGAACTCCTGGGACTTAACAACGTTTGATCCTCAAAAATACGTCATCATCTCGAGAGGGAGTGTTGGATAAAATCGCTAAGCTCTGGCGAGCGTTTTTATATTGTTTATATTTAGTTGAATGTCATAAGTGATTTTGTAAAAAGTTGTTCTGTCAACATACTAGAACGGAGAGAAATAAACACATTTATCATAATCCATTCTACTTATTAAAGTCTACGGGTAAATACTGTAAATTTTTCTTTTAAATACACATAGTGTATACGCTCTAAAATTATAAGCATTCGTCGATTTCATATAAAAACGTGCAGTATGAAGTTTAGAACGAGTGATTCCACTCCCAGACTAAGCATGAAGTAAAATTTCGAGTTTAGAAAAGCCTGAAAATTTGGTTTGGTCGCGTAGCGCGAAGCGCGGAGCGGCCAAACCAAATTTTCAGGCTTTTCTAAACTCGAAATTTTACTTCATGCGCCACGCACATAAAACGCTGAAATATTGTGAAGTTAGAAATACATTCACATTTTTTTTTTTTAATTGAGTAAATAAAAATATTTACATTTTTCTTCATACATTTTCAAATCAGGTCAAATAATATAATATATCAAATTAATTTATTTAGTAATTTAATAACCAAAAATTAATAATGTTGCGTGTATGCATCAATGGCGCTTAATGGGTTAATAACAAATATGCATTTCGCATATCATCCGAGCCTTACAGCGACGGCTCGCAGCCTAACTTCAGGGTCGGCCACAGCACCAAGGCGCACAAAATTTGAGGTTGGGATCGCGCTTTATAAATACAAGGAATTGCACAACAAAGTCACCTTTCAATAACGGATACATATTACCTTGGATCTCTGGCCTACCCTGAAGTTAGGCTGCGAGCTGCCGCTGGAGCCTTAGTTATTATTAAAAATTGAGTCACCTATTTCCAAAAACCCCTAAATCCATTTGAGAACAATTGATTTAGGGGCTTTCGGAATCAAGCGACTTAATTATTCTATTATTTTTTAAAAGCGAAAGTCGCCGTAATTTTAGAAAAATTGAATTTGTGTTCAGTATTCCGGCACCTGGTACCCACAGACGCGTTTCGGACTTCAAGGTCCTCTTCAGTGTGGTCCGGACCCAGTGCTGAGGAATACTGAACATTTCTGACTATTTCAAGCCAATATGTGAAAACTATTAATGATTTCGATAGCTAACGCCATCTAATGCTTCATAGTGGCATCGTCAGTGACACGAATGCACAAAGTGCATATACAGGTCACTGTTTCGTCCACGAGCGAGCAGAACTCTGTTTGTGAAACCAGAACCTGGTGCCGGAATACTGAACACAAATTCAATTTTGATATTTGTTTTCTGGTTTCACAAACACAGTTCTGCTCGCTCGTGGACGAAACAGTGACCTGTATATGCACTTTGTGCATTCGTGTCACTGACGATGCCACTATGAAGCATTAGATGGCGCTAGCTATCGAAATCATTAGTAATTTTAGAATTTATATCATTGTTCACAGGAATTCAGTCTGATAGAAAGACGAGAACTCGCCCCCTTGCAGGAGCTAATCGATAAGTTAACGGCCAAAGAAGCACGATGAGAGATCTCTAATCCCCCTTCTGTCCTTACTCTCGAGCTTTCGTTACTCTTCCGTACTTGCATTTAGTAACCCCTTATTATCGGCTTTCTCTACACACACACATACACACAGACAATCGAGCCACCAACTTTCGTTTCGGAGTAGGTTGTGAAAGACAAAGCTATGTATGAGTATGCAAAATAATGAGATAATTTAACATACAGATGAAGGGTTATCCAACTGTGAAACGAAAATTTGTGGCTCGCCTCTTTTTTTTTACGTTCCCCTATATTTTTTTAGTCAATTACTCTCCTTACCCGAATCAAATTAATTTGTGTGTCCCTCCAGTTGATTTGAAAAACTCTTCGGCCTCATTAATAAAAGTTAGTAGATAATTTAAAGGCTACTACTAATATTCGAATTTTAAAATTATCTACTAAAGTATATTAATTACGGCTCTATGAAATTAACTATGTTATTATAATTGTTAATGTGATAGTTCAACACTTAAAATTTATGTATGTACTTTTTTTTGAAATATTTATATATAGTATATTTATTCTCATGTTCTCCATGTCCACGCGCATATCCATTTTTGTTCGCGAACGACCCATTTTTTTTTATTGAACACTTCGCGGGCGTTTTTTAATTTGTATCTACTACGCATAATGATATATAGTCTAGACTGAACGAAAAAAAAAAAGAAAATGTAGTTTTTAAAGCGGTATTTTTGATATCACGAGAGAAGTTTAGATGTTGACGACGATACAGACGCTTCTTTTTCCACACATTCAGTTCAAGAGTATTCTAGGGCGGTGTCTTTCGGGAATATTCCGCGGTACAGCGGGCATTCGTTCGTTTAAGGCTAGTTTTAGTTATTAGGTATTTGTTCACGTCACGTAAAAAAAAACATAAGAGGATCGCACCATAGATTATTTCTCAGTAACTGTATTTTTGTTTCTTTTTGCGGATACTTTAGAGATGGTTAGGTTGTAATTTGTTTACTTACTTGATGAGAGCTTGTTTAGGCGTACAATGTTGATTTTTTTTAGCAGCCGTGCAATCTGTATATAATGATAATAAACTTAAATGACGACGAATTATTGTTTATTCATTTTATGTAACACAAAAATCCTGTTCTTGATTCAATTTTTAACGCTGCTAAGAGTCGGAACTATGATTTGTTTTTATTTTTGTTGATAGGAAAATACATGAACGAATTATGTCTTTTATCTGAGATAATTTTTATATTATTAATATGAATTAATATTCAGTAACTGCATTTACTTGTAATTTTTTGAATTATAAAAAGCCACATTTAAATT
The DNA here is from genome assembly GCA_932526585.2 of Philonthus cognatus. Classification (NCBI taxonomy): domain Eukaryota; kingdom Metazoa; phylum Arthropoda; class Insecta; order Coleoptera; family Staphylinidae; genus Philonthus; species Philonthus cognatus. The sequence continues at coordinate 11,551,019 of OW052251.1, read as the reverse complement.
CAGCGCGCATTAGTGACGTCAGCGATCTCCCCCCACTCCAAAATCTTCGATTCTGTCGATCCTTCTTACAGTCAAGGTCATCAACATGGCGGACACATATGTGTTACAAGGTATGACAGATTGTATCTTTCCATGTTTTCCCCGCAGGCTATAGTTCGTGCGAGAGAGATCAGTGACGTTGATTTGGTTACGTTTTTAAGTCTATCATAACCTCTCTTTCCGGTTTTGCTGTACTTTCATAGAGATAGATTTTAGATAGATCATAGATTCATAGATTTTTAATATTTTGTATTATTAAAATAACACTTTGTGTTAGTGTTGAGTGTCCACCAACCGGTTTCAGTGAAATATATCATGATGCAGCGACGGCTTGCAGGCTAACTTCAGGGTCGGCCACAGCTCCAAGGCACACAAATTTTGAAGTTGGGATCGCGCTTTATAAATACAAGGAATTGCACAACAAAGTCACCTTTCAATAACGGATACATATCACATTTAAATTCAACGCGCATTTGTGACGTAACCGATCTCTAACCCCACTCCAAAATCTTCAGTTCTTCTTCTTCTTTCTTGTTTAATGGCCTTGGCAACTGGGCCCTTTCGACCAGTCTCTGCTATTACATTTTTGGTGATTTATGTAGTTTATTGGATTATCTTCAATTCTGTCGATCCTTCTTACCGTATACTCAACTGCCCTTGCTTACAGTATACCCAACCGTCCTCTTCCATACCTCTTCAGTATGAAAGAAAAAGAAGGGAGCATTATTTTGTGTAGGTTGGCAACACTGATTCTAGTAGATGGACAACCTATTCAAATTTTTCCATGGAAACAATCATAACCTAAAATAATTCAAAAAGTGTTCACTTTTAAATTAACACTCCACGTTTAATTTAGTAAACAAAACGATTGCAGGGAATTAATTTTACAATACTGGTACATATTTAATTCTTAGTCAAGAAATTATTTAATTTGGCAAGTGTTTGAAATGAATTTTCAGAAAAGTTCGTTGCGGTAAGAAGACATAACCTAGAAGTTAAAAAAACCGGCTGATCTAAAAGTTAAAAACTAAGAGAAAATAATAATTTGGGTAAGTAGAATCAGTAAAAAAATTGAAACTGATATTGTTAATTGTTTAAATTAATTTAATGAATTTACTTAAATTAAATTTTTTTGTTTGATCTTACAATTTAAAAATAGATTGTCTCACTAAATTAATTCATATCAATAAAATGTATGAACTTAATAATAATAGAATTAATCGAGTGTTTTCCACTCCCAGGTTAAGCATGAAGTAAAATTTCGAGATTAGTAAAGCCTCCAAAATCTTCGTTTCTGTCAAACCTTTTTACCGTATAGTCAGTCTACTGTCCTTGGGAAAAGGTATGAAAGAAAAAGAAGGGAACATTATTTTGTGTAGGTTGGCAACACTGATTCTAGTAGATGGACAACATATTCCAATTTTTCTATGGAAACAATCATAACCTAAAATAATTCAAAAAGTGTTCGCTTTAAAATTAACACTCTTCGTTTAATTTAGTAGACAATACCATTTCAGCGAATTAATTTTACAGTACTGGTAAATATTTAATTCTTAGTCAAGAAATAATTTAATTTGGCAAGTCTTTAAAATGGATTTTCAGAGAAGTTCGTTGCGATAAAAGACATAACCTAAAAGTTAAAAATTAAGTAAAAACAATAATTTGGGTGAGTAGAATCAATAAATATATGAAACTGATATTGTTAATTGTTTAAATTAATTTAATGAATTTACTTATATTAAATTTTGTTGTTTGATCTTACAATTTAAAAATAGATTCTCTCACTAAATTAATTCATATCAATAAAATGTATGAACTTAATATTAATAGAACTAATCAAGTGTTTTCCACTCCCAGGTTAAGCATGAAGTAAAATTTCGAGTTTAGAAAAGCCTGTCCTTGGGAAGAGGTATGTAAGAAAAAGAAGGGAACGTTATTTTGTGTAGGTTGGCAACACTGATTCTAATAGATGGACAACCTATTCAAATTTTTCTATGGAAACAATTATAACCTAAAATAATTCAAAAAGCGTTCACTTTAAAGTTAACACTTCTCGTTTAATTTTGCAAACAAAACCATTGCGGGGAATTAATTTTACAATATTGGTAAATATTTAAGGCTTAGTTAAGAAAGAAAAAGAAGGGAACATTATTTTGTGTAGGTTGGCAACACTGATTCTAGTAGATGGACAACCAATTCAAATTTTTCTATGGAAACAATCATAACCTAAAATAATTCAAAAAGAGTTCACTTTAAAATTAACACTCCTCTTTTAATTTAGTAAACAAAGCGATTGCAGGGAATTAATTTTACAATACTGGTACATATTTAATTCTTGGTCAAGAAATTATTTAATTTGGCAAGTGTTTGAAATGGATTTTCAGAAAAGTTCGTTGCGGTAAGAGGACATAATCTAAAAGTTGAAAAAAACCGGCTGATCTAAAATTAAAAAATTAAGAGAAAATAATAATTTGGGTGAGTAGAATCAATAAAATATGTGAACCTGATATTGTTAATTGTTTAAATTAAATTAATGAATTTACTTAAATTAATTTTTTTTGTTTGATCTTACAATTTAAAAATAGATTCTCTCACTAAATTAATTCATATCAATAAAATGTAGGAACTTAATAATATTAATAGAATTAAAACATTTACAAGGAGTTTTTCTTTCAAGTATACATATCCCAATTATGTGCTGTAAATGTTCAAATATTCGTTATTTTTTTTAAAGGGTTTAACTTTAAGCGCTAATCGAGGGTTTTCCACTCCCAGGGTAAGCATGAAGTAAAATTTTGAGTTTAGAAAAGCCTCCAAAATCTTCGATTCTGTCAAACCTTTTTACTGTATAGTCTACTGTCCTTGGGAAAGGGTATGAAAGAAAAAGAAAGGAACGTTATTTTGTGTAGGTTGACAACACTGATTCTGATAGATCGACAACCTATTCAAATTTTTCTATGGAAACAATCATAACCTAAAATAATTCAAAAAGTGTTCACTTTAAAATTAACACTCCTCGTTTAATTTAACAAACAAAACCATTGCAGGGAATTAATTTTACAATACTTTTAAATATTTAATTCTTAGTCAAGAAATAATTTAATTCGTCAAGTGTTTCAAATGGATTTTCAGAAAAGTTCGTTGCGGTAAGAAGACATAACCTAGAAGTTAAAAAAACCGGCTGATCTAAAAGTTAAAAATTAAGAGACAATAATAATTTGGGTGAGTAGAATCTTCTACTTCCGTTTTTAAAGGCCTCAGCTATATAGCTCTGTTGACCAGGGGTGAGTAGAATCAATAAAATATATGAAACTGATATTGTTGCTTGTTTAAATTAATTCAATAAATTAAGATTTTTTGTTTGATCTTACAATTTAAAAATAGATTCTGTCACTAGATTAATTCATATCAATAAAATGCATGAACTTAATAATATTAATAGAAATCAAACATATATACAAGGAGTTTTTCTTTTAAGTATACATATCCCAATTATCTGCTATAAATGTACAAATATTCCTTGTTTTTTTTTAAATGAGTAAACTTTGAAAGTTTATCAAGTGTTTTCCACTCCCAGGTCAAGCATGAAGTAAAATTTCGAGTTTAGAAAAGCCTGCAAAATCTTCGATTCTGTCAAACCTTTTTACCGTATAGTCTACTGTCCTTGGGAGACGGTATGAAAGAATAAGAAGGGAACGGTATTTTGTGTAGGTTGGCGACACTGATTCTAATAGATGGACAACCTATTCAATTTTTTCAATAGAAACAATCATAACCTAAAATAATTCAAAAAGTGTTCACTTTAACATTAACACTCCTCGTTTAATTTAGTAAACAAAACGATTGCAGGGAATTAATTTTATAATACTGGTAAATATTTAATGCTTAGTCAAGAAATAATTTAATTTGGCAAGTGTTTCAAATGGATTTTCAGAAAAGTTCGTTGCGGTAAAAAGACATAACCTAGAAGTTAAAAAAAACCGGCTGATCTAAAAGTTAAAAATTAAGAGAAAATAAAAATTTGGGTGAGTAGAATCAATAAAATATATGAAACTGATATTGTTAATTAATTGTTTAAATTAATTCAATGAATTTACGTAAATTAAGATTTTTTGTATGATCTTACAATTTAAAAATAGATTCTTTCACCCGATTAATTCATATCAATAAAATGTATAAACTTGATAATATTAATAGAATTAAAACATATATACAAGGAGTTTTTCTTTTAAGTATACATATCCCAATTATGTGCTGTATATGTTCCAATATTAGTTGGTTTTTTTTAAAGGGTTAAATTTTAAGCGTTAATCGAGTGTTTTCCACTCCCAGGTTAAGCATGAGGTAAAATTTCGAGTTTAGAAAAGCCTGAAAATTTGGATTTGCCGGGCGGAGCGAAGCGAGCCCGGCAAATCCAAATTTTCAGGCTTTTCTAAACTCGAAATTTTACTTCATGCGCCACCTGTATAAGACACTGATTTCGACTGAAGTTCACTTGTTTACAATACTTCAGTGTTTTCAGTGTTTAGTACGCGTGGCGTTTTCCAGGAGTTCAATTTGAAGCTTCAAACGAGTGTTTTCCACTCCCAGACTAAGCATGAAGTAAAATTTCGAGTTTAGAAAAGCCTAATTTGGATAGGTCGCTCCGCTTCGCTGCGCGACCTATCCAAATTCTTCAGGCTTTTCTAAACTCGAAATTTTACTTCATGCTTAACCTGGGAGTGGAAAACACTCGCTTGAAGCTTCAAATTGAACTCCTTGAAAAAAGCGTATGGATATGTATACTTGAAAGAAAAATTCCCTGTATATGTATATACAGGGTGGTCCATTTAAAGTGTTTTCAGGAAATATTTCGGAAACAATACATTTTACCCAGAAATGACCCGGGCAAAAAATAATCGTACAGAAGGGGGCCATAATTCCGTAATATTGGTTTTGTCCTAGATGGCGCTGTTGTCGCTAAAACAAGGTCAACTCAATTTTCTTCAATGGAAACCCCTATTTTTGATTGCAGATTCAGATTCCTCGTTACAAAATAAGATGAATTTACTTAACTTATTTTTTTGTCAGCATGATAGATGGCGCTGTAATCGCGAAAAAATGATGATGCGTTCGGACGCTCGTGTGTTCGAGCTTGCGAGCGCGTCTGTGTGTGTGTGTGTGTGTGTGTGTATGCGCTTGGGGCTGGGTGTGTGTAGGTTTGTTTTCTGTGTTTGTTTGTGTGCGTGCGAGCGCACGCGCGATCGTGCTCTTCTAAAATCACGAACAATGCTTGTTACATTCAATTACCGTTTGTGTAAAAGATATTTGAATTACATTTTGTAAAAAATTTTGAGAATATTTCAAGTTAATCTGGAAGGATACTATTAAAAAATTTGATGTTTTATTTTGTATTAATTATTAGCATACAAATGACAAGCAACGATAAAGTTTGACTCGAATCACCGGCTCCAGGTTCTTCGTGATGTCATGCGCGTGCTTGATGACCTTGAACCAGATCATGGCCTAGGGTGACCAGCACTGGCTGAGGTTGGGTGCGCTCGGACGCGCCGCTGATCTCGTGGTGCTGCCGCCGCGTCAGCAACATCTTCTGGTCGAGCTTGAAAAAGCACTTTCAGCAGACGCTCCTGTTCCTCCGGACTCAGCGTCAGCGCCGCTGACCGCTGTGACAGCCAGAAGTCGCTCTCCAGGTCCATGTTGTCGATGTCTGAGCTGGAGACTATCTTGTTGGAAGCTGGAAGAAAAAGGCTGGTCAGAAAAAGCCGATTGTGTGTACGCGTGTGTAGGCGCGCGCTTGTGTTTTACTTACTTGAAATTATCTCTTGAGCAGGTGCTCAAAATGATGGCCATTCACGTCCAGACATTTTGCGATCCTTTTTTCGAATGCTTTCGAAACTTCTCGAAGGGTGTCTCTGCTGATGTTCGCACAAGCATTGCGAATATGTTTTCGGTATGTCCGCATAACATCTGTCCTTCAGCATTCCCCACAAGAAAAAGTCTGGCGCTGTCAAGTCCGGCGAACGTGCCGGCCAAGGCACCGGTCCTCCACGACCAATCCACTTGTTCGGAAATCGGTGATTCAAAATATCCCGGACTACATGGGCAAAATGTGCGGGGCATCCATCGTGCTGTTACCACATTCTTAGTCGGGTCTGCAGAGGGACGTCTTCGAGTAGAGCAGGGAGATGAGTAGTCAGAATTTCACTGTATTTCTGTGCATTCAGATTTCCGTCGATGAAGTATGGGCCAATAACATGCGAAGTATGGGCCAAACGTTGACGCTCCACGGTCGTTGATGATCCACTTGTCGGATCCAATGTGGATTTTCCTCAGCCCAATAATGCATGTTATGTCGGTTGACTTGGCCACGATTAGTGAAGCTTGCTTCATCTGAGAATAAGATCGTTGAAACGAAGTTACGGTTGTTGCGTATCTGTTGTTGAGCCCAATTGCAAAACCGCACTCGATGTTGAAAATCGTCTCCGTGAAGTTCTTGATGCAATGATACGTGATAAGGATGAAATTTATGTCGATGAAGAATTCGCAGAGCACTTGTTTTGGAGATGCCTGAACTCCGCTCAAGTTGACGGGAACTTATGTGGGGATTGACTGCAACTGCAGCTAAAATATCCGCTTCGGCATTTTCATGCGTCACAGTGCGTCTTCGATTCCTGGTTCGTTTTAGGTTGCCAGTTTCCGCAAATAAGTTGACGACCCGGAGAAAAGTCATGTGACACGGATGATTTCGATCGGGATACCTCTCCGCGTATAAAGCACACGCAGCAAGTGCATTGCGTCCAGCTTCACCATACACAAAAATCATATCGACTTTTTCCGCGATTGTAAACTGCGCCATTTTAATGGGTCTCCCGTCAAATCAGAAGATCATCATTTTTTCGCGATTACAGCGCCATCTATCATGCTGACAAAAAATAAGTTAAGTAAATTCTTCTTATTTTTTAACGAGGAATCTGAATCTGCAATCAAAAATAGGGGTTTCCATTTAAGAAAATTAAGTTGACCTTGTTTTAGCGACAACAGCGCCATCTAGGACAAAACCACTATTACGGAATTATGGCCCCCTTCTGTACGATTATTTTTTGCCCAGGTCATTTCTGGGTAAAATGTATTGTTTCCGAAATATTTCTTGAAAACACTTTAAATGGACCACCCTGTATACAGGGTGTCTCAGACCACCCGTAACAGGCATTTTTTGAGAAAATGGCTAGTCTTAGAGAGTTTTGATAAAAAATATTATCACTAAAGCCATATTGAAGAATCGAATAGTGATATTGTTTTTTCCCTAAAAGGTTGGCATCCCTGAGATTTTGCTTAAAAATGACAAAAACTCAAGATTTTCAAATGGCATGATAGGTCAAAAGTGGTACCATTCAAAAGGTCTTTGAAAAATAAGTAATTTTTGAAAAAAAATATTTTTGTAACTGGCGTTTGTTTTGAGTAATTTTGGATTGAAGTTACCAAATATCAATATCTTATGGCTACCTTATTTTAAAAGTAGATACTTAGGGCTACTGGTATTCGGACCAGAATAGTTTAACAGTGTTTACAAGTAAATGAAAAACAGTTTGAACCAGTGCTGTGAACTCTGAGTCAGAGTTAGAGTCAAAACTGTGGGGTCGGAATTTAAGTATTTTTGTCATGAGGAAATCGGAGCTGTGAAGTTGGAAATTCTGACTCTGATTTTCAATATAATTATAAATGTGCTAAACATATTTGTTTTTTTTTTTTTACTTTCAACCCAAATAGAGTTTTTAATCACAATAGAAATTTATGTAATTTGCATATGAGAGAAAACCAAAATTTCCATTTTTTTTTTCAAAAAAATTGCAATCATGCAGATGTAGTAACCATTAAACATCAATTTTAATTGCAAAAAATTGTATTATTAAGTCCAGTTTTAAAATGTTTACGTAATTCGAAACAACAGTCAGAGTTGCCGTAGGATTATCGAAAAATGAAGGAGTTGGAGACAGGGTTGGAGTTAAATATTTCTTTAGCGACTCCGCGACCATAGTCAGAATGTATCTGAATGGTCTAACTGACATTTAAAACTCAATCTTTTAAAATTAGTTAGCCATGAAAAATTAAAGTTTAATAACTTTGACCAGATATTACTCAAAATCGATGTCAGTAACAAAATTATGTTTCTTACAAAAGTTGCTTATTTTTTAAAGACCTTTTCAATGATACCACTTTTGACCTATCGTGCCATTTAAAAATCTTGAGTTTTTGACATTTTTAAGTAAACTCTCAGGGATGCCAACCTTTTTGCGAAAAAACAATATCACAATTCGATTCTTTAATATGGCTTTTGTTATAAATTTTTTTGTCCCAACTCTCTAGCACTAGCCGTTTTCTCAAAAAAATCCTGATACGGGTGGTCTGGGACACCCTGTATATTTTAACCCAATTTATGTATTTTTAGTTGTAATTATAAAAATTACTTTACAGTTATTCAAAATGGATCCTTCATCAGGAGCCTCAATCTACAAACAAATACTTCTTAGAAAATTATCTCTGGCTGCAATAACGAGCGTAACATTTCAAATCTCCGTCCTTTTATTCTACCTATTCACCATAAACTTTAACCCAATAAACCCGTTAAACTGCCTATCCGTATTCTCAAAACCCTCTGCGTACTTACACCTAATCCCCTTTGTGGGAATCGTCTTCGTCCAATCGGTGATCTGTGCTAAAGATTATATCACGAGAGATTGCTATAATGAGAAAAAAACCCGTTTCCGGAGGTTTATCGAGATTTTTTCCATGCGTAATTTGGTATTGCTATTGGTAAACATTTTAACGGGTTTCAGCACGGTCTGGTTGTATTTAGCTTTGAGTGGGGCCAATTTGAATTCAGGGGATTATTTTTACTTTTTCTTCGGCGGAGCATTTGCCGGTTTTTATTACACGGTGAGGGTTTATAAAAAGGAAAAGAGCTGTTTATTCCCGGTTGTCAGAGAGAGAAAGTGGTTGCGTTTTAAGGGGAGTTTAATTGGGATTGTTAAATCGAGTAAATTTTTGGCGGTTTTTCCCAGCTTGCACTTAATCTGGTTTTATTTGTTTTTGAGCTATTATTTGGAGAAATCGATCGAGGGGAAGCTTTTCGTTTACACGCTTTCGTACTTTTTCAATTTTTTGATTTATTTTAACTTGAGTGTCACTACATTTTTGTACGATTTATTTTTAACTGAGCCTCTGGAGTTTCCGATTGTTTCGGATTGGGTGTGCTTAAAGGACGCGATGTGTTTCGAAGTGCCGGTTATAAGAAAACTAGCCTGCTTGGATTTCTTCTCGCTGACGGGTAACGATAAACGGAGGCGCGAGGATTTGTTCTCCTTGTCGCAACCAGGGGGGCACCCCCACAATTGGAACGGCTTGATAGAAAACGTGCTGCGCATCATAAACGACTACACAGAAATTTTGGGGAACACATTAAGCTTGGGAAGTAAGGAGGTAAAAAATCTTGCAAGTGGGGAAATTAAACATGAGGCTACGAGCACGAGCGGTTATAATTACAACAGACTCCGCCCGCTAGCGGAGAATACATTCATTCATTCAGACAAATGCAACCTAACTTTTTCTCCGACAAGGCAAGAATTTCAACCGACTTCACCTCTTCGCGAAACCCAAAAAGCTCCCGTCAAACCATCCTCCAATTTTTATTCCGAAAAACTTAACCTACTTAAAAAAAAATCAGGCTATAATTATCTCTTTACTGAAACCCCATCCTACGCTGATTTGAAAAAATCACTCTTGACCGACGGGCAAATAATCATCTGGACCGTACAAGCTCTCGCTTCGATAACATCGGCCTCGATTAAAGAAGACCATTACGGGATCGTGCAGAAGGATTTACCGGTGATCCTGACGAGTTTGGTTGAACTGAAAAAGGGCCTGGACAAGTTGAACCGTGCACCATCTTTTTTGAGCAAGCGGGATGATTGCGGTACAAAGATGAAGAACGCTGTGGTTAGCGCGGTGAAGAGGAGCTTGTTCCAACTGTGCGTCGACTTCGGGCCTTACTTGAAGGACCTCAACCTCAAAAAGGAGGTGCTCGTCCAGTTGCAGACTTTTGTACCTTGTTTGCGTTGATTATTATTTATTTATTACTTGAGTTGAGTTAATATACGTAGATATTTTTTTAATGACTTTAAAAATGAGTGTTTTTCTTACCCTACAAAATGTATTCACTTTACTTTGCTTTATAGACATTTAAAATTGTAGGCATAGCATGGACTTTAGGAATCTTAGATTAGATAAAAATGACATTATCAGCGGCGGCTCACAGCCTAACTTCAGGGTAGGCCAGAGACCCAAGGTAATATATATCCGTTATTAAAACGTGACTTTGTTGTGCAATTCCTTGTATTTACAAAGCGCGATCCCAACCTCAAATTTTGTGTGCCTTGATGCTGTGGCCTACCCTGAAGTTAGGCTGCGAGCCGTCGCTGGACATTATTCATGCTATACCATTTTTTAATCCCTATAAAGTAGAAAAGATATATTTTTTTAAGATGTTCACAATTTTTGCAAACTGATAATTGACTTCGATTTTTTTTTTAATGTTTATATTTTATCTCATAACAGTAAGACAATCTTTTTGTGTCAATATTTCCGAATAGTTCAATTATAACCTACCAGGGGTCAATCTAAATAACAGTTGGTGGCAATAAGCCATTCGCACTTAAATTATAAGTTCACGAGTGTCCGGCCCTGTCAAGACTAAGGGATAGTATGTTAGGGAAACCCAGCCCAAACGTGAAGGACCCGGATAGAACTGGTCCATCGCACAAATATTGGCAATTGCCAGTAGTGCGGAATGGGTCTGACCATCAGGAGGGAGGCACTACAATGGGCCTAAAACTTGGCCTAAGTGGGCGCGGCTATGGCTGCCCTCCCGACAACCAATCCTTAAATTATAAGTGATGGTGGATTCGATAAATAGAATCAAAATAGATTAAAGCACGATGGTAAAGAATAAATTTTAATTTAAACAAAGATAAAGCATTTAATAAATATCCTACAATTTCTTCTTATTCCTATTACGGTTCTTAACGTTGGCAACTTCGTAGAAATTACTGCCGATCTTCCTTCGCTTCTGCGCCCTCTCCAAAGCCCTTTTCTGCTTGCTCGTCATCTTCTTCTTGACGTTTTCCACTTTGAAGTCCCCGCTCGTCGTCTCCGCAAAAATATTTTCGTGATCCGAGGCGTCCATATCCGAATAGAAATTGACGTCATCATCGCTGCTCAAATCGTCATCGACCGAATCGGCTGTGGTGTTTTTAGTACTATCGGCGGATTCATCAAGTAGGCTTTCATCGATTTGTGAAAGCGAGTCTTCCGTTTCATTTTGTGATAAAGTATCATCTTGTGATTCCGTATCGTATTCCTTGACCGCTTTCTGTATATCCTCGATGGGCTCAAGTTTTTTAATGTCCTCGCCCTCGTAATCCAACCCGACGCGGATTTTGTGCAAATCCTGGACGATTTCAAATGCCGTCTCCGATTTTGGTAAAGGTTTCTCGTAACCGGGAGGCGAGATGTAATAAGGCAATTTCCCACGCTGCCAATCGTTTAAGATCATCCTGGAGGTGATGGTGATGTCAGGCTCACCTTTTTTCAACAACTTGCCTGATTTGAAAGCCATCTTTTCGATGAAATCCAAGGGCGACGTCCAGTTTTCTATATTGTACGTTTTTCTTATATACTCGGGTTTGACACGTTCTAAAACAGCCTCGATGTAATCCTCGGGGTTGTTGACTAGCTCAACGCGAACGACGCCCTTGAGGACTTTCTCTGTATCGGTTTCGCCCGATGGTTGCACAACTCCAGGACAGTCGATCAAGTAAATCCTGCGCATTAAGGTTATATACTGCCAGACTTTTGTTTCACCTGCGATCGGGGCGACTTTACAAACTTTTTTGCTGCGGAGTGTGTTTATGACGGATGATTTGCCTACATTCGGATAACCTATAAAACCGACGGAAATTTGCTTCTTATCGATGTGCAATTTTCCTAACTGGCGCAGCAAGTTGATTAAAGAGCCTTTTCCGAAGGGGTGAGTTAAACTTGCGTGGAATGCGACCGTTGGGTATTCTTTATTTAAAATCCCCAACCAACGCTGGGTAACCCAAGTTGGAACCAAATCGACTTTATTCAGTATAAAAATTAAATGCTTGTGGGGCTTTTCTGTGCGTAAATATTTCTCAATGTGCGACGAGCGGGTTCCCATAGGATCCCTAGCGTCCAACACCTGTAGTAAAACATCTGAACTATCGACTACTTTGTAAAGCTCGTTCCAGATGCGTCTCGATTGCCCGGCCGCCATCACCCAATCCCTTGGGATATCCCTAATCCCACCATCGTCCCTAATGATATTACTATCCTTCTCGCTCGAATAATCGTCTAATTTTTGATTCGCCAACTTATTAAACTCCTCCATCCCCGACACGCTCAAGCTCACCCGCTTGCGCTTCTTCTTAGGCCCGAAAACATCGCTGAAACTTTCCGTATCCAACAGATGCACCCTGGCGTGCTTCGCCTTCTCATTCAACAGCGTTATCGGCAGACTCGTCGGCTTCATCACCACGTGGAACGGGCTCTTAACCGCCACGCCCAGCTCCGTCTGAAACTTCTGCAGGGCGTTTTGCGATATAACCCTCGAATTCCCGAACCACTTCTGGTTGGGTTCGACGCGAGCCTGCACGCCCGACTTGTGCCAGCCCTGAAACGGCGCCGGCGTAATGATCTTGCCGGATTTGTCGCGCTTTGCTTTGAAGTTGCGGTACATCTGCAGCCGTTTGATCGTGCCCTTCGTTCGGGGCCTGGCCACCCCCTTGAGGCCCTCCGCTGAACGCTCGGGGTTCATCGAGTGACCGGAGCGGTTGAAGCTCTGCTTCCGGGGAGGCCCCGGCGTCGAGCTCACTTTCGGCATCTAGAAATAGCAATTATTTAATCACCAATAAAAATTTCGCTCAAAGATTCAACTCGAACATCTGAGTCGCCTATTTCCAAAAACCCCTAAATCCATTTGAATAAAATATTTTTTTGGATTTAGGACTCGTCTATTTTTAAGTTATGAGGTTAGGTCCATATCAATATTAAAAAAACAAGATACTTTCAAATCAACTGAATGATTTGCTATAAACCTTGTAGAATTGAAAGAGCCACACTTTAAATTACTAAAAAATGTGCTTAAATTAAAGCTCCGATTTAATAATAAACATTTAAAATATGTTGCTTTTAAAAAGTGAGGTTATACATTAACAAAACATCGGCCCCATGTAAATACGTTTACGATCAAATTTAATAATTAAGGAATAAAGTTTCTGTATACTTACTTTTGTGTTTTTAAATTGCTTTTAGTTCGAAATTTGCTTTAATTACACTTATTAGACAATTACACGTGGAGTTGATCAAATTCGCGACTTAAAATGCGACGTTGCCGAAATTACCCGCGTTTCGGTCAAAACTAATTAAATTATTAATTAATAACTAAATTATTAATCAAAATGGAGTCATTGTATTTATACAAATAATTTAATTAAAACAAAAACGCAACGTTATTTCAATTTGAATAACAACTCAAATTAAAATAACGTTACGTTTTTCCTTAAGGTTGGTACCCAAAAAATTACCAAGCTTTGGTATTACGACGTTGCCAATTGCTAAAAACGATTTCATTTTATTACATGTTCTAGTATACAGGGAGTTCTTCTTTTAAGTATACATATCCCGATTTATTGCTGTTAATCTTCAGATATTTGTTGTTGTTTTAAAAGCTATACACGAGTGTTTTCCACTCCCAGGTTAAGCATGAAGTAAAATTTCGAGTTTAGAAAATCCTGAAAATTTGGTTTGGTCGCTCCGCGAAGCGGAGCGGCCAAACCAAATTTTCAGGATTTTCTAAACTCGAAATTTTACTTCATGCGCCACGCGTCTAAAACAGTGGTTTTATGTGAAGTTCAAAATATGCTAATGAAATAGTATTTTAAAGTCGCATATTTTGAACTTCGCTTAAAACCAATTGCAAGTTTTGAAAAATCTCAAAATTTGGATTGGTTTTCTAGTCTAGAAATGTTGTTTTATGCGTAACCAAGGAGTGGAAACACACAATATAATTTGTAAATGCAAAAAAGTGAGTCAACTGTCAAATCAACAGATAAATAAATTGATTATTAAGATTTTTTTATAAAACTGGCAATAGCGCTGGCACTTGTAAATGATCAATGCTACCAACTTATTATAATAAACACCCCCTAGATTTAGATTGATTTTGTAAGTTAAATCAAGTGTTTACAAGCTGCTGGCGTTGTAAAATCGATCGTACATGTCGAAATATAAACTTCGAGGTTTATTCAGAAGTAAAAAATAATGTTTTGTACAAATCCGGAAGCCTGTGTCAGTGCGGAGAATTCAAGCGGTGATGTTGGCGACAGTGTCAGTCTTTCATGTGGAGGGACCATGGCTGCCGATCAAGAACAATTTCACGTACTCCTGTCCACGCTTTTATCAACGGATAATAATGTTCGGTCGCAAGCAGAGGTGAGTGTTTTTGATCTATACACCCCGAGAAATTGCAGTGAGCCGAAAATTCGTGTTGCCAAGCCGTATTTAGGGCCGCATTCCGGGCCACGTTTTTTGCCCGCAGTGTGTGTATGTGTGCGAAATCGCGGCATGGCTGTTAACAATTAAAGCGTATGATTCACGCTCCGGGTTCGTTTCGGGACATTTTTTTCGCGTGCAAACATGGTCGATTCCGTCCGGCCGTGAACTGTCAATGTCCTCGGTTGGAAAAGATCCGCGCGTCCTTTTCATCGGCGGGGCGGATTTATTTCCCGCCACTTTCACACCTCCCCTTTACGCCTAATTAGCAACCCACGCTGGATGTTAACAGCGAATTTTCCAAAAATTCACGCGTGGGTGTGAATGCGGACAATTGCGCGTTATTAAATTTGAAATGGTCATGTTTTTTTTACGCCAGTCGGCGGGATCTTTGATTAGGGCGCACGGGTTTCAAGGTTAAAGCCGGAATTCTGTTTTGTTATAAATATCAACCACCCATAATGAACAAATTGAGTATGAGTAATTTTCAATGTTGACTGAGTTTGGTATCAACAATTACTCATGTTAAATATTTCCCTAACATCCACAGCTATTTATGTATACGTTGTTTTGCAAAGTTATGAAATGTAAACGGTTGATGTTTATTAATTATTAGAAAAATATATCCTTATCGTGTGAAATGTTTGATTGTTTACTAATTCATGTTGATAATTTGTTATAAATAAAGGATGCTTTATTTATTGTTGCAATTTTAAGGATTTGATGTATGCAAATGATTCATTTAGATGTAAATTGAGTTGCCCGCGTTACACCTGAAAACTGCAGACAAATGTATATTTTTATTATTGGAATAAAACAAATCTGGGCCCGTATTCACAGTACTGATGCAATTTGTCTTTAGTGAGAAGTTGTACTAAAATGATGTAATTTTGGGAAGAATTTACCCAATCGTTTGGAGTAAAATGACGTAATTTCAATGCAACTTCTCACCGATGACAAATTGCATCGGTGCTGTGAATATGGGCCCTGATACAAGATCATCTAATTGTTCTTTAACCAGCGACGGCTCGCAGGCTAACTTCAGGGTCGGCCACAGCGCCAAGGCACACAAAATTTGAGATTGAGATCGTGCTTTATAAATACAAGGAATTGCACAACAAAGTCACCTTTCAATAAGGGATACATACAACCTTGGGTCTCTGGCCGACCCTGAAGTTGGGCTGCGAGTCGTCGCTGTCTTTAACATTTTGATTTCAACAATACTAACGTAAATAGTCAGTGTAGAAAGAAATATTCATTTCGTAAAAGAAAATATCTTCAAATTATCGTTAGAAGGTTTCACGAATTGATTGAAATAAAAAACAATTTACAATATGAAATATTACATAACTTTTTATTTTCTCATAGCCAACTTTAAATAGTATATTATACAACGATCATTTAATGGCAGCTATTAAGACACGAGTATGAGAATTACGACACGAGCGACGAAGGAGCGAGTGTCGTAATGAATACGAGTGTCTTAATAGCCATTAAATGAGAGTTGCATACACTATTTTTTCTACGACTACTTGCAATAGAAAAATAATTAGTTTTATTTTCAAAATTTATTAAATTTATATTCAACTTATAAATTATTTTTATACACTACATTATATGAAAAAAAATTAAATTACAATATATGAGAACTTTGCAAACAAAAATGACAGGTTTTTAATCATTCTTTTTGATTTATACTAATATTTTGAATTGTACAGTTATTAAAATGAATCTGTGGCACTTTCGGTAGTTCTGAAACAATGTTGGTGGATGTTGTTATTGATGCTGATGGAGTAATGTTTATAAAATTGTTTGTTTGGCTGTGTTCTATCGAATTCAAAAGTTGATTGGCTACGTTGACTTTATTTTGGATTGACTCGTCAATATAGTTTTCAGCCACTGCGGTGGATTTCCACCCACCGTGGCGTTTTAGCGAGGTGATGTCACCACCAGCATCAACCAATATTGTGGCAGAACTGCGACGAAAGCAGTGTCCGGTGTATAAGTTGGGATCTGGAAGATTTAAGTACCTAGCAATTTCTTTGCCCATATTTCCAAACTTGTTTATTCCTACGTTTTGTACTGTACATTTTCCATTTGTATAATTTGTAAAAAAAGATGGGGTTATACAATGTTGTTGACGAAGATTCATGTAGTTCTTGCATATACCGTAATATTTTCCGGTAACTGAAAATTTTCGCGTTGTTTTTGTTTTAGTATCATTAATTGTGACTAAAACAGTTGTTCCAAAATCATTTACGTCTTTTAATTCCAACTTGTGCAGCTCATGCCTTCTACAAGCTCCCATAACACCAAAGATACATACTACCTATGAAAACAACAGTTTAAAATATAAATTTTAAACTAAAATTAACTTACCTTGGTCAATAAATATTTTACGTCTGGGGCTTCACCAATAAATTGCTTTATTTCATCAGTGGTAAAGGTTTTAGATTTTTTGGGTACATATCCTTCAGATTTTCTTTTTAACAAGGCAAGCAATTTGAAATATTTGGATATGTCCACTCTGTGTTTAATGGATAAAGTTGATTTAATAATGGAATAATGAGCCCATAAAGTTGTGGATTTTAATTTCTTGCACAATTCATCGAAATAAACTAATAATACATTTTCAGAAAAGCTGCTAACCTTATTTTTATTCCTCCATTCCATAAACTGAGAGTAACATTTTTCATAAATTTTTGCCGATTTTACTGGTAGTAAATTATTTGAGGTTTTTGAGGCTTGTTTTACAATCTTCGGAGGAGTTAGATTTTCAATTTCACTATCACTATCGCTCATTTTTGTCGATGTTTATACAATTACGTACGTTGACAAATTGACAATTTTAAATTGTCATTCCATCATACCCAGCATGAGCTTGCTACGATGTGAATGAAAATATGAAAATCTGTATCGAAATGAAAATTTGTATCGAAATGACCCTCATTTCGATACAAGTAGTAACTGTCCAATAAATCAATTTAAGTATAGGAGTAGAAAAAACAATTTACAACATAACTTTTTATTTTCTCATAGCCAACTTTAAAACAATTTTGTGGTTCACCTTACTCTATCTATTCATATTCATTCATTAATCTCTATATGTATTCAAATACTGCCTTATTGAATTGATTTTAATAACATTATACAGGGAACTTTTTTTTAAGTATACATACACTCTGTAAATTTTAAGTATACATATACTCTGTAAATTTTAAGTATACGTATACTCTGTAAATCTTCGCATATACCTTTTTCTTTGAAAAAAGTTTAAATTGAAGCTTTAAACGAGTATTTTCCACTTCCAGATTAAGCTTGAAGTAATATTTCGAGTTTAGAAAAGCGTGAAAATTTCCTTTGGTTGCCTATCGCTACGCGACAACAGCAAATTTTCATTCTTCTCTAAACTCGAAATTTTACTTCATGCGTCACGGGTATAAAACACTAAATATTGTGAAGTAAGCTGTATACTTCGAACTTCACTTGAAATCCATGTTTTATACGCGTGGCGCATGAAGTAAAATTTCGAGTTTAGAAAAGCCTGCAAATTTGGTTTGGCCGCTCCGCTTCGCTTCGCGACCAAACCAAATTTGCAGGCTTTTCTAAACTCGAAATATTACTTCATGCTTAATCTGGGAGTGGAAAACACTCGTTTAAAGCTTCAATTTGAACTTAAATAAAACAACGAATGTCAGAAAATTACTGTGTTGAAGCTGTATGCTAATGTCGATTAATAAAGCAGATACTATTTATTTCTTTAGTATGTTATGAGTAAGCAGTTGCACCGGATGAATATTAATTAGAAACAAATTAATATTCCTCAACTGTCGCAACCTTATTATAGGGGGTCATTTATATTCGTTACTTGGTTTAGTTCGAAATCGTTTCGGTTTTTTATTGGCCCCCAAATTTGTTACATTAGGAAACGTATCCTTCAGAGAAAACTGTTTTTTAATTAGGTAATTACTGGTTTCGAGTGTTTTATTTTTAATTTATAGATTAAATAAATTTATACGACAAGGTTAATGATTATCATTCAGTGCACAAAGTTCAAACGCTAAATTCCTATGATGCATCAAATTTCTTAATATTCAAAATCAGGGTGGCGACCAACTGGGAAAAGTCAGGGAATTTAAGTTTTTTATGAAAAAGTCAGGGACTTTCTGAATAAAAAGAATACCATTCAGCGACGGCTCGCAGCCTAACTTCAGGGTCAGCCAGAGACCCAAGGTAATATGTATCAGTTATTGAAAGGTGACTTTGTTGTGCAATTCCTTGTAATTATAAAGCGCGATCCCAACCTCAAATTTTGTGTGCCTTGGCGCTGTGTCCGAGGCTGAAGTTAGCCTGCGAGCCGTAGCTGATACTATTAATGAATTGACAAACTTTACAATCATATTGCATTGCAGATTGGACCTTTTTGCGCAATGTAGAGATTGTAATACCGGTCAACCTTATTTACCGATATATCTTTAAAAATGCTCTTAAAAATTCCTGTATGTAATACGAAGTATTGTTTTTGTTAATATTTTAAAATCAATTTTTTTTGCAAGGCTTTTCTAAACTCGAAATTTTACTTCATGCTTATCCTGGGAGTGGAAAACACTCGTTTAAAGCTTCAAATTGTATTCTTTTAATAAACCGAGCGTGGTAAAATGTACAATGTCTGCATATGTATACTTAAAAGTTATGAATATGTTCGGTGTTACATAAAACTCTATGTGTGTCATTATGCTTATATCCTGCCGTGAGGCAGAGAGTAAATTTCATATTTTCCTGGCGAGAGCACTACTTGTTAACATTATGTACCCTTTAGTTAGTAGCACAAAGGACATTCGGCATTTATAAGCAGGAATGTCGGTAATGAGTTCCCCCTTTTACTCCACGAGTTTGCCCCTTGCGGGGAAAATAACTGACGCTTTCCAGAAAATTCCCGTCGACATTGAATTAATTTCATTTTTTCTTTAATATTAAATCACTTCAATAATTAAACGGGAATCCCCCTAATTAACGACCAGGTTGACCTACTGTATACCCCCATTTTTAAAGCCGTTTTGTAATCCGTTTTCATGTAATCACCTTTTGTATATATACCCGTATTGTTTCCAGTTTTAGACACTAACACTAACCTAACCTAACCTAACTTCAGAGTCAGCCAGAGAC
This sequence comes from Philonthus cognatus, assembly GCA_932526585.2. Classification (NCBI taxonomy): domain Eukaryota; kingdom Metazoa; phylum Arthropoda; class Insecta; order Coleoptera; family Staphylinidae; genus Philonthus; species Philonthus cognatus. Next base: position 11,531,186 of record OW052251.1, on the reverse strand, counting down.
CCAAGGTAATATGTATCAGTTATTGAAAGGTGACTTTGTTGTGCAATTCCTTGTAATTATAAAGCGCGATCCCAACCTCAAATTTTGTGTGCCTTGGCGCTGTGTCCGAGGCTAAAGTTAGCCTGCGATCCGTCGCTGATACTATTAATGAATTGACAAACTTTACAATCATATTGCATTGCAGATTGGACCTTTTTGCGCAATGTAGAGATTGTAATACCGGTAAATCTTATTTACCGATATATCTTTAAAAATGCTCTTAAAAATTCCTGTATGTAATACAAAGTATTGTTTTTGTTAATATTTTAAAATCAATTTTTTTTGCGAGTTTCATATGAGTACTCACAAGGTTTGTCCAAACAGACTAATGGCTCATATGTGAGACGCTGGTATAGGCATTTCAATATACAAAAATATGTTTGGGTCTGTGGGAGACGGTGCCTTTTAAGGTGTTGGTAGTGAATGTGTTAAATTATTAGTTGTAAACTAACAATAGTAATGATTTAGTAAAGAAAACACTTGGTTAAATTTCACTAATATTAATTCAGAAGACCAACAGAGAGGGGCTAGAGTGGGAGGCAATGGTGAGGGTGGTGAGGTACGAGATGAGATTGTGGGAACTGGATGAAGAGAGATTGGTGAAGGATGTATGGGTGACGAGTGTGTGTGGGGGTGAGGGTAGATGGAGGGGGAGAGGAGGAAAATGTATGAGAGGGTAGGGCTGCCGGAGGCGAAGGTAATGGAATGGCTAGGAAATGGGGTGAAGGTGGGTGAGGGGGAAAGGGAAGGAGGTGGAAGGGCAGGAAAGGCAAGGGTGTATTGACAGAAGTCAGTATAATGATATGTATGGGAGGTGGCAGGTGTATGGGAGGGTGCCGAAGTATTTGATAGAGAAGGGATGGGGTAGAGAGGATAGGGTGATTGTGGCAAGGGCGAGGTGTGGATCGGAGGAGAGAGGAAGGAAAGTATGGATGGGGGAAGAATATGGAAGGTGTGTTGTGTGGACAGGGGAAGGATACGTGGGGACACTTGGCGGAGGAATGTGAGGGGGTGAAAGAGGAGTGGCTGGGAGCGAAAGGGAATAAAAGGGTAGTGGAGTGGATGAGGGAGGATGGGAGCGGGGTAAGAACGTTGGAAAAGCTGGGGAGGGAGAGGGAAAAGAGAAGGGAGGGTAAGAGGGATACGGGAATGTAGTGTGGCAATCAAATGTAAAGGTGTGGAGATATGCCAATAAAGGTCTTTTTTTTTTATTAATTAAGTGTTTTCTTTATTAAATCATAGTTAAATATGTTTCACCACGTGAAAGATGAGAAACTTGTTCAAGATAACAATAGTAATCTACTAAAATGTTAATAATCCTCAATTTATAAGACTATGTTTTAGATATCACATTACGAAATTATATAAATGTATATTTATATATTTAGGAAACCTATTCGAATCTACCAATCGAGAGCAAAGTCAGCCACCTTCTGAGCGCCATCCACAATGGGTCGCTGTGCGAGGAGGCCCGACAGATGTCGGCCGTCCTCCTGCGCCGGCTCTTCTCCACCGACTTCTCAGAGTTCTACCCGAAACTTCCTCCGGAGGCGCAAGCTCAACTTAAAGAGCAGATCCTCATGGGCATCCAGCTGGAGCAGACCAACGGGCTCAGGCACAAGGTCTGCGACGTGGCCGCCGAGGTCGCCCGCAACCTGATCGACGACGACGGCAACAACCAGTGGCCGGAATTTTTGCAGTTCCTGTTCCAGTGCGCGAACGCCCCGAACCCGGTCCTGAAAGAGGCCGCCCTGCAGATGTTCACATCCGTTCCGGGCGTATTCGGGAACCAGCAGAATAACTATTTGGATTTGATCAAGCAGATGCTGCAGCAGAGTTTGGTGGCGACGGAGCCGTACGAGGTGCGGTTCCAGGCGGTGCGCGCGATCAGCGCTTTCATCCTGTGCAACGAAAAGGAGAGTCAAATCTTCAAGCACTTTGGAGATTTGCTACCGGGCATGTTGAACGTCATCGGGGAGAGCGTGCAGCAACAGGACGACGACACACTATTGAAGGTTCTGATCGACATGGCTGGGAACACGCCCAAGTTCCTGCGGCCCCAAATTTTACTCATCTTTGACATGTGCATGAAGGTCTTCAGCGATCCTAACTGTCTAGACAGTTGGAGGCAGCTCGGGTTAGAGACGATGGTGACTTTGGCTGAAATGGCGCCGGCAATGGTGAGGAAAGCGGCCGGCAAATACATCGAACAATTAGTGCCGCTCACTTTACAATTCATGGCGGACTTAGATGAAGAGGATAATTGGGCAGAGGTGGACGAACAGCTTGACGAAGATAACGATTGCAACAACGTGGTTGCTGAAGCTGCGCTGGATCGTCTCGCCTGCGGCCTCGGTGGAAAAACAATTTTACCTTTGGTGACACAGAATATCCCTGCAATGCTGAGCAACTCGGATTGGAAACAACGGCACGCCGCTCTAATGGCGCTTAGTGCTATCGGTGAGGGCTGCAATAAGCAGATGGAGAGCATGCTGCCGCAAATCATGGATGGGGTTTCCGGTGTTATGGAAGGAGTTTTAAGATACCTACAAGATCCCCACCCGAGAGTGCGGTACGCTGCTTGCAATGCAATCGGGCAGATGTCCACCGATTTTGCCCCAGTTTTCGAAAAGAAATTCCACAATAAAGTGATCCCCTCGTTGCTCATGCTGCTCGACGACAACGCCAACCCGCGTGTCCAGGCGCACGCTGGTGCAGCCCTCGTGAACTTCTCCGAAGACTGCCCCAAGCACATCCTCACCGCCTACTTGGACGCTATGATGTCCCGTTTAGAAGGGATCCTCACTGCTAAATTCAAAGAATTGGTCGAGAAAGGCACTAAATTGGTTTTAGAACAAGTCGTTACAACTATTGCAAGTGTCGCTGATACTGCGGAGAAAGAATTCATTGCTTATTACGACAGGTTGATGCCGTGTTTGAAATACATCATTCAGAACGCGAATAAGGATGAGTTGAAGATGCTGAGGGGAAAGACGATCGAGTGTGTCTCGCTGATTGGATTGGCTGTCGGTCCTGACAAGTTCATGTCTGACGCAAGCGAGGTCATGGATTTGTTGTTAAAAACGCACGGAGAAGGCATGGAGTTGCCTGATGACGATCCGCAGACGAGTTACATGATTTCAGCCTGGTCGAGGATATGCAAGGTGCTCGGAAAACGTTTCGAGCAGTACCTACCGTTGGTCATGGGCCCCGTAATGAGAACAGCGTCCTTGAAACCCGAGGTGGCTCTACTAGACAACGAAGACATGCAGGGAATAGAGGACGTCGACTGGCAATTTGTGTCCTTGGGTGAACAGCAAAACTTCGGTATCCGCACCGCAGGTTTGGAAGACAAAGCGGCCGCATGCTTGATGCTCGTGTGCTATGCTCGGGAATTGAAAGAAGGCTTCGCCGATTACACCGAACAAGTCGTTAAACTGATGGTCCCCATGTTGAAATTTTACTTCCACGACGGGGTTAGATCCGCCGCCGCCGAATCCCTACCCTACTTGCTCCAATGCGCCACCATCAAAGGCCCCGCCTTCCTCGAAGGAATGTGGATTTACGTCGCTCCTGAACTCCTCAAAGCTCTCGACACGGAACCCGAAAACGAGGTCCTCTACGAAATTTTATCCTCCCTGGCCGGATGCATCGAAACTTTAGGCGCCGGATGTTTGAACGAACAGCTTATGTCGGAACTGTTGAGGATTTTGGATAAACTGTTAAACGAGCACTTCGAGAGGAGCCAGGATAGGCAGAAGAAGCACTTGGACGAAGATTACGACGAGGTCGTGCAGGAACAGCTGGAGGACGAGGAGACTGACGATATTTATGTCCTGAGTAAAATCGCCGACGTCCTGCATGCTTTGTTCACCACACACAAGGAGGCATTCCTGCCGTTCTTTGACCAGCTTTGCCAGCACTTTGTGAACCTGTTGGCGCCGCAACGGCACTGGGCTGACCACCAATGGGGCATCTGCGTCTTCGATGATCTGATCGAGTTCACCGGACCCGCCTGCATCAAATATCAAGCACTCTTCTTGCAGCCGTTGGCCGTTTATTTAAAGGACAAAGTCCCTGAGGTAATTATTTTTTTCTGCTTAATTCTGTGAATTTAATATTTTTACGAAGAAAAATGAAAATATTTTGTTATTTAAATATTTGGATTATTACTTATTTAAAAAAAAATTATGAGTGTATTTCTAACTTCACAATATTTCAGTGTTTTATGCGCGGGGGGCGCATGAAGTAAAATTTCGAGTTTAGAAAAGCCTGAAAATTTGGTTTGGTCGCTCCGCGAAGCGGAGCGGCCAAACCAAATTTTCAGGCTTTTCTAAACTCGAAATTTTACTTCATGCTTAGTCTGGGAGTGGAATCACTCGTTCTAAACTTTATTCTGCACGTTTTTATATAAAATCGACGAATGCCTGAAATTTTACAGAATATACATTATATATATATTTAAAAGAAAAATTCACAGTATGTAATACAATATGTCATTCATGGATATTATAAAAAGAAGTGCACAATTTTACCTAAAATCAACTTTTAGAGTTATCTCTATAATTGCTCGGCCGTTAATGGGTTAAGGCTGCGATTCGAATGCAAATATTACAAATAGTCGAATACTCAAATATGAATAATAAAATAAAAATGTTTGAATAGTTAGAATATTCAAATGTTTTAGGCTTTTCTAAACTGAAAATTTAACTCATGCGCCAGGTGTATAATACACTGATTTTATGTGAGGTTTAAAGTATGCTGCTTAGATATGTTCAATTTTCATGTAAAATTGATTGAGCAGCTCAATACTTAAAATTTAATCCTGCGGCCTAAAAAATATTGCCTAATAAAACACGATTTAATTTCCTTTCTTCACTTATTTATTTTTGTTTGTTAAATGTACATTTCGAGTACCATGTACTCATTTTCAATAACTGAATGCTTTAAGACTAATTACAACTGTTTATATACGGTATAGGGATTAGTGGAAAAACCTAAATCTAATTATGTCGGGTATCTATTGGTGGACCGGGATTATTGATAATGGGAGAGTTGTTTGCCGGTTTACAATTGTTTTTCGGAATGAGATTTAAAAGCGGGTTTTCCAGTGGGCTTAAATCGAAATTTAACAACTTGTCTTTACATTTGTACATTTCTATTGATTCCAACATGTTTAATCTGAAACTGTTTGATTGTTTTAATAATTTTACGTTGTGTAATGAGAATTGGTGGCCGGTTTGGAAATTATGGAAAGCTATTGCTGATTTATCTGGGTTTTGGTTTTTTATGTGGTAATTGTGTTCTTTGAATCTCTTGATTAAATTTCGTTGAGTTTGACCAATGTATATTTTATTGCAGTTGTTACAGTTAATTGAATATATACCGGATTTGTGTAGACTATCACTATTGATTAAAGTGTTATTTAAATAAGATTTTACTTTCGATTCACTGTAATACGCAGTTGTTAGATTAAATTTCCTGAACACTTTATTTATTTGGTGACAAATAGTTGGATTGTAAATGAATTTAACATATTTTCTCTTATTAGTTTCTTTTGATGTATTGAGTTTTGTGCTAGATTTAATTTTATGATTCATTTTATGTCTATTGATGAGCTTTTCTATTGTGTTTTTGCTGTAACCTAAAGATTGTGCAATGTTTTTTATAAATGTTAATTCTTTTCTTTTGTTTTCATTTGATAAAGGTAAGTTTATTGCTTTGTAAATCATGCTATTAAATGCTGCTAGTTTGTGTTTAATGGGTGATGTTGAGGATGAGTGAATGTAGTTGTATGTGTGTGTAGGTTTTCGGTATATGTTGAATTCTAGTGTATTATTATTTTTAATTATTTGTAAATCTAAGAAGGGAAGTTGATTGTTGTTTTCTTTTTCGTGTGTAAATGAAATGCTGGGGCACAAACTGTTTAAACTCGACAACAAGTTTCCCATGTTGGTTTTAGTGTTGATGATTGCTATTACGTCATCAACGTATCTGAACCAAACTCTCGGAAAGCCGTTTATTGTGTTTTTAGCTCGATTTTCGAGGTGGTTGAGAAAAACGTTAGCTAGGAAAGGTGAGAGTGGATTACCCATGGCTGTTCCGAAAGTTTGTTTGTAGAATTTATTGTCGAATTCAAACGTGTTGCACTCCATCACTATTCTTGTTAAATCAATATATTGTTTAATATTTTCTGGTGGTATTGAATTTTCTAATAAGAGATTTTCTAAAATGATAATTGTTTCTTCTATGGGAATGCTGGGAAATAGTGCTTCTACGTCAAAGGAAACCAATGATTCATCTAGTTCGATTTTAGTTGTTTGAAGTTTTGTGGTTAACTCAACGGAATTTTTTCATCAATTCACCAACATACAATATAGCAAAATGGCTAGTACAACAGTTCCAATCATTAATTATTAAAAACGATTGTTCAATAAAAAATTCCGTTGAGTTAACCACAAAACTTCAAACAACTAAAATCGAACTAGATGAATCATTGGTTTCCTTTGACGTAGAAGCACTATTTCCCAGCATTCCCATAGAAGAAACAATTATCATTTTAGAAAATCTCTTATTAGAAAATTCAATACCACCAGAAAATATTAAACAATATATTGATTTAACAAGAATAGTGATGGAGTGCAACACGTTTGAATTCGACAATAAATTCTACAAACAAACTTTCGGAACAGCAATGGGTAATCCACTCTCACCTTTCCTAGCTAACGTTTTTCTCAACCACCTCGAAAATCGAGCTAAAAACACAATAAACGGCTTTCCGAGAGTTTGGTTCAGATACATTGATGACGTAATAGCAATCATCAACACTAAAACCAACATGGGAAACTTGTTGTCGAGTTTAAACAGTTTGTGCCCCAGCATTTCATTTACACACGAAAAAGAAAACAACAATCAACTTCCCTTCTTAGATTTACAAATAATTAAAAATAATAATACACTAGAATTCAACATATACCGAAAACCTACACACACATACAACTACATTCACTCATCCTCAACATCACCCATTAAACACAAACTAGCAGCATTTAATAGCATGATTTACAAAGCAATAAACTTACCTTTATCAAATGAAAACAAAAGAAAAGAATTAACATTTATAAAAAACATTGCACAATCTTTAGGTTACAGCAAAAACACAATAGAAAAGCTCATCAATAGACATAAAATGAATCATAAAATTAAATCTAGCACAAAACTCAATACATCAAAAGAAACTAATAAGAGAAAATATGTTAAATTCATTTACAATCCAACTATTTGTCACCAAATAAATAAAGTGTTCAGGAAATTTAATCTAACAACTGCGTATTACAGTGAATCGAAAGTAAAATCTTATTTAAATAACACTTTAATCAATAGTGATAGTCTACACAAATCCGGTATATATTCAATTAACTGTAACAACTGCAATAAAATATACATTGGTCAAACTCAACGAAATTTAATCAAGAGATTCAAAGAACACAATTACCACATAAAAAACCAAAACCCAGATAAATCAGCAATAGCTTTCCATAATTTCCAAACCGGCCACCAATTCTCATTACACAACGTAAAATTATTAAAACAATCAAACAGTTTCAGATTAAACATGTTGGAATCAATAGAAATGTACAAATGTAAAGACAAGTTGTTAAATTTCGATTTAAGCCCACTGGAAAACCCGCTTTTAAATCTCATTCCGAAAAACAATTGTAAACCGGCAAACAACTCTCCCATTATCAATAATCCCGGTCCACCAATAGATACCCGACATAATTAGATTTAGGTTTTTCCACTAATCCCTATACCGTATATAAACAGTTGTAATTAGTCTTAAAGCATTCAGTTATTGAAAATGAGTACATGGTACTCGAAATGTACATTTAACAAACAAAAATAAATAAGTGAAGAAAGGAAATTAAATCGTGTTTTATTAGGGATTTATTACTTCACATAACTCAAAACAAATAGTGAAAATATTGCCTAATTGCAAATATGTCACTAATTATCCTATTATTTACTTAATATTATATAATTTAATTTTAAATCAATTGTAGGTTAGGCAAGCAGCCGCGTATGGTTGGGGAGTCCTAGCCCAGTGTGGCGGCGATCAATTCGCTCAGGAACTGGCCAAGGCGATACCGCACCTCGTCGAGGTGATCACCGATCCCGAATCAAAGGAACCGCGCAACATCAACCCGACGGAAAACGCAGTCTCTGCCGTGACTAAGATAATGAAGTACAACGCGTCCGCCATCAACCTGGACGAGCTTCTCCCCGTGTGGTTCAGCTGGTTGCCGGTCTGCGAGGACGCCGATGAGGCCCCCCACATCTACAACTTCCTGTGCGAGCTCATTGAACAGAATAATCCTATAATCTTGGGTATGTAAAGCAAAAATATTATTTTCAACATTAAAAAATGTCGATTTGTGTGTTTTCTTCTCAAGCTGTCATCATTATAACTGAATCATACATAACCTAAGAATATTTACACTTACATTTAAGGCCGCAGCCAGGGGGAGGATATTGGGGTTAACCCCCCCCCAAATTTTCAAGATGTAACATTTTTAATTTCTTGAATTGTTCATCTGGCACTTGGTGAAACATATTAGAATATGTAAAGTTATTTAAATTAAAAACACTTGGTATTGTTTCACAAATTAAATTTAATTTGTGAAACAATACCAAGTGCTTTTAATTTAAATACAGTAGAACCTCCTTATACCGGGATGGCTTTTGGCTATACCTAGCACAATATGAGGAAAACACGGTATATCCGAATATATATGTAATGTGTATAATAGTCACATACACACACGCGTATATATATATATATATATATAACTGGCTTGAATTTTAAATCAGCCAACGCGAGAAAGCAGCCCAAAAAATTCAAGCCAGTTATATTTTGCTCGCGAAAACCTAAAAATAAATACATTTATTTTTTTTATTTATTTTATTTTATTTTATTATTATTATTATAACATAACATGAGTACATATATTTTCAACAAATTAACATCCGTTCTATAATATATTTCTTTTATATTGAGCAGTGTTCTGCTCAACGTAATGAATATCCAGATGTAACAATAATAGTTCAAAGCACCTAAGTAAGTGAACACTTGTAGCGTGCTGGCATGAAGTTCTTAGAAATTTTGTGCAATATATGATACATAATGTAGTTTTAGTTTACATAATGAGTACATATATATATATATATATATATATATATACCAGCACAAGAAGTAACGGTCGTACTACGTTAGAGGCAGAGTTCGGAAAATTTCCTAACAGGGCATTCGACCAATAATACGGCAGGAGAGATGTGTGTAATCTACTTTATTGTAATACCAAGCTTTCGGGACTCATTTTGTCCCTTCCTCAGGGTTAACACTAAAAAACAATGAGCAAAAAACAAAAAATTACTGATCTGAATTAAACTGTTAGTTGATGACGAATTCTTGAAAAAATATTAATTAGCAAATAAATTTGAGCTTACATTTGTGATTATTTGAACAAACTATTGTTAAACTGACGCTGTATTTGTTTTATCATCCTAACGATACTCATGGTGGTTGTTGAAATTAAATAAAAGTGAGGTTATTGTGTATAAAAAATCGTAACCGCGTGGTTACGGCAGAGGTGAAATTTTAAACGAAAACAAACGGCACATTCACATTTTAAAATTGGAAATTGTCACTGTGTTCCACTGTTTCTTGGGTAACCTGGGGTGTTATCACCACACTTGTTTATATTTGATTAACTTTTAACTCACGCGGCCGCATCTTAGTGCGAAACGACGCACGTGTCTTCCCATTAACAGCAACAATGGCTGGTGCCTGTCCACAGGTGTCACTCGGCTCTCTCCGTCTCTGTCACCGACGGAGAGAGGCGCACGCCATCCGTTTCCAGGAAACGTCTCGCCAGCCAGCGCGCGGTGTTTGAAATCTCGGGCCTGAGCTCGAGGGATTCAAACATCGACGCTGGAGGCCCCTTTACCTGCCCCGTTGTTGCCGCTTATGCGTTTATTGCTGTGAAATGACTGTGAAATGACTATTATGTATATGGATACTGTTATTAATGCCGGGTCTAGGTTAGGTGCACGAAATAGATTTAACTTGGTGCGCTCATACGTTTCAATAGAAAGTTTAAGAAGAGTAAAAGATATAAATGAAAAAATCCAACTAAAAATGTAATGAAATTATAATTTTAAGCGCAATCAAATTAACTCCGTAGAGTGTCACCACCAACCTGGGACTCACTCGACGATTCCGCCTTCAGTTTATCTAGCTAAATGTGAAATGATGAAAAAATTACCTAAATGTGTTTAATCGATGATTCATGAGGCAAATTTCAGACAAACTACCAGTATGTAAACTATTGCTGAATGTTATTAACCTGTTAAGCTGAAAGAGACCGGTGCCAACGGCTCTGATCTGTCCATGTCTATTAAGTAGGAGTAAATGCAACTAAGGCCCTCCGTGTCTGCTTTGAAATTCATCGTTGCAACGCCTGCCTTCTTTATGTGGAACATCTCAAGGAATAAACGACTTTTATAAAACATTGACTTATCTATAATTTCGACGTTTGTGAAGTCAGGTGCATGGTCCTCACTGTTACAGTGTATAGACAATGCACATGACTTCTTATTCAGTCTTATGTCACTTTTATGTTGAATTATTCTGCTTTTTATCCATTGAGAAGTTTGACCTACATATCGAAGGGGGCATTCGGTGCAGGGGATGCTATAAATTACATTAGACATTTGAGCCGTGGGCACAGGGTCTTTCAGTTTTGTGTAAAATCGTTTTAGTGGAGCCACACCGTATTTTGCTATCTTAATGTCACTGTTGTCATTCCTCAGGATTCTGGTTATGTGCCCTGTAATTTTTTCTAGATAGGGAAGTTTTCTATAGTAGGTTGGTTTAGGTTCGGGGATGGGATCGGTTTCTATTGCAGTGGAGTTGTGTAAGGGTTGTGGTAGGTTGGGTGTGTTTCTATCAGGGGTGGGTGCCGTTGAGAAGATTATTTTGTTAACAAACGGCCTGGGGTAGCCGTTGTTTAGTGCTATTATTTTTAACCTGTGTAGGTTTTGTTGTAATAAGGTGGGGTGTGATATGCGGGTGATTCTATTTTTCAGTGCTATGATGGTGTTGGCTTTCATCGTCATGGGGGCATATGAGTGATAATTGATGTATCTGCCAGAGTTGGTTGGTTTCTGATACCAATCCAGTATGATCTTGTTCGAGGCTGTACGGATGACTTTTGTATCCAGGAAGGGAATAGATCTATTCACCTCCTGTTCAGTTGTGAACTGGATGTGTGCGTTGTAGCTGTTGAAAATATCACATACCGTCTGCGTAGAGCCTGTAGGCAACCCAAGTAGCAGATCATCTACATATTTTCTCACAAATGATGGCCTGAAGGGCAGTTTGGGAATGACGTTATCTAACAGCTCATCCATGACGATGAGAGCCAACACAGGACTGATGGGTGAGCCCATAGGGGTGCCAAAGGTTTGTTTGAAAATTATGTTATTGAAAGTGAAGAAAGTGTTGTCTCCTACGAATCTGAGCAGGGACATGAAATCACGCTTCGTCAGGTCGGTGTGGGGTGCCACCCTGTCGAAACCCGATTCCACGATCCCCAGCGCCAGATCCATAGGGATGTTTGTAAAGAGCGAGACCACATCAAGAGAGGCGACCTCATGACCATCAGGTAGTTGGAAGTCGTTAAACTCCTCGGCGAAGTGAAATGAATCGATGATATTGTACTGTGTTCTAGTTGCGAAAGCCTTACTTAGGATCTCCGCTAGGAAGGTGGAGAGGTTGTAGGTTGGTGAGTCGATGGAGGAGATTATAGGGCGGAGGGGGATGTCTGGTTTGTGAATTTTAGGTAACCCGTAATATTTCGGTGCCACTGCGTTGTGAATACACAAACGTCTATAAGTAATATCGTTGATGTAACCTTTATCTTTAAGGTTTTTAATTAACTTGTTTAGTTTCGTTTGTGTTGCCGCAGTGGGGTCCCGTTGCAATTTTTTGTAGGTGTTGTTATCGTCGAACAGGGCTATAGATTTATCTATGTACTCCTGTTTATTCATTACAACGGTGACCGCACCTTTGTCGGCTCGTGTGATAATAATACCAGGGTTATCTTTCTTAAAGGAAAGGAGTTTGGGGATAGCGTCAATTAAGGAAGGCTTTCGCAACTTATGCACGTAACTTGTTAACAAATGAGCTATTTGGGCTCTCTTCGTGTTCTGTTGGTCATGAGGCACTGCCTCCAACGCCGCCTCAATCTCACCTAACACTCTTCCCATCGGCAAATCCCTGTGTGAGGGTGGTAGGCAAAATTTAGGTCCTAAGGAGAGGAGCGTGTTTACCTCCTGAGGAATGACAACATCTGTACAGTTACGGATCCACTTGCTATTGTCTGAAAAATATTTTGGAACGTGAGCGTTATCTTTAAGGTTATTGAATTTACTGATTAATTTTCGCCTCGTTCTGTGGTAGATTGTCTGAAATTTATGCTTCATGCGGTCAAGGTAATTGCTAAATATGTTAGATGGGAGGTTAGTACGGCAGAAATCAGTCAAACGAGTTAGGTTAGTCTCTACTTTGTTAATCTCGGTACAAATTAAATCTATTTCGACTCCAAGAGTCTGTGCCCCTAACCTGTTATTAAGCTTCGTTAATCGATTGTTAATCCTGGGGTTATCTGTAGTGATGTTAGCCAAGAAGCCGTGTGGGCGTTGTGTTATGTGTTTCGGTAGGATGTCAGCTTGTCTGCAACGGAGTAGGAAGTAGCGTTGGTTCAGTTTAATCGCCAGTCTGTTGGTGTTGTCTGCCCATTGTTTCATCATGTGGACTGTTTCGGCGCCGAAACGGTCCCGCATCGTTTGATAAAACCCCATCTGTAATGTACCAGCACAAGAAGTAACGGTCGTACTACGTTAGAGGCAGAGTTCGGAAAATTTCCTAACAGGGCATTCGACCAATAATACGGCAGGAGAGATGTGTGTAATCTACTTTATTGTAATACCAAGCTTTCGGGACTCATTTTGTCCCTTCCTCAGGGTTAACACTAAAAAACAATGAGCAAAAACCGTTGCAGACAAGCTGACATCCTACCGAAACACATAACACAACGCCCACACGGCTTCTTGGCTAACATCACTACAGATAACCCCAGGATTAACAATCGATTAACGAAGCTTAATAACAGGTTAGGGGCACAGACTCTTGGAGTCGAAATAGATTTAATTTGTACCGAGATTAACAAAGTAGAGACTAACCTAACTCGTTTGACTGATTTCTGCCGTACTAACCTCCCATTTAACATATTTAGCAATTACCTTGACCGCATGAAGCATAAATTTCAGACAATCTACCACAGAACGAGGCGAAAATTAATCAGTAAATTCAATAACCTTAAAGATAACGCTCACGTTCCAAAATATTTTTCAGACAATAGCAAGTGGATCCGTAACTGTACAGATGTTGTCATTCCTCAGGAGGTAAACACGCTCCTCTCCTTAGGACCTAAATTTTGCCTACCACCCTCACACAGGGATTTGCCGATGGGAAGAGTGTTAGGTGAGATTGAGGCGGCGTTGGAGGCAGTGCCTCATGACCAACAGAACACGAAGAGAGCCCAAATAGCTCATTTGTTAACAAGTTACGTGCATAAGTTGCGAAAGCCTTCCTTAATTGACGCTATCCCCAAACTCCTTTCCTTTAAGAAAGATAACCCTGATATTATTATCACACGAGCCGACAAAGGTGCGGTCACCGTTGTAATGAATAAACAGGAGTACATAGATAAATCTATAGCCCTGTTCGACGATAACAACACCTACAAAAAATTGCAACGGGACCCCACTGCGGCAACACAAACGAAACTAAACAAGTTAATTAAAAACCTTAAAGATAAAGGTTACATCAACGATATTACTTATAGACGTTTGTGTATTCACAACGCAGTGGCACCGAAATATTACGGGTTACCTAAAATTCACAAACCAGACATCCCCCTCCGCCCTATAATCTCCTCCATCGACTCACCAACCTACAACCTCTCCACCTTCCTAGCGGAGATCCTAAGTAAGGCTTTCGCAACTAGAACACAGTACAATATCATCGATTCATTTCACTTCGCCGAGGAGTTTAACGACTTCCAACTACCTGATGGTCATGAGGTCGCCTCTCTTGATGTGGTCTCGCTCTTTACAAACATCCCTATGGATCTGGCGCTGGGGATCGTGGAATCGGGTTTCGACAGGGTGGCACCCCACACCGACCTGACGAAGCGTGATTTCATGTCCCTGCTCAGATTCGTAGGAGACAACACTTTCTTCACTTTCAATAACATAATTTTCAAACAAACCTTTGGCACCCCTATGGGCTCACCCATCAGTCCTGTGTTGGCTCTCATCGTCATGGATGAGCTGTTAGATAACGTCATTCCCAAACTGCCCTTCAGGCCATCATTTGTGAGAAAATATGTAGATGATCTGCTACTTGGGTTGCCTACAGGCTCTACGCAGACGGTATGTGATATTTTCAACAGCTACAACGCACACATCCAGTTCACAACTGAACAGGAGGTGAATAGATCTATTCCCTTCCTGGATACAAAAGTCATCCGTACAGCCTCGAACAAGATCATACTGGATTGGTATCAGAAACCAACCAACTCTGGCAGATACATCAATTATCACTCATATGCCCCCATGACGATGAAAGCCAACACCATCATAGCACTGAAAAATAGAATCACCCGCATATCACACCCCACCTTATTACAACAAAACCTACACAGGTTAAAAATAATAGCACTAAACAACGGCTACCCCAGGCCGTTTGTTAACAAAATAATCTTCTCAACGGCACCCACCCCTGATAGAAACACACCCAACCTACCACAACCCTTACACAACTCCACTGCAATAGAAACCGATCCCATCCCCGAACCTAAACCAACCTACTATAGAAAACTTCCCTATCTAGAAAAAATTACAGGGCACATAACCAGAATCCTGAGGAATGACAACAGTGACATTAAGATAGCAAAATACGGTGTGGCTCCACTAAAACGATTTTACACAAAACTGAAAGACCCTGTGCCCACGGCTCAAATGTCTAATGTAATTTATAGCATCCCCTGCACCGAATGCCCCCTTCGATATGTAGGTCAAACTTCTCAATGGATAAAAAGCAGAATAATTCAACATAAAAGTGACATAAGACTGAATAAGAAGTCATGTGCATTGTCTATACACTGTAACAGTGAGGACCATGCACCTGACTTCACAAACGTCGAAATTATAGATAAGTCAATGTTTTATAAAAGTCGTTTATTCCTTGAGATGTTCCACATAAAGAAGGCAGGCGTTGCAACGATGAATTTCAAAGCAGACACGGAGGGCCTTAGTTGCATTTACTCCTACTTAATAGACATGGACAGATCAGAGCCGTTGGCACCGGTCTCTTTCAGCTTAACAGGTTAATAACATTCAGCAATAGTTTACATACTGGTAGTTTGTCTGAAATTTGCCTCATGAATCATCGATTAAACACATTTAGGTAATTTTTTCATCATTTCACATTTAGCTAGATAAACTGAAGGCGGAATCGTCGAGTGAGTCCCAGGTTGGTGGTGACACTCTACGGAGTTAATTTGATTGCGCTTAAAATTATAATTTCATTACATTTTTAGTTGGATTTTTTCATTTATATCTTTTACTCTTCTTAAACTTTCTATTGAAACGTATGAGCGCACCAAGTTAAATCTATTTCGTGCACCTAACCTAGACCCGGCATTAATAACAGTATCCATATACATAATAGTCATTTCACAGTCATTTCACAGCAATAAACGCATAAGCGGCAACAACGGGGCAGGTAAAGGGGCCTCCAGCGTCGATGTTTGAATCCCTCGAGCTCAGGCCCGAGATTTCAAACACCGCGCGCTGGCTGGCGAGACGTTTCCTGGAAACGGATGGCGTGCGCCTCTCTCCGTCGGTGACAGAGACGGAGAGAGCCGAGTGACACCTGTGGACAGGCACCAGCCATTGTTGCTGTTAATGGGAAGACACGTGCGTCGTTTCGCACTAAGATGCGGCCGCGTGAGTTAAAAGTTAATCAAATATAAACAAGTGTGGTGATAACACCCCAGGTTACCCAAGAAACAGTGGAACACAGTGACAATTTCCAATTTTAAAATGTGAATGTGCCGTTTGTTTTCGTTTAAAATTTCACCTCTGCCGTAACCACGCGGTTACGATTTTTTATACACAATAACCTCACTTTTATTTAATTTCAACAACCACCATGAGTATCGTTAGGATGATAAAACAAATACAGCGTCAGTTTAACAATAGTTTGTTCAAATAATCACAAATGTAAGCTCAAATTTATTTGCTAATTAATATTTTTTCAAGAATTCGTCATCAACTAACAGTTTAATTCAGATCAGTAATTTTTTGTTTTTTGCTCATTGTTTTTTAGGGTTAACCCTGAGGAAGGGACAAAATGAGTCCCGAAAGCTTGGTATTACAATAAAGTAGATTACACACATCTCTCCTGCCGTATTATTGGTCGAATGCCCTGTTAGGAAATTTTCCGAACTCTGCCTATATATATATATATATATATATATATATATATATATATATATATATATATATACATATACATATATATATATATATACATATGTGCAGTAGCCACCTACATAACAAGACATACTATATAATACAATAATGATGCCGGAACGTTTTACCTAATCAGGGCGGGACGCAGTCAATTCTTAAAATTAACATCTTTTAAAAAAAAAAAGAAACCTGAAAAATGACCCCGATATATCCGAATCACGGTATCTTGAGGCCCGGTATAGCGAGGTTCTACTGTAACTTTACATATGTTACATTTTTTTGTGTAAAGACGGCCTTGAAAAAACAAAAATTATATTTTTACCAGTAGCCCCCCGCCCGAATTTTTTTTCTAGCTGCGGCTTTGCATACCTTGATTGCCAGTCATTTATACAACTTTCAACTTTTATACAGGTGCCGGCAGTTCGAACATACCGAGGATAATATCGATCTTCGCGGAGGCCTTCTTTAAGGACGCACTGGACGCAGCGAAACCGGAAGGCGTGAGAGCACTGAACATTATCAGGCACGTGCAGAGCAACGAGCAGATGTTCCAGGGAATCCTGGTGACACTGAGGCCCGAACACCAGCAGGCTCTCCACGTGGCGCTTCACACGCCGCCCAACTGTTAGCTAACTATATAAATATACACATATTATTTCATTTAATAAAAAAAACAAAAGAAAAAAAACAAAGCATGCATGTTATAATATACATACTTATGACGACTTTCCACGATTGAAATAAGCTTATTTTTAAGTAAGGGTTAATCTATATTTATTGTATTTACAACAGTTGAAAGTTTCAATTTACTATTTTTTTTATTTTATCATCATCTTAATCCCCTGTGTATTTTCTGATTTCCTATTTCTTTGGTTGGATTGTTTCTCCATTGCTCTGTGAATAATTGTGATGTTAGTTTCTTGTACAAGAAACACTAAAAGTAAAAAGGTATGATGATTTGGTTTGAGTTACATGAAGAGTTGCTATAATTAACTTGATAAAACAGCAACTCTTTTTTAGAAAGTGTTGGTGTTTTATTAAGAAGAAAGGTATAATTATGTTTAATTTGTTCCTTTATATCACTGGCTTGAATGTTTATTTCAATCTGTAATTAATCAATATACAATTAGGCTTAATGAAAATAATTGTCACATGATATCAATTCATAGCAATTGTATATTTTTACTTTTAAACTGATGAAATCCATATTTGGCACGCTACAAATAATTTATTGTGATAGATTTGTTTTTCCTCTTTGCGGTGATTGATTGATTTTTGTTTAAATCGTTGAACTTTAAAAGAAAACTGCAAATTTCGAGTTGAATAGTGTTTTGAGGTGAGGTTACAATCAAAAGTTGATTATAAATGCGAATCGTAAAATTTTGTTTTTATAGAAGTACGAAATGTATGTTGTTACATTTAATGACCGTCTTTCTCAAATAAATACTTTACTTTCTTAAATGATTTATTTAAAACATGCTAGCTTATTAGTAACGAATTAACACTAATTTCATTGAGTAAGTAATATGCTATCATAAGTAGTAATGTAAATTTACTGATAGTTATAATTGGGTAATATTCTCGGCAATATTAGGTTAGGACGTAACACTAATTATATGTCTATTACTTACTCAATGCTGATGCTAATTAGTAAAAAGCCTTTTTAATAGAAGAACAAATTCTGAACTTACAGTAAATTAACTGATAGAATGTTCTTGAAAATATGAGAGACAAGTTGTCTGAGATAACTAGTGATGTAAAATTACCGTTAACTAAAACTTGAGTAAAATTCTCAGTAGTGTATTAACTGGGAAATGTTCGCTTATTTTAATTGGGATTTTTTTTCATGTGGGAGACATGGAAACAATTTTAAATGGATACCTAATTTACACACGGAGAGTTTTATGTAACACCGAACATTTTCATAACAAGATTTTTTTTATAAGTATATATGTGCATACGATTTAATTTGAAGCTTTTAAACAAGTGTTTTCCACTCCCAGGCTAAGCATGAAGTAAAATTTCGAGTTTAGAAAAGCCTGAAAATTTGGATGGACGTTTTTTAATGTTGATATGTAGATGACCTGAGCATTATAGTAAGCAGGAAGTACCGTAGAAAGATAGTCCAAAGACAAAGGGTTAGCTGTAAACTCAGGCGGAACGAAGCGAGCCCGGCAAATCCAAATTTTCAGGCAAGATTTTTTTTATAAGTATACATGTGCATACGATTTAATTTGAAGCTTTTAAACAAGTGTTTTCCACTCCCAGGCTAAGCATGAAGTAAAATTTCGAGTTTAGAAAAGCCTGAAAATTTGGATTTGCCGGGTGGAGCGAAGCGAGCCCGGCAAATCCAAATTTTCAGGCTTTTCTAAACTCGAAATTTTACTTCATGCGCCACCGGTACAAAACACTGATTCGATATAAAGTTTAGCGGTGTGTTTTAAACTTCGTAATATGTCAGTGTTTTGCGCCGGTGGCGCATGAAGTAAAATTTCGAGTTTAGAAAAGCCTGAAAATTTGGATGGACGTTTTTTAATGTTGATATGTAGATGACCTGAGCATTATAGTAAGCAGGAAGTACCGTAGAAAGATAGTCCAAAGACAAAGGGTTAGCTGTAAACTCAGGCGGAGCGAAGCGAGCCCGGCAAATCCAAATTTTCAGGCTTTTTCTAAACTCGAAATTTTACTTCATGCGCCATCGGTACAAAACACTGATTCGATATAAAGTTTAGCGGTGTGTTCTAAACTTCGTAATATGTCAGTGTTTTGCGCCGGTGGCGCATGAAGTAAAATTTCGAGTTTAGAAAAGCCTGAAAATTTGGATGGACGTTTTTTAATGTTGATATGCAGATGACCTGGGCATTATAGTAAGCAGGAAGTACCGTAGAAAGATGGTCCAAAGACGAAGGGTTAGATATAAACTCTGCCAAAACAGCGATCGCCCCCTTCACTAGGAGACGAAAAACCGATGACCAAAAATCGCTACGCATGTATGGAAGGGAAGCCCCCATCAAAAATTAAGTAAAATATTTAAGGGTCATACTTGATACCTTTTTTTTTTTTTTGATTATAGAGGGGATTGGGAAATCTGCTAACAGCCTTTGGTCTTAACGGCCAGTAGTGTCGGGTTCTGATACCGACTAAAACCCTTCCCCCTCTCTTCCCCGGTATCGCCATCACGGCATTTCTTCGGGGGTCATTTTCAGCTCGTCGCCTTACTTTCTGCCCATTACGCAGTTCGCGAATGCAGTCACTGCCTCCCACGCATCCTCGTTTTCCAGCATGCAGCCTACAACGGTCCTCTCGTCCAGCGTGCCGATCCTACTCTCGAGCGTTCTTCTCTCGGGCTGCCATTCCGGGCATCTGAGCAACGTGTGTTCGGCCGTGTCGTCTCCGTTGTCGCAGTATTTGCACTGCTTGCTCTCTGCTTTTTCAATTCTGTGGAGGTACGAGCCGAAGCTCCCGTGCCCAGTCAGCAGCTGCGTCAACTGGTGGCTTACCGTCCCGTGCTTTCTCTCCACCCATGGTCTGATGTCGGGGATGAGAGATCTCGTCCAGCCATCACCTGCCGACCATCTTTCCTGCCACTTAGCCAGTGCTCTGTCGTACGCCTCCTCCTTAGCCTGCTTCCGGTCTCCGATTTCCCTGCCCGTCCGGTAGGCTTCCGCCCTCCCCACCTCGTACAGATCTCCAGGCAGCGTCGATGCCAGGACTTCAGCCGCATCTGTAGAGACCGTCCTGTACGCCCTGATTATGCGTAGGGCACCGGCTCTCAGTGCGACCCTTGCTCTGTGCCTGTTCCTCGCCGACGTCATTGCTGCTTCCGCCCATACTGGTGCTGCGTACGCCAGCTTCGCTCTGGCCACCGTTGCCAGCAAGCGCCGTCTGCCTTCGCTTGGTCCTCGCACATTCGGCAATAAGCGACCCACCGCTGTATCAGTCCTAGTTGCAGCCTCCGCGCAGTGCCTGCTGATTCGTGGATTGGCTTCCAACCAAATCCCCAGGTACTTTGTGGCCTTCCCGATGAGTACCTGGACGTTCCCAATCTGGAGGGTCTCCTCTCACTCTTTCCCCGCTCTCCTCGTGGACAGCCATACCGCCGTGGTCTTATCGGCGGCTACATTCAGGCCGTTCAGCTCCATCCATCGGATTAAGATGGAAGCTGCCTCGCTGACAGTCTGTCGTACCTCGTCCATGCTCCTGTGCCTCACTATCAGAGCCAGGTCGTCCGCAAACGCTATGGTGGTAGCACCGTCCGGCAGTTCCAGCCCTACCTGATACCGGAACGAACTTCAACTTCCACCTAGAGAACATCACCAAAAAGGCTATGCAAGGACTTATTGCGACCAGAAAAATGGTAGGACGCACATGAGGACTGAGACCCAGTATGACTAAATAGCTATTCACCATGGTCATAAGACCCATAGTGACGTACACTGCGATCGCATGGAGGGAAAAGGCCCAAATCAAGAGCGCAGCCGTAAAACTTGAGAAAGTTTAAAGACAGGCGTGCCTGCTGATAGGAGCGATGAGAACAACGCCCACAGCAGCCATGAAACAAATATCGCTTTCACTATTACATCTATATGTTATGATGGAAGTTAGACAGGCTGCACATAAGTGAAGACACTTTCAATGCAGAAACATCAAGATCAGCAACATTCAAAGTCCTGCAAGAAGTAAAAACCTTAAAAATGAGGTCCGAATTCACTAAAATCGTACGCCCATCCCGCCGGTTTAAAGTAACCATACCATAGCGGAGTGAATGGGCAAGTGGAGAATATCCGGGAACTTCTAAAGAAACCACCTGGCCCAAAAAAACAGAAGAAACCGGGGCTAGAATCTATGGAGGCTGCGACTGGAGCAAACAATTCGTGGTTGCTCTGGGGAAGCATACCTCCATCTTCCAGGCTGAAATAGCCGCTATTGATTGGTGTGCTCATCACATAATGGAATCGGGTCACAACAAAGGACTAATTACCATTCAGACTGCCACGTAGCCCTAAAAGCGCTAGCCTCGCCGGTGGTGCAGTCCAGGCGGGTTATGGCCTACATAGACAGGCTGGACGCACTGTCGACAACAGTAAAAACACAGCTAGTATGAATACTTGAGAGCCGACTTGCTAGCTAAAAAGGGAGAATCAGGGGAATTTATAGGACCTGAACCCGCTTTCAGAAAACGTTATGAAACCGGAAAGGAAATAACCCAACGCAAGTTAGCAGAGGAGCACAGAAAGGCATAACACAATCAAAAGGGAATGAGGCACACAAGACTCTTCCTAGATGGTTCGGTACCTAGCAGCACATTGGCGCTGTCAGGACTGAGTAGAATGAAACTACGAGAAATCACAGGACTAGTTACTGGACACTATGACTTGAATAAGCACAAACATAGGATGGGAATTGAGAAAAGCCTCCTATATCGCGGGTGTTTTGAAGAGGAGGAAACACCCCAACACCTACTGTGTACATGCGAAGCCTATAAAAGGCAACGCACAGAGCAATCCGGGAAGCCTATGCTTCCTGCAATAGAGCCTAAGAAAATCCCCTGGCTGAAACTCCTGAACTCCATAAAAGACAGGTAGTATACCATCCAGAGGTGCACAAAAGGATCATGGAGACCGGAGTGCAGGGATTCTTAGTGACACCACCTTATGTCAGAGACTGAAATAGAGTGCCACGGGAAACTCAGACAGGCAGCAATGCACAACAACATTGAAGTCTGCTGGGTGAAAGGGCATGATACAGACACAGGTAACGGGAGAGCTGACGAGCTGGCAAGAGCTGCGGCTAGGATGAATCTACTCTCACCGGAGCCGCTAGTGCGGTTAGCTCCTCTCTCCCTGTGTAACATGTTACAAACCAATGCCCTGGAGAAATTCAGGATGCGTTAGGATGATATCGAGGGCTGCAAGCTCTCTAAGGAAACACTTGTGTATCCCAATGAGAGATCAGCGAAACGGTAACTGCAGCTGGCTAGAGGGAATCTCAGGCGCTTAACTGCCATCCTTACTGGTCACTGTGGACTAAACGGGCACCTCTATAGGATGGGGATAGTTGACTCCCCATCTTATAGAGGTTGCAGCATGGAAGAAGAGACTGCATGGCATTTTCTTTGTGAATGCCCGGCACTACCGTCAATCAGGATGGACTCCCTGATTGACGGTAGTGCCGGGCATTCACAAAGAAAATGCCATGCAGTCTCTTCTTCCATGCTGCAACCTCTATAAGATGGGGAGTCAACTATCACTATTGGGTGATAGATGGCCTACATAGGAGATCTTCCCATCTCAGCTATGCTAGAATACCTAAACAAGGTGGGCTGGCTAAACTGAGGATGGGTGATCTACGGGAGGTGGCACAATGGGCCTAATGAGGCCTAAGTGCAGTGCAGAACTGCACACTCCCCTTTGCACCAGAACCAGAACCACCTTATGTGACAAAAAAAACATACTAAACACAGTAGGCAAACAATTTTCAATATACCATTTAGCGGTAACTGTCTTCTGTTCTTCTAATTTAATTGCGGTAACCAGACCTGTACTAAAAAATACCGCATACACAACTTTTTCCATTGCTCGCTGTTTTTCGTTAGTTACAATTTTATAAATAATTTGATGGCCTTCAGCATTTAACATATTATTATTATTATTTTATTATTATTATTATTACATAACATGAGTACATATATTTTCAACAAATTAACATCCGTTCTATAATATATTTCTTTTATATTGAGCAGTGTTCTGCTCAACGTAATGAATATCCAGATGTAACAATAATAGTTTTAAAGTTTGTTAGCAAATTCTAACACACTCTGCTTTTTGTAAATCTATCCGATGAAGCAGTACAAGCCGACTTACAACCTTTTTCAAATGTAAATCTTTGTGCGATACTGATCTTACTGTCGAGAATCCAATGTTCAGTTTGGACTCTATCATGGCACAAGTAATTCAGTTGTCCCCTACACCATCTTTATCACTGCAGCAATAAAAAAAAAATACTACTATATTACATCCATATCTACACTAATCACTGCCCCCTCTCTTCCTTCTGCTTTCCCTCTCTTCCCCCAACTTCTCCAGCGTCCTTACTCCGGCCCCATCCTCTCTCATCCATTCCGTCACTCTTCTATTCCCTCTTATTCCTCCTTCACCCCCTCGCACTCCTCTGCCAGATGACTCCACGTATCCCTCCCCCACTCACACATTGCACACCTCCCATACCCTTCCCCCATCCACACCTTCCTTCCTCTCTCCTCTGACCCACACCTAGCCAGCACCACCCTTTCCTACCTGCAGCAATATTTTCAGGGTTAACAGAAACTAAGGGGGGGCAGCTTCTTTGTACAAACGAGTTTAGTTCAATTTCTTTATATCATCTTTAAACAGTAGCCACTGATGGCTCGATACACGCTCAAGCCTTTCTTGAAATCATAGTAAATCAATATACAAAAGTTCTCTAGTAAAAAATTCCATTTTTTCGACAACAGAAGCTTATTAAATGGATTATTTATCATACTCTATTAAACCGAATTTCGCAAACTAAAGTGCAATTGACTGATTAAACAATTAGCTATTTAATAAACAATTTGTTTTGCATCGCAAACTAGATTTTTCTATTCTCAATAATTGCAGCCTGGCTCTCGTATAAACGCACAGCGTTACATTCAAAAAGTAGTAGCAACGCATGTTTACTCTACATCAGTCCACTCTTTCAGCAAGAAAATGCGCGACCACATAGAATTTTTTAATTTGAAGACTCCAACGAGTGTTTCCAATCCCAGACTAAGCATGAAGTAAAATTTCGAGTTTAGAAAAGCCTGAAAATTTGGCTTGGTCGCGTAGCGCAGCGGAGCGACCAAGCCAAATTAGGCTTTTCTAAATTCGGAATTTTACTTCATGCGCCACGCGTATAAAACACTGATTTAAAGTGAAGTTTAAGATACACTTCGACTTAGTTTTGTTTAGTTCATTAATTTTACAAATGTTTATATGGAATATAAGGCGGAATTAGAGAGGCAGGACGAGTCAAAAAAGTTAGAAGGAAGGAAGTAGTAGAAGAGTGACGGAAATGGATGAGAGGATGGGGCCAGGGTAAGGACGCTGGAGAAGTTGGGGGAAGAGAAGGAAAACAGTAGGAAGAGAGGGGGTAGCAATTAGTTCTGTAATTCTGTAATTAACCAATAGCAAGCGGTATACCGATGAAGCTATTGTTTCTTAACATGTGTTATTGTTTACACTATACTATAGTTGTAGCTAGTAAAGATGTAAACATGCCAATAAAGGTTTTTTTTTTTAGTAAAATTAGATACAATAAAAAAAAACCTGGGCCCGCCGTGGCCGAGCGGTTGAGCCGCCGGTTTCGCCAATCGGTCACGGAGGTGATCTGGGTTCGATTCCCAGCGGAGGCGAGTAATTTTTCTAACGAAAAATACTCGTCTCCGGTTCCATGGATGTGTGTGAATGTGTTGTGACGTCCAAATTAGTCGAAATATATGTTAATATAGTTATTATAAATATCAACGTTAGTGGCTGAATGGTAAAACCTATGCCAAACAAAAAAAAAAAAAAACCTCTAGAGTGCCATGATTTTAATTATTTTTAAATTTAAGTTGGCTACACGCCTTAGGAATTGACATAAAACGTTAAACATGATAATTATAATATAAAATTTCAGAGTTGCCAACTTAAAATATTTTCCATGGCACTCTAGAGGTTTTTTTTAATGAACATACGATACAATAAATCAATATTTGTTTGTTCCCAGGTCAATTAGATATATTATTTATTAAAAATCAGTTGAATAATTGAAGAATACTTATTTATTTACACACTAAAAAACTAGTGCTTCATTTTCATTTTTTGCATACGCTATACAAACTTGCCGTTACTCACAAAATTTAACCTTAAACCTAACGAGAATGCGTTCAGTCACTGTCTTCATGCCTCCTCGACTTCTTCTTGCGGTGCCTATGGCTGGGACTGCGCGACCTAGACTTGTGCCTCCTGGACCGGCTTCGTGACCTCTCCCGTCTGTGTGACCGCTCGCGCTCCCTGTCCCTTGACTTCTCCGATCGGCTCCGGCTCTCACGCTCTCTATCCCTCGAGCTTCTCCTGTGAGGTGGGCTGGTGATGGGTGGCGGAACCATCGGGGGCCCGAGGTTAACCGGCGGCACCGCTGGTGGGACCATAGTCGACCCAGCTGTAACAGTGCGCATAAATGCATAAACTTATTCGTGAAGCAAATATTAAGTTACCCCATTGTATGTCTTGGGTCGGCTCATAACCACCGTAAAAAGGCTCGGGTTCCGGGTTGAATCCAAACTCTGGCTGGAATTCCTCGAAAGTGGATGGCGGGGGCATCGTCAGGTCCGGAAATCCGGGCGGCTTTCTGCTGTACTCCCTCCTATCGGCAGTCATAACCTGTAAATATTAAATAATATTAAAATATATTTTCGCTAGACTAGCATAAGCTATAATTTTAAAGAGCTGCCTTCTTGGCTGAATTTAAAATTTTACAAAAGTTGCATTAAAAACGAATCAAAAACTATCATATGTTTAATAAAAAAGAACCTCTAGAGTGCCATGATTTCATTTTAAGTTGGCTACACACTTCACGAATTGACATATAAAACGTCAGGCATAATAATTATAATGTATATTTTCAAATTTGCCAACCTAGAATATTTTCCATGGCACTCTAGAGATTTTTTTTAATTGAACATACGATATTATTTTAAGCATACAAGGCCGTAGCTAGAAAAAAATGTCGGGATGGGGGGTTTACTGGTACAAATATTGTTTTTGCTCTTTCTGGCCTGCTTTTACATACAAAAATTTAACATTTTGAAAATTTCAGGGGGATTTCAATACTCATATCCCCTCTCCTGGCTACGGCCTTGCATGCATATCTAACAAGTGCCACCCAGTGTTGCCATATTTGGAGAAATTTCTTTAATATGAAGAACTTTAGCCACAAATAATCACCAACAAAGAAAATAAAACTTTAACATTTTGTGTTATTGACAATCGCAATAATGAATGAGTGTTCTCACCTGGATGACGTTCTCCTTGGGCGCGTCCATTTTGGAACCGGGCTGCGCAGCGCCACCTATAACATCAATAGCACCAGTCATACGACGTCCCGGAGGAGGTCCCGCTTTTCTTATACCAGTAAAACCCCCCGAGTACTTGCTGTTATCGTTCATTATCGGCACCGGCCCCCTTGGCAATCCAATCGCGTTCAGCGGCACTAGACCCACACCGGATTCATTGACACGTAACCTATAATAAAAAAATCATATCGAAAATAACATACTTACCAAATAAGATTACCATAATTTAACCACTTCATGTACATGCTCGTATCTGTTACGGGCGCTGCTTACTGGCAATTTTACATGTGCTCGTGTTTGTTACGGGCGCTGCTTACTGGCAATTTTACATGTGCTCGTGTCTGTTACGGGCATTGCTTACTGGAAATTTCACATGTGCTCGTGTCTGTCAAGGGCGTTGCTTACTGGCAATTTTACACGTGCTCGTGTCTGTCACAGACGCAGCTTACTGGCAATTTTACACGTGCTCGTGTCTGTCACGGGCGTTGCTTACTGGCAATTTTACACGTGCTCGTGTCTGTCACGGGCGTTGCTTACTGGCAATTTTACACGTGCTCGTGTCTGTCACGGGCGTTGCTTACTGGCAATTTTACACGTGCTCGTGTCTGTCACGGGCGTTGCTTACTGGCAATTTTACACGTGCTCGTGTCTGTCACGGGCGCTGCTTACTGGCAATTTTACACGTGCTCGTGTCTGTCACGGGCGCTGCTTACTGGCAATTTTACATGTGCTCGTGTCTGTTACGGGCGTTGCTTACTGGAAATTTTACACGTGCTCGTGTCTGTCAGGGGCGTTGCTTACTGGCAATTTTACACGTGCTCGTGTCTGTCACAGACGCAGCTTACTGGCAATTTTACACGTGCTCGTGTCTGTCACGGGCGTTGCTTACTGGCAATTTTACACGTGCTCGTGTCTGTCACGGGCGCTGCTTACTGGCAATTTTACACGTGCTCGTGTCTGTCACGGGCGCTGCTTACTGGCAATTTTACACGTGCTCGTGTCTGTCAGGGGCGTTGCTTACTGGCAATTTTACACGTGCTTGTGTCTGTCACGGGCGCTGCTTACTGGCAATTTTACACGTGCTCGTGTCTGTCACAGGCGTAGCTTACTGGCAATTTTACACGTGCTCGTGTCTGTCACGGGCGCTGCTTACTAGCAATTTTACACGTGCTCGTTTCTGTTACGGGCACTGCTTACTGGCAATTTTACACGTGCTCATGTCTATCACGGGCGCTGCTTACTGGCAATTTTACACGTGCTCGTGTCTATCACGGGCGCTGCTCACTGGCAATTTGACACGTGCTATATCTCCTTAACAAATTTAACCTGCGTGTCTTCACTTCGAACAACATTTTTATCAAAAAATAATGTGATTTATTTTTGACCAGAAATTCAAAATGAATGTATGCATGAAGTGGTTAAATTAAAAAACATAATGTAGAAAAATGAAACATTTTCTTTAGCTCACCTCTTCTGTCTTTCACAATACGCCTTCCAGGTATCCTCGTTAAACCCGTAATTAAAATAGTCCGTTATATCTGCACCGGGCTTCCTCCACGGCTTATCCTCCATATTATCCAGATTGTAATCCGTTGCTGGCACCCAGTTAATCGTCCCCATCTGCTCGAACTCCTCCACCGTAAACTTCCCGCTCTGCTGCTGCGGCAGCTTCGATTTATCCGTTACAGTGCTCGTCAGCAGCCCACCGCGTTTTATATTAAGAGACGTGTACGCCTGGCTGGTTTTAATATTCCCAATAACGACATTGACATCATCATCACTATCGTCCTCGCTATCATCCTTGTCGGACCCTTCTCCGTTTTGCTGCTCTTGTTCTTCCTCTCCGGGAAGACCGTTATCCTCGATTTCCGGCGGAGGCAGTTGCCCCTCTTCGTCGCCCTCTGGCGGTTGCTGCACCTCCGATTCCTCTTGATTTTCATTTTCTGTGTCTTTTTCTGAGTTATCCTAAATAACCAGTTTTTAGCTATATGCTGTTCAATAAGGGCCTAACGAAACAAGGCTATATTGAGCAATTTAATATAAAAACTGAAAGTGCTTCAGAAAGAAAACATGATGTTATAAAAAAATAAGTTTTTCACTCAACTCTGAAAGACATGCTGAAACTAAGAATAATCTATTCAAACTCATAGAAAACATTGAACAACATAACCTAAAACTTTGGGAGGAATAGAATTTGTTAATAGGGCCGATTTTGTAAGCGAAATGTTAAATTTAAAGTATTCTATAATTGGTATGTATACGTAGAATGTAAGGTTAAAAGAATAACGTACGTTAAATTTAACATTTAGCTTACAGCCTGGGTCTCCAAACTATCTTCTTTGTAGTAGGGGAGCCTAAGCGGGGATTTGGGGTTTTACTCAAGCCCAACAGAATAAGTAAGGGGAGATAGCTTGCACCCTGTTAATGAACTACCACCATATATGAACCCTTAATATTGGGGGGTTTGCTTAGGACAACCCATCAGATTAGTAAAAAAAAATCGATCCCCAAAAATACTCGAGCGTGTCAGATTAAGCTAATGTAAGTTAATTATATGCAGAAAAGTTTACATTTCAATAATCTGACGATTTGAATGTGACGTAAAGAAATAGGCGAGTCACAAAGTTGCGTATAAATTAAAACAGGATAAATCCACGTTTTCTAATTACCTCATGGAAGAAGGACATACTTTTGATAAAGATGTACTTTCAGTTTTGCATTGTGTAGAAAAAGGCCGTAAAATGAACCTTCTGGAGTCATTAGAGATTCATAAAGCAAAACTGAATCCGGGAATCCCGCTAATAAACGACCAGACGGAACTTATGTATACGCCTCTATTTGACGCTTTTCTACCTGATAAATAATTTTAAGTATATATAAGATTGCAATGTTAGTTTTAAGTAGTTAGTTTGAGAATGACTCGCTGTTGAGTCGAAACTAGTCACAGTACAAAATAAAAAGTGAATACAAAAAAGTAATCAGTGTTAATTATTTAAATATTTACAATGTATCACAAAGTAACCGCCTCCACCACAAGATATACAAATAATATAATTTATCAAATTAACTTATTGAGTAATTTAATCAACAAAAAATTAAGAATGTTGCTTGTACGCATCAATGGCGCTTACTGGGTTAAAACGTTTTTTCTGTAATCTTAAACAGCTCGGTTGTTAACGCAGACCTTTACCTAAAGATAACAGTCAGCCGTTAAACTTAACGTTTGAGGTAAGGAATAGGGATTATTTACCTGCAGTTTAGTAAATAATGTTTTGCAAAATTAATGTTGGGTAAATTGTTGAAGATATTTTAAATTGCATTATTAAACATACAATTTTATCACAACTGTGAGTTCATAAATGTGACTTAAAACATGTTTTTAATTGCAAATGTTCTAAACGCCGTTTCAATGAAAAAACACGTTGTATAAAAATAACTGTATTGTTTCGAGTTTACGTGAAGTGATTAATCACAAATAGAAAGACTGTTATTCCTTGATTCACTTTTTAATTTTATGTTAGATGTACATTTCGAGACACAAGGTGCTCATTATCAATAACAAACTGTTTGTTATTGATAATGAGCACCTTGTGTCTCGAAATGTACATCTAACATAAAAATAAAAAGTGAAGTAAGGAATAACGTTGTATAAAAATACTGTTTGTTTTAATTAAAATGAGAAAACGTCTTTTTAACAACCCTGCATTGCTATGTATACTTAGAATGTGAGGTTAAGAATAACGTAAGTTAAATATTAACATTTCGCTTACAGAATCGGCCCGAATATTTTGTTATAATTTCAAGATTGCCTAAAATCGAATAATTTATCTAAAATTAATTAAGGATTTTTATTATTGTAGATCATTAAAAGTTACAATCAATATTTATAGGTTATGTTTTTTACCTCTTGTGGTGGAGCTTCATCTCGGGGCTCGTCTGTGGCCTCCTGGGGGTTTTCCTCAGCCGCTTTTTCACCATCGGTTGTGTGCAAATCGGGGGCGTCGCCGTACAACCACTGGTCGTCGTTTTCCTCGTCGTCTGCCATCGCTTTTAATTCAAAAAAACTCTAACGTATCTGCAAAATTTCTGTTTGTAAAACCGTCAACGATACTGTCAAAAATAAACGAAATGGCGTAAAGAAAATGTTACCAACCTATTATGTTTACAACCTTGCCAACTTAATTATTAAGACACTCTCTAGTTGCTCTATATGCAATTTGGGTTGCATATATTAAAGCATAGATAAAATAATTTTATTTTACAAATTCCATTACAAAATAAACTGGACTTATTATTATTATTTTATTAAGTTAATAACAATTTATGAAGTGAATTAATTGATAAAGTTTGTTATTTGTGATATTTATAAGTAAAATACTTAACATAAATCGCATTGACAGGAATAAATAGAGCATGACTTTTAGAAATTATTACGATCTAAATTCACTAGCGCGTTTAAATCAATTTCTTGTAATTCTTTACACCTTTTTTTTTAAGTAAAATGTTTAATTTTATTATAAGGAACTTTCTTTTCGAAAAGCAGGTGGTCAAGATCTTTTTGGAACAGTGATAAAATAATCACTGCTTCTATCAAACCATATTTTCCGAAATATTTACAGAGTAATATTAAACAAAATTAATATCCACAGCAGGATGTTTTCTTAATTTAATTAATAAAATAATTAAAAATAAATTAACTTTCATTCATCAGAAAGATTTCTTCATTACCGACCGAGTGGAGCAGGATTTTTTTCCTCGCCAGCCGTGCTTTTCACCGTTCAATCAAAATCCTTTTCAGTGAAAAATCGGTGAAGTGCGGCACGTGCTGTTCGACGTTTTCCGAATAAACAACAACAGACCGACGATTTAAGGTGAGTTTTTCACAGAGTGACACCCTAAAAATCACACCGTCCAAAAAGCTGTAATTCAACACCGTTCGTTCTGGGGTAAAAAATGAGGCCTAATGTGGAAAATCCAGAAAAATAAGTGACCTTGTAAATCCATTGAATACCGCTAAATTTGCAAAACACAGTGCGGACGGAGATTTTGTTAAAATGCTCTAATGTTATTAGAAAGTGTCGTCTTTTTCGTTTGATGTGGTATAACCTCAATTAGTGTATCAATCATTACTTGCATTTATAACCTTAATTATTAACTGTCTTTCTGCACTTTTATTAGTCTCCCCTCCTAATTTTGTGTGGCAAATTTTAGTCTCTTTTAAATTAAATGTGTTAAACCGAAACATCTGTGTGGATATTGTATTTTTAGTTTAATTCACCAATGTTTACTTAATTTTTGTAGTTTTTCTAATTTTTTTCTAATGTAGATGATGAATTATTATTAACAGATTGATAATCCTGATTATGACTAAGCTCACTTAAGAGGTTTAAGCTTGAGGTATTAGAGGAACCACTCATTTTGTAGTTTATTTATATATTTAAAAAAAAACACATTGTACCCTCCAGAGGGTGTTGTAGTTTATGAAACATTTTAATTTTCATTAATGACATTTTTGTAATTTGTCATTACTGGGAATCTCTCTGTATTAATAATAATTCTCTCTGATTACATTATATTTAAACATAAACGAAATTGCGAAATAGAATATTTTTCACATTATTTTTATTATAGCATGCCATCTGATGCGAAGAAACGCGAACAGCAGCGTAAGAAGGAGGCCGCAAAGGCGAGGCAGGGGTCGAAGAAGACCGGCCAGCCCGCCAAATCCGAAGAGGAAAACGGAGCGAACGGCACCAATGGCACCAGCGAAGGTTTATCTCAGGAGGAGACGCTCTGCGCCAAGCTGGAGTCGGACGCGCGGCTTAACGCCGAGGCCCGTTCGTGCACCGGCTCTCTGGCCGTGCACCCAAAGTCCCGCGACATAAAAATCGCGAGTTTCTCGATCACCTTCCACGGTTGCGAGATGCTCCAGGACGCTCTGCTCGAGTTGAACTGCGGCAGGCGTTACGGCCTGCTCGGTTTGAACGGCAGCGGCAAATCGACGATCCTCGCCGTCCTGGGGAACAGGGAGGTTCCGATTCCGGAGCACATCGATATTTTCCACTTGACCCGCGAGATGCCCGCTTCGGATAAGTCCGCCTTGCAGTGCGTCATGGAGGTGGACGAGGAGAGGATAAGGCTGGAGAGGATGGCGGAGCAGCTGGTGGCGTGCGAGGATGATGATTCTCAGGAGCAGCTGATGGACATTTACGAGCGGCTGGATGATATCTCCGCCGACACGGCGGAGGCCAGGGCTGCGAACATCCTGCACGGTCTGGGGTTCGACAAGGAGATGCAGCAGAAGGCCACCAAGGATTTCAGCGGTGGTTGGAGGATGCGCATCGCCTTGGCCAGGGCGCTGTACGTCAAGCCTCACTTGCTTCTACTGGACGAGCCGACCAACCATCTCGATTTAGACGCTTGTGTGTGGCTTGAGGAAGAATTGAAAAATTACAAAAGGATTTTGGTTATTATTTCACATTCACAGGTACGCCATTATATAAATTTGAAAGTATGGTGTTTGATAAATGTTAATTACTAGGATTTCCTTAACGGTATTTGCACAAACATAATCCACGTGAATAAGAAACGCCTGAAATACTACACGGGTAACTACGACGGCTTCGTGCGCACCCGCATGGAGCTCCTGGAGAACCAGATGAAGCAGTACAACTGGGAACAGGACCAGATCAACCATATGAAGAATTACATCGCCCGATTCGGTCACGGATCGGCTAAGTTGGCCCGGCAGGCGCAGAGTAAGGAGAAGACGCTGGCTAAGATGGTCGCGCAGGGGCTTACCGAAAAGGTGGTCAGCGACAAGATCCTGAACTTTTACTTCCCGAGTTGCGGCAAGGTGCCCCCGCCCGTCATCATGGTGCAAAACGTCAGCTTCAAGTACAGCGATGACGGCCCGTGGATCTACAAGAATTTGGAGTTCGGCATTGATTTGGACACGAGGCTGGCCCTCGTCGGGCCCAACGGTGCCGGAAAGTCTACACTTTTAAAATTGCTGTATGGAGATGTAAGTGGTATTCGATTTAGGCATGCAAAACACTGATTTAATGTGAAGGTCAAAAACATACATGCTTCGATTAATGCTAGGATCTTAATAACCTAACCTAATATTTCTAGCGACTTACACCTATCGAACCTAACGCAAGACAAATAACCTTTAAAACTCTCTTTAACCTAAATGCTAGGATCTTAATAACCTAACCTAATATTTCTAGCAACTTACACCTATTGAACCTAACTCAAGACAAATAACCTTTAAAACTCTCTTTAACCGAACTCAAGAACATGTAATCAACACTACCTAACCTGGGCCTGTATTCACAGCACCGATGCAATTTGTCATCGGTGAGAAGTCGCACTGAAATAACGTAATTTTAGGAAGAATTTACCAAACAGTATGGAGGAAAATGACGTCATTTTGGTGCAAGTTCTCATCGATGACAAATTGCATGGGTGCTGTGAATACGAGCCCTGATATTTATAAATGCTATTTAACTTAACCTAACTTTTGAACAAACGTAACCTAAATAATAACAGCCTTATTAATAGACATTAGCTTACAGCTTTGGTTCTAAGCATTTTCGGATTAATAAAGCATATTAGTAGTTAGTTTACAACTAATAATTAAATAGTTTGAGTCTTGCCTTAGCAAAATAGGGTTATTTAAAATCTACTTAATAATGCTATAAATCATAAATCTACATACCTGCTTAGTATATTTTGAACTTTACTTAAAATCGGTGTTTTACACGCGTGGCGCATGAAGTAAAATTTCGAGTTTAGAAAAGCCTGAAAATTTGGTTTGGTCGCTCCGCTTCGCTACGCGACCAAACCAAATTTTCAGGCTTTTCTAAACTCGAAATTTTACTTCATGCTTAGTCTGGGAGTGGAAAACACTTGTTAGATGTAAATTTCAATCAAGTAATTCAGCAGAAAAAATACATTTTCACAAATATAAAAAAAAACAGATCAACATAACCTTTAAATTACAATGAAGTTAGAACACATGAAAATGCAATGTTGCCATATTCATTTTATCAATAGTTCAAAACTAACTAATAGAATGCAGATTTTGTTCTATCAATTCGAAATGTAAGTATCGTGTTTATACGTATCTAATAGTGATTACAACTAATAATTTAATAGTTTTAGTCTTATACTTAACCCTAGTTTGAGTTTTATACATAACCTCAATTGCCTTAACAAAATAGGGTTATTTAAAATCTACTTAATAATGCTATAAATCATAAATCTACATACCTGCTCAGTATATTTTGAACTTTACCTAAAATCGGTGTTTACACGCGTGGCGCATGAAGTAAAATTTCGAGTTTAGAAAAGCCCCGTGAAAATTTGTCTCGGGTCGCTGCGCGACCCTCGACAAATTTTCTACGCGGGGCTTTTCTAAACTCGAAATTTTACTTCATGCTTAGTCTGGGAGTGGAAAACGCTTGTTAGATGTAAATTTCAATCAAGTAATTCAGCAGAAAAAATACATTTTCGCAAATATAAACAAAAACAGATCAACACCTTTAAATTTAAATTACAATGAAGTTAGACACATGAAAATGCAATGTTGCCATGTTCATTTTATCAATAGTTCAAAACTAACTAATAGAATGCAGATTTTGTTCTATCAATTCGAAATGTAAGTATCGTGTTTATACGTATCTAATAGTGATTACAACTAATAATTTAATAGTTTTAGTCTTATACTTAACCCTAGTTTGAGTTTTATACATAACCTCAATTGCCTTAACAAAATAGGGTTATTTAAAATCTACTTAATAATGCTATAAATCATAAATCTACATACCTGCTCAGTATATTTTGAACTTTACCTAAAATCGGTGTTTACACGCGTGGCGCATGAAGTAAAATTTCGAGTTTAGAAAAGCCCCGTGAAAATTTGTCTCGGGTCGCTGCGCGACCCTCGACAAATTTTCTCGCGGGGCTTTTCTAAACTCGAAATTTTACTTCATGCTTAGTCTGGGAGTGGAAAACGCTTGTTAGATGTAAATTTCAATCAAGTAATTCAGCAGAAAAAATACATTTTCGCAAATATAAACAAAAACAGATCAACACCTTTAAATTTAAATTACAATGAAGTTAGACACATGAAAATGCAATGTTGCCATGTTCATTTTATCAATAGTTCAAAACTAACTAATAGAGTGCAGATTTTGTTCTATCAATTCGAAATGTAAGTATCGTGTTTATACGTATCTAATAGTGATTACAACTAATAATTTAATAGTTTTAGTCTTATACTTAACCCCTAGTTTGAGTTTTATACATAACCTCAATTGCCTTAACAAAATAGGGTTATTTAAAATCTACTTAATAATGCTATAAATCATAAATCTACATACCTGCTCAGTATATTTTGAACTTTACCTAAAATCGGTGTTTACACGCGTGGCGCATGAAGTAAAATTTCGAGTTTAGAAAAGCCCCGTGAAAATTTGTCGAGGGTCGCTGCGCGACCCTCGACAAATTTCCTACGCGGGGCTTTTCTAAACTCGAAATTTTACTTCATGCTTAGTCTGGGAGTGGAAAACACTTGTTAGATGTAAATTTCAATCAAATAATTCAGCAGAAAAAATACATTTTCAGCCATAATATTACCGATGATATTTTGAAGTTGAAACCGAGCTGCAGATTCAACGAGTCCGTAGGACGAGTTGAATGTGCTGCTTCGGTTTTAACGACTAAATATCATCTGGTATTAATCGTACCACGAGTTATAAAAGAAGAAACCTTTATTTGGCATTCAATTGAGTACCCATTACACCCATTGCAGTATATACAAAAATAAAAAAACAAAAATACTTAAAACAAATATCATAAATAAATAACGTAAATTTCTCCTCGCATAACCCTTTCCGCGTCCATTTAGCTACCTCTCCCTGACTTCCACCCTCGCAACTTTTTACATAACTCAATCCCCTTTCCACTCTCGCTCAAACACTCTTCTCTGGACATTCGTCTTTCTCTCTTACTCATCCTTTCTCTTAGCCATTCACACTCATTCATCCAATGATCCCATTCGTCCATTCCTTCCTTACAGTACACACATTTCCCAAACTCTTCTCCCATCCAAACCTTATTAGCTTTCTCCTCGTTTCCACATCTAAACCTCGCTAGCACTTTCACTTCATTCCCATTCAATCGAAACATGTACCGCGGTGGTCCCGTACAAACTTGTACTACCTTGTACCTCGGACACGTCTTGCTATTAGCAATTTTTTGTTGCCTTTCTTGCAGCTCTACATTAGCTAGGATTTCCGCTACTTTTTCTTCTATTTTCTGCCCCTGGGACAGCTTTTGCTCTACCAGTATCGATGACCACCCGGCCTTTCTATATAGCATCCCTTCATCCATCTCACACCCTCATTCTTTACCCATTTCCTGTAACACATAACCCACACTTCCCTCGCCACTCTCTCTTCACCCATCTCATACATCCGTCTCTCCATTTTCACCACTCTTTTAGCTGCCATCCACCCCACCGTCATTCTATGGCACTCCTGCAGCACTATGTAACTGGGAGTTGTACGATCCAGCCCTAAGATCTGTTTCAAGTACTGCAGTTGTACTCGCTCTACACTCTCACTCGCACTCACTCCCCACACTTCAGCCGCATACAACACCACAGACTTTATACATGCATCCCACCATATCATCTGCATTCTCACATTTCCTGCTAACACTTCACTTCATGTACTCCGCAGTCGCCCCATTGCCACTCTCGCCTTCTTACATACAAATTCAATATGTCGGGACGTGCCTCCAAACTCACTAAACACATACCCGAGATATTTAAACTCTTTCACTCTTTCAACTATCTCTCCCTGCCACACAATCTCTTCTTCCTTTCTCCTTCCACCCGCATTTTTACATAACATCCACTTCGTTTTGTTCACATTTACACTTAATCGCCTCTTTGCAAAGTATCTCCCCAGCCTCTCTACTATCTCTCTCAGTTCTCCAACTGTCTTCGCAAACACAACAACATCGTCCGCATATGCCAGGCTCCAAATTTGTTTTTTCTGCCCACCACAATACCTCCTGCCTGACCCATTTTCAGCACCTTCTCCATATCGGACACATATAAATTAAATAGTAGAGGGCTAAGTGGACACCCCTGCCTTACTCCTCTTTCCACTCTAATACATTCCGACTCATTCTCTCCCACTCTTACATTACACCACGTCTCTCTGTACACTTCACTTATCCACTGAATCACCTGCTCAGACACTCCTTTCGTTCTCAGACACTCCACCAATATCTTTCTATCCACAGTGTCATATGCCGTTTTCAGATCCACAAACAACAGATACATTCTCTCCTTTCTCTTCATCGCCCTTTCAACCAGCCAGTTCAATGTAGCTATCTGGTCTATTGTGGACCTCCCTTTTCGGAAACCCCCCTGTATTTCTGGTAGTAGCTTTCTCCTCCACTTCCTCCTCAAGTCGCTCCTTTACCATACTCATAGCGATTTTATAAAGAGAGTCCATAAGTGTTATCCCCCTGTAGTTTTCTACTTGTTTGGAAGATCCTCCCTTATGAATCGGAACTATTACGCCTCCCCTCCACTCCACCGGAAATTCCTCCTCTCCTCTCCATATGGCATTAATGAGTTCTAACAGCTTCCTTTTTCCGTCTACACTGCATAACTTCCAGGCTTCTGCTTTTATATTATCTGCTCCCGCCGCCTTACCCCATTTCAATCCCTGCAATGCTCTCTCCAATTCATCCATGGTGAAGTTATTGCCATCAAACTGCCTTCTCTGTGTGTCCAGCCCTCGATATTCTTCGTCTGACCTTAGGAGACTGCGAAAGTGCATCTCCCACTGTCTGATGCCAATTCCCTCCCCTTTAACTCTATTAATTGGCTGCTTCCTCTTTATATATTCCCATAACTGTCTTTCATTTTTGAGTTCTTTAACAACATTTATTTCTTTATCTATCCACTCCTTTTTTTTTAATTCACACACCTCTTTAAAGTGTTCTTCGGCCCCTTTCTTGTCTTTCCACTCCACCCTTCCATTTCTCCAGTTTCTCACCACCTCCCTGAGGTGGATTTTTTCTACTTTACATCTCTCGTCAAACCATTCACTCGTCTCCCTTTTTTCGCTCCTATACTGCTTGACCATCGCTTGTCTCACTATTTCGTTCAATTCTTTAATTGACTTGACCGCCTGAAAATTCAACGTTCCCACTTGTTTTGTATATATTTCTTTTGCCTTCTCTGTCCAACTATATTTTTCTAATATTCTCTCTTCATTTCTTCTATTTCCCAATCCTATGGACAGCGTTATCGGGAAGTGATCCGAGCCGCATCTATTCTCTATTATGAATTCCCTAACCTCCTCCCTTGTTTCTTCACCCACCAACATGTAATCGATGACAGAGCTTCCCCTTGGTCCTGCGTACGTAACTTCCCCTTCCCAGTCTCCTTCCACACATCCATTTAGTATCTCCAACGCCTGTTCCTCTGCCCAGTTCACCCACTCTTCTCCTTCCTTACTTTCTATAGTATCCTTCGAGTTTCGTCATCTTCTTTCCTCCCCCTTTTCATTTACACTTCTTGTACCCATGCTTCCCGTTCTTAGATTCCAATCCCCCCCAATTATTACATTTTTTGTACTCCCTACCTCCTGCAGCCAACTTTTGATATGTCTCATTATCTTTTTCCCCCTTTTCTGATTGTAAACTGTTACTACCTTCCATTCCGTGCCCCCCTTAACAAATGCCCTCCCCTCTATACCCTCCGAGCTTTCAATACCCCCCTGCTTACTTTCCTCTAGTTCCAGTCTCACCCCTGTTATTATCCCCCCTTTCGCCCTCCCCATCACTGTTTCCCTTGTCGCACCCTTACATTCCCATCTAAACCCTGTCGGCAATCGCACCTTTACCATGTCCCACTCCTTGTCTTCTACCCACGTCTCGATCAAACCTACCATGTCCTTATTTTCCAACCATTCTGTCAATTCCTCGTACCATTCCGTCCGACTCAATTTCCTCTTTAAACCCGCCACATTCCACATCGATACCTTTACACCATCCATTTCTTGCGCCATTTTCTTATCCTTGATCATTGCCGTGTTCGTTCGCAGTTTTTTTGTAATGATGGGGTGTGATCACTTTTTTGGGGCTTTTGGTGACGCGGGTATCACACCATGTACTTCTTTGTTCCATATGTGCAACTCACCATTAATTGTTATTTTTTGATACCCTATCTTCACACGGTTACCTTTCTCTCTTTGCTCCCTACCTATGCTTCTTATTTCCCTCTGTATTCGTCTTTCCTCTTGAGTCAGGTCATTATCGATGTAAATTCTAGTACCTTTTAAATTTACTTTCCCTGCCATAATTGTTTGTTTTGCTTGCCATGAATCAATTCTTGCTACTATTATAGCTTTCTCTTTATTAACTATGTGCGCTTTCTCAACTTTTGTTTCGACCACTAATTTCTCTCTAAGAAAATCCTCTACTTCTCTTTGAACTTGGGTTTCATCAACTTTTAACCCAGTTATCACTATATTGTTCTTTCTTCGTTCTTTCTCATCTCTTTCCTTCTGACTTTCTAGTCTTTCTATCCTTGCTATTAGCTCACTCTTCTCTGCTTTCCATGTATCTTCCTTTTTCTTTATCTCTTCTCTTAGTTCTCGAATTTCATCTGTGAGTACCATCAACATCCTCTTCAGTTCATCCATATTATCTTGTTCTTCTCTATTATCTGATTCGCTTATGCTTGAATTTCTATCTGTCCTTTTTTCGCTTATTCTCCTTTGTTCCGGTGACCTTAAAACTTACTTGCTCTTATTAAAAATATCCTCTGCCTGCATACAATTGCCTTCTGCGTCACGTTCCAGACCTCTCTTTTTACCGCCAACCATTCGGGAATTAAATTGTGCCCCACCAAATAACGCTCTTTACAATCTCGTTCTACGAACGTTTGATTACAGCCCTTTTCGATGTATAATTAAATTTTCTCGCTCTATTGTATATATCTACTTGTTTTAAATTGTATTCTCTTCTATTTTCCAGAAAATTAATTAATTCCTCTTATAAAAAGAAATTGTCATCCGCTGGATTCGAACTCGGGTTTTCTGCGTGGCAGTTCTTGCTTTAACCACTACGCTATCGAGCTCACACGATAATTATGGGCCTAAACCGTCCAGAACTGCCGGTTTCACAGATACTCTAAAAGCGGTGTGATCGCAAAAAAAAAGAGATCCTTGACCGCTGGCGGAATGCACACACTGACTGCTAATACTTGTTCACACAAAGAAACTACACCACCTGTAGACTGATTTACACTACCGTTGCGGCACCTTGTAGAATATCGCTAGTTCTTAGCTATTGTTAGATTTCACAAATGTTCGTCCCGTAATAACTCACTTGCGGAACAACTCTATACACCTCTATACACCTGCACTTAACCTCGTATAGCTACAAGTTATATTTAGTGAGAGAATATAACGAATAAAATGTTATAATCTTACTTATCTGAAACTTCCTAGCGGCACAAAACTCAGAAAATTGTCGCCAATGCGACTCTCTATTTCGCACTGTGTTTTTCGGTATCGTATTTTTCACAACTTCACTTATATTGCTGCTAGAAGCCGTACCAAAACGATTTCCAACGTCCATTTTAATATTTGAAATTCTGACGTCTAACCACTTTGACGTTTAAAAAACAATTTATGACCACAACAAACTTATCATTGCGATGATTTTTTATCATCGCTGCGATACACATACTGCTACGTATGTACTTGCATCTGATTGGCTGAAAATACATTCTAGTAGGCTATGAGTTGTATTCTCACAAATATAAACAAAAACAGATCAACATAACCTTTAAATTACAATGAAGTTAGAACACATGAAAATGCAATGTTGCCATGTTTACTTTATTAATAGTTCAAAACTAACTAATGGCATGTAGATTTTGTTCTATTAATACGAAATGTAAGTATCGTGTTTGTACGTGTCTAATAGTGATTAACTAGCATTAAACTATGATAATATTAATGGCTATTCTATTAATAATGCTGTGATTTATTAAATGAGTTTGGGTGAGTTACGTGAAGATGATAATAACTTGAAATAAAACACTTTTTCTCCTTTCTTCACAAGTTTATTTTATACCAGATGTACATTTCGGTCACCATGTGACCATTATCAATGGTTTGATACTGAAGAGAAAAATGAAATTACACAATATATATACAAAATGGGGGGGGGGGGGGGGGGGGGCGGATTAACTAGTGT
Organism: Philonthus cognatus; assembly: GCA_932526585.2. NCBI lineage: Eukaryota > Metazoa > Arthropoda > Insecta > Coleoptera > Staphylinidae > Philonthus > Philonthus cognatus. The sequence continues at coordinate 11,489,062 of OW052251.1, read as the reverse complement.
TGGTACGGACAAGTAAAGGTTATTAGCAGAAAACATCATTAAGATTAACAAGTGGCGTAAGTGGGGTTACAATTATTAGTTGACACAAACAATTACGGATTAACAAATTCTAATAACATTATCTAGGTGGCGCAGATGGGATTACAAGTTATTAGGTGAACAATTAGGGAGGATTAACAAATTCCAATAACACATTATCTAGGGGGCTTAAGTCAAAATTTAACAGTTTGTTTTCGTGTTTTTTCATTTGTATGGCCTCTAGCATGTTTAATTTACAATGTGCTGATTGTTTTAACAATTTAACTCTATCTAAAGTGAATTTATGCCCCGTCTCTATTGCAAACTGTGATTTATTGTCTTTTTGTTCACACACACACACACTTACATACACACTTGTTGAATAAATCTAAAAAATGTTTTATTATAGTTGGTACCTAGTGAGGGTATGATTCGTAAAAACTCCCACTTACGAATAGCCCGTTACCACCAGCATCTGCACGAGCTCCTCGACCTGGACGTCTCCCCCCTGGACTACATGCTGAGAGCCTTCCCCCAGGTGAAGGAACGCGAGGAGATGAGGAAGATCATCGGCCGGTACGGCCTGACGGGCCGCCAGCAGGTGTGCCCCATCCGGCAGCTGTCGGACGGGCAGAGGTGCAGGGTGGTGTTCGCCTGGCTGGCCTGGCAGACGCCCCACCTGCTGCTCCTCGACGAACCCACCAATCACTTGGACATGGAGACGATCGACGCCCTCGCCGAGGCCATCAACGACTTCGACGGCGGCATGGTGCTGGTCAGTCACGACTTCAGGCTGATCAGCCAGGTGGCCCAGGAGATTTGGGTCTGCGAGAAGGGCACATGCACCAAGTGGCAAGGAGGAATCTTGGATTACAAAGAGCACCTCAAGGCCAAGATCCTCAAGGATAATAAAAATAAAAAATAATGGCCTATAATTTTTAAATTAATTTTTTTGATTACCTATTTATTTAGTTAAAAAAATTACCATCCACTCAAAAATATTATGGATAACACAGGGTGTTCAATAATAAAACACCCTGTATGTTTTTAATTCATTAATATACAAATTGTTTAAATTAACCAATAAACAATCTGCATTTAATAAATTAAAACATATCTGATTAGAAATGGATTAGAAATTTTATTAATCAATAACCATTTCTGAAACAATTTTGTTTCAAAATTAATCATCTATTTTTTTAATGCACGGCCAACACCGAAACAAATCAAAATCATGTGTTAGCATAAAAAAAACTTGAATTAAAAACTTACTTCCTTTAATTTTATTGTTTACGGAACTTCAAACATACAGTTGCGAGAGAAAAAAACTAGTACAGCACTTCTAAAATATCGTATTTTTTTTCTTTTAAAACAAACTTTTCATGTACAGGTTAACAACAATTTTTCTCTTGGCCAACAAGATGGTGCTTTTGTTGACATAAACTTTGTTGAGGCATGTTGACGTTAATTAAATTTCGTTTGACATTTCTGCAGATTTGTCAATTTAATTGACAATTTGAAACATAGAGTGATTATCACTTTTTGTGTTTCAGTCAGTTGAGGCATGTTGACGTTAATTAAATTTCGTTGGACAGTTCTGCAGATCTGTCAATTTAATTGACAATTTGAAACATAAAGTGATTATCATTTTTTTTGTTTCAGTCAGTTGAGGCATGTTGAAGTTAATTAAATTTCGTTTGACATTTCTGCAGATTTGTCAATTTAATTGACAATTTGAAACAAAGTGATTATCACTTTTTGTGTTTCAGTCAGTTGAGGCATGTTGACGTTAATTAAATTTCGTTTGACATTTCTGCAGATTTGTCAATTTAATTGACAATTTGAAACATAGAGTGATTATCATCTTTTGTGTTTCAGTCAGTTGAGGCATGTTGACGTTAATTAAATTTTGTTTGACATTTCTGCAGATTTGTCAATTTAATTGACAATTTGAAACATAAAGTGATTATCACTTTTTGTGTTTCAGTCAGTTGAGGCATGTTGACGTTAATTAAATTTCGTTTGACATTTTTGCAGATTTGTCAATTTAATTGACAATTTGAAACATAGAGTGATTATCACCTTTTGTGTTTCAGTCAGTTGAGGCATGTTGACGTTAATTAAATTTCGTTGGACAGTTCTGCAGATTTGTCAATTTAATTGACAATTTGAAACATAAAGTGATTATCACTTTTTGTGTTTCAGTCAGTTGAGGCATGTTGACGTTAATTAAATTTCGTTTGACATTTCTGCAGATTTGTCAATTTAATTGACAATTTGAAACATAGAGTGATTATCACCTTTTGTGTTTCAGTCAGTTGAGGCATGTTGACGTTAATTAAATTTCGTTTGACAGTTCTGCAGATTTGTCAATTTTATTGACAATTTGAAATATAAAGTGATTATCACTTTTTGTGTTTCAGTCAATTGAGGCATGTTGACGTTAATTAAATTTCGTTTGACATTTCTGCAAATTTGTCAATTTGATTGACAATTTGAAAAATAAAGTGAGTCCAGTTCATATAGCCAAATATTTTGCTGTACTAGTTTTTTTCTCTCGCAACTTTACATCTAAAAACAATAATTTTAAAATTCAACAAACGCAACACATGCTCTTGTTTTCTTCATGGCCAACTCTACACCATTACTTTTATAGCTCATTCCTTATTAATCATAAAAGAAGCTGTTTATTAATCAATTATTTATGTAGTATGAATGAAATTGCCAATCATTTTTTCGGATAATTTATGTTATTATTAGTGAACACCCTGTATTTATATGGGGACACCCTGTGAACTATTATAGAGCGCATTTTATTTTTATTTTCCGGGGGACCTTCTTGCTTCTCTCTAGTAATTTTACAAAAAAAAAAAAAACACTTGATCAAAATTGTTCCTGGGACTCGAAGACTTGCAATGCGCAATATCGAACGTAACGATGAAAATATTGAATTTTTTACACATCTGATTATATAGGTTATGAAATGATATTTAATTTGGAGAAAAGAAATGTGCTGATTGAAATTTCGAGGTGATTAATTTTCCGTCTCGGTGATTGGTATTGGTTATTGTAAAAAAAAATGAAATGATGAAAGAATGGAGTGGGACGGGGAATAATTGCTCTCGGAATTTAATCAAAACGTATTAAATATTAATAAAATTATTACAGTAAAGAATGTTGGTTTTTAATTTCTCTGCAGGAATTTCTAATCCTTCAACTCATTTAGATACTGTGCGATCGTTTAAAACATAATTTAGAGTAGGCTTTGAATTTTAAATTAGATTGGCACTACTGACTGTTAACACATAGCTTACCATAACCTCAAATTTATTCCATTCAATTAGTGTTCTGGGCAATAGCACAAAAGAATGCCGCCTACTTTAAATCAAAATTTAAATAATTAACACTGCTTACTTTCTTGAATTCACTTTTTATTGAAAAAAATACAAAAAAGTAATCAGTGTTAATTATTTAAATATTTACAATGTTTCACAAAGTAACCGCCTCCACCGATTCCACCCCACTTTTTCCAATCCATTTTTTCAATTTTAATCCGTGTAAATCCTTGTAAAATAAAATGTCTAAAAAGAAGTGAAATAATATATTTATAGTGGAATAATATATTAATGGATAAAATTATTGGTGGAATAATACATTAGTGGATAATATGATTGGTGGAAAAAAAGGAGTGGAATATTCGGATTGGAGAAAGTGGAGTGTCCCCATACCGCCTCCACCACAAGATACATAATTTAAATGATCGCACGGTAAAATGAAATATGAAAGATGTCAATTATTTTAATGTATAAAAGTTCATATTGATATCTGATTTTGCAAAATAGAAAAAATCATTTACAATTTTATTAATCATTACATTTTTATGACACAGGGAATTTTTCGTTTAGTTATACACATCTGTTCTCATTCGATTTTCAGACATTCGTTGTTTTTATAATGGCTTTCAATATGAAGCTTCTAAAGAGTGTTTCCAATCCCAGATTAAGCATGAAGTAAAATTTCGAGTTTAGAAAAGCCTGAAAATTTGGATTGGTCGCGTAGCGAAGCGGAGCGACCAATCCAAATTAGGCTTTTCTAAACTCGAAATTTTACTTCATGCGCCAGGCGTGTAAAACACTGAAATATTGTGAAGTTCAAAATATACCGCTGTTTGTTTTGATTAATTCGAACGTCTTTTGATTAATTCGAACGTCTTTTGATTAATTCGAACGTCTTTTGACTAATTCGAACGTCATTTGATTAATTCGAACGTCTTTTGATTAATTCGAACGTGTTTTGATTAATTCGAACGTCTTTTGATTAATTCGAACGTCTTTTGATTAATTGGAACGTCTTTTGTTTAATTCGAACGTCGTTTGATTAATTCGAACGTCTTTTGATTAATTCGAACGTGTTTTGATTAATTCGAACGTCTTTTGATTAATTCGAACGTCTTTTGATTAATTCGAACGTCTTTTGATTAATTCGAACGTCGTTTGATTAATTCGAACGTCTTTTGATTAATTCGAACGTCTTTTGATTAATTCGAACGTCGTTTGATTAATTCGAACGTCTTTTGATTAATTGGAACGTCTTTTGTTTAATTCGAACGTCGTTTGATTAATTCGAACGTCTTTTGATTAATTCGAACGTCTTTTGATTAATTCGAACGTCTTTTGATTAATTCGAACGTCTTTTGATTAATTCGAACGTCTTTTGATTAATTCGAACGTCTTTTGATTAATTCGAACGTCGTTTGATTAATTCGAACGTCTTTTGATTAATTGGAACGTCTTTTGATTAATTCGAACGTCTTTTGATTAATTCGAACGTCTTTTGATTAATTCGAACGTCTTTTGATTAATTCGAACGTCTTTTGATTAATTCGAACGTCGTTTAATTAATTCGAACGTCTTTTGATTAATTCGAACGTCTTTTGATTAATTCGAACGTCTTTTGATTAATTCGAACGTCTTTTGATTAATTCGAACGTCTTTTGATTAATTCGAACGTCGTTTGATTAATTCGAACGTCTTTTGATTAATTGGAACGTCTTTTGTTTAATTCGAACGTCGTTTAATTAATTCGAACGTCTTTTGATTAATTGGAACGTCTTTTGTTTAATTCGAACGTCGTTTGATTAATTCGAACGTCTTTTGATTAATTGGAACGTCTTTTGATTAATTCGAACGTCTTTTGTTTAATTCGAACGTCGTTTGATTAATTCGAACGTCTTTTGATTAATTGGAACGTCTTTTGTTTAATTCGAACGTCGTTTGATTAATTCGAACGTCTTTTGATTAATTGGAACGTCTTTTGATTAATTGGAACGTCTTTTGATTAATTCGAACGTCTTTTGATTAATTCGAACGTCTTTTGATTAGTTCGAACGTCTTTTGATTAATTCGAACGTCGTTTGATTAATTCGAACGTCTTTTGATTAATTGGAACGTCTTTTGATTAATTCGAACGTCTTTTGATTAATTCGAACGTCTTTTGATTAATTCGAATGTCTTTTGATTAATTCGAACGTCTTTTGATTAATTCGAACGTCTTTTGATTAATTCGAACGTCTTTTGATTAATTCGAACGTCTTTTGATTAATTCGAACGTCGTTTAATTAATTCGAACGTCTTTTGATTAATTCGAACGTCTTTTGATTAATTCGAACGTCTTTTGATTAATTCGAACGTCTTTTGATTAATTCGAACGTCGTTTAATTAATTCGAACGTCTTTTGATTAATTCGAACGTCTTTTGATTAATTGGAACGTCTTTTGATTAATTCGAACGTCTTTTGATTAATTCGAACGTCTTTTGATTAATTCGAACGTCGTTTGATTAATTCGAACGTCTTTTGATTAATTCGAACGTCTTTTGATTAATTCGAACGTCTTTTGATTAATTCGAACGTCGTTTGATTAATTCGAACGTCTTTTGATTAATTGGAACGTCTTTTGATTAATTCGAACGTCTTTTGATTAATTCGAACGTCTTTTGATTAATTCGAACTTCTTTTGATTAATTCGAACGTCTTTTGATTAATTCGAACGTCTTTTGATTAATTCGAACGTCTTTTGATTAATTCGAACGTCGTTTGATTAATTCGAACGTCTTTTGATTAATTGGAACGTCTTTTGATTAATTCGAACGTCTTTTGATTAATTCGAACGTCTTTTGATTAATTCGAACGTCTTTTGATTAATTCGAACGTCGTTTAATTAATTCGAACGTCTTTTGATTAATTCGAACGTCTTTTGATTAATTCGAACGTCTTTTGATTAATTCGAACGTCTTTTGATTAATTCGAACGTCTTTTGATTAATTCGAACGTCTTTTGATTAATTCGAACGTCGTTTAATTAATTCGAACGTCTTTTGATTAATTCGAACGTCTTTTGATTAATTCGAACGTCTTTTGATTAATTCGAACGTCTTTTGATTAATTCGAACGTCGTTTAATTAATTCGAACGTCTTTTGATTAATTCGAACGTCTTTTGATTAATTCGAACGTCTTTTGATTAATTCGAACGTCCTTTGATTAATTCGAACGTCTTTTGATTAATTCGAACGTCTTTTGATTAATTCGAACGTCTTTTGATTAATTCGAACGTCGTTTGATTAATTCGAACGTCTTTTGATTAATTGGAACGTCTTTTGATTAATTCGAACGTCTTTTGATTAATTCGAACGTCTTTTGATTAATTGGAACGTCTTTTGATTAATTCGAACGTCTTTTGATTAATTCGAACGTCGTTTAATTAATTCGAACGTCTTTTGATTAATTCGAACGTCTTTTGATTAATTCGAACGTCTTTTGATTAATTCGAACGTCTTTTGATTAATTCGAACGTCGTTTAATTAATTCGAACGTCTTTTGATTAATTCGAACGTCTTTTGATTATTTCGAACGTCTTTTGATTAATTCGAACGTCCTTTGATTAATTCGAACGTCTTTTGATTAATTCGAACGTCTTTTGATTAATTCGAACGTCTTTTGATTAATTCGAACGTCTTTTGATTAATTCGAACGTCTTTTGATTAATTCGAACGTCTTTTGATTAATTGGAACGTCTTTTGATTAATTCGAACGTCTTTTGATTAATTCGAACGTCTTTTGATTAATTCGAACGTCTTTTGATTAATTCGAACGTCGTTTGATTAATTCGAACGTCTTTTGATTAATTGGAACGTCTTTTGATTAATTCGAACGTCTTTTGATTAATTCGAACGTCTTTTGATTAATTGGAACGTCTTTTGATTAATTCGAACGTCTTTTGATTAATTCGAACGTCGTTTAATTAATTCGAACGTCTTTTGATTAATTCGAACGTCTTTTGATTAATTCGAACGTCTTTTGATTAATTCGAACGTCTTTTGATTAATTCGAACGTCGTTTAATTAATTCGAACGTCTTTTGATTAATTCGAACGTCTTTTGATTAATTCGAACGTCTTTTGATTAATTCGAACGTCCTTTGATTAATTCGAACGTCTTTTGATTAATTCGAACGTCTTTTGATTAATTCGAACGTCTTTTGATTAATTCGAACGTCTTTTGATTAATTCGAACGTCTTTTGATTAATTCGAACGTCTTTTGATTAATTCGAACGTCTTTTGATTAATTCGAACGTCTTTTGATTAATTCGAACGTCTTTTGATTAATTCGAACGTCGTTTGATTAATTCGAACGTCTTTTGATTAATTGGAACGTCTTTTGATTAATTCGAACGTCTTTTGATTAATTCGAACGTCTTTTGATTAATTGGAACGTCTTTTGATTAATTCGAACGTCTTTTGATTAATTCGAACGTCTTTTGATTAATTCGAACGTCGTTTGATTAATTCGAACGTCTTTTGATTAATTCGAACGTCTTTTGATTAATTCGAACGTCTTTTGATTAATTCGAACGTCGTTTGATTAATTCGAACGTCTTTTGATTAATTGGAACGTCTTTTGATTAATTCGAACGTCTTTTGATTAATTCGAACGTCTTTTGATTAATTCGAACTTCTTTTGATTAATTCGAACGTCTTTTGATTAATTCGAACGTCTTTTGATTAATTCGAACGTCGTTTGATTAATTCGAACGTCTTTTGATTAATTGGAACGTCTTTTGATTAATTCGAACGTCTTTTGATTAATTCGAACGTCTTTTGATTAATTCGAACGTCTTTTGATTAATTCGAACGTCGTTTAATTAATTCGAACGTCTTTTGATTAATTCGAACGTCTTTTGATTAATTCGAACGTCTTTTGATTAATTCGAACGTCTTTTGATTAATTCGAACGTCTTTTGATTAATTCGAACGTCTTTTGATTAATTCGAACGTCGTTTAATTAATTCGAACGTCTTTTGATTAATTCGAACGTCTTTTGATTAATTCGAACGTCTTTTGATTAATTCGAACGTCTTTTGATTAATTCGAACGTCGTTTAATTAATTCGAACGTCTTTTGATTAATTCGAACGTCTTTTGATTAATTCGAACGTCTTTTGATTAATTCGAACGTCCTTTGATTAATTCGAACGTCTTTTGATTAATTCGAACGTCTTTTGATTAATTCGAACGTCTTTTGATTAATTCGAACGTCGTTTGATTAATTAGAACGTCTTTTGATTAATTGGAACGTCTTTTGATTAATTCGAACGTCTTTTGATTAATTCGAACGTCTTTTGATTAATTGGAACGTCTTTTGATTAATTCGAACGTCTTTTGATTAATTCGAACGTCGTTTAATTAATTCGAACGTCTTTTGATTAATTCGAACGTCTTTTGATTAATTCGAACGTCTTTTGATTAATTCGAACGTCTTTTGATTAATTCGAACGTCGTTTAATTAATTCGAACGTCTTTTGATTAATTCGAACGTCTTTTGATTAATTCGAACGTCTTTTGATTAATTCGAACGTCCTTTGATTAATTCGAACGTCTTTTGATTAATTCGAACGTCTTTTGATTAATTCGAACGTCTTTTGATTAATTCGAACGTCTTTTGATTAATTCGAACGTCTTTTGATTAATTCGAACGTCTTTTGATTAATTGGAACGTCTTTTGATTAATTCGAACGTCTTTTGATTAATTCGAACGTCTTTTGATTAATTCGAACGTCTTTTGATTAATTCGAACGTCGTTTGATTAATTCGAACGTCTTTTGATTAATTGGAACGTCTTTTGATTAATTCGAACGTCTTTTGATTAATTCGAACGTCTTTTGATTAATTGGAACGTCTTTTGATTAATTCGAACGTCTTTTGATTAATTCGAACGTCGTTTAATTAATTCGAACGTCTTTTGATTAATTCGAACGTCTTTTGATTAATTCGAACGTCTTTTGATTAATTCGAACGTCTTTTGATTAATTCGAACGTCGTTTAATTAATTCGAACGTCTTTTGATTAATTCGAACGTCTTTTGATTAATTCGAACGTCTTTTGATTAATTCGAACGTCCTTTGATTAATTCGAACGTCTTTTGATTAATTCGAACGTCTTTTGATTAATTCGAACGTCTTTTGATTAATTCGAACGTCTTTTGATTAATTCGAACGTCTTTTGATTAATTCGAACGTCTTTTGATTAATTCGAACGTCTTTTGATTAATTCGAACGTCTTTTGATTAATTCGGACGTCTTTTGATTAACTCGAACGTCTTGATTAATTCGAACGTCTTAAGCATTTTGTTTTGTAATATGTAAAAGAATACCTTGAAAGAAAAAATCCCTGTATGTTTCTTAGATGTGATTTCACATCGTAAGCCAAGTTAAGCCCTTGGCTTACGATTTGAAATCCCATTTAAGAAACATACAGGGATAATAATAATAGAATACAATTGTATAAATATTTGAATTCTAGTGTTAAATGATGAATATAATATCTGTCATCATTAACGGCTGTGTATTTCCTCTCCGAACTTTAGATTTATTTTGTAACCTTACTTTTTGATCACCCCTCTAATCAAAAAGTAAGGGGTCCGTGTCCAGATCCCGAGCAGGTCGGACCGCTGCGCAAAAATTAAAACGCAAAGCCAGCACGTGGCTAGACTCCTATCCTTTCAGTCACATCCATTTTCATATTCCTATTCCTTGCATTCCCTTCTAGTGTACCCCATCCTGCTAACTGCACGTGTATTTTCCTTTTCCTATCCCTCGGGAAGGGCGTTAGTCCAAATTTTAAATTCAGTCGACACTCCAATAATCTTATCAAAATAACTACAACCATTCCCATAACCTCTTCCTTTGATAACTACCCCTATATTTATTTATTTATTCAAATGGTGAAACAAACATTTGTTTAATTAATACTGTGACTGGTCAACAGGGCTTAGATGCCAAGGCCATTAAATACGAGAAAGAAGAAGACAAAAAGTAAGGTTACAAAATGTACGTGTTTCATTGCAGGCGTTGTAACCTTACTTTTTGATTACCCCTTGTATGTCAAATTTCTAGATTCCACTGAAATGGCAAGAAATTAATAAACTTTGTTTTAGTCTTAATTAGGGAGACAACAAAATTTTGAAATATGAAAGTAAGGTTGTACGCGTTTTATTGCAGGCGTTGTAACCTTACTTTTTGATCACCCCTTGTATGTCAAATTTCTAGATTCCACTGAAATGGCAAGAAATTAATAAACTTTGTTTTAGTCTTAATTAGGGAGACAACAAAATTTTGAAATATGAAAGTAAGGTTGTACGCGTTTTATTGCAGGCGTTGTAACCTTACTTTTTGATCACCCATTGTATGTCAAATTTCTAGATTCCACTGAAATGGCAAGAAATTAATAAACTTTGTTTTAGTCTTAATTAGGGAGACAACAAAATTTTGAAATATGAAAGTAAGGTTGTACGCGTTTTATTGCAGGCGTTGTAACCTTACTTTTTGATCACACCTTGTATGTCAAATTTCTAGATTCCACTGAAATGGCAAGAAATTAATAAACTTTGTTTTAGTCTTAATTAGGGAGACAACAAAATTTTGAAATATGAAAGTAAGGTTGTACGCGTTTTATTGCAGGCGTTGTAACCTTACTTTTTGATCACCCCTTGTATGTCAAATTTCTAGATTCCACTGAAATGGCAAGAAATGAATAAACTTTGTTTTAGTCTTAATTAGGGAGACAACAAAATTTTGAAATATGAAAGTAAGGTTGTACGCGTTTTATTGCAGGCGTTGTAACCTTACTTTTTGATCACCCCTTGTATGTCAAATTTCTAGATTCCACTGAAATGGCAAGAAATTAATAAACTTTGTTTTAGTCTTAATTAGGGAGACAACAAAATTTTGAAATATGAAAGTAAGGTTGTACGCGTTTTATTGCAGGCGTTGTAACCTTACTTTTTGATCACACATTGTATGTCAAATTTCTAGATTCCACTGAAATGGCAAGAAATTAATAAACTTTGTTTTAGTCTTAATTAGGGAGACAACAAAATTTTGAAATATGAAAGTAAGGTTGTACGCGTTTTATTGCAGGCGTTGTAACCTTACTTTTTGATCACACCTTGTATGTCAAATTTCTAGATTCCACTGAAATGGCAAGAAATTAATAAACTTTGTTTTAGTCTTAATTAGGGAGACAACAAAATTTTGAAATATGAAAGTAAGGTTGTACGCGTTTTATTGCAGGCGTTGTAACCTTACTTTTTGATCACACCTTGTATGTCAAATTTCTAGATTCCACTGAAATGGCAAGAAATTAATAAACTTTGTTTTAGTCTTAATTAGGGAGACAACAAAATTTTGAAATATGAAAGTAAGGTTGTACGCGTTTTATTGCAGGCGTTGTAACCTTACTTTTTGATCACCCCTTGTATGTCAAATTTCTAGATTCCACTGAAATGGCAAGAAATGAATAAACTTTGTTTTAGTCTTAATTAGGGAGACAACAAAATTTTGAAATATGAAAGTAAGGTTGTACGCGTTTTATTGCAGGCGTTGTAACCTTACTTTTTGATCACACCTTGTATGTCAAATTTCTAGATTCCACTGAAATGGCAAGAAATTAATAAACTTTGTTTTAGTCTTAATTAGGGAGACAACAAAATTTTGAAATATGAAAGTAAGGTTGTACGCGTTTTATTGCAGGCGTTGTAACCTTACTTTTTGATCACCCATTGTATGTCAAATTTCTAGATTCCACTGAAATGGCAAGAAATTAATAAACTTTGTTTTAGTCTTAATTAGGGAGACAACAAAATTTTGAAATATGAAAGTAAGGTTGTACGCGTTTTATTGCAGGCGTTGTAACCTTACTTTTTGATCACACCTTGTATGTCAAATTTCTAGATTCCACTGAAATGGCAAGAAATGAATAAACTTTGTTTTAGTCTTAATTAGGGAGACAACAAAATTTTGAAATATGAAAGTAAGGTTGTACGCGTTTTATTGCAGGCGTTGTAACCTTACTTTTTGATCACCCCTTGTATGTCAAATTTCTAGATTCCACTGAAATGGCAAGAAATGAATAAACTTTGTTTTAGTCTTAATTAGGGAGACAACAAAATTTTGAAATATGAAAGTAAGGTTGTACGCGTTTTATTGCAGGCGTTGTAACCTTACTTTTTGATCACCCCTTGTATGTCAAATTTCTAGAACCCACTGAAATGACAAGAAATTAATAAACTTTGTTTTGGTCTTAATTAGGAAGACAACAAAATTTTGCAATTTAATTTCTTTTGGAAATTGGATTTTTGTTTTGTGAGTTTAAACACTCTGGAAAGTTTCTAATGCTGGGTTTCACCAAAGTGAGTTAAATCGACCAATAATTATTCACCAATTAAAATCTACTATTAGTTACATCCCACTGAGCAAATCCACGTGGAACGTTATTTGTTTGTTTTTTGCTTAGTGGAATACTAAATCAATTAATTCACATGACATGGAAAATGTCCGTTCCAATCGACAAATAAATTTAATCAACAAATAACCCACTGAGCAAATCCATTTAAGTAATGTTTCATCAACATTAAAGCAACGTTTAATGTTGCTACAATGTTGATATAACGTTTTTGTTTGTTTTTTGCTTAGTGGAAAGATTTAATTGGCGTTGGTGAAACCGAACATTAATATTGAATATTAGGAGTTATAATAAGCAAAATAAAATGAAATTTTGTTTACATGATGAACAATATTTTGATTTAATAAAATCAAAAAGTCCTCCCCGGCGGGGAATCGAACCCCGGTCTCCCGCGTGACAGGCGGGGATACTTTTTTTTTTTTTTTTTTTTTTTTTTTTTTTTTTTTTTTTTTTTTTTTCCAAAGTGAGTGGGTCGCTATACGGCCCTCCACTGCGACCGCGAGGGTCTATTGTGGCTCACAATTTAAGGCCAGTCGCGTGTCCTTATAGTTCACCCTCCAAGCCCAACCTCTTGATGAAGTCTACGAGCTTGTCGGGTGGAATCTTGTCAAGGTCCTTCAGTGTTAGTATGGATTGTCCGAGCACTGTGAGCCTGAGCTGATTTCCAGCGGGGCAGGCACAAATAACGTGCTCTGCTGTTTCATCATCTTCTAGGCACAGGCGACACTCCGTGTTATCACTCAGTCCCATTTTGTGCAGATGGTGCCGTAGGCGGCAGTGTCCAGTGAAGAGAGCCGTCAGGGTGTGTATACCCGACCTGCTCTGCTTCAGCCATGACTCTGTTCTGGAGGTGGATGCTTCACTTATCACTGCTCTGGAATGTCTCATCCCAGGGCACTGTTGCCAGTAGTTTAGCATCTGATCATTCAGCCATCTCCTGTTAGTGTTCTTGGCTACTACTCTAGGTATTCCAAGAGCAGGTTCTGGTCCGATGAATGCGGTATCCGCTCCCTTCCTGGCCAGGGAATCGGCTAGTTCGTTTCCCTGTATGCCAGAGTGCCCGGGCACCCACATCAGACTGACCCTGTTGTTCTCTGCCAGTTGGCAAAGTATCTGCTTGCAGTTCCACACCAGCAGGGATGAGGTTCGGGTTGTTTCCAAAGCCTTCAAAGCCGCCTGGCTGTCGGAACAGATATTAATTGATCTGCGCACCCAACCCCTTTGTAGGAGCTCCCGAGCGCACATCTCAATGGCAAATATTTCTGCCTGTTGTATCGTGGCATGTTTACCGAGGCTGTAGGAAAGTTCAGTCCTTGGTTTACATCCGACTACTGCGGCTCCTGTACCAGATGGCAGTTTTGAGCCGTCGGTATACCAGTAGGAATCAACCTGTCCTGGGGCGGTTTTGTATCGCTCCCAGTCGTCTCTATCCGGAAATAGGACTTTGTACGGTTGATGCTCACTGTACTCTGTGACTGTAAAGTCTGTCTTCATATTCAGACTGTCTTCTGACTCGATGGCCTTAGACAGTCCGTTCGGTATGAAGACTATTCTTTGCGGGTCTATTAGAGCCGCATGATGGAATCGATATGTTGCCAATCTGGCCTCCCCCTGTATTAAGATATGTAGAGGGGTCAGGTTCAGTAGCATTTCCATAGCTGCTGACGGTGTAGTTCGGATAGCTCCCGTTACCGCCACCATTGCCATTCTCTGCAGTGCAGTGAGCCTATTTATGGCCGTTTTGCGAGTTGTAATCGGCCACCAGGCAACACAGCCGTAGGTGATAATCGGTTTAATAACCGCACCATACAGCCAGTACATTTGTTTGGGGTTAAGACCCCAAGACCTGCCACATATACGACGGCATGTCCAAAGCGAGTGTCTCGCTTTGTGTATGGTCTTGTCTAAATGGGAGTTCCAGGTTAGAGATCTATCTAGGGTGACACCCAGATATTTCGCTTCCTCCACAAATGGGATTGTTTCACCGTGTAGGGTGAGAGGTTTTATTTTCAATTTCCTCCTTCTGGTGAACGGGAGAATTAGTGTTTTACTTGGGTTTACGCTAAGTCGTTCCCCTTCACACCAGCTCCTCGTCGCATCCAGTGCTTCTTGCAGGGCACACCAGACTGTGTTTTCGTCTGTTCCCCTTGCAAGGATGACTATGTCATCCGCATACGCCTGTACTTCCACGTCAAACGTATCTAAAATCGCGAGTAGGTCATCCGGCGGGGATACTTACCACTATACTACCGAGGACTTGATACCAGAAGATCTTCTTCAAAGGTTTCGAGCTTACACCACGTTACACACCTAGTTTAGTCGTTTGCAATAATAAATTACCAATAAATAATCAAAATATCTTGATATTAGACTACTTCTTCATGGTCTCTCACTCCAATCGAGTGCACTAGGTAGGATATTTCTAATGTTTGGGGCAATACCGTATAAAAGAAAGATTCATTGGTACGGTTGGGACATTCTATGCACTCGAAGCAGTGGATTTTGCCTTTTAAGAAAGTAGTACTTATATAATTCTTAATCGCCTTTTTGAATAGTATATTTACATGTTATACATAAAACTCGAGCTTGCACCAGCTAAATTCTCTCCACCAGGTGTTTTAAATTGAATATCTCACAAACGATTACTCCTATCTGTATGCAGCCCAATATACAAATTGTTGTACGTTAAGTTAACTGTATTGTTTCGAGTTTACGTGAAGTGATTAATCACAAATGGAAAGACTGTTATTCCTTACTTCACTTTTTGGCAAACGATGGGGTTTACACCCCAAGATGATATACTGGCTTTTATTACGGTGATAAGACCAATAATCACCTATGGTTCCGTTGTCTGGTGGACGAAGACAACGGAGATCACAACCCAAGCAAGGCTCAGCAAGGTTCAACGGCTGGCATGTTTGGGCATCACAGGGGCTATGAACACCTGCCCTACTGGAGCAATGGAGGCTATGCTAAATCTCACACCTCTGCATCTGCACGTGAAAAGGGAAGCAGCACTAGACGCATTAAGAATAATCCAGACAGACATACCAAAATATGGAATGTCTCATGATATCAAGTCCTTGGTAGTACTGGGGAAGTACCGCTATAACAGAACTAGTTCAATAGGTGATTTTAAGGTAATTTCCAAAGTCTGAGGCAATAAAAGGCTAAAACTAATATATCAAGTTTGTGTGAACGTTTTAAACACAAACTGGCGAACTGATTTTTGCTATAACCCCTGAAGGTCTTCTTATATCAACTCTTCAGTAGTACCGGGGAATTTTTTAATATCCGCTGTAACGAAACTAGTTCACCAGGGTGTTAAGGTCGTTTTGAAAATCTGAAGCAATAATAGGCTAAAACTAGGAAGTTAAGTTTTTCGCACAAACCTTACTGCTTAGTGCCCACTGAGCAAAAAACAAACAAAAAACGTTATATAAACATTGCAACAACATTAATGTTGATAAAACATTACTTCAACGTGTTTGCTCAGTGGGTGTTAGCCTCTTATTGCTTCAGATTTTCGAAACGATCTTAAAATAAACCCGGTGAACTGATTCTTGCTCAAAACCTCTGAAGAAGGTGTTCTGATATCAAGTACTGTGGAATTTCTTCATAACCACTATAACAAAACTAGTTCACCAGGTGATTTTAAGGTTGTTTAGAGAGTCTGAAGCAATAAGAGGCTAAAATTGGGATGTTTACTTGTTGTGGAGGTTTTAAATACACCTAGTGGACCGATTCCGGCTCAAAAGCTCTGAAGAAGCTCTTCTAGTATCAAGTCCTCGGTAGTATAGTGGTAAGTATCCCCGCCTGTCACGCGGGAGACCGGGGTTCGATTCCCCGCCGGGGAGGACTTTTTTTTGATTCTTTAAATAAAATAAATAATGTTACAATTTAAAACAACAACTAACCTAACCTTAAATGCTGCTGTCCAACCTGATTGTAATTAATCTAAGTTAGGTTAGATCACTGATAGCATTATGCAACTCTACATAATGCTATCAGTGATCTAACCTAACCTAGATTAATCTAGGTAAGATTAGATCATTGATAGCTAACCCAACCTTAATCACTGCCAAATAACCTAACGTTAGATGCTGTTGTCCAACCTGATCCAAAATAAATAGTGTTACAATTTAAAACAACAACTAACCTAACCTTAAATGCTGTTGTCCAACCTGATTGTAATTAATCTAAGTTATGTTAGATCACTGATAGCATTATGCAACTCTACATAATGCTATCAGTGATCTAACCTAACCTAGATTAATCTAGGTAAGGTTAGATCATTGATAGCTAACCCAACCTCAATCACTGCCAACTAACCTAACCTTAGATGCTGCTGTCCAACCTGATTGTAATTAATCTAGGTTAAGTTAGATCACTGATAGCACTATGCAACTCTACATAATGCTATCAGTGATCTAACGTAACCTAAATAATCAGTCCTGTACAAGTTTACTGTCATTGATTTAACCTAACATTAGAGACTGCTGTTTAACCCAATCATCTTTGCTATACTTAACTTAACCTCAATCACTGCAAGAGCTAACCCAACCTCAATCACTGCCAACTAACCTGACCTTAGATGCTGTTGTTCAACCTGATTGTAATTGATCTAGGTTAGGTTAGATCACTGATAGCTAACACAACTTCAACCACTGCCAACTAACCTAACCTTAGATGCTGCTGTCCAACCTGATTGTAATTAATCTAGGTTAGGTTAGATCACTGATAGCATTATGCAACTCTACATAATGCCAACAGTGATCTAACCTAACCTAAATAATCAGTCCTGTACAAGTTTACTGTCATTGATTTAACCTAACATCAGAGACTGCTGTTTAACTCAACCATCTTTGCTATACTTAACTTAACCTCAATCACTGCAAGAACTTTTTTTTTTTTTTTTGTTGTTGAGGAGAAAAATGCATTTACGCACTGTTGTGTGTGGGACTCCTCCCCTTATCTAAAGGGGTCCTACCCACTAAAAAACTCCCCATTGCCGTTTTACCCTTACCGGCATCGCCCAAAGGCATTCCCTCAGCAAGGCGGCGCGCTGCTCTAGGATCTTCGGCAGCGCTACTCTCTTGCGTTCATTTGCCCTTCTTCGCCGTACTTCCTGGTCATTATGCAGTTAGCATATGCACCCACTGCGTTCCATGACTCTTCGCTGGCCAGCATTCGGCCCACCATCGTCCACACGTCCAACCCTCCAATTTTGTCGGCAAGTGCCGTCCTCTTATCCTGCCACTGCTAACTAACCTGACCTTAGATGCTGTTGTCCAATCTGATTGTAATTAATCTAGGTTAGGTTAGATCACTGATAGCTAACCCAACCTCAACCACTGCCAACTAACCTAACCTTAGATGCTGCTGTCCAACCTGATTGTAATTAATCTAGGTTAGGTTAGATCACTGATAGCATTATGCAACTCTACATAATGATATCAGTAATTTAACCTAACCAAGATTAATTTCCTCTCCAATACCTCCCCCCGCTGCCCCTATTCTGGCATTGAACCTCTCCCCCCCACCATCCATTTTTTTTTCGCCCGCTCTCTCATCTATTTTCTATCTTATGTCTGTCCAATTCTTGTTTACGTACACCAACCCTACATCAACCCGATATCCTTCCTGTTGATAATTTACCCACACTAGCCCTTCGCATCCCTCCATCATCTCCCCCTTGCCTCCTTTCCTATCTTCTCTCCATCCAACAATCATTCCCCCCTTGGCCCTCCATCTCCTCGCACATTTTACTGCCTCTATCATCTTCCATCTAAACCCCCTGCGTAACCATTCTTTCACTTCTCCCCATTCCTTCTTCACCATCCAAGTTTCTACTATCCCCACTATGTCCTGCCCGATTACCCACTCCTCAAAGTCTTTCTTCCACTTGTACTCCTGCCCTTTAGACTTTATTCCCGCTACATTCCAAAACCGTATCGTTATCGCCCCTTCTTTTCCCACTCTCCCACATTTGCTCCCTAATCCCCTGCTCCTCTCATAGCCCTTCTGCCCTATATATGTTCTATATATGTTCTCCCCACATCTTTTGCCCCCTTCCTCCCTCTCACTTAGTTCCACCTCTGCACTTTTTCCAAATCCCTCCTTCACCCCTATAAAGTATATGTATTCCAAATTCAGCTTATTTTCTTTAAATCTTTAGTTATACGTTGTTTTTTTTTAAGAGTTCAATTTGAAGCTTTAAACGAGTGTTTTCCACTCCCAGACTAAGCATGAAGTAAAATTTCGAGTTTAGAAAAGCCCCGTGAAAATTTGTCGAGGGTCGCGTAGCGACCCGAGACAAATTTTCTGGGCTTTTCTAAACTCGAAATTTTACTTCATGCGCCACGCGTATAAAACACTAAAATATTGTAAACTATATGTGTATTTGAACCTCACTTGAAATCAGTGTATTATACGCGTGGCGCATGAAGTAAAATTTCGAGTTTAGAAAAGCCCAGAAAATTTGTCTCGGGTCGCTGCGCGACCCTCGACAAATTTTCACGGGGCTTTTCTAAACTCGAAATTTTACTTCATGCTTAGCCTGGGAGTGGAAAACACTCGTTTAAAGCTTCAAATTGAACTCATTTAAAAAACAACGAATATCGGAAAATGTACAGCTTTATTCCTTGTATATTAATCAAGTAGTCATTTAGATTTCATCATTGTCATAATACTATTAAAAATTATTACAATAAATAAGTTGTTCTTTCATGCTCTATGTTTATTTTGTTAGGGCGTAGGTAGAGTATCGTACGTTTCTCAAGTCGTATGGCAATTACATACTCGCGGAATACTGCACTCGCCGCTGCGCGGCTCGTGCGCAACATGTCCGCTCATATGTAATATGCTGCATACCACTCTCGTTACGTAATATACTACAGTAGAACCTCGTTATACCGGGATGGCTTTTGGCTATACCTAGCACGATATAAGGAAAACACGGTATATCCGAATATATGTAATTTGAATAATAGTCACATACACACACGCACACATATATATATATATATATATATATATATATATATGTATATATATATATATATATATATATATACATATATATATGTATATATATATATATACATATATATATATACGCATATATATATGTATACATATATATATATATATATATATATATATATATACGCATATATATATATATATATACGCATATATATATATATATATATATATATATATATATAGCCTCGAGATACTGTGATTCGGATATATCGGGGTCATTTTTCAGGTTTTTTTTTTTGAAAGATGTTAATTTTAACAATTGACTGCGTACCGCCCTGATTAGGTAAAACGTTCCGGCGTTATTATAGTATGTCTTGTTATGTAGGTGGCTACTGCACATATGTATATATATATATATATATATATATATATATATATACCAGCACAAGAAGTAACGGTCGTTAGAGGCAATTTTCCGAACTCTGCCTATATATATATATATACGCATATATATATGTGTATATATATATATATATATATATATATATACGCATATATATATATATATATATATGCGTATATATATATATATATATATATATATATATGCGTATATATATATATATATATATATATATATATATACGCATATATATATATATATATGCGTATATATATATATATATATATATATATATATGTGTATATATATATATAGGCAGAGTTCAGAAAATTGCCTCTAACGACCGTTACTTCTTGTGCTGGTATATATATATATATATATACATATGTGCAGTAGCCACCTACATAACAAGACATACTATAATAACGTCGGAACGTTTTACCTAATCAGGGCGGTACGCAGTCAATTGTTAAAATTAACATCTTTCAAAAAAAAAAAACCTGAAAAAAGACCCCGATATATCCGAATCACGGTATCTCGAGGCCCGGTATAGCGAGGTTCTACTGTATTTTTATTATATTTTGCCCACCCCCTGTAAGAGATTCTGCAGGCGCCTATGAATGTAATAAGATTATTTTTCGAATATAACTCAAACTATATGTCAAATCTAGTTAAAAACTTATGATATATCAATTATTTTCATATGAAACGTCAAAAATATACAATTTCTTAGTGTCGAGGAGGGACAGGGGGCCCCTCTTGGCTACGCCTATGTATACAAGGCAATTAAGCCTTTTATTTTTATTGACAAGCCTTTTCGTTCTACGATGAAACATTTTTATTTTGCATTCATTATTGAATAAATGGATAAGAAAAAGAAAAGCAGAACATTTAGTCAATAATATAATTTATATTTCTACAATATGTTGTCATAGAAAATGTGTGTTAGACATTAACCAGTAATCAACAACATCTAAATATGTAACACAATAACCTGATGTTCATTTCTGGAAATGAAAATCTAAAAAAAATGCAACGCACAAACAATTGCGTTGAAGATACAAAACACATTACCTAACATAGGGGAAATAAACAACAACAAATTACATAATTAGAAATGCTTTGGATTCATTTTAAACAATTATGTTAGATGAATTTAAACACATGAGATGTGTAATTTTAAATTGACACACACACACGGGGTGTGTGCATTTTTGGTAGAGAACACAAATTTTCATTTACATTTTGTGCACGTGTACAAAAAGGTGCCACGTTAGAAACAAATGTTTGCAATTGCCGTCTGGTATACATATGTGAAAATTTTTTAGCCACACCTTCTAGGTTTACAAAAAGTTCAGTTGCGATTCAAACTTTTTGTACACACTTTGTAACATGTAAAAGAACTTTGGTTATTTTTCTTAAAGTTGTAACAAAAAAACCCAAAAACAGCTTAAATACACGAAAGTGAAACTAAATGTAACCACCGGCGCTAAGTATGTATGTACAAAATACAGTTTGTAAAAAAATATCAAACTTTAAAAAATCGAGCCGCCTTATTATTTGTTTTTTTGACACGTGACTTAAAACTTGCGGAGTTTTTTTTTTTGTATACATATTTCAAACCTCCGAAGTTTTCCTTATATCTTACTACAAACTTATTTAGTGTATTGAGTGTTCACATCAGCGAGCACTGGTCGAGGTTGGGTGTCTGGTCGAACGGCAGGGCTGGCTCTACATCGGCGACAATCTCCGACGGGGGCTGCCCATAATCCTGCAGTTTCTGCATCAGCTCCAGCACCTTGTCGAAGCGCTCCTTCCTGATCTCCGCCGAGTCGCTCTCCATCTCCGTCTCGAGCTGATTGCAGACTTCCTGCATCAACTCTTGCTGCTTCACATATCTGTATAGAAGATTCTTTTTCAATTCCTTTTTTTTTTGTACCGCTAAATATATAGGTTAATTACATGCAGAGCTGTTCCGAATATAAGTACTCGAGTACTGAATGCAAGTACTTTACACAAAATGCATTCTAATTTTAGGTTATAATATATATATATATATATATATATATATATATGTATATATATTATATATATATATATATATATATATATATATATATATATATATATACATATATATATATATATATATATATATATAGAGACGTTGGGAGACGGATCCTAACAGGGCAATTCGACCAAAAAAAGGAGGCAGGACTTTGTCCTTTCCTCAGGAAGGGACAAAGTCAGTCCCGAAAGCTTGGTAAACAATAAAGTAGATTACAATAGCAACTTCTGCCTCCTTTTTTTGGTCGAATGCCCTGTTAGAATCCGTCTCCGAACGTCTCTGTTCTTAACGTAGTACGACCGTTACTTCTTGTCCTATATATATATATATATATATATATATATATATATATATATATATACATATATATATATATACATATATATATATATATATATATATATACATATATATATATATACATATATATATATATATATATATATATATATATATATATATATAACCTAATTTTAGGTTATGTTAGATGGTAATTGAAATTATGCAATAAAATTGAGGACTTTAGACTAATATTTATGGAAATTTAGGAAAATTGTTAGAAATCAACATAAAATTCATAAACTTTACACAGAAATAACTCGTTTGTTTGTTGTTCTAACATAATCTCAATACATGACTGTCAATGATTGTTGTTTAACCTAACCTCAATGATATATTAGTCAATGACGATCATATAACCCTAATCTTAATGACTATTATTTAACCTAATCTATGTTTATTATTTAACCTAACCTAAGTGACAGATTAGATTATTATGATTGACATATGGACAGGTGGTTGTCGTGGAGATAAGGTTAGGTAGTAATTATTTATGTTAGATTAGATAGTAATCATTGAGGTTATCCAAATTTAAAGATCAAATTTTGTACTGTTAAAGCAGGACTGCAACTGTTCAACTGCGAACAGTTGCAGTCCTGCTTTAACAGTACAAAATTTGATGTTTAAAATGTCCTACTGTTAAAGCAAGACTGCAACTGTTCGCAGTAAATTTACTCTAAGTTTGGTCATATTAAAAAAAAAAACAGAGTTTAGAAACAAACACAGATTGAGTGCGTTTAAAAATTAATGATAACATTTACAAACTGACTTTTCTTTCTCCTCCGGTGTGAGTTTCGAGTCGTTCTCCTGCAGCCAGGTGGGGTACTTCTCGAGGATGTCCTTGAGACTGGGGTAGAGGACTTCCTTGCTGAGGAGGCTCTGCATCATGCCCTGCATGAAGGGCAGGAAGCCGTTCTGATCGCCCTCGCCGGCCCCGCCGCCGGCCCCCGTGAACATGCTGATGATGTCCTGTTCCGAGAAGGTGCTCTGGAGATTCTCGCTGCCCTGGTTCAGACCCTGGATGGTCTGAGTGATCGTCGACGCCAGGTCGGTCGGAACGGGATCGGCGATTCCGGGATTGACCAGGGCTTGTTGCGCTGCTTCGGCCATTTTTTTAAAACTCGCTTGAATCTGCATGAATACACAACACTTAAATAACTGGCAAATAAAAAAACCCTTTTTATATATTTTTTTAATTCATTTATTGGATATTGTTTTTAAACCATTCCACCATTTTACCTATGTATTTTGTAATTTACTATATTTAGAGGTATTTAATTGATGAGGCGGATACATGATGAAACTCCATAATACTATTTGAAATAAAACAACGCAGTTGGGAGGGTTTCACTTTTAAAAAGTGAAACCCTCCCAACTGCGTTGTTTTATTTCAAATATTTAGAGGTCACAAACACATTCAGACACATCCATGAACCCAGGTGGAATCATTTTGTACTTTAAAATGACCCCACTTGGCGGGACTCGAACCCGCAACACCTGGGTTAAGAGGCAGGATCTCTACCCACTACCCCGACGGCACTCTCGTCTACGAGAGGATCCATACTGGGTGAAAGATGGCCGATGATGGACATCATCAGGGATTTGCCTACCTCAGTAATACTGAACTACCTAGACAAGGTGGAATGATTGAGCTGAGGATGGGTGACTTGTAGTGGGAGGCTGCACAATGGGCCTAATGAGGTCTAAGTGCAGTGCAGCAATGCGCACTCTCCCTTATACCAGATACCAGACCCCGCCGGGGTCCCCAAAACTCCTTCTCTATGTGCAAATAAAAAAAATCCCTCTTGATGTGCAAATAAAAACTAATTCTTGATGTGTAAATAAAAAAAAACTCCTCGTATTGTCTCAGGCAAAGAGACAAAAGCACATAAAGTACAACTTGTGACACACGTAAAATTGTTTATCTAGTAACATACCGTAAAACACTGATTGACCAAGATTCTTTAGTATTAGCCTTCCGTGCGCAAACTTAAAATTTTAACGATGTGTTCCCTTTTTATATAAACCCACCGCAAACTATTAATAAACTACTCACTGCGACATCATTTTTTTTCACTAATGAACCTACATATTTTTAACTAATTAAATCCTCAATTTAAATTGTTTATCATGGCTAAAAATGAACACTGTTGCTATAAATGACCGTCTTTTGAAAAGATACCGTGATTCGGATATATCGGGGTCATTTTTCAGGTTTCTTTATTTTTAAAGATGTTAATTTTAACAATTGACTGCGTACCGCCCTGATTAGGTAAAACGTTCCGGCGTCATTACTGTATTATATAGTATGTCTTGTTATCTTGTTATGTTAGCCACCTGCACATATATATATATATATATATATATATATATATATATATATGTATATATATATATATATATATATATACATATGCACGTGTGTGTATGTGACTATTATACAAATTACATATATTCGGATATACCGTGTTTTCATTATATCGTGCTAAGTATAGCCAAAAGCCATCCCGGTATAACGAGGTTCTACCTTATACAGACTGATTCAGAATAGGTGTAAAAAATTATGATGTGTGATTTATAGTAGTTTTCCGTGAAACAGTGGAAAATCAATCAAAAACGTTTAAATTATTTAATTTTTTTTTTAAAATAGTTTTATTCAAATATCTTAAAAATAAAGAGGGTTACCACCAGCGGCGGCTCGCAGCCTAACTTCAGGGTATACATACATCACGGATACATATTACCTTGGTTCTCTGGCCTACCCTGAAGTTAGGCTGCGAGCCGCCGCTGGTTCAATGTGATTTTCGCCGTCAGTTTAATAATCA
Source organism: Philonthus cognatus (assembly GCA_932526585.2). NCBI lineage: Eukaryota > Metazoa > Arthropoda > Insecta > Coleoptera > Staphylinidae > Philonthus > Philonthus cognatus. The sequence continues at coordinate 11,463,629 of OW052251.1, read as the reverse complement.
ACCGCCTCGTCATAAGCAGACTTATGAGTGGCATCAAAAATTCGTAGACACATTTGCAAACAGAAAAGCACTTGACGTCCACGCACATTTAGTGTGCTAGGTCCTTCAAAAATATTGCTGATTTAATATTATTGAGGTTATGTTTTGCACAAAAATTTATAATCCAACACACCTTTATTTAAAGTTAGTAGACAGTATGAAAATGTCGAGCACTCGTACAGTTTACAGTTTCACAACACGGGTAACACATAATGCTCAAATTAAATGCATAAATAACATTAAAAGTGCGATTCTTTTCGCAATCTACAACAAGTTAGTCTTATAAAGACTATATCAAACACTCATTGAAACAACTACTTCCCGGGCTAATACCACGACAGACATTGAATTATACAACAAGTGTTTGCCGTTACATACAGTAACCCACTGCAAATGTAACAATTTGGGTCAAATTATTCAGGCCATCTATAGACGCGTTTCGAGATTTATCTCTCATCAGTATAGCTCTGCCATACTGATGAGAGATAAATCTCGAAACGCGTCTATAGATGGCCTGAATAATTTGACCCAAATTGTTACATTTGCAGTAGGTTACTGTATGTAACGGCAAACACTTGTTGTATAATTCAATGTCTGTCGGGGTATTAGCCCGGGAAGTAGTTGTTTCAATGAGTGTTTGATATAGTCTTTGTAAGACTAACTTGTTGTAGATTGCGAAAAGAATCGCACTTTTAATGTTTGAAGTGTTCTGCAACCAAGAATTGGCAATTTCATTTATACAAATGCATAAATAATCAACTCTTCTCTTTCCGGGAACGTTGGAATTGTGTTTCTATCTTTTGTAGTTTGGAAGAAATAAATGTTCCTTCATTTTAAATTTAATTTTAATAATAATAATCTTTATTTAGCATCTTTGCTATATAATAACATAGAAAAATATATGTATATCTATATATATATATATAAAATAAACATTTGATCATCCTTAATCTATAAATTGTGTATGTATAATAAATTTCTCACATAATAATACTTAACATATAATCTTTTTACTACTTTAATAAAATCAGTCTAAAACCATACTTAAATATCTATGTAAAAACCCTGTATATCATAAGATATCTATCACGATATTTATTATGATATATATCAATATTTATAAACTGCGTATATATCATGGATATTTATGGAATGCACAAAACCATTAAATTGTGTATTTTTCTTTCAGGTATACATATGCGTGCGGAGTAAATTTTCCGACATTCGTTGTTTTTTAAAAGAGTTCAATTCGAAGCTTTGAAGCAGTGTTTTCCACTCCCAGACTAAGCATGAAGTAAAATTTCGAGTTTAGAAAAGCCTGAAAATTTGGCTCGGGCGCGTAGCGTAGCGGAGCGACCGAGCCAAATTAGGCTTTTCTAAACTCGAAATTTTACTTCATGCGCCACGCGTATAAAACACTGGTTTAAAGTGAAATTCGAAATATACACATCTTTTGAATAACTCCGCATCGGTAAGATTTAGACTGAATGTTTTTAATAAAGTGATACGCAGTTGTTATGAGAAATTTAAAAATTAAATAATATACAGGGTGATCCATTTAAAATAAGCTAGTTGCATCCGCTACCGTCTTTATGGCGCGCCCTGTATACATGAATAAATTTTTAGGTTATGCAGCTCTTAAAACTAAGCAACTTTGTTAAAGAAACTTTTTTTGTATCTTTAACGTGATATTCTCCGAGAACGGACTAATAGGACACGTGTATATCCTATATCATGACAGCGGGGGCTCGCAGCCTAACTTCAGGGTAAGACAGAGACCCAAGGTAATATGTATCTGTTATTGAAAGGTGACTTTGTTCTGCAATTCCTTGTATTTATAAAGTGCGATCCCAACCACAAATTTTGTGTGCCTTGGCGCTGTGGCGTACCCTGAAGTTAGAGTGCGAGCCGCCGCTGTTTCCAAAACCCTGCTTTATGTACACTGATGTAAAATTTTGACTTCATTTAGATTTGGAAGGGGATATTTCCATTCCAATGCATGATTTGCGAAGGTACTGGTACTGTGATTTAGCCTGATGGCGTGGAACTGTTCATTGTAGCTTGTTTTAAAGCTAAGGCCCATTTGTCCAACATATATGCTATTACACTCGGAACAGCACAATTGATACACTCTAGATTTAGACAATTACAGACATTTATTGCTTTTTTTTACTTTTTGATTAAGCATGAAGTAAATTTCAAGTTTAGGAAAGCCTGAAAATTAGGTTTGGTCACGTAGGGAAGCGACCAAACCGAAAGTAACCTAATTAAACTAACTCTAAGGCCTGGGCCCTGCGGATTTCTTTTAAATGTCCGGATACGCGTTTAAAATGATGTCTGTTGTAGCATAGTTATAACTCAAATAGGACTGGCCATGCCAACGACACCAAAAATTAAACAGCAAACATAAATATGTCAGGCATCAACTAATATAGGATAAAAAAAAACGAGTCGGCTTAATAAGGGTACTTAAAGCCAAGACGAGATTTCAGTATTCTCAAATATCGTTTGTTTTTATATTTGTTATAGTTCCATTTTCAAATGGATACATCGATACGTTTACTTTCTGTATATTTCTTGTTTGAACGAGTGCAGACAGATGTCTCTCTGGTTGAGCAAACCTCAGGTTGGGCTCGAGACGTTCCACTCGTGGCACCTCTAATACTCATTACTCTATAGTTATGCATAAATGTTTAAATTTAAAATATAATGATTTTTGTCAATTTTTATGATTTTCATCAGAATGCAGTGTTAAGATTTTCTGTTCTTTTTTTTCTTACGCTAAAGTCTCCGGGCCCTCGTTCCGCAGAACCCTTATAGATACGCCACTGTATATAATTATAATTCTTTATTTCTCGAACATTAAATCAGATGTAATTTTGTAAACAACACAGACAACAGTTGGGAGTTTACTGCCAATTGTTGGGGAATTCTCTTATGACCTGACTGTTAATCGTGAACTTGTTTGTGATTATTGCAATCGTCCGAAATAGACCGACTGGAGTACCGTTCATTAGATACCGACATACATCACAAACAAATCCAAACATGTTGAATGTTGAACATTTTGATGGCCTGTTCATTATAAATCGAATCTATGATGTGACTTTTTTTTACACTTGTTCTGACTCACCTTTTATATTAAAAATATGAATGTGTCACTATTATTAACTTTTCATGAATCAGACTATAATAATCAAATAAATGATGTACTCATAGTTTACAAATTGACAAAATCATGATTTGTAGGTGAATATAAAAAATAATAACATAAAAATAATAATCTGCTTATTAATTGATATTAGCATACTGCTTTAATAAAACATTATAGTAGATTACTTTTGTTAATTTACAACTAATAATTTAATAACATCGTACTCCTAGTTTAAAGCACGAGATCCGTGTTATACATAACCTCAAATGTCATAGCGAAACGAATTTATTTTATCATAATGCCATGATTTATTTAGGGGAGCGACCAAATAAAATGTTCAGGCTTATTCTAAACTCGAAATTTTACCTCATGTTAATCATTTGTTTAAATTAAATTTAAATGAAATAATTTAGCAGAAGAAACATAAACAAAAGTAAATTGGATTCAACAATTAGTCAAACAAACCAAGCATTTTTAATTCAATTTATTGTTAGTGTTTCCATTCGCAGATTAGGCATGAAGTAAAATTTTGAGTTTAGAAGAGAGCGGCCATACTAAATTTTCAGGCTTGCCGAAACTTGAAATTTGACTTCATGCGCCACGCATGTAAAACTGACATTATGAAGTTACAAATACACTGCATGAAGTTGCAAATACACTGTATGCAGTTCGAAATACACTGAATATATATTTTTTTTAATTAAATAACTAAACATTCACATTTTTCTTTACACATTCTTAAATAAGGTCAAATAATACAATGTATCAAATTGACTTGTTTGGTAATTTAATTTAAAAATAATGTATAATGTTATAACAAAAAACCTTGCAGTCATTCTTGGTAAACAAGTATTTAAAGTTATTTATAAATATTCATTAAGTAGATATTTGCATTATCTATATTTTTGTAGATATATCCTCAAGTAAAAGTAATTAACTGCATTGAAAATTTCGAGCGTTTAACGAAATCTGTTTACGGCTACATTGTTATCAACATTTGTATTAATTAATTTTCAAAAATATTCTTGTTAATAATTCAACCCTATTTACAAAAAAATGTATCGACACGTTCACAAAACTTACAGAAATATAAGCAAGAATAGATTACCTGTTCGGCTGATATTTGTCCACCGTCTGCACTGCTGTTCCCGAGAAGGGCGGCGATGTTAGTCTCGAACTGCTCCGTGGCCTGCTTGATGAAATCCTCGGACCACTCCTGCTCGGGCGGCTGTTCCAACGCCGCCTCCTTGCCCTCGCCCTCAGTCTTTTCGGCCTTCTTCGCCGTCTCTTTGGAAAAATCCGCCAGCGCGCCTGAAAATTCAAGCTAATTAATTTCCGGCCGCTTATGTAATCCCCGCGAAAACCACGTACTGTCCAGCAGTTCCGATAACTCCTTGTCGGTCTCTTCCGCCTTGTTGACTCCTTGCTTATTCTCGCTCATCGTGGGGGCTTCGTTAACTTTTTCGCGTGAGGAATGAAAAATGGGTGAAATCGGAACGAAAAAAGGTTATATCATATGTTTTGACAGATGAAGAGCGAACCGGAGTGAAGTTCAATTAGGAGTGGTGGAAATTAGAGGAAATGAAAGAGCGTTCATAGATATCAACGGAAATTTTGTCATCAAAAATGCAACTGTTTTTGCTTGTCTCATTTCCAATACTTATTTTTATTATACAATTATAAATTACAATTATTATATGTATAGTATGTTGAATAAAAAAAAAACCTCTAGAGGCCATGATTTTCTCTTTTTTAAAATTTAAGTTGGCAATTAAAATTTTAAAAAAGAGAAAATCATGGCACTCTATAGGTTTTTTTTTTATTCAACATACTATACATATAATAATTGTAATTCATAATTGTATAATAAAAATAAGTATTGGAAATGAGACAAGCAAAACCAGTTGAATTTTTGATGATATAATTTCCGTTGATATCTATGAACGCACTTTCATTTCCTCTAATTACGCTTTAGGAATTGACATATAAAACGTCAGACATAATAATTATAATGTATTATTTCAGAGTTGCCAGCCTACAATATTTTCCATGGCACTCTAGAGGTTTTATTTTATTGAACATACAATATAATATATACAAGGAGATTTTCTTTTGTAGGCGATTGTTTTGAATTACCCGCTTGCGTGCGCCATCTAACGCCGCGGAAAGCAAATGTATTTCATGTTGGCTAGATTTATGAGATTTTAGGAGAGCTATGGGAATTGACATATAAAACGTCAGACATAATAATTATAATGTATTATTTCAGAGTTGCCAGCCTACAATATTTTCCAAGGCACTCTAGAGGTTTTATTTGATTGAAAATACGATATAATATATACAAGGAGATTTTCTTTTGTAGGCGATTGTTTTGAATTACCCGCTTGCGTGCGCCATCTAACCCCGCGGAAAGGAAATGTATTTCATGTTGGCTAAACTTATGAGATTTTAGGAGAGCTATGTTCAGGTTGTTGAATCATAGAGAATTATTACAAGACGAGAAGGTTACGTTACGTGAAATTGTTGTTAGCGATTATTAAAGTTTTAAACAAATGCAGTCCGTCTAATTTCCAACCCCACGAAGAGGCCATCCCCGACTACACATTAAAGTATAAGTATTTTAAATTCCGCCTATTTTTTGTAAACCTTTAGATCTTTGTTGTTTTTTTTTAAAGTTCAATTTGAAGCTTCAAACGAGTGTTTTCCACTCCCAGACTAAGCATGAAGTAAAATTTCGAGTTTAGAAAAGCCCCGTGAAAATTTGTCGAGGGTCGCGCAGCGACCCGAGACAAATTTTCTGGGCTTTTCTAAACTCGAAATTTTACTTCATGCGCCACGCGTAAAACACTAAAATATAATAATAATAATAATCTTTATTTAGCATCTTTGCTATATAATAGAAAAATATATGTATATCTATATATATATATAAAATAAACATTTGATCATCCTTAATCTATAAATTGTGTATGTATAATAAATTTATCACATAATAATACTTAATATATAATCTTTTTACTACTTTAATAAAATCAGTCTAAAACCATACTTAAATATTGTAAAATTTACGTACTTTTGAACTTCACTTGAAATCAGTGTTACACGCGTGGCTCATGAAGTAAAATTTCGAGTTTAGAAAAGCCCAGAAAATTTGTCTCGGGTCGCTACGCGACCCTCGACAAATTTTCACGGGGCTTTTCTAAACTCGAAATTTTACTTCATGCTTAGCCTGGGAGTGGAAAACACTCGTTCGAAGCTTCAAATTTAACTCCACCGGAAGTTATTTTAATACAACTTATAACTACAGAAAATTATACCTAATATAAATTATAATCAACGAACTTTATACATAACGAAAATTTGAATCAACAAATTTTATACATAACAAAAATTATAAGCAACAAATTTTATACATAACAAAAATTATAATCAACAAATGTTATACATAATGAAAATTATAATCAACGAATTTTATAAATAACAGAACTTATAACTAACGAATTTTATATATTAACAAAAATTATAATCAACAAATTTTATACACAATGAAAATTATAATCAACGAATTTTGTAAATAACAAAACTTATAACTAACGAATTTTATATATAAATATATTATAATCAATGAATTTTATACATAATAAAAATTATAATCAACTAATTTTATAAATAACTTATAACTAACGAATTTTATATATTATATAAATTATAATCAATGAATTTTATACATAATAAAAATTATAATCAACTAATTTTATAAATAAGGAAACTTATAACTAACGAATTTTATATATTATAAATAATATAATCAATGAATTTTATACATACTAAAAATTATAATCAACTCATTTTATAAATAAGGAAACTTATAACTAACGAATTTTATATATTATAAATATTATAATCAATGAATTTTATACATAATAGAAATTATAATCAACTAATTTTATAATTAAGGAAACTTATAACTAACGAATTTTATATATTATATATATTATAATGAATGAATTTTATACATAATATAAATTATAATCAACTAATTTTATAAATAAGGAAACTTATAACTAACGAATTTTATATATTTTAAAAATTAGAATCAATGAATTTTATATATTACAAATCAACGAATTTTATGTTAACAAAAATTATACACATCGAAAATTATATTAAAAAAAGTTGACGTTTCTGTCCTACATAACCTCTCTTTCAATCAATGTTTGTATACAAAAACCCCAATATTTTAAAACTAGGCCTTTTAAATAATGTTGAGAATGGACTGTTACGGAAAGGACAGGTCGAAGCGATCGAAAAACTTCACAGACATCGAGAAGGTGATCCTGGTAAACTTGATCGAGCCCCACATCGAGATAGTCGAGAACAAACTGACGAACGCCACGTTTAACAAAATCAAGTCGGATTGTTGGAATGAAATAGCCATTAGTTACAACTGTAATCAAACCAGCGGGGAGAGAACGGGGATGCAGCTGAAGTCGCTGTTTAAACAGATCAAACGGACGGCTAGAATGAATAAATCTATGAATCAGGTAAGATTTATTTATGCTCGATCGCTACGCATTTAAAGTTCTCTTTAACTCTTAGTAAATCTAAAATAATCTAAATCTTCATTAATATATTGCTCAAGCTATTCATATATGGCACAAACCTGAATTTTACAATATTCTTCTTTTAGTTACGTGAAGTGTTTTCTATTAACTATTGTTGTAATTCCTTTCTCCACTGATTAGTTTTATTTACTATTGAAAATGAACACATAGTGTTCGAAATGTATACAGAGAGTTTTATGTAACACCGAACATTTTCATAACGAGAATTTTCCTTTTAAGTATATATATGCAGACGTACATTTTACCACGCTCGGTTTATTAAAAGAATACAATTTGAAGCTTTAAACGAGCGTTTTCCACTCCCAGGCTAAGCATGAAGTAAAATTTCGAGTTTAGAAAAGCCTGAAAATTTGGTTTGATCGCGTAGCACGAAGCGCGGAGCGGCCAAACCAAATTTTCAGGCTTTTCTAAACTCGAAATTTTACTTCATGCTCCACCGGTACAAAACACTGATTCAATGTAAATTTACACACCGCTGAAAACTTCGTAATATGTCAGTGTTTTGTATCGGTGGCGCATGAAGTAAAATTTCGAGTTCAGAAAAGCCTGAAAATTTTGTTTGGCTGCTCCGTGCTACGCGACCAAACCAAATTTTCAGGCTTTTCTAAACGCGAAATTTTATTTCATGCTTAGTCTGGGAGTGGAACACACTCATTTTAAGTTTTAAATTGACCTCCTTTTAAAAAACCATCGATTATCTAAAGAACACAATAAAACATTTTTAACTTTGTTTGTATAACACATGTTTCATAATGGCAAGCTGAATTTGCAGAAACTGCAGTCACATAAAAAATAAATTGTGTTATACAAACAAAGTTAAAAGTGTTTTATTGTGTTAAATTAACATGTATAACGAATTAGAAGCCTCCACAATTCAAAATAGATTATCTAAAGATTTACGGCATATACGCTGTAATTGGGACATGTATACTTGAAAGAAAAACTCCCTGTATGTATGAGTTGAGGCATTAATTGCAATTAATTTGCTACAATTTGTAATGGTCATGTAGGCAACCCAATTTACACATAACCTAAAAATGAAAGGTGTCAAATCGTATTTTATGAAAATGTTCGGTGTTATATAAAACTCTCTGTATATAGTAAATAAAACTGATTAGTGAAGAAAGGAATTACAATAATCAACTGAATTTTACAATTGTTTTTTATGTCACAATTTTATGTCGCATTCGTAAACGTTTGTGAACATTTGCGATTGTCCGTCCACACCGTGCAAATGCTCACAACGCGTGTAAACTTCGAAGAATACGTTCGAATTTGCAATTTCTCTCTACACCAAAAAAATATCGTGTTTTCAAACGCCATATTTATTTAATATGGGCTCGATAATATCATCCTTAGATCTCTGTTAAAGCTGTATGCTAACATCTATTAATACGGCTGATGGATTTTACTCTATCATGAAATAACAGTCCAAATACATTAGAATAACAGTGAAAATCTATCAATAGTCAAAATTTAATAGAATAACAGTATTCTAATAAATTTTGACTATTGATAGATTTTCACTGTTATTCTAATGTATTTTGACTATGTTATTTCGTGATAGAGTAAAGTATTTCTTTTTTTTCAATAGCTGTAAACTAGATTAAATAATGTTAAGTTTTTGTACAATCTAGGCAGATGAATTAGATGAAAGAGTAATCCAACTGATGAACAAAATCTCCTTACATTCTGACAACACGATCGACTCCTGCGATGACAGCCTGCCCCCGTTAAACTCCAGCCTAACCTCACTCTCGGACACCAACAGAGTTTCCCCGGCCTTCATCAAAATCGGAAACAATTTCAACGAAATCCGCACCGAAATTAAAATCGAACCAGATCCGATTAGACCGGAAGACATCGCCGAGGTGTTAACGAACGACAATTCCAACGATAATGCATGCTCGAGTAATGAAAAAGCCGATTCTCGGATTGTGAAAAGTAGGAGGGTCTGGGGCTCGGAGAGGCGGAGGCTGGTGACGAGTAGAAGCCGGAATGCGTTGTACAGGAAGAGGATCGAGTTGATGGAGGTTATGAAGGAGGTGGAGCTGGAGAATTTGAGGGGGAAGAGGATCGAGAATGAGACGAGGATTATTGTTAAGGAAAAGGAAGCCCTCGAGCTGAGGATGAAGAGGCTTCAGTATTTGGGTATGTTGAAGGAGAAGGGATTGGATTCGAGTTAATCGAAATGGTCCTTAAATAATGTATGGTGTTTTTGTTATTTAATTCAAATCTTTAGATCGGTTAAGGGGGTTTTACTGAAATTGAAAAGATTTTTATTTCATACAAGGTTTAATTAGTAAATAAAGGGAGGTCCGATGCTACTCGGGGAAAAAACCCAAACGTGTTTTATCCGATACACAAGACAAATACCGATTACAATTACAATTACATTGTCAAAATTAGTTAAAAAAAAAGACCTTTATTGGTATATCTTACAGACTATTTACAATTCATTCGTTATTACTCCATTTCCGTATCCCTCTTACCCTCCCTTCTCTTTTCCCTCTCCCTCCCCAGCTTTTCCAACGTCCTTACCCCGATCTCATCCTCTCTCATCCACTCCACTACCCTTCTATTCCCTTTCGCTCCCAGCCACTCCTCTTTCACCCCCTCACATTCCTCCGCCAAGTGTCCCCACGTATCCTTCCCCTGTCCACACAACACACACCTTCCATATTCTTCCCCCATCCATACTTTCCTTCCTCTCTCCTCCGATCCACACCTCGCCCTTGCCACAATCACCCTATCCTCTCTACCCCATCCCTTCTCTATCAAATACTTCGGCACTCTTCCATACACCTGCCACCTCCCATACATATCATTATACTCACTTCTCTCAATATGCCCTTGCGTAAATAAATTAAAACATACAGGGATTTTCTTTTTAGGTATACTTATCACGATGTATACACTGTAAATTTTCAGGCATTAATTTGTTTTAAAAAGCGTACAATTTGATGCTTCTAACGAGTGTTTCCACTCCTTTGTTAAGCATGAAGTAAAATTTCGAGTTTAGAAAAGCCTGAAAATTTGGTTTGGTCGCGTAGCGACCGGTACAAAACACTAATTCAATGTAAAGTTTTGCGGTGTGTTTTAAACTTCGTAATATGTTAGAGTTTTGTACCGTTGGCGCATGAAGTAAAATTTCGAGTTTAGAAAAGCCTGATTTAATCGCGTAACGAGAAGCGCAGAGCGACCACACCAAATTTTCAGCCTTTTTTAAACTCGAAATTTTACTTCATGCGCCAACTGTATAAGACACTGAAATATTCTGGAGTTTAAAATATAATTCAAAATCAGTATGTTAAAGAAGTATATTTTGAAATTCAGGATATATAGATGTATTACCCAAATTAGGCACTTGAGCGGTAGAACTGCATTTCCCGAACGTGGGCAAGATAGTCGTGAAAACGTTGGGTTGCAAATGTACCGTTCGGCGCTGGCTCTCGCAAAGATAAAACTATGTTAATTCATGATAGAGTAAAGTATTTCTTTTTTTTAATAGCTTTAAACTAGATTAAATAATGTTAAGTTTTTGTGCAATCTAGGCAGATAAATTAGATGAAAGAGTAATCCAACTGATGGACAAAAGCACCATCTTACATGTGCGCGAGTTCCTTTTTTTTAAATAAATGTGCGCCCAACGTTGTCAGGTTCCACTTTCTCATTTTTTTAACAGCGGAAATACACGAACGGCGCTTGTTCTGCGCATGAGAGTGCCTAATTTGAAAATTCCACTATACCAGTGTTTTATATGCCCACTGCATGAAGTAAAATTTCAAGTTTAGATAAACCTGAAAATTGAACTTTTTAAAAATAATGCCTAACATTTACAGCGTATGCATCGGTCTATGCATACTTAACAGAAAAATTCGCTGTGTGTGTAGTCACTTCTATTGACAAAGAATTGACATAAAACACGTCATAAAATAAATCAGTTAGAACAAAATTTCATATCCATTTAGAAAAATTGTGAAGAGCATTCCAAGAATATAGACCTGTATTAATTTTCTTTCTGTGATCTTTTATTTTTAAAATAGATTATCTGAAAGTGACCTGCCTCGCTTTTTGACAAGGATAAAAGTATGTACATTAGGGTGTTTCGAAAAAAATCGAAACAGCTGGCTCACCGCTTAAATTAAAGATTTTGGTCTACAATAGATGTGGGCAAAAGCATTTGCGATTGAAAAAATATTTAGAGGGTCCCCCGAGCCCCCAAACATGCCATTTTTAGCCCATTTTTAGATAATCGGCCAAAAACTTGCCTTATAGTCATCGGATCAAGGCAAATATTTTATATTTTGTGCCCAGATGAATATACTACAAGCAAAATATGCAAAACCTAACTTGGCGTTAGGTCTAGGTGAGCTCGAATTTTTTAAATAACTTTTTTTCATGATTTTGAAGGGTTTTTTCACCTTTTTTGTTAATAAGTGGGTTTTAACGACAAGAAATCAAGTTGTTATCGAACAAGATTGCTGACTTTGAATTTATTGTAATCGATTGCAGGTTAAAAAACACATGTTTCAACCAAATATTGTTTAACAAAATGAAATTTATTAATTAATTGATGTACTGTATTTTTAAACGAAAATGTGGGAAAATCCATACTGAGCGTTATACGCAGAATTTCAGGCTGTTATTTATGAATTTAATGGATCTCAAAAGCATCAGTTGCACGCTTACAACTAGTTATTATAATGAAAGCAAGAAATATTTAGCGTAAGCCAGTTCTTCATTAATTTAAAACGTTTTTTTAAGAAACAAACATAATAATGCCACATAATCGGACATGGGTGAGATACGCAGTTCGCATGCTTACATTATTCAATATACTTCTCAGGACAAATTATCGCGGGTGTGACTTGATTTCTTGTCGTTAAAACCCACTTTTTAACAAAACAGTTGAAAAAACCTTCAAAATTGTGAAAAATGTTATTTAAAAAATTCGTAGCTCACCCAGACCTAACGCCAAGTTAGGTTTTGCATATTTTGCTTGTAGTATATTCATCTGGGCACAAAATATAAAATATTCGCCTTGATGTGATGACTATAAGGCAAGTTTTTGGCCAATTATCTAAAAAAGGGCTAAAAATGGCATGTTTGGGGGCTCGGGGGACCCTCTAAATATTTTTTCAATCGCAAATGCTTTTGCACACATCTATTGTAGACCAAAATCTTTAATTTAAGCGGTGAGCCAGCTGTTTCGATTTTTTTCGAAACACCTTAATGTACATATCGTCAATAAAATAAAACCTCTAGAGTGCCATGGAAAATATTGTAGGTTGGCAACTCTGAAATTATACATTATAATTATTATGTCTGACGTTTTATATGTTAATTGCTAAAGCGCGTAGCCAACTTAAATTTAACAAAAATATAAAATCATTGCACTCTAGAGGTTTTTTTTTATTAAACATACGATACAAACTTCAAACATTTTTGGAACTAGGATATAAAAGTTTATTTTTGACCACCGGTAAAACCCCCTTAAGGTAAACAGATTCAAATGATAATATATAGTTTTATTGTACATAAATGTATGATTTTAAGAAGATATAGATGCATCTAAGATTATTTATAATCAAATGTATTGACTGAACACAAAATACGATTTTTTTTGTAATAAATAGAAATATATTAAGTAAGCAACAGGTTTTGTCATTAATTTTCTCCATAGATACCTTTTTCTGTTGGTATCTAATTCTCAAATAGTTAAAGTGTGCAAACTATAAGAAGCGTAAGCTTATTTTCTCGAATTTAAATAGTTTTGAATTTGATTTTATCTTGTTAGTTAAATTTAATTTAATCCAGTGACGGCTTACAGCCTAACTTCAGGGTCGGTCAGAGACCCAAGGTAATATGTATCCGTTATTGAAAGGTGACTTTGTTGTGCAATTCCTTGTATTTATAAAGCGCGATTCCAACCTCAAATTTTGTGTGCCTTGGCGCTGTGGCCGACCCTGAAGTTAGCCTGCGAGCTGTCGCTGGATTAAATTAAATTTAACTATTTGAGAATTAGATACAAACAGAAAAAGGTCATTAATATTAAATTATTCTCTTACAAGAAAGACATTTCAAATAGAAATTACAAGTGTAAAACATTATTTTCATAAATTTGTGATTAAACAGCTTGCAACGTCGACATGCGGAGACAACCTAAAATTCTTAAATCTTAACTATCGTATGAATTTCCTTGAACGTTAAACACTAAACGATAAACTAAAACCCCCTAATGACTAAACCCTAAACGTTAAACGTCTTATAAAGTTCATTTGATTTTTATATTAGTTCCCAAATTGTTCTTAAGTTGGTAAAATACAATATTTTAGAATATGAATGTTGGTAGTTAGTCCTAAATGTCATAGTGACATCGTCATTTCAATTTTTACTTTGAAATCGACGCTCTTCCCCTATTTTCTTTTCCGCTGTGGCTGGTCAACAGAGCTATATAGCTGAGGCCATTAAAAACGCAAGAAGAAGAAGAAGACGCTCTTCATTCTCATTAAACAAAAACGAAATTTTAGTAAAAAATCAAAAACCTGGGGTGATTTAACTCCTTCGGGAAAAAATAGTCGTGGTCAGATACGTTGAAGAAATCAAAACAATAATGTAAACAAGAGAGAGCTTTGTGAAAGAGCTTTTCGGATTTTTGATGTAAGTTTTATGTATTTATTTTCAAATCATCATTTTCAATACTGAATTGTCAGAAATTAACTATTACAGTTTTTGGAAATTAAAAAAAATATGAGCTAAGCGGTCAAGTGGAAGTTCATAATAGTCGAAGCAGCAAAAAATAACTTCACATTAATATGTCAGAATCTAGTAACTTAAAAGGGTGATTCAATAAAATGTATTTATTATACCTGGTGATTTTTCACTGATATTTTGACATTGACAATTAATATAAAAATCGAATGAACTATAAACCCGGCAATACACTCTATGATGCTGGCTACTTAACCTCATTTTTGTTTACGCTAAATAAATCAGATTCATAAAATCAGTAATGAGCATTATAGCCGCCTAGAGCGGTGCGAGATCGTTTGGCCAAGGTACGTCGATGGGCTTAACACATATGAACACATGTGTTACAAGGTATGACAGAATTGTATCTTTCCATGTTTTCCCCGACCCCTTTCCCCGCAGACGCTAGGTCCTGCGAAAGAGAACAATGACGTTGTATTTGGTTACGTTATAGAGTCTATCATAACCTCTCTTTAAATAAAATAAAATAAAAAGAAGAGAAAATTAAATAAATTGTAAATAAATAAAATTATTAACATTAATTTAATCCAAGTCCTTTCACTTCTAATTTTCTGCTATCTCTCCTTTCATTTTAAATTTGTATTGTTAGTTGGTTTGAAGAGAATTTAACCTAAACGTTACATATACTTTAATAGAGCGTTGTAACAAATCAAATTAAATAAGATTTTAAATATTTCATTGTATAATTCAATATCCGGAGGTGTATTTGCACGGGAAGTAGTTGTTTCAATGGATATTTATCGTCTTAAGTTGTCTTATTAATTAAGACATTGTTTGCATTTTCACGAATAGTTTTTTCGTAATTTTATATATCATTATTAACATGTTTAAAAACAATAATTTTCCCTTTTCGTACCTTTCTTAAAAGTTCAATTTAAAAAGTTCTTGATTTTGATTTTGGGCCTCATCGGGGGGCAATGTCGGAAAAGTCTGACACGAATCGAAAGCTTTTTCAATAATGCACAACACTCAGCAAACAGATTTGTCCTTGAGGGCTCCACTTGATTTTAATCGCAAAAAAACCCGCAAAAAATAGAATGTTTGTTAATTGACTTTTGATAATTGCGTTATATTTAACAGAATATTTACTATTTTGGCATTTGTGTAACTGTAAGAACTACAAATTATAGTTACACAACACGATTACCTACGAGTCTCATAAAAATTGGCACAAACATTGACTTTTTCCGTTCCTTTCGACAGTTTTTGTAAACATTTGCGGCAAAGTTTCCGCACACATTTTTTCAATAATAACCTTTTTATCGGCTGTTTGCCCCCCCCCCCCCACAAAATGTTATTTGTGCCCTATGTAATATTGTAACTCGCAGCGGGAGCTGCCATGAATTTCATAGCGGTTTTTTGCGGCGGCCGACAACAAAGTCGGAGAAATTGCTAGGGAACGGTAGCGAGAGGAAACTGACCTTTGGTGTGTCGGTATCCGGGTCCTTTTAGCTTCTCCTGAGGGTGTAGTTCCGAGGTGATCGTCACTACTTAACTAATCTCCGGGGTGGGAGATCGACCGTCGCCTATCGCTGTACATTTACGACTCTCCGCTTATGTGTACCGAACACGTAATGTAATGTAGTTATATTTCACATACCGTTCCACAGAACTGATTATGCGAAACAGTCGGCTACTACACGCATTTTAAGGCATGGCAATCAATTTATCACTCGCACAAGTTTTGATATATTTGTAGGAACTCTAAGTTTTTTGCGTCGTGCACTCAGTGCAAAATTGTTAAGATTTTTTTTAAAATGTCTGTAATATGTTTATATATTTGTAATATTATTGTAACTGTTCTGTATGAAATGGCCTCCGCTAATTAATAAATAAATAAATAAATAAAACATCGGCAAGTAAACCACAACAACAAATTATATCAAGAGAAAGTCAAGAAAATTCTCTACAATATTATTTAAACAGATGTTCAAAAAATTGCAGCTTTAGCCGCCTGACGGGCCTCGCGACGCTTCCGAAAATGTTTGATGATGGTCGTTAGTTGATGGGTTGAGGACTGGACCCATTCTCGCTGCAGGTACATCTTGAGGGTTTCGATTGACTTGCCGTTGGTAGAGCAGGGTTTTTTTTCCAGAAGGACCAAATGAAAAAATACATCGGGTTCAGGTTAGGCGAATTTGAAGGACACTAACTCTTGTCCCACACGTTGATAGGACTTCCAGCAGACCTGGGGCAGACCTGAGTCTTCGGACGATGGATGTTTGAAGGAGACGATTGTCCAAGTCGGAGCTGTGGACCTTCCTAAGGTAACCTCTGTGTCCCTCCTTATCTTGGATAGGGCTAACTTACACGGCAGGGTTAACTCAGCCCTGGTGCTTGTCGCCGCTAAATGAGGAGTCGGGGGTGGGCCTTAAAAGGCCCAGGGGTGTCTACTCGCCCCTCCGGTCCACAGGTGGGTTGGTCTTCGACGGGCAGACTTGGTGTGCTCAGGTTTTTACCTTTCAGTATATACCTTTCGAGCGTCCGTCTAAGGACTGGTGGATCACCGCCATATCTGCGAACCACTGCTCAGTTATTGAAAGGTGACTTTGTTGTGCAACCTAAAATTTTGTGTGCCTTGGCGCTGTGGTCGACCCTAAAGTTAGGCTGCGAGCCGTCGCTGGTACCTGCACATTCAGCACGCTCGACGATCCCTTTTTTCGAAGAGCACGGATAATCGACGTGTGGGACACACTTGGTGTGCTCAGATTTTTACCTTTCGGTGTATATCTTTCGAGCGTCCGTCTAAGGACCGGTGGATCACCGCCATATCTGCGAGCCACTGCCCATCGGAGACTAACCCGCGTGTGGACCGGAGGGGCGAGTAGGCACCCCTGGGCTTTTCAAAGCCCACCCCCGACTCCTCATTTAGCGGCGACAAGCACCAGGGCTGAGTCAACCCCGCCGTGTGTAAGTTAGTCCTATCCAAGATAGGGATACATAGGCTACAGCTCCGACTTGGATAATCCTCCCCTTCAAACATCCATCGTCCGAAGACTCAGGTCTGCCCCAGACGAACCCTGTTTAGATGCTATGGTGGACCTCCTGTCGTTGGTAGAGCGGGTTTTTTTTCCAGAAGGACCAAATGGGAAAATAAATCGGGTTCAGGTCAGGCGACTTTGAAGGACACTCTTGTCCCACACGTCGATAGGAGGTCCAGCATAGCACCTTAACAGGAGGCGTCTGGGGCAGACCCGAGCCTTCGAACGATGGATGTTTGAAGAGGACGCTTGTCCAAGTCGGACCTGTAGACCTTCGTGAGGTAACCTTTGTGTCCCTATCTTGGATAGGGCTAACTTACACACGGCGGGATTGACTCAGCCCTGGTGCTTGTTGCCGCTAAATGAGGAGTCGGGGGTGGGCCTTGAAAAGCCCAGGGGTGCCTACTCGCCCCTCCGGTCCACACGCGGGTTGGTCTCCGATGGGCAGTGGCTCGCAGATATGGCGGTGATCCACCGGTCCTTAGACGGACGCTCGAAAGATATACACCGAAAGGTAAAAATCTGAGCACACCAAGTGTGTCCCACACGTCGATTATCCGTGCTCTTCGAAAAAAAGGATCGTCGAGCGTGCTGAATGTGCAGGTACCAGCGACGGCTCGCAGCCTAACTTTAGGGTCGGCCACAGCGCCAAGGCACACAAAATTTGAGGTTGCTCAACAAAGTCACCTTTCAATAACGGATACATATTACCTTGGGTGTCTGAACTACCCTGAAGTTAGGCTGCGAGCCGCCGCTGGCAGGTACCCAGTCCTGTTGGAGTGTCTAGCGTCCGCCTCTTAAGAGTATTTTTGCTCCAGAGGATTACAACGTCCTTCAAAGTGCTTTATTGATAGACCTCGACGTTGATCTTGACGCGTCGCTCGACAAAAAACAGCTGTGTCTTCTCATTTTTGTAAATTCCCGCGTATACCGTTACAGATTTCGGGAAGTGGCATCGTTGAACGGAGCTCTTTTCTGGAAATTCATAGTTAATTTGAAAGAGCAGAAAATTCTGAGCAAACCTTTTAAGTTTTAAAGAGTTTTCCTCTTATTCTAGCGATTGGCAGCATCGTAAAGATCTTTTGGTCCGTGGACAAAATCAACCCAAATTACTTTTTTTTAGGAGGCGTTCCGAATTCTCCACTAAAAGCCACAACAAGCGGTTACGCGCTCCCGCGATACGAGCGGCAATGGCGTATACGCGCGACAGATCCCGATGTGTGTAAATTCAATGAATTTCGTACAGTGCTAGCGTGCGCGGACATGCGGATTCTAGCGCCGAGCGTGAAGCTGCCTCAGATCCCAATCCGTCGCTCGTAACCGCGTCTAGTCCTGTGTCTTTTCTCCCTACTTTGTCTTCTCCACGTCCAACCTTACTTTTTTCTGATAACAATAGTGCTAAATATTTTTATCACTCTTCATTTCTTACTAAGTAGGTGTATTTAACAGTATAAATTGCTATAAAATAAATATAGAATATAATAATTTTAATATTTTTTTAATAAAAATTATGTTTTTTGGAATTCCAATCATACCCCTAATCATATAGGAATTTTCCAAAAGGTAAACATTCTCTAAATCCATTAAAAATTTACAACTTTTTTGACGGCGCCGACAAACTAAGCAGCGCGAAGTCACATGCAGTGTACGACCCGTGTCGCGTGTAGCCGCTAGTCTTGCAGCCGCCTGGCACCGCTTGTATTACGTGAGCATGTAGCCGCGGGTGATTGCTGCCAGTGGACGACCGGCCTTAGTCGTACGCGCTTCATTCGATCGTCCAAGTAGTGAGCCATGTTTAGCTTCTAACTACGACATTTTTAATTTGATCCGAAACATCCTTCTGACTGATTTCTTGCTGATTTTCATCTTCTGATTTTTACCTGGATTTTGACCAACGCGACACTTGAGATTGTTTAGATTCTCTGGAGTGGTTGCAGTACTGGGTCATCCACTCCGAGGTTTGTTCCCAGTAGTACCCACCTCTCTGTACCGCTTAATGGCCTCATAAACGGTCCTTTTTGGTCCTTTATGATGCCCGCGGTCGATTTCACTGATTCAAAAATTCTGATGATCGCGATTCCCCTGATTCAAAAATTCTGATAATCGCGATTCGATCTTTTTTAGAGCTCATAGCTCCAAAACTGACAGATTGTGATGCTCGGTGTTTACATAACAACGCATCGAATATAAACAGTCAACTAAGACTGTTTATTCAATGGCGCTTGAAATGATAATCACCGCGTATTATAAAACAATAATTATAAAAGAAAGCAAATATAGGTTGTTTGTAGAGAATTTTAAGGGATATAAGATAGGCTATACGATAACGATATAACATTCTAAAAAGGTACGTAAATTTCTATGTAAAAAATGTTTACGGGAACGTTTGCCGCACCCTGTACTATTGTCAGTACAGTCAGTAATTTATTTATTTATGTATTCAGAAATGCAGTCAGAATATAGTTAAATTAAATTGGTATTATCAGTATAGTCAAGTAACAGTCAATATACTGGGTGTAACACAAAACAGAATCACCCCATTTAGTTTCTTTATTTTTTAAAGTTTTTTGTGATTAGCAGCAATTTGTAGTTAAGTACAGAGCTATTCAAAATAAAGCACCAGATTTCAAACATTTATTTCTTAGAAACTACAAAAGGTAGAACCATAATTCCAACGTTCCTGGACAGACGAAAGTTTAAAATTTGAGCAGTTTAGGCAAAAGTTCCAACCACGGCCGCATTGGCGCTGTTGCTTGTCTGTAGTAAAATGGCTACACAACAAGAAAAGGCATTTTGTGTGCTGCAATTAGCAAAACGAGTCCATTATTGAAGTTCAACGTGCCTTTCGCCGTCAGTTTAACCCAATAGGCGCTATTGATGCACGCAACATTATTAATTTTTTGTTAATTAAATTACTAAATAAGTTAATTTGATATATTATATTAGTTGACTTGACTTAAAAATGTATGAAAAAAATGTAAATATTTTGTTGTTTAAATATTTCGATTATTGAACATTAAAAAAAACATTGTGAGTGTATTTCTAACTTCACAATATTTCAATGTTTTATACGCGTGGCGCATGAAGTAAAATTTCGAGTTTAGAAAAGCCTGAAAATTTGGTTTGGTCGCTCCGCGAAGCGGAGCGACCAAACCAAATTTTCAGGCTTTTCTAAACTCGAAATTTTACTTCATGCTTAATCTGGGATTGGAATCACTCGCTCTAAACTTTATACTGCACGTTTTTATATAAAATCGACGAATGCCTGAAATTTTATAGCATATACATTATGTATATTTAAAAAAAATGCACAGTATGTAATACAAGGAGTCATTTATAGATATTATAAAAAGAAGTGCAGAATTTCACCTAAAATCAACTTTTAGAGTTATCTCTATAATTGGTCGGCCGTTAATGGGTTAATAAACAACCGCCTCGTCATAAGCAGATTTACCAGTGGCATCGATGATTGCATCTTTAAACATCAAATGAAAATGTCGAGCGTATTTGTATAGTTTACGAAAGGAGCCCAAAAAAATTCAAAGCACGTGTAATGTAATACATAGTGCTCATATTAAATGCATAAAAAATTGAAATTTTCTCTTTCCAGGAACGTTGGAATTGTGTTTCTATCTTCTGTAGTTTGGAAGAAATAAATGTTTGAAATCTGTTCCTTTATTTTGAATAGCCCTGTATACTAATTTGGATTTGCCGGACGCTACGCTTCGCTACGTCCGGCAAATCTAAATTTTGCGGCTTTTCTAAACTCTAAATATTTAATAAAATTATTATTGAATTAACATGTATAACGAAGTAGAAGCCTCCACCGTTCATAATCTAAATATTTACTCCATGCTTAATCAAAGAGTGCAAAGAAACGCTAAGCAAACAATTTTTGTTTTAAAATCAGAAAACGCCCGCACATTTTGTTTATTAAGATTTATTTCTCGTAATCCAACAATAATAAATCTTTACTTCAAAAAATCTCGTCGGCTGATCCCGATGCACGGCCGCCTGGATCGCGGCGGGCGTCGGCGCCGTCCCTCTCAGCCCGTGGTAGTAGTGTGAGCCCGCATCTCGACGCCGGCAGTCAGTCGCGTTTTCTCGCAGACGTCGCGACGCCTCTAGTGCGTGCTTTTTTTATATAGTGTGTGTGTGCGTGTACACAAGTGAGTGCTTATTGTGATGTAACGCAACAAATCGGCTGGCCTTTTACGTTTGATGTTTACCCGCACTTGGGCCAGAGGAAACGAGGTAAGCCGGCGGAAAATCGGCGCGCTCGTAAAATTGTGTTTGATGATGAAAAGGGCGGCCGTAAAACCGCTCCACTGAAAAGTGATTCCGGTCAATTATTTACGAGCGAGGAGTTTACGGTCCCCCGCCGACGGCCAGTTTAATAGCGCGTCGCGACGCTCGAGATCATTACATCAAGAAAGCGAACGTGAAAGAAACGTTGCAAAGAACGCGTTTTATAAGTTTAAGTTGGAGGTTATTCAACGTTGTTATTGAGATAAATACATCAAAATAGAGTTCGAAAATATCATGATATTTGTAAAGTTATTTAAATTAAAAAAACACTTGGTATTGTTTCATAAAGTGCCAGATGAGAAATTAATTCAAGAAATTATTATGATATTTATATACTCGTAAATATCAAAATATCGGATTTATATCGATACTTCTCCGATGTATACATAGAGTTTAATGTAAAACCGAACATTGCACGATTTGCACTTAATTACAATTGAGTATCTGTCATTTATAATAGTCATATAGGCAATCCAATTTACACCTAACCTAAAAATTACACCTGTCAAATTGTGTATAATGCTTAGACTCCCCATTGAGCAAAAATGTTAATGAAACATTACTTAAATAGGTTTGCTCAGTGGGTCGTTTCAGTAAGAATCGAACATACGAATAGTAACGTTCAACGTGTGTTGTAATGTTTGGTTTTACATAAAACTCTACGGGTGTGAAGTTAGCAATAGATCCAGCAATAGATTTAAAAAAATTCATATCTCGGAAAAAAACAAAAGCAAATTAAATGAAATTTGAAAATATACACTTCAAATAGCCTAAATTATTACCCCAAGAAATATAAAACCCTTAACTTTTACCCTTCATATTTTTTGACCCCTTCCAAAAATATGTTGTTTTCGTTTCATCGCTTTGTAATATATATATATATATATTTATTTTTATTTGTTATAGTAATTTCCTAAATGTAACTATTGTTTATGTATTTCCTCGTAAGATGTAATTCTGTTGGGAATAAAGATTATTACTATTATTATTATTATTATTATTATTATTATGTTATGATTTTTTTTTTAATTTGGCAATATTTCATAAAGTTACTTTTTAGTTCAAAACATCTATATAATACCTTCTTTTGATAAGTGCAATCAAAAAAACGTTTCGACACCCCGTTCGCCACTAAACTATTGTTTTACCCTAAGATTTCAAAAATTAATATCTCAGAAAAAACATACAAATCAAATAACATTTAAAATACACGATAAGAGATGTCTAAGTTATCACCCAAAAAAAAATTGACCCATAATTTTTACCTATAATATTTTTTCACCCCTTCCAAAAACGTAATCAATTTTTTTCTACTTTGGCAATGTTCCATAAAATTCATTTTTATCTCAAAATATCTCTATTCTACCCTCTTTTAATACACCTAATCAAAAAAAACGTTTCGTCACCCTGTTCACCCCTAAAATATTTTTTTTACCCCATGATTATGGGAATCAATATTTCCGAGAAAGCAAAATCAAATCAAACAAAATATTACTAAGAAATACATCTTAATTAATAGCACAAAGAAGATCAACCCCTAAAATTACCCTTTCATTTTTTCTTGTCTTTAAATGTAATATATATATGTTTTTAAATTCACAATCTTCTTAAATGTTGATATGTATCATATATTATTTCTTTTTATCATGAGTTTGTTTACTCTAGTAAGCAAAAGTAAAAAAAAAGTGTCAGGCACTTTACCCCCATATAATAAAATAATAATCTCCTGCTCGTCGTATGGATGTGCAACGATTTAAGCATTATTTTTTCTGAATTTGGCAAAGGGCCATAGATAAACAAAAATTGTTATTCTTATCATTAATGTGTGTACTTTCATAATCAAAAGTCAAAAAAACGTTAGGGGCACCTTTCCACCACCGAAAAAAAAAATAATCTCCCGCTCGTCGTGTATGGATCCATATGCAACAAATTAAACATTATTTTTTCCGAATTTGGCAAAGGGCCATAGATAAATAAAAATTGTTATTGTTATCAATAATGTGTGTACTTTCATAATCAAAAGTCAAAAAAACGTTTGGAGCACTTTTTCACCCCCGAAAAAAAAAATAATAATCTCCCGCTCGTCACGTATGGATCCATATGCAATAAATTAAACATTATTTTTTCCAAATTTGGCAAAGGGCCATAGATAAATAAAAATTGTTATTCTTATCAATAATGTATGTACTTTCATAATCAAAAGTAAAAAAAAACGTTTGGAGCACTTTTTCACCCCCAAAAAAAAAAAAAATCTTTCGCTCGTCACGTATGGATCCATATGCAATAAATTAAACATTCTTTTTTCCGAATTTGGCAAAGGGCCATAGATAAATAAAAATTGTTATTCTTATCAATAATGTGTGTACTTTCATAATCAAAAGTAAAAAAAAAAACGTTTGGAGCACGTTTTCGCCCCCGAAAAAAAAAAAAATATTCGCCCGCTCGTCGTGTATGGATCCATATGCAACAAATTAAACATTATTTTTTCTGAATTTGGCAAAGGGCCATAGATAAATAAAACTTGTTATTCTTATCAATAATGTGTATACTTTCATAATCAAAAGTCAAAAATACGTTTGGAGCACTTTTTCACCCTCGAAAAAAAAAATCTCCCGCTCGTCACGTATGGATCCATATGCAACAAATTAAACATTATTTTTTCCGAATTTGGCAAAGGGCCATAGATAAATAAAAATTGTTATTCTTATCAATGATGTGTGTACTTTCATAATCAAAAGTCAAAAAACGTTTGGAGCACTTTTTCACCCCCGAAAAAAAAAAATCTCCCGCTCGTCACGTATGGATCCATATGCAATAAATGAAACATTATTTTTTCCGAATTTGGCAAAGGGCCATAGATAAATAAAAATTGTTATTCTTATCATTAGTGTGTGTACTTTCATAATCAAAAGTCAAAAAAACGTTAGGGGCACTTTTCCACCACCGAAAAAAAAATAATCTCCCGCTCGTCGTGTATGGATCTATATGCAACAAATTAAACATTATTTTTTCCGAATTTAGCAAAGGGCCATAGATAAATAAAAATTGTTATTCTTATCAATGATGTCTGTACTTTCATAATCAAAAGTCAAAAAACGTTTGGAGCACTTTTTCACCCCCGAAAAAAAAAAATCTCCCGCTCGTCACGTATGGATCCATATGCAATAAATTAAACATTATTTTTTCCGAATTTGACAAAGGGCCATAGATAAATAAAAATTGTTATTGTTATCATTAATGTGTGTACTTTCATAATCAAAAGTCAAAATAAACGTTTGGAGCACTTTTTCACTCCCGAAAAAAAAATCTCCCGCTCGTCACGTATGGATCCATATGCAATAAATTAAACATTATTTTTTCCGAAATGGCAAAGGGCCGCTCGTCGCGTATTGATTCAAAATTATTTTTTCTGAATTTGGCAAAGGGGGGCCATAGATAAATAAAAATGGTACGTATCTATGTACGTGACGAGCGGGAGATTATTTTTTTTTTCGGGGGTGAAAAAGTGCTCCAAACGTTTTTTTGACTTTTGATTATGAAAGTACACACATTATTGATAAGAATAACAATTTTTATTTATCTATGGCCCTTTGCCAAATTCGGAAAAAATAATGTTTAATTTGTTGCATATGGATCCATAAACGACGAGCGGGAGATTTTTTTTTTTTTTCGGGTAAAAAAGTGCTCCAAACGTATTTTTGACTTTTGATTATGAAAGTACACACATTAATGATAAGAATAACAATTTTTATTTATCTATGGCCCTTTGCCAAATTCGGAAAAAATAATGTTTCATTTATTGCATATGGATCCATAAGTGACGAGCGGGAGATTATTTTTTTTTTCGGGGGTGAAAAAGTGCTCCAAACGTTTTTTTGACTTTTGATTATGAAAGTACACACAATAGTGATAAGAATAACAATTTTTATTTATCTATGGCCCTTTGCCAAATTCGGAAAAAATAATGTTTAATTTGTTGCATATGGATCCATACGTGACGAGCGGGAGATTTTTTTTTTCGTTGGTGAAAAAGTGCTCCAAACGTATTTTTGACTTTTGATTATGAAAGTACACACATTAATGATAAGAATAACAATTTTTATTTATCTATGGCCCTTTGCCAAATTCAGAAAAAATAATCTTTAAATCGTTGCACATAATTCCATACGCATATAAATCCATACGACGAGCAGGAGATTATTATTTTATTATATGGGGGTAAAGTGCCCGACACCTTTTGTTTACTTTTGCTTATTAGAGTAAACACACTCATGATAAAAAGAAATAATATATGATACATATCAACATTTAAGAAGATTGTGAATTAAAAAAAATATATATATTACATTTAAAGACAAGAAAAAATGAAAGGGTAATTTTAGGGGTTGATCTTCTTTGTGCAATTAATTAAGATGTATTCCTTAGTAATATTTTGTTTGATTTTATTTTGCTTTCTCGGAAATATTGATTTCCATATTTACGGGGTAAAAAAAATATTTTAGGGGTGAACGGGGTGACGAAACGTTTTTTTAATTAGGTGTATTAAAAGAGGGTAGAATAGAGATATTTTCAGATAAAAATGAATTTTATGGAACAATGCCAAAGTAGAAAAAAATTGATTACATTTTTGGAAGGGGTGAAAAAATATTATAGGTAAAAATTAAAAAGGGTCAATTTTTTTTGGGTGATAACTTAGACATCTCTTATCGTGTATTTCAAATTTTATTCGATTTGTATTTTTTTCTCTGAGATATTAATTTTTGAAATCTTAGGGTAAAACAATAGTTTAGTGGCGAACGGGGTGTCGAAACGTTTTTTTGATTATATTTATCAAAAGAAGGTATAATAGAGATATTTTGAGCTAAAAAGTAACTTTATGAAATATTGCCAAATTAAAAAAAAATCATAACATATTTTTGGAAGGGGTGAAAAAATATGAAGGGTAAAAGTTAAGGGTTTTATATTTCTTGGGGTAATAATTTAGGCTATTTGAAGTGTATATTTTCAAATTTCATTTAATTTGCTTTTGTTTTTTCCGAGATATGAATTTTTTAAAATCTATTGCTAGATCTATTGCTAACTTCACACCGATGAGAAGTTGGCCATAGATTTCCAGCCACGAATCCGGCGCCTCCACCATTTATAAAACTATAATTTTACCAACGTATTACAACGAATACAATAACATTTCATAGTAACAATTGATAATTTAATTAAATGTAATGCTGAGATAGCTCTTACAACTTTTAAATGTTATGATTTAGCATCTGGCATTAAAATTTGTATCTGTGATAAAAGAGGACATTTCAAACATTTTAAAAATTCTATTTGGGGAGGTTTAGAAACGATTTTAATAGCCACAAATGTCCTCAGTAGTGTTATTACCAATATCAAACAATAATTGGAGGACCATCTTTCTTCAATTTTTTTTAACATGTTTTTCTAAAACGCCCACCTGAAGACATGGCTTATTTTTCGAAAAATAAAAAGTTAGTGTTTAGAGCCTTTTAGAAATGATTTTGTTGGCCACAAATATTCTCCATAGTATTAGTAATCATATTAAATAACAATTGGAGAACAATCTTTCTTATTTTTTTTTTAAACAATTTTTTTCCAAACCGCTCACCTGAAGACATGGCTTATTTTTCGAAAAATAAAAAGTTGGTGTTTGGGGCCCTTTAGAAATGATTTTGTTGGCCACAAATGTTCTCAATAGTATTAGTAACCATATAAAATAACATTTAGAGGACCATCTTTCTTCAATTTTTTTTTTCCAAACCGCTTACCTAAAGACATGGCTAATTTTTCGAAAAATAAAAAGTTGGTGTTTGGGGCCTTTTAGAAATAATTTTGTTGGCCATAAATGTTCTCCATAGTATTAGTAACCATATCAAACAACAATTGGAGGACCATCTTTCTTCAATTTTTTTTTAAACAATTTTTTCACAAAGCGCTCACCTGAAGACATGGCTTATTTTTCGAAAAATAAAAAGTTGGTGTTTGGGGCCTTTTAGAAATGATTTTGTTGGCCACAAATGTTCTCCATGGTATTAATAACCATATTAAGCAATAACTGGAGGACCATCTTTTTTCAATTTTTTTTAAACTATTTTTTTCCAAACCGCTCATCTGAAGACATGGCTTATTTTTCGAAAAATAAAAAGTTGGTGTTTGGGGTCTTTTAGAAATGATTTAGTTAGCCACAAATGTTCTCAATAGTATTAGTAACCATATTAAACAACAACTGGATGACCATCTTTCTTCAATTTTTTTTAAACAATTTCTTTCCAAACCGCTCACCTAAAGACATCGCTTATTTTTCGAAAAATAAAAAGTAAAATAAAATTTGATGTTCTCTATAGTATTAGTAACCATATTAAATAACAATTGGAGGACTATCTTTCTTCAATTTTTGTTTAAACATTTTTTCCAAACCGCTTACCTGAAGACATGGCTAATTTTTCGAAAAATAAAAAGTTGGTGTTTGGGGCCTTTTAGAAATGATTTTGTTGGCCATAAATGTTCTCCATGGTATTGGTAACCATATTAAGCAATAATTGGAGGACCATCTTTTTTAAATTTTTTTTAAACTATTTTTTTCCAAACCGCTTATCTGAAGACATGGCTTATTTTACAAAAAATAAAAAGTTGGTGTTTGGGGCCTTTTAGAAATGATTTTGTTGGCCACAAATGTTCTCCATAGTATTAGTAACCATATTAAACAATTATTATTATTATTAAACAATATGGTTTAATATGGTTACTAATACTATTATTAAACAACAATTGGAGGACCATCTTTCTTCAATTTTTTTTTAACTATTTTTTTCAAACCGCTTATCTGAAGACATGGCTTATTTTTCGAAAAATAATAAGTTGGTGTTTGGGGCCTTTTAGAAATGATTTTGTTGGCCATAAATGTTCTCCATAGTATTAGTAACCATATTAAACAACAATCGGAGGACCATCTTTCTTCAATGTTTTTTAACTATTTTTATCAAACCGCTTATCTGAAGACATGGCTTATTTTTCGAAAAATAAAAAGTTGGTGTTTGGGGCCTTTTAAAAATGATTTTGTTGGCCACAAATGTTATCCATAGTATTAGTAACCATATTAAACAATAATTGGGGGACCATCTTTCTTCAATTTTTTTTAAACTATTTTTTTCCAAACCGCTCATCTGAATACATGGCATATTTTTCGAAAAATAAAAAGTTGGTGTTTGGGGCCTTTTAGAAATGATTTTGTGGACCACAAATGTTCTCCATAGTATTAGTAACCATATTAAACAACAATTGGAGGACCATCTTTCTTTAATTTTTTTTAAACTATTTTTTTCCAAACCGCTCATCTGAAGACATAGCTTATTTTTCGAAAAATAAAAAGTTGGTGTTTGGGGTCTTTTAGAAATGATTTTGTTAGCCAAAAATGTTCTCCATAGTATCAGTAATTACATTATACTAAAAACAAATTGGAGTTTAGTGGCGATCAGGAAACATTAGTTGCACTTCTGCTTGTTTACTTTCTTGAATACAGATTTCAAGTCTTATTAAGACTTGGAAATGGGTGTATAAGCGATCAACATGATTTGAGATATACCCACAAAAATTGGTCACAGCTGGTCAAATAAGGGGTTTTTAAAGCGTGAAATGACCCTTCCTGAAAACATTGGCCCAACCATGTCCATTGACCATTGTTGACTAGTCTCCGCTGATGTGGCAATTGTGATTTCTCTTTTTGGCGATTCCTTAATTCAGTTATCTTTTCATACAAGGCGGAAGTCGTAATAATTGATCGTCGGATGTTAGAACGTATTGGTGGAATACAAACGTGTTTTTCAGCAAAGGTTTGAACACTGCATTGAAGAAAGTGGACACCACTAGCCGTCATATGTTTTGTTTTCTCATGGCATGTAATTACCAAGACTTTGGATATTAAAATATGTGGCTTGATAATTTCATTATTAATTACATATTAAATATATTTTCTATACACAATTCAAATATAAAGGTATTTTTGGAATACGAGGCATCTGCAATATTAGATGGCACTGAACTAATTAATTACAATCAATTTATAATGCTAATTTTCTAGTAAAGGCCCCAAACACCAACTTTTTATTTTTCGAAAAATAAGCCATGTCTTCAGGTGAGCGGATTGGAAAAAAATTGTTTAAAAAAAATTGAAGAAAGATGGTCCTCCAATTGTTGTTTAATATGGTTACTAATACTATTGTGAACATTTGTGGCCAACAAAATCATTTCTAAAAGGCCCCAAACACCAACTT
Source organism: Philonthus cognatus (assembly GCA_932526585.2). Classification (NCBI taxonomy): domain Eukaryota; kingdom Metazoa; phylum Arthropoda; class Insecta; order Coleoptera; family Staphylinidae; genus Philonthus; species Philonthus cognatus. Next base: position 11,433,460 of record OW052251.1, on the reverse strand, counting down.
TTTATTTTTCGAAAAATAAGCCATTTCTTCAGGTGAGCGGTTTGGAAAAAAAATTAAGAAAGATGGTCCTCCAATTGGTATTTAATATGGTTACTAATACTATGGAGAACATTTGTGGCCAACAAAATCATTTCTATAACGCCCCAAACACCAACTTTTTATATTTCGAAAAATAAGCCATGTCATCACGTGAGCGGTATGGAAAAAAATTAATAAAAGAAAAAATAAGAAAGATGGTCCTCCAATTGTTATTTAATATTGTTACTAATACTATAGAGAACATATGTGGCCAACAAAATCATTTCTAAAAGGCCCCAAACACCAACTTTTTATTTTTCGAAAAATTAGCCATGTCTTCAGGTGAGCGGTTTGGAAAAAAATTGTTTAAAAAAAATTGAAGAAAGATGGTCCTCCAATTGTTGTTTAATATGGTTACTAATACTATGGAGAACATTTGTGGCCAACAAAATCATTTCTAAAAGGCCCCAAACACCAACTTTTTATTTTTCGAAAAATAAGCCATGTCTTCAGGTGGGTGTTTTAGAAAAACATGTTAAAAAAAAATGAAGAACGATGGTCCTCCAATTATTGTTTTATATTGGTAATAACACCACTGAGGACATTTGTGGCTATTTAAATCGTTTCTAAACCTCCCCATATAGCATTTTTGAATTGTTTGAAATGTCCTCTTTTATCACAGATACAAATTTTAATGCCAGATGCTAAATCATAACTTTTAAAAGTTGTAAGAGCCGTCTCAGCATTACGTTTAATTAAATTATTAGGAGGCGCCGGATTCGTGGCTGGAAATCTATGGCCAACTTCTCATCAGTTCGCGCAGCGACCCGAGACACATTTTCACGGGGCTTTTCTAAACTCGAAATTTTACTTCATGCGCCACGCGTATAAAACACTGATTTAAAGTGAAGTTAAAAGCACTGAAAACAACACAATCTAACCCAACTTCAATTTTCTTTTAAATATGGATTTTTTTCTTTCATATCCACGCTATAAACCTTCAGATATTCGTTGTTTTTTTGTAAAAAAACTTCAATTCCCTGTAGTCCATCGGTCTCCGAAGACTACAATTGGTCCTTCGAGCTGTAGTCTTTCTAAAACGGTCCTTTGAGCAATAAACTTAGTAATTTAGAGTGACGCTTCAATTTGAAACTTCTAAGACCGAGTGTTGTCCACTCCCAGACTAAGCATGAAGTAAAATTTCGAGTTTAGAAAAGCCCCAAAGGAGAAAATTTGTCGAGGGTCGCGCAGCGACCCGAGGCAAATTTTCACGGGGCTTTTCTAAACTCGAAATTTTACTTCATGCGCCACGCGTATAAAACACTGATTTAAAGTAAAGTTAGAAGCATTGAAAACAACACAATCCAACCCAACTTCGATTTTCTTTTAAAATTGGATTTTTTCTTTCATATCCACGCTATGAACCTTCAGATATTCGTTGTTTTTTTGTAAAAAAACTGCAATTCCCTGTAGTCCTTTGGTCTCTGAAGACTACAATTGGTCCTTCGAGCTGTAGTCTTTCTAAAACGGTCCTTTGAGTAATAAACTTAGTAATATAGAGTGACCCTTCAATTTGAAACTTCTAAGAACGAGTGTTGTCCACTCCCAGGCTAAGCATGAAGTAAAATTTCGAGTTTAGAAAAGCCCCGCGTAGAAAATTTGTCGAGGGTCGCGCAGCGACCCGAGACAAATTTTCACGGGGCTTTTCTAAACTCGAAATTTTACTTCATGCGCCACGCGTGTAAAACACTGATTTAACGAGAAATTTAAAAACACATAAAACACATTTTTCATGTTAATCCACACAATTAATACGAATTATTTTAAACGAATAAAATTCTTTTGTAAATATTCGAATCCTTTTATAAGGAGTCGAATCACCCGCATTTGGATTCGAAGTATTCGAATCCTTTTATAAATATTCGAATCTTTTTATAATGATTCGAATCACCCGCATTTGGATTCGAATACGAACCTCTTAAAAAAATGCAACGAATCCGGATCACAAATCCAGTTTGACTAAAGTATTAGAATACCCCTTTTGAACCCTCTAAAAAGGATTCGAATCCTGAATGATTCGAATCCTGTCCAGCTCTGCCATATAGCCATCGGCCCACCGGGAAATTTCGCAATTTCCCGCATGGCCCATTCGCCCCTGGAATATCCACTTATGATTAGATAAGCCCTGCAGTTGCAAGCCAGCGTTTTAATTTTAATCAAATTAAAACATTTTCTATTTTGATTGAATTTTCGTGTGCCAATTTCGCGCAAAAATGCTCGATGGGAGAGAGAGAGAGATCCGGTCGATTCAAACCGGATATTTCTGATGCGGATTCGCAATTTGCGCGAACCAAATTATTTGTGGTAATTACAGGACCAGTTGCCAAACGGAAAACGCGATAGCATGTTTATGAACACCCGAACGCCGATATTTATTGAGTTCGACTTCCGTTTTGGCAGAACATTTAAACTGGCCCAAAATGCAAACAAAAAATGAATTGTAAATTCTAGGCCGCCTCCAAGCATTAGCTTAATTATTAATTCAAGTACATTTCAATTAAACAAAAATACGCACGTAAATTATAGATGAGCATTCGTAAATTATAGATGAGCATTAATAAATGATGGAAACAATTATAGTAAACTAGCGACCACTCCAATTACTGTCTGAAACCTTTATTGTACTTAGGCCCAGTTGCACCAGAAACGTTGAACTTAAGTTCAAGCTGAACTTGAGTTTAAGATGACAGTTCCCATTGTTGTAATGTCACTTTGAACTCGAGTTCAGAGTTGAACCAGTTCAACGTGTTTGCTGCAACTGGCCCTTACTGTTCGAGATGCTTATGATGTTTTTTTCACGATCGGAGAAGACGGACAATAATTCTTCACAATTATTATAAATATGTCAGTGACGTTTTATCACATTTGATTACTGAAGTAACATACATGGGATCCAGGGGCAGTTCCGTACTGAATTATATTTTAGTAGGGGATGAAAACAGGGACGAGGTGTCAGGGTTTATTGTGGAAAATAGAAGTGGATCAGACCATTTCCCCGTAACTGCAAAAGTAGGATCACTGGCGGGGGAGAAAAAGATGAAATAAAATGGTCCCTGGTAGCATTGGAGAGGTACGCTAAGGCAATATTAGGTTAGGCTTCAATGGCAGCAGTTAGACCGCTCACTTAGGCCCAAAGGGCCCCTTGTGATACCATAAGGGTAAAAAGAAGTCAGATCTTGCCTCCCTACCCACTTTTTTTTATAGAGAGGTGGAATGCGTTACGCACCTTCCCTTCAACAGGGGGTGTGTGGGACTCCTCCCCTTCTAAGGGGAGCTACCCACTAAACCACCTCTCTTTTCGTCTAGGTAACCGGTGGGATCACTTTCCAGCATTCTTCGCCCGGATAACCTTTTTACTGCGCGTTGGCGCTTTTTCTATCTCTCTCTCTCTCACTCTTCTTGCTCTACTGGTTTGCCCTTGTCGCCGCCATCCTCCTTGTGTCGTCATCTTTCCTTTGCAGCACCATCTCCGCAAATTCCTCCAGCGAATCCCATTTTTCCTGTGCCTCCAACATGAGTGGAACAAGCGTTTCGGCGTTCGCTTCCTCCCCCAATACCGTATACATCGTGCCTCTTTCTGTCTCCCACTGGGGGCAATCCAGCAGCGTGTGTTCGGCGCTATCCACCGCCGCGTCGCAGTATAAACACTGTTCGCTCTCGACTTTCCGGATCCGGGCCAAGTACTCTTGGAAGCACCCATGCCCAGAGAGTATCTGGGTTGTCCAATGTGTCGTGGACCCGTGACCTCTGCCCACCCACCCTTCAATATCTCGAATGAGTCTTTTCGCCCACTTGCCTTTCCCGTCCTCGTCTGCCTCCCATCTCTGCTGCCACTTTCGCATTGTTTGCGCGCGAGCTTCTTTCTTACAGATTTCCGGTTCCGCGCCCGCTTTCACTTCCTCGTACACTTTGACCCTCTCCTCAAGCAGGAACCAAGGACGCCAAAACCTCCACTGCCGTCGTGGAGACCGTGCGGTACGCCCTTGTGATACGAAGGGCTCCTCCCCACCTATACAAACCAATCCGAGCACCTAATGAACTCGATCAGATTTCTCACATCTAGAGGTGTGAGGTCCGGTAGTCCATTTGCGTAGTGCATACCAAGGTACTTGATTCTTTTCCCTTCAAGAGCAGGGCAGGAAAAGAGTTGGCTGCCGGAAGTACAAACCGGATTTAGGAAGCTAAGGTCAACAGTTGATCCTAAATCCGGTTTGTACTTCCGGCAGCCAACCCTTATCCTGCCCTGCTCTTGAAGGAAAAAGAATCAAGTACCTTGGTAACAAATAATTACGCTGAACTGGGTAGTTGAAAGGGAACCAAGAAAGAAAGGACGAGTGTATGCGTTATTTGTAGATCTGAAAGCAGCGTATGATTCGGTGAATAGAAGATTGTTAGGTTAGGTTTCAATGGCAGCAGTTAGACCGCTCACTTAGGGCCAAAGGGCCCCTTGTGATTTCATAAGAGTAAAAAGGAGTCAGATCTCCCCTCCCTCCCCACCTATACAAACCAATCCGAGCACCTAATGAACCCGATCAGATTTCTCACATCTAGAGGTGTGAGGTCCGCTAGTCCATTCGCGTAGTGCATACCAAGGTGCTTGATTCTTTTCCCTTCAAGAGCCGGGCATTGTCCCAGATAGTGGAGTACCGTCTCTTCCTCCTCCACATCCAGGCATCCTCTGCAAAAGTCGTTGTGCTCAAGGCCCATCTTTTGTGCATGTCTGCATAGCAGGCAGTGGCCCGTGAGGATGCCTACCGCCTTCTTTATGTCGATTCTGCTAAGTCCAATTAAACTGTTGCTGTTTATAGTATCCCATATAGGCCATAGCTGCCTTGTTATGAGACACGTATCTTCTTTCCACATATGGTTGACCGATGCTATTATTTGGTCCCTAAGTAGTCTCTTGCATTCCACAAGAGGAATGTGGGTGGAGAGTTTAGTAGACAGCTAAAGCAATGGTGATAAATAAATCTTGCGTGAAGCAACTAACAGGAATAGTCAAGAAGGCAATGGTGACCAAGCAAAAAGAAATAAAACGAGGAAGAATAGTCTGGTTCGATGAAGAGTGCATAGTTGCGAAGAAAAGGTTAAGAGCAGCTGTAAATAACTGGATAAGGGGGAATGGAAGTAAAAGGGAAATAGAAGAAGCACTAAACATGTTCATTAAAGAGTGAAATAATAATAAGGATAAGTGGCGGTGATAAGAAATTAAAAGAGTAAGAGAACTTAAAAGTAAAAAACAACTATGGAATTACATTAAACAGATGACACCGAACAACAATAGGAGAGGAGAAGACACAAATATAGAGGAATGGAGGCGATACTTCGCAGGACTACTGGAATTGACAGACAAGGAGCAAGTGGAGTTGGATGAAAGACAACAGTTTATCACAGATAAATTAATACTATACAATTAGAGAATTTGAAAAGGCATAAAAAACAGAGAACTCCGAACAACAAAAAGAAAGGAGAATACATAAATATAGAGAAATGGAGACGATACTTCGCAGGACTACTGGAATTGACAGACAAGGAGCAAGTGGAGTTGGATGAAAGACAACAGTTTATCACAGATAAATAAATACTATACAATTAGAGAATTTGAAAAGGCATAAAAAACAAAGAACTCCGAACAACAAAAGGAAAGGAGAATACATAAATATAGAGGAATGGAATTGATACTTCGCAGGACTTCTGGAATCGACAGACAGGGAGCAAATGGAATTGGATAAAAGACAACAGTTTAGCACAGATGAATAAATACTATACAATTAGAGAATTTGAAAAGGCATAAAAAACAGAGAACTCCGAACAACAAAAAGAAAGGAGAATACATAAATATAGAGGCATGGAGACGATACTTCGCAGACCTACTGGAATTGACAGACAAGGAGCAAGTGGAGTTGGATGAAAGACAACAGTTTATCACAGATAAATAAATACTATACAATTAGAGAATTTGAAAAGGCATAAAAAACAGAGAACTCCGAACAACAAAAGGAAAGGAGAATGCATAAATATAGAGGAATGGAGGTGATACTTCGCAGGACTTCTGGAATCGACAGACAGGGAGCAAGTGGAATTGGATGAAAGACAACAGTTTAGCACAGATGAATAAATACTATACAATTAGAGAATTTGAAAAGGCATAAAAAACAGAGAACTCCGAACAACAAAATGAAAGGAGAATACATAAATATAGAGGAATGGAGACGATACTTCGCAGGACTTCTGGAATCGACAGACAGGGAGCAAGTAGAGTTGGATGAAAGACAACAGTTGAGCACATATGAATAAATACTATACAATTAGAAAATTTAAAAAGGCATAAAAAAACAGAGAACTCCGAACATCAAAAGGAAAGGAGAATGCATAAATATAGAGGAATGGAGGCGATACTTCGAAGGACTACTGAAATCGACAGACAGGAAGCAAGTGAAGTTGGATGAAAGACAACAGTTTAGCACAGATGAATACTATACAATTAGAGCATTTGAAAAGGCAGTATTGAGTATGAAAAAAAGGAGAGGCAGCAGGACCGGGTGGAATTAAAGCTGAAATGTGACAGTTAATTGATGGGGAATTAACACAACAAATTTTGGAAATAATAAATAAAATATGAAGAGGTGAGAACAATTTTTCAAATGAATGAAGAGAAGGCATAATCGTGCCTATTTATAAGGGAGGAAATACAAGGGAGACCGAAAACTATAGAGCCATTACTCTGATGGATACCCTCTACAATATTTTGATGACAATGGTGAAGGACAGACTGGGAGGAGAAACAGAAGAAAAGGGTTGGCTGCCGGATTTAGGGAAGCGAAGGTCAACAGTTGATCAAATAGCTACGCTGAACTGGATGATTGAAAGGTAACTAAGAGATAAGTATAGAAAATTCAAGGCGATACTTCGAAGGACTACTGGAAACGACAGACAGGAAGCAAGTAGATTTGGATGAAAGACAACAGTTCAGCACAGATAAAGACTATACAATTAGAGAATTTGAAAACGCAGTATTGAGTATAAAAAAAGGAAAGGCAGCAGAACCGGATGGAATTAAAGCTGAAATATGACAGTTAATTGATGGGGAAGGAAAACAGCAAATTTTAGAAATAATAAATAAAATATGGAGAGGTGAGAACAATTTTCCAAATAATTGGAGGGAAAGAATAATAGTGCCTATCTATAAGGGAGGAAATACAAGGGAGACCAAAAACTATAGAGGTATTACGCTGATGGATACCCTCTACATGATTGTGATGACAATGGTTCTGGTTCTGGTTCTTTCGGGAATGCGCATTTCTGCACTGCACTTAGGCCTCATTAGGCCCATTGTGCTTCCTTCCGTCGATTACCCAGCCTCAGCTCAGCCTGCTTACCGTTTCAAATCCCCTGAGTCCATTAAGACCATTTTTAAAAAATGTGTGTCTGTGTGTTCGTGATTCTGTCAGCGCTGTACAGCAAACACTGCTAAAGATATTGAGATGAAACTTTAAACTTAAGTTATTTTTTACTAAGGCTCAGATTATATACAAAATGTATATTTGGTATTAAGAGATATATCGTATGTTCAATAAAAAAAAATCTCTAGAGTGCCATGATTTTATCTTTTTTTTAAAATTTAAGTTGGCTACACGCTTTAGAAATTGTCATATAAAACGTCAGACACAATAATTATAATGTATAATTTCAGAGTTGCCAACCTATAATTCATTCCATAGCACTCTAGAGGTTTAATTTTATTGAACTTATGATATCAATTCTTTCTTGAATTAATTTCTCATCTGGCACTTGGTGAAACACAGAATATTTAAAGTTATTTAAATTAAAAAACACTTGGTATTGTTTCACAAATTAAAACTTGATTCCGACTAGTTTCTTTTTATTAGACCATTGTCACATTCCTTTGAAAATGGTCTAACAAACCGAAACTAGTCGGAATAAAGTTTTAGTTTGTGAAACAATACCTAGTGTTTTTTAATTTAAATAACTTTACATATCAATTATACAAAAAAGGGTTTCTTGAAATGTTCTGCACAAGAGGATTTCTTGAAATATTCTGCGAACGGGGCTTTGCATTTGTAACTATTTTCTATTTCGATGAGACATCGATATAAATTTCGGCTTTTTTAATGTTAAAATATCGACAAACTCGTGGGTAATATCCATACTTTGTTCACATCGAATCACTAAAGACTAATTCGTGTAATGAATCGAACACGATGGAAAGGGGTTGAGAGAGAGGAAGGGTCGTGTTAGGGCACTTCCGATTTAGGTAACGACCCTAAGGTCCGTAGGCCCTAAACTTCTTCTCTTTCCCTCAATCGTTCCACTCCTATCTTATTACGCCTCCATCATATTTTATCTATACTCTCAATCCGCATAAGAAAGAAGCCTATTTTCTTTAAATCTTTAGATATTCGTTTTTTTTTTGTTTAAGAGTTCAATTTGAAGCTTTAAACGAGGGTTTTCCACTCCCAGACTAAGCATGAAGTAAAATTTCGAGTTTAGAAAAGCCCCGTGAAAATTTGTCGAGGGTCGCGCAGCGACCCGAGACAAATTTTCTGGGCTTTTCTAAACTCGAAATTTTACTTCAAGCGCCACGCGTGTAAAACACTAAAATATTGTGAAATGTATGAAGATTTCAACCTCACTTGAAATCAGTGTTTTATACGCGTGGCGCATGAAGTAAAATTTCGAGTTTAGAAAAGCCCAGAAAATTTGTCTCGGGTCGCTGCGCGACCCTCGACAAATTTTCACGGGGCTATTCTAAACTCGAAATTTTACTTCATGCTTAGTCTGGGAGTGGAAAACACTCGTTTAAAGCTTCAAACTGAACTCTTTAAAAAACAACGTAATATCTGAAGATTTAAAGAAAATAGGCTGAATTTGGAAAACGTATACTTTAAAGAAAAAGTATATATAGTATATAGCAATACATAGTAACATAGCGCGCCATGCATTTATCATCCAATGACGTCACACGCACATGTATCTCCACTCCTGCCTTTGCAAGCGACAACCATTTCTGGGCTTTTCTAAACTCGGAATTTTACTTCATGCGCCACGCGTATAAAACATTAAAGTATTGTCAAATTTATGTATTTTTGAACCTCACCTGAAATCAGTGTTTTATACGCGTGGCGCATGAAGTAAAATTTCGAGTTTAGAAAAGCCCAGAAAATTTGTATCGGGTCGCTGCGCGACCCTCGACAAATTTTCACGGAGCTTTTCTAAACTCGAAATTTTACTTCATGCTTAGTCTGGTAGTGGAAAACACTCGTTTATAGCTTCAATTTGAACTCTTTTAAAAAAACAACGAATATCTAAAGATTTAAAGAAAATAGGCTGAATTTGGAAAACGGATACTTTAAAGAAAAACTCCCTGTAAATGGCAATACATAGAAACATAGCGCGCCATGCATTTGTCATGCAATGACGTCACACGCACATGTATCCTCACTCCTGCCTCTGCATGCGACAACCGTATATGTAAAGGGTGGGCCACCTGATGGTTTCTTTTTGAAATTGCTATTAAAACTACCCCGTTGAATATTTTTAAATGATTGTTGCTGTATTCAAGAAAGTACACCTTCCGATTATTTATGGAGAACAATTGCAGTTAAATGGCCGCCGCGGCTAGCTTGAGTAATCCATATCATTTTCACCCAATTTTGCTGTACATTTTCGATTGTTTGTGGCTCTATTTGCGAATAGTTAGACGAATATTTTCCTTCAGTGCGTCAATTCTTTATGTATCGCTGGAGTAACAAGGGCGCTTAATATGTCCCCACACAAATAGTCCAACGGTGACAATACTCAGTTGCGCGATGGCCAATTAATGTCTCAAAAACGACTGATAACACGGTTACCAAACTTAGTGTGCAAAAGATCGATAGTTTCACAGTTGGTGCGGGATTTTGCTCCATCCTGCTGAACCAAAGCTTGTACAAGTCAAAATCGTCTAATTGCTGCCACAAAAAATCAGTCAGCATGTCTCTGTAACGCACTCGATAGCGACACAGCACTCACTTTGGAAATATTTGTTTAATACTTCCCAACGTTGTTTCAGATTAAAACAATTCAAATCTTACAGCGGAGGTTTGACACTACATTTATGTCTATATGTCAAGCGCGTCAGTGTTGCCAATGTGGAATGAACACTCAGTTCGAAACACGACACTTATTAATTCGATAACATATTTTCAGATGTTCATACACATGTTTATACTAGATTCTAGGGTTGTATTGAAATAATTTAAAATAAATAGAAATATTATTCTTCAAATTAAAGACAAAAAAGTTAATACCAGCAAATATTACAAGCACTTAATGAGTTTTACGCTCAAAGACTTAACATTAAGGACTACGTTTGGATCGAAAGTAAAAGTTATTTAAGAGTTGATGTTAACCGAGCACACAGATGAAAGCACTTTGTATAAGGTAAGAACATAAGAGGCATTTGTTCCTCTCGCATTGCCACACTTGTAAACTCGATCAATCCTCCCCTCTCACCTCAAGACGACGAGAGAAACCGTCGCAAAATTAGTTAATAGCGCACCCACTAGTTGAACCTAACCTGCGCCCTTTCCGCCAGATCAGCTGTTTTACAGCCACATATATATATTTCTGCAAATTACCAGAAGGGGTGGTTTGGACTGGGCATAAGAGAGATAAAAAGGGGTCGTTTGTGTTGGGAGGAAGAGCCCGGAAAATGTTATCAAATGTTTAAAAAAATAGTGGCAGGAAGAGGGAGATTGTGTTATCAAAATGGGGTGGTTTGTGTTGGAAAAGAGTGAGAGAGTGGAAAAGAGGGTGAAGAGGGGCGTCGTTGCCATGAAACGAGCGAGACGCTCTCTGATAATCAATATCAACGTGGGTGGTTTGGTTTGTGCCTCACTCGCCATTTCTCCGACTTTTTAATAATTCCTCACTTCCTGGTATTAATTTTCTCTCACCTGTTTTTAATTGTTTTCTCCAGCTTGTTATTAGTTCCTCTGTTGCTAATATCAATTGCGTACGAAATAATTCTTAACTGTTAGTGGAATAAATCTGTACTGAATTAAACGAGTATACTTGTTACATATAAATGTACACTATCAGGGTTGTTAAAAAAAAGATTTTTCCATTTTAATTAAAACAAACCATTTTTTTATAAAACGTGTTTCTTCATTGAAACGGCGTTTATAATAAATATTTGCATACATTTTTGATACAATTACAAGCACAATGGGCCTAATGAGGCAGTGCAGTGCAGAAGTGCGCACTCCCCAAAGAACCAGAACCAGATACAATTTTCTCCCACCTGTTTTTAATTGTTTTCTTCAGCTTGTTATTAGTTCCTCTTTTGCTAATATCAATTGCGTACGAAATAATTCTTAACTGTTAGTGGAATAAATCTGTACTGAATTAAACGAGTATACTTGTTACATATAAATGTACAGGGTGTCACTATCAGGGTTGTTAGAAAAAGGTTTTTTCCATTTTAATTAAAACAAACCATTTTTTTATAAAAAGTGTTTTTTTTTTCATCGAAACGGCGTTTATAATAAATAGTTTCATACATTTTTGATACAATTACAAGTACAATGGGCCTAACGAGGCAGTGCAGTGCAGAAGTGCGCACTCCCCAAAGAACCAGAACCAGATACAATTTTCTCCCACCTGTTTTTAATTGTTTTCTTCAGCTTGTTATTAGTTCCTCTTTTGCTAATGTCAATTGCGTACGAGATAATTCGTAACTGTTAGTGGAATAAATCTGTACTGAATTAAACGAGTATACTTGTTACATATAAATGTACAGGGTGGTCACATTTGGGTGTTACCATCAGGGTTGTTAAAAAAAAGTTTTTCCATTTTAATTAAAACAAACCATTTTTTTAATAACACGTGTTTTATCATTGAAACGGCGTTTATAATAAATAGTTGCATACATTTTTGATACAATTACAAGCACAATGGGCCTAATGAGGCAGTGCAGTGCGAAATGCGCACTCCTCAAAGAACCAGAACCAGATACAATTACATAATTTAGGCAACTCAAAGTACACCACACATTGAGTTTAGTTGGCAATTGTTTATAATACGGTTTCAAAATTAAAGAAAAATGTGAAACTAAAAAGATAGGAAATTTTACAAGTAAGGGTTCCACTTGCTTGGTGAACAAATGGTGTACTAGAGAAGGACTTAAAGTCTCACCCTCTAAGGCCACTATTTACACGCAGGATAAAACTGGAGGGCCTAAGACCTCTCTTTAAAACTGGTGTTAACCTAGATATGTCGGGTGAGGTGAAGTACTTAGGAGTAATCTTTGACTCCAAGCTAACCTAGACCTCGCACATCTCAAAAATCTCACTCTCTAAGGCCACCCTTGTACCATTTACACGCAGGAGAAAACTGGAGGGCCTAGGACCTCTCTTTCTAAATGGTGTTAAACTAGAAATGTCGGGTGAGATGAAGTAGTTAGGAGTAATCTTTGACTCCAAGCTAACCTAGACCTCGCACATCTCAAAAATATCACCCTCTAAGGCCACCCTTGTACCATTTACACGCAGGAGGAAACTGGAGGACTAGGGACCTCTCTTTCTAAATGGTGTTAACCTAGATATGTCGGGTGAGGTGCAGTACTTAGGAGTAATCTTTGACTCCAAGATCACCTAGACCTCGCACATCTCAAAAATCAAACGTAAATCGGAAATTACCCTTGCGGTAATTAGACGAACGTACGACAAACAATAGGGGCTCAGACTAGGGATGGTACACTGGCTGTATAGAGTGGTCAGACCCGCAATCATGTATGCTGCTTTGGTGTAGTGGCCTAAAGTCACGCAACACACAACCATGCAAACCCTCAGCAATATTCAAAGGCGTGCTTGTGTCAGCATAACGGGGGCTACTGCAGCCATGAAGCTCCTAGACCTCACACTACTTCATATTCTGATAGTGGGGAAGGCAAGATTGGCACTCCACAGGATGCAGCTATCATCAGTCAACATAAAAGTTGACATGCCACAAAGAAGACTCTTGACAGACAGTAGTTAGGAGTAATCTTTGACTCCAAGCTAACCTGGACCTCGCACATCTCAAAAATCAAACTTAAATCGGAAATTATCCTTGCGGTAATTAGACGAACGTACGACAAGCAATAGGGGCTCAGACTCGCAATCATGTATGCTGCTTTGGTGTAGTGGCCTAAAGTCACGCAACACACAACCATACAAACCCTCACCAAGATTCAAAGGCTTGCTTGTGTCAGCATAACGGGGGCTATGAGAAAGCAGCCATGGAAACGCTCCTAGACCTCACACCACTTCATATTCTGATAGTGGGGGAGGCAAGATTGGCACTCCACAGGCTGCAGCTATCATCAGTCAACATAAGAGTTGACGCGCTACACAGAAGACTCTTGACAGACATAGGAGGACCTCTCTTGAAGTAGGACCATATGACAGTCAGATATCTTGAAAATGCACTCTTTAAAGTCACTATTCCAGACCGCAATGAATGGAACGACTTTAGGGAAGACATCCACAAACATAGCATGATCTGGTATACGGATGATTCTAAATCAGACACAGGTACTGGATCAGGAATCTACAATGAAAACATGAAGACAGGCTATGCCCACTTGTTGAGCTGCCTGGCATCAGTCTTTCAAGCCGAAATATTTGCAATTATAGAATGTGCTGGAACCAACATAGAGAAGGAATATCGTGACAGGCAAATCTATATTATGTCCGATAGCTAGTCGGCACTGAAGGCTCTAAAGAGACTTCATCCAAACTGGTGTTGGAATGCTTCGACACACTGAATCACCTGGCGAGACAAAACAGGGTCACACTTGTCTAGACGCCGGGTCATTCAGGTATCGAGGGAAATGGAAAAGCTAACGAGCTAGCAAGACAGGGAGCTACTATATCATTTATGGGACCTGACCCTGTCTTGGGCATTACAGTCCTAGAAGTCAGAAAGTGGATTCGCAGCAAACATAAGGAATACTGGGTAAACAGACCAGGCCTTAACCACAGTAAGGCCATTATAAATGGACCTAACTCTAACCAAGCTGCAGAACTACTGACACTAAGTAGAGCACAGCTAAAAACAACTATAGGGCTACTAACAGGCTACATGACTGTTAAAGAGCACCTAAGGAAAATCGGTCTATACAACGGTGACACCATTTGTCGGCTCTGTAATAGGGCACCGGAAACAATGATGATGATTTTATAAAACAAAAAATCATCCAAGCATTATTTATTTATATATATATTTATTAAGCATTTATTTATTATAACCTATCCCTAGGTTATAATAAATTAATATGGAATGGAGATTAACAGGGCCATAAAAATGGGGAAAAATATCGTAAACGACAACTTCCCTTATTACCTGAATCAAAAATATGTATATATACCTACACAATAATTTTTTCTGTACATTCCTTTAAAAATGGCCTAACAAACCGAAACTAGTCGGAATAAAGTTTTAATTTGTGAAACAATACCGAATGAGTATCAGAGCGGACTAAATAGAGACTGAGAAAAGTCCGATAGAAAACTGAGAAGAATCCTAGAGGAAGAAGACTAAGAAGAGTCTCAGAGTAGACTGAGAAAAGCCCTACAGAAGAGGAGAGTCTGCTTTGAGACTATTTTCAGTCTTTTCCCTCAGAATCTCAGAGGGGAAAGACTGAAAAGAGTCTCTAAGCAGACTCTTCTCTCAGTCTGCTCTGAGACTGGTTTAAGTCTTTTATCTCTAGGATTCTGGGATAGAAGAGAGAGGAAAAATAATCCCATATGGATGGATTCGCAACAAACACAAGAAATATTGGGTAAGCAGACCAGGCCTTAACCACAGTAGGGCCAATATAAATGGACCTAACTTTAACCAATCTGAAGAACTACTGATACTAAATAGAGCACAGCTAAAAACAACCATAGGACTACTAACAGGCCACATGACTGCTTTTCTCAGTCTGCCTGAGACTCTTCTTAGTCTTCTTCCTCTAGGATTCTTCTCGGTTTTCTATAGGACTTTTCTCAGTCTCTACTCAGTCCGCTCTGATACTCATATCAGTCTTCATCTTCTGCGATTCTTTTCAGCTTCTTCTTAGACTTTTATCGGACTTGTCTCAGTTTCTTCTTCGCAGTCTGCCCAGACTCTTGTCGGACTGTTTTTTCAGCTTCTTCTCAATCTTTTATCGGATTTATCTGTTTGAAAATCGGCCTATACAACGGCGACACCAGTTGTCAGCTCTATAATAGGGCACCGGAAACAACAATGCACATTCTGCAATGCGCTGGAAAACAAAACACAGCTCATATTTGGAAACAGTCAAATGGTACCAAATGATTTTCACACGCAACCCCTGAAGGACCTGCACAAGCTAGTGCAGGGGATCGACTTTGGAATAATTGCGTGAGTAAGACTATATGAGGTAGTACAATAAGCCACCTAGGCTACAGTGCCGAATCCGAATCCGCAAGGAAAACGGCCCCCACAGGAAGACACAAAAAGGGTTCCACTCGTTTGTAAAATTTCCTATCTTTTTAGTTTTTCCTTTACATGCCAGTTCCGTTTCAAACCAGCTTTAGAAACAGTTTAAAAAGGGCCAGAAGCGTGCGATTTCGATTCCCGAGACTCGACTCTTTGCCAAGTTTCGCCGAAGGATAAATGGATTCCGCTTCCGGGCATCAATCACTCGAGGAGTTAACGTCACGAACTTTCAAGAAAAAGCAAACGGCACACTCGAGATTCTCAATGGGTAACTAAAACTTTATAATTAAACAAATGAGCCGGGATACGCTCAGGTCGTAGCGGGGCATAATTTTTATTTCGTTCTTACGTACTGAATAAGTTTTGCAAAGAGGGAGACTCGTGTTTTATAATTAAAGGTATAAGTTGAATCTGCTGACATACATTTATTTTATTTCTTACGTGCGAGAATAAATTGGCGAAGTTTTGTTAAAGAGGGGGCATTAATGTGTTAATTTGAATTTATTATAAGTTGTATACCCTACGCATAGCTAGGAGAAGCGAGAATTGGTACGTTTTTTAAAAGCATTCACTGCTGAATCGTTATTTCATAAATACTAATAAACCCCTAATATAGTCCAAAGTCTTACAATTTTAGTTCTAATAGATATAGTTAGTGTAATAGATTTCTTTAAATCGTAAAAATAAACATTAATTGCGACAGATTTGACAACTTAAAATACATTAACGATAATTACGACATTATTGGACGTGAGGTAACTTGAAGTATATTGACTTGCCTATAATTATCACTATTGATGTAAGTGATGTATGTGAAGTATTTAATTGATGAGGCGGATACATGATGAAACTCCATAATACTATTTGAAATAAAACAACGCAGTTGGGAGGGTTTCACTTTTATTGTTGAACACTGCAACATGTTTCACCACACAGTGGCTTCATCAGGCAGATGAAACATGTTGCAGTGTTCAACAATAAAAGTGAAACCCTCCCAACTGCGTTGTTTTATTTCAAATATGTGAAGTATATTGACTTGCCTATAATTATCACTATTGATGTGATTGATGTATGCTAAAGTATATTGTGTTGCCTACAATAAGCCACCTAGGCTGCAGTGCATCCGGATCCGCAAGGATGACGGCCTCCACAGAAAAAAAAAACAGGGTTCCACTTGCTTGTAAAATTTCCAACCTTTTAGTTTTTCCTTTACATGCCAGTTGCGTTTCAAACTAGCTTTAGAAACAGTTTAAAAAGGGCCAGAAGTGTGCGATAGATTTATTTAAATCGTAAAAAATAAACATTAATTGCGACAGATTTGACAACTTAAAATACATTAACGTTAACTACGACATTATTGGCCGTGAGGTAACTTGAAGTATATTGAATTGCCTATAATTATCACTCTTGATGTGAGTGATGTATGTGAAGTATATTGACTTGCCTATGATTATCACTATTGATGTGAGTGATGTATGTTAAAGTATATTGTGTTGCCTATAATAATAGCTTCAAACAATTGCTTCTTTGCGCTTAGCTCTCGTGTTATTAATGTATACATACGGGATGTGTATACAGAAATAAACAGTTCTTGCATTTTCAGCCTAGTCTAAACTAAACTAGTTTCAATGCACTGCAGGAAATCAATGTGACGCTGAATCATACATCACCCAGGGTGGCATTAATGGCACTCGAAAGTAATGAGTTCCTGAAACTGAAGTCTCCCAGCAAATATACAGCTCGGAGGGAATTCATATGTTCCGGAAGCTGCATATTTGATTGCGATTTATAGGCACAAAATTAAGCCATCGAAACTAAGAACCACAAAATACAGTGTCAGTTTTGCATAAAAAAGTAATCAGTATATGGACAAATATAAAGTGATCTCTTGTTTTATTATTTGAAAATTGAGTTCATTAACAGTTACGATATACATTTTAGCAGTAAAAGTAACGAGTGTCTTCCACTCCCAGACTAAGCATGAAGTAAAATTTCGAGTTTAGAAAAGCCCCGCGTGGAAAATTTGTCGAGGGTCGCGCAGCGACCCGAGACAAATTTTCACGGGGCTTTTCTAAACTCGAAATTTTACTTCATGCGCCACGCGTATAAAACACTGATTTAAAGTGAAGTTAAAAATCCGCTGAAAACCAACCCAACTTCGATATTTTTTCAAAATTGGATATTTTCTTTCCTATCCATGCTGTAAACCTTCAAATATTCGTTGTTTCCTTGTAAGAAAATTTTGATTCCCTGTAGTTCTTCGGTCTCCGAAGACCATGATTGGTCCTTCGAGCTGTAGCCTTTGTAAAACAGTAATAAACTTAGTAATCTAGAGGGATCCTTCAATTTGAAACTCCTAAGAGCGAGTGTTGTCCACTCCCAGAGTAAGCATGAAGTAAAATTTCGAGTTTAGAAAAGCCCCGCGTAGAAAATTTGTCGAGGGTCGCGCAGCGACCCGAGACAAATTTTCACGGGGCTTTTCTAAACTCGAAATTTTACTTCATGCGCCACGCGTATAAACCACTTCTATAATCCCCTGATAGATCACAACACAGCCTTTTCACAGGTCAAGAAATTGCCCAGTCGTAGGTTAATATATAGCCTTGTTACAGGTCGAATTGTAGTCTTGTCACAGGCCAACATAGAGCCTTGTCTTGTGTTAAAATATTGTCCTATCGTAAGTAAAAAATGTATCATTTCGTAGGACACAATACAGGTCAAAGTATTGCGCAGTCGTTGGTCAAAATATAGCCTTGTTACAGGGTTAAAATATAGCCATACAAAATATGCTTATATTTTCACCTGTAACAAGACCATTTATGACCTTCAACATGTTAACATAGAGTCTTGTCTCAGGCCCAAAAGTAGTCATATCAACGAGTGTCTTCCACTCCCAGACTAAGCATGATGTAAAATTTCGAGTTTAGAAAAGCCCCGCGTAGAAAATTTGTCGAGGGTCGCGCAGCGACCCGAGACAAATTTTCACGGGGCTTTTCTAAACTCGAAATTTTACTTCATGCGCCACGCGTATAAACCACTTTTATAATCCCCTCATAGATCACAACACAGCCTTTTCACAGGTCAAGAAATTGCCCAGTCGTAGGTTAATATATAGCCTTGTTACAGGTCAAATTATAGTCTTGTCACAGGCCAACATAGAGCCTTGTCTTGTGTTAAAATATTGTGCTATCGTAAGTCAAAAATGTGTCATCTCGTAGGACACAATACAGGTCAAAGAATTGCGGAGTCGTTGGTCAAAATATAGCCTTGTTACAGGTTAAAATATAGCCATACAAAATATACTTATATTTTCACCTGTAACAAGACCATTTATGACCTTCAACATGCTAACATAGAGTCTTGTCTCAGGCCCAAAAGTAGTCATATCAACGAGTGTCTTCCACTCCCAGACTAAGCACGAAGTAAAATTTCGAGTTTAGAAAAGCCCCGCGTAGAAAATTTGTCGAGGGTCGCGCAGCGACCCGAGACAAATTAAGTAGTCATATCAACGAGTGTCTTCCACTCCCAGACTAAGCATGATGTAAAATTTCGAGTTTAGAAAAGCCCCGCGTAGAAAATTTGTCGAGGGTCGCGCAGCGACCCGAGACAAATTTTCACGGGGCTTTTCTAAACTCGAAATTTTACTTCATGCGCCACGCTTATAAACCACTTTTATAATCCCCTCATAGATCACAACACAGCCTTATCACAGGTCAAGAAATTGCCCAGTCGCAGGTTAATATATAGCCTTGTTACAGGTTAAATTATAGTCTTGTCACATCCCAACATAGAGCCTTGTCTGGTGTTAAAATATTGTCCTATCGTAAGTCGAAAATGTGTTATCTCGTAGGACACAATATAGCCTTATTACAAGTCAAAGTATTGCGCAGTCTTTGGTCAAAATATAGCCTTGTTACAGGTTAAAATATAGTCATGCAAAATATGCTGTAGCAAGAGCATTTATGACCTTCAACATGCCAACATAGAGCCTTGTCTCAGGCTCAAATGTAGTCATACTACAGGGATGAATAGAGCCTTATTGCAGGTCAAAGTATTGCGCAGTCTTTGCTCAAAATATAGCCTTGTTACAGGTTAAAATATAGTCATGCAAAATAGTCTGTAGCAAGACCATTTATGACCTTCAACATGCCAACATAGAGCCTCGTCTCAGGCTGAAATGTAGTCATACCACAGGGATGAATATAGCCTTATTGCAGGTCAAAGTATTGCGCAGTCTTTGCTCAAAATATAGCCTTGCTACAGGTTAAAATATAGTCATGCAAAATATGCTATAGCAAGACCATTTATGACCTTCAACATGCCAACATAGAGCTTTGTCTCAGGCTCAAATGTAGTCATACTACAGGGATGAATATAGCCTTATTGCAGGTCAAAGTATTGCGCAGTGTTTGGTCAAAATATAGCCTTGTTACAGGTTAACATATAGTCATGCGAAATAGTCTGTAGCAAGAGCATTTATGACCTTCAACATGCCAACATAGAGCTTTGTCTCAGGCTCAAATGTAGTCATACCACAGGGATGAATATAGCCTTATTGCAGGTCAAAGTATTGCGCAGTCTTTGCTCAAAATATAGCCTTGTTACAGGTTAAAATATAATCATGCAAAATAGTCTGTAGCAAGACCATTTATGACCTTCAACATGCCAACATAGAGCCTCGTCTTAGGCTGAAATGTAGTCATACCACAGGGATAAATATAGCCTTATTGCAGGTCAAAGTATTGCGCAGTCTTTGCTCAAAATATAGCCTTGTTACAGGTTAAAATGTAGCCATACAAAATATGCTGTAGCAAGACCATTTATGACCTTCAACATGCCAACATAGAGCCTTGTCTAAGGCTCAAATGTAGTCATACCACAGGGATGAATATAGCCTTATTGCAGGTCAAAGTATTGCGCAGTCTTTGCTCAAAATTAGGGATGGCAAAAAATATAAATATATCGATATAATCATCATATGATATATCGAAAGCTATATATCGATACATGCGATATATCTAAACAAAAATATCGATATCATGAAAAATATCGATATATTTTTTTATTATATTCAAATCAATCGAATCTAAAGTTTTTGAAACGTAAAGTAGGTACTGAGGAAATATTGAAAGGTAATACATTAAAAAAAAATAAGTGTATTTTTTGATTAAGTAAGTACAAGTTAAAAGTGTTCTACAAAATTGCATGTTTTTACAAAAAAAAATTAAAATGTATTTTTTATTACAATTTAGTCAAGTTTACAATTAAATGTCTTACAGGAACAAGACTGTTTGCCTGCATTTGTGATTTTGTGCATTAGGTGAATACATCAGTTCCACAAATGCAAGTTATCAGGCAAAGAGCTCAAAAATAATAATTTGGAAAGCCTACTTCCCGTGAGACGGTTACGACTTTTAGTAGCTGTTGCTCCGGCTTTTGAAAATAGCCTCTCGCTGGGGACCGACGTTGCTACAACACAAAAATATTTTGCCGCCACTTTAAATAAGTTGGGATATACCAATTTCATTTCGCTCCAGGTGTCCAAGGGATCGTCTTTCAAGTTTCTAACTGGCAAACTTAAATATTGATTGAGTTCACTATCTTTATGTAATTTCCCTTGCCCACTTTTTTTAGTGTGCGCTAATTTTTTATGGTGCGCCCATATATCAAATTCCGGTTCTTCAGTATCCGAATCAGAAGATTCTGATGATGAAGAAGTGCTTTGGAAAGTCGCGATCTCACTTTTGATGTGTCGCATCACTGTGCCCAGGACTTGAGGATCCCTGAAGTTTATTTGTTTAAATCGAGAATCCAATATTGTGGAAACAGCTGGTATATAAGATTTCTCAATAGCACCAAACCTCTTTTCGATTTCTTTTAATAATGATGTTTTCAAGTGTTTACCTACTTCATACTGGGGCGAATAATTGTTGTACTGGTTTATCAGACAACCAATCATTGGTATTACTTTACTTATTGTGGGGTAATTTTCGCCACTTATCTCTACTGTCATCCTTTCTAGTGGCTTCAAAAGTTTGCATATTTCTCGTAAATGCTCAACTTCGGCTGCAGTAATCATATTTGGAGCATTAACATCGGAAAACAAAATATTGCTGACCATAGATGACATTAGTAGAAATCTCTCTATCATGTAATATGTGGAGTTCCAGCGAGTTTTGACATCCAAAATCATTTTTTTAATGTTTCCTTCTATCGTTCCTGCATCGATTTGTATTTTTCTTAATTGATCACTAGCCTTAACGCTTCTTTTGAACCATACTACTATTGATCGTATCTTGTCAATAATAATACTCAAACCTTCTGTGTTTGTAATTGAATTTTCACACACCAAATTGAGGGTATGTGCGAAGCATGGGATGTGTCGGTTTTTCCCAAATTTGTCATGCATAGCTTTGACCATATTGGCTGCATTGTCCGTCACTACAGCAACAACATCATTAGGATCAATTCCCCAATTTTGAAGAGCTTTGCCTAATTCTAAAGCAATATAGTCTGCCGTGTGAGACTCTGATAATTCAACAATACCTATTGTCGCTGATGTTAACTTCATGTCATGTACAAAGTGGACAGTGATGCCCATAAAACTTTTGGTCTGCATATCGGCAGTCCATATATCCGTCGTAATTGTGAAATACTTCGATTTTTTCAATATATTTTTAAATGCTGTTGAAATCACTTCGAACTTTCTATCAACATTATTTTTGATGGTGTTTCTGGTTGGTACTTTGTATAAAGGTGCCACTTGTTTCATCAAAGACAGAAAACCTTTACCCTCTACAATATTGAATGGCAAATTATCCTGAACAATAAATTTTATTAATGCTTCCGTTAGTTTCACATTTTTAGAGCCACCATCTAAAAATAAAAACAAATGATGCATTCATGCAAGTACTATAAACTTTTGCTTTACCTTTGAAAGATGAAATTGTTTTGAAGGTAGACACAATTGTAGCTTGCTTGTATAATGAGCTTGATTTTTCTGTACTTGTGCTTGGTTCAACATCATATTCAGAAACCGTCATTGTTGAAGTTGATGAATGAACATCATCATCAAATTCTTGTGAAGCAATCAGATTTTTCTAGAAATAATATTAACTAATAAATTCATTAACAATTGCGGTTCTATTAGTCATACCTCATCTTGATGTAGTGAACTACTAGTCCCAGCCGTTTCTACATCCATTCGACTTTCGGGTTGGGATGGACGTTTTTTCTTCTTTGGTTCATCAGTCTCCTTTTTCTCCTCAGTTAAATGTTGTAAGATGGAGGAGTGTTTTTGTTTTAAATGTGTTTTCAAATTTGTTGTATTGCCCGAAGTCTTCAGCACCTTGGCACACAAATTGCATTTAGCAGTATTGGGAGTAACTTTTTGAAAATGTTTCCAAATGTTACTTCTCGGAGGAGCCATATTTTCAGGACCAACAATCAGTCACTTTAAATTTATGTAATAAATCAAGATTATTTTATTTTCAACTTCACTAAACTTTTGAACAATCACACTATTATTTATTCACAGCAAACACTTTCAAAGCTCTTTGCAGACTGCAGAAAATTTTTTTGTTGAGGTGTATTTATAAACTTCGAACGGGTATTCCCCGACAAAAATTTTCGGGGAAGAACTGGATTCCGTTCAAGTAATTCAAAGGAATCCCAATTATAGCCGATAATTCGGGTACCTATTGTATCAAATACAGGTACCTAATAAGTTATTTGCGCTTCTCGACGCTAGATGGTGCTGAGAAATTTAACGAGTGATAAAACAAACTAGATTGAAGTTTCGCCAAATTGTGGTGCGTGCAATTTGCAATTAATTAGTTTTTTGATATAGGTATTTACACAAAAATATCGATATATTTTGCGATATATCGAAACTATTACATCGATATTTATATATCGATATATTTGAAAAAATATCGATATATTTAATATATCGATGTATCGTTGCCATCCCTACTCAAAATATAGCCTTGTTACAGGTTAAAATATAGTCATGCAAAATATGCTGTAGCAAGACCATTTATGACCTTCAACATGCCAACATAGAGCTTTGTCTCAGGCTCAAATGTAGTCATACTACAGGGATGAATATAGCCTTATTGCAGGTCAAAGTATTGTGCAGTGTTTGGTCAAAATATAGCCTTGTTACAGGTTAACATATAGTCATGCGAAATAGTCTGTAGCAAGAGCATTTATGACCTTCAACATGCCAACATAGAGCCTTGTCTCAGGCTCAAATGTAGTCATACCACAGGGATAAATATAGCCTTATTGCAGGTCAAAGTATTGCGCAG
Source organism: Philonthus cognatus (assembly GCA_932526585.2). Taxonomy (NCBI): domain Eukaryota; kingdom Metazoa; phylum Arthropoda; class Insecta; order Coleoptera; family Staphylinidae; genus Philonthus; species Philonthus cognatus. The sequence goes on along the minus strand of OW052251.1, from coordinate 11,409,578 downwards.
TCTTTGCTCAAAATATAGCCTTGTTACAGGTTAAAATATAATCATCCAAAATAGTCTGTAGCAAGACCATTTATGACCTTCAACATGCCAACATAGAGCCTCGTCTTAGGCTGAAATGTAGTCATACCACAGGGATGAATATAGCCTTATTGCAGGTCAAAGTATTGCGCAGTCTTTGCTCAAAATATAGCCTTGCTACAGGTTAAAATATAGTCATGCAAAATATGATGTAGCAAGACCATTTATGACCTTCAACATGCCAACATAGAGCCTTGTCTCAGGCTCAAATGTAGTCATACCACAGGGATAAATATAGCCTTATTGCAGGTCAAAGTATTGCGCAGTCTTTGGTCAAAATATAGCCTTGTTACAGGTTAAAATATAATCATGCAAAATAGTCTGTAGCAAGACCATTTATGACCTTCAACATGCCAACATAGAGCCTCGTCTTAGGCTGAAATGTAGTCATACCACAGGGATGAATAAAGCCTTATTGCAGGTCAAAGTATTGCGCAGTCTTTGCTCAAAATATAGCCTTGTTACAGGTTAAAATGTAGCCATACAAAATATGCTGTAGCAAGACCATTTATGACCTTCAACATGCCAACATAGAGCCTTGTCTCAGGCTCAAATGTAGTCATACCACAGGGATGAATATAGCCTTATTGCAGGTCAAAGTATTGCGTAGTCTTTGCTCAAAATATAGCCTTGTTACAGGTTAAAATACAGTCATACAAAATATGCTGTAGCAAGACCATTTATGACCTTCAACATACCAACATAGAGCCTCGTCTTAGGCTGAAATGTAGTCATACCACAAGGATGAATATAGCCTTATTGCAGGTCAAAGTATTGCGCAGTCTTTGGTCAAAATATAGCCTTGTTGCAGGTTAAAATATAGTCATGCAAAATATGCTGTAGCAAGACCATTTATGACCTTCAACATGCCAACATAGAGCCTTGTCTCAGGCTCAAATGTAGTCATACTACAGGGATGAATATAGCCTTATTGCAGGTCAAAGTATTGCGCAGTCTTTGCTCAAAATATAGCCTTGTTACAGGTTAAAATATAGCCATACAAAATATGCTGTAGCAAGACCATTTATGACCTTAAACATGCCAACATAGAGCTTTGTCTCAGGCTCAAATGTAGTCATACTACAGGGATGAATATAGCCTTATTGCAGGTCAAAGTATTGCGCAGTCTTTGGTCAAAATATAGCCTTGTTACAGGTTAAAATAGCAAGACCATTTATGACTTTCAACATGCCAACATAGAGCCTCGTCTCAGGCTGAAATGTAGTCATACAACAGGGATGAATATAGCCTTATTGCAGGTCAAAGTATTGCGCAGTTTTTGTTCAAAATATAGCCTTGTTACAGGTTAAAATATAGTCATGCACAATATGCTGTAGCAAGACCATTTATGACCTTCAACATGCCAACATAGAGCCTCGTCTAAGGCTAAAATGTAGTCATACCACAGGGATGAATATAGCCTTATTGCAGGTCAAAGTATTGCGCAGTCTTTACTCAAAATATAGCCTTGTTACAAGTTAAAATATAGTCATGCAAAATATGATGTAGCAAGACCATTTAAGACCTTCAACATGCCAACATAGAGCTTTGTCTCAGGCTCAAATGTAGTCATACTACAGGGATGAATATAACCTTATTGCAGGTCAAAGTATTGCGCAGTCTTTGTTCAAAATATAGCCTTGTTACAGGTTAAAATATAGTCATGCACAATATGCTGTAGCAAGACCATTTAGGACCTTCAACATGCCAACATAGAGCCTCTTCTAAGGCTGAAATGTAGTCATACCACAGGGATGAATATAGCCTTATTGCAGGTCAAAGTATTGCGCAGTCTTTACTCAAAATATAGCCTTGTTACAAGTTAAAATATAGTTATGCAAAATATGATGTAGCAAGACTATTTATGATCTTCAACATGCCAACATAGAGCTTTGTCTCAGGCTCAAATGTAGTCATACTACAGGGATGAATATAACCTTATTGCAGGTCAAAGTATTGCGCAGTCTTTGGTCAAAATATAGCCTTGTTACAGGTTAAAATATAGCCATAGAAAATATGCTGTAGCAAGACCATTTATGACTTTCAACATGCCAACATAGAGCCTCGTCTCAGGCTGAAATGTAGTCATACAACAGGGATGAATATAGCCTTATTGCAGGTCAAAGTATTGCGCAGTCTTTGTTCAAAATATAGCCTTGTTACAGGTTAAAATATAGTCATGCACAATATGCTGTAGCAAGACCATTTATGACCTTCAACATGCCAACATAGAGCCTCGTCTCAGGCTGAAATGTAGTCATACCACAGGGATGAATATAGCCTTATTGCAGGTCAAAGTGTGGCCTAGTCGTAGGTCAAAACGTAGCTTTATTAAGGGTCAAAATACAAATGTATACACTGTCAAAATTAAATCTTATTGTAGCAATATGTAGCACTGCTTTGTATTATTTGAACATTTCAAATATAACCTTATAAAACATTGTCCTATCACAGGTTATAATTTGGCTTATAGCAGATTGTAATGTAGCCTTGCTGCAGGTCAAAAGATAGCCTCATTACAGGTGAAAACATGCTATATTTTCACCTGTAATGAGGTTATCTTTTACAGTCCTGTAGAGATACTTTCATCTGTCCCCTTACTTCCCCTCTCTTTAGACATTAGTTAAGGCTAAAACACGAGTGTGTTTTGACCTGCGATAATGCTATTATCGCAAGTCAAAATAAACTCGTGTTTTATCTTTACCTAATGTCTAAGAAGAGAAGAAGTAAGGGGACAAATGAAGGTATCTCTACAGGACTGTAAAAGATAGCCTCATTACAAGTGAAAACATGCTATATTTTCACCTGTAAAGAGGCTATCTTTTACAGTCCTGTAGAGATACCTTCATCTGTCCCCTTACTTCCTCTCTCTTTAGACATTAGGTAAGGCTAAAACACGAATGTGTTTTGACCTGCGATAATGCTATTATCGCAAGTCAAAATAAACTCGTGTTTTAGCTTTACCTAATGTCTAAGAAGAGAAGAAGTAAGGGGACAAATGAAGGTATCTCTACAGGACTGTAAAAGATAGCCTCATTACAAGTGAAAACATGCTATATTTTCACCTGTAATGAGGTTATCTTTTACAGTCCTGTAGAGATACCTTCATCTGTCCCCTTACTTCCCCTCTCTTTAGACATTAGGTTAGGCTAAAACACGAGTGTATTTTGACCTGCGATAATGCTATTATCGCAGGTCAAAATAAACTCGTGTTTTAGCCTTACCTAATGTCTAAGAAGAAGAGAAGTAAGGGGACAGATGAAGGTATCTCTGTAGGACTGTATAGAAAATTGCGGGGAACCGGTGAGGGTTGGAGAAACGGGAGTGGAGAACAGAGGTGAAGGAGTTTACAGAAAATGAGGTGGAGGAGTTTACAGAAGAGGAGGCGGAGGAGTTTACCGAAGAGGAGGTGGAGGAGCTTACAGAAGAGGAGGTGGAGGAGTTTACAGAAGAGGAGGTGGAGGAGTTTACAGAAGAGGAGGTGGAGGAGTTTACAGAAAAGGAGGTGGAGGAGTTTACAGAAGAGGAGGTGGAGGAGTTTACAGAAGAGTAGGTGGAGGAGTTTACAGAAAAGGAGGTGGAGGAGTTTACAGAAGAGGAGGTGGAAAAGGGTTTTGAAGAGGTAAAAGAAGGAAAAGCGGCTGGGTTGGATAGAGTGAAAATAATTTTAAAAAACAACCTAACTTTCTACATTTCGTGTCACTTCGCAAAAAAAGGATAAATCTACACAACAATAAACTTTAAATACGAATTGTGGACAAACCGCAAGTTTCCGACAAAAACGGATTTTGGATTCATAATTTCTACATTGAGATGTAGATAGTCCTGTAAAACAAAGAAGGAAACCCAATGTGTACAATATGCAGTTTACCCACATACATTTATTTCTGTAGCTTGTAGAAAAACAATTATCACTGCAGATGACATTTGTAACTCGTGCTCCAATTAACCCGAGAAAGCTGTATCGATGGTTTTAACAGCGGGCGCTTGTTAAAAGTCTCGCCATTTCCGGAATTATCACCTCCAGAAAGATAGAGGGAAGAGAAAATGAAGATGATAAAAAAAAGAACGGCAGGAAATTACAGGGAATACAATCTCCTGTAGGATAATTGTTTGCACTTCGTTAAATACACCGAACGTAGATCAATATCTCGTAATAAAAAGGCGGAGTAAATCGAATTATATAAAATTTGAGTTCATGAATAAATAAAAAACATTGAAAAATTTGATCAACCCATTAAGCGCCAGTGATGCATAATCGCAACATTATTAATTATTTGTTAATTAAATCACTATAATTTGCTATTAATATATAGGTATTTGATTGAAATTCACTTGGTTTGTTTTACTAATAAATTGTTTTATTTTCAACTAGTTTCGGCTTAATGCCATTCTTGAAAATGGCATTAAGCCGAAACTAGTTGAAAATAAAACAATTTATTAGTAAAACAAACCAAGTGAATTTCAATCAAATACCTATATATTAATAGAAATGTTTTACCAAGTGATCAATGAGAAACAAGTTAACGATATATAATTTGCTATGTTATATTATTTGACCTGGCTTGAAAGTGCATGAAGAAAATTGTAAATATTTTGCTATTTAAATATTTACATTATTCCTCATTTGAAAAACAAATTTCAGTGTATTTCTAACTTCATAATATTTCAGTGTTTTATATGCGTGGCGCATGAAGTAAAATTTCGAGTTTAGAAAAGCCCCGTGAAAATTTGTCTCGGGTCGCTGCGCGACCCTCGACAAATTTTCTACGCGGGGCTTTTCTAAACTCGAAATTTTACTTCATGCTTAGTCTGGGAGTGGAAAAACTCGTTCAAATCTTCATTTTGCACGTTTTTATATGAAATCGACTGATGCCTTCAATTATACAGCGTAAACATTATGTATATTTAAAAGAAAAATTTCCAGTATATAATATAATAAGTTATTCATGGAAATCATAAGAAAAAATGCAGAATCTGACCTAAAATCAACTTTTAGAATTAACTCTGTAATTGCTCGGCCGTTAATGGGTTAAGCAAGGCTTTTTGTCTAACATGTTGTAAAAACTAATACATTCTCTAAGAAACTCTGCTGATTTGTAAGAAATGTTATACCTAAACATTTAAGCTTTGAAGGATTGCTTAACCGAATTCTTTCTAGTATTTTAAGACTTACTAGATTTTCTTATTCTTCTTCCTATATCTTCTAAGACTTACAAGACTATCTAATCCTTCTTCCTTTGTCTTCCAAGACTGACTAGATTATCTCATACTTTTTTCTATGTCTTTCACGACTTTGAAGGATTGCTTAACCGAATTCTTTAAAGTATTTTAAGACTTACTATATTTTCTCATTCATCTTTCTATATCTTTTAACCCTTTCGCGTCGACTTTTTTATTTTTGGAAATTATAATTATTTTTTTTTAAATCTTTACTCTATGTATTGTCAGAAATTGGTTAAAACCGATATTTAAATTTGTGTACTTTTAATTTTTCAGATATGACGTTGGGACAAATATGTCCCTCCAGGTTTTATTGATGGGATATATATGTCCCTCTAGATGTGTGGGAAATATAAAAATATATCCAAAATCAGCATACATATTCTAAAATTTTACAATGGTAGAAAAAAGATTTATATATGAAATGATGTAAAACAGTCCATACATAATGCAACATTACACTTGCAGCATACAATTTTCGTTCGTTTCTCTTTTATCTTCTTATGACAACTGTGACATCTTCTTCGTGTTGTTCCTTCGACAGGTAAATGTTCGCCAACATTTTGCAATGATAATAAAGACTGAGAAGGCCTTCCACATTGCCGACGACGTTTCACACTAGCATTTTCTTTTCCGTAACCGATAAGCTGTTCTGCTAGTGGTACAATATAGTGGATAAGAGGACAATTTTTATGGCGTATTTCTTGATATAATACCCAGGCATTGACAACGCTTGTTAGCAACAACTTATAAAACACTTTTTTCCACCATTTGTTTGATTTTCTGTCTATATCATAAAAGCCTGCCAGCTGATCTGCCAGATCCACTCCTCCCATAAATTTGTTATAAAACAGTACTGGTTTAGGACATGAGACAGTAGTTTTGGAACCGTCTTTATTTTTTCTTTCCACCTGATCAATGTCTGCTTTGTGACAATTACTAAGCAAAACCACCTCCTTCGTGTCCTTCCACTTGAAGCAAAGCAAACCAATATTACTACAATGCATTTCCGTATCACCCCTTTTTTTGAGTTTTTCAGTAAACGCTGGCAACAGTTTTCTATTGGTCATACATGTACCCACTGCGGGATATTGTAGAGTATTCATAAGATTGACCGAAGTAAAAAATCTATCAAAGCATAATGAAACATTAGGATTTCGGATGGTTTGGCAAAGCTTGTTTACCACTCTTTCTCCTAAGGTCCCTTCAGTTTGCTCAGTTTCTTTTCCAGAATAAATATTCAGGTCATAAACATAACCGGTCAACGAGTCACATCTCTGTCATATTTTGATTCCTTTTTTGATGGGCTTTAGTGGCAAATACTGCTTTAGAACAGACCTGCCCTTAAATTTTGCCATACTCTCGTCAATAGATTGATAATTACTGTCAGAACGTCCAGCCATAAATGTTTTTTTTAGACAAGACATTACTTCATCAATATAGTATGTCTTACTGGCATCAGCCAGTTTTGCTGGATTATTGAAATATAGTTTGGAAAGAAGTAATAAAAATTGATCTCTTGAAATGGCTTCGTTTCCCATAGATTTGTTAGTAGACCAGTACAATTGCATATTTGGAACTCGGTTATAACTCATAACCAGCAAACAACCTAAGACGATCATTATTTCTGAAGGATCAGTTGGTTCAATTTTAGAACCCTTGTCTTTTTTCAAAATATGTATTCGCTCATTGGTGTTCTGTGATATAAATATCAATAAGCTTTTAGGAAATATTTTCAAAAATACGTCCAATTCAGTACAAGAACGATTTACTGTTATCAATGGAACCCCTTGAGTTTTACCGTCTGGTAGATTCCTTCGAGGAGTAAAATTGATGCTCGGAGTTTGCCACATAATTTGAGGTTGGGGCTGTAGTGGATCATTGCTTTTAGACATATTGTCGAGCATAATTTTATTTGCGGGTTCATCAATTACTGCAGTGTATATTTCATTTAGTACTTGCAAATTATTACCTTCAATTTCGGAATCGGAGCTTTCCGCTTCAGATTGAGTATATTCTGAACCACTATCTTGAAATGGGTCTTCTTCTTCGGACTCATCCCACACATGATCGGCCATGTACTGCAACTCGTTTTCGGTTAACTTTCTTCTTCTAAAATAAATCATAATGATATAATTCGGGAGAGATACATATGTCCCATGTAAGAATGCTAGTGGGACATATATAACCCATATTGATAATTTTTGAAAATAAGAATAACAAAAGGCCATAAACATTATAATATCACTTTGCATTACTTACCTTGCCATTGTAAAATCAAATTGAACTAGTTATAATCTTTGTTTACGGTAATTAACAGCATAAAATCCCCAAATTACCCGCTGCCACGTGCTATATTTCGCTAATGTAAACATACTGAAGGTTATTAGGCCGAAATTTGCGCGGGAATACGTGCAGGAAGTTCCCCGATGGGAGTGGGACTTGTTTATATGCTCTATAAGTACGAATTGTTCCCTCTAGAATTTTTCAATTTCTTAGTGGGACATATATGACCCATTAGACGCGAAAGGGTTAAGACTTACAAGATTATCTAATCCTTCTTCCTTTGTCTTCCAAGACTGACTAGATTATCTCATACTCTTTTCTATGTCTTTCACGACTTACTTAATTTTCTCATTCTTTTTTATTTGTCTTTCAAGTCTTACTAGATTTAACATTTAAGCTTTGAAAGATTGCTTAACCGAATTCTTTAAAGTATTTTAAGACTAGATTTTCTCATTCTTCTATGAAAGACATAGACAAAAATAGAAGATAATCTAGTAGGTCTTAAGAGACAAAGAAAGAAGGATAATATAATCTAGTAAGTCTTTTAAGACAAAGGAAGAAGGATTAGATAATCTTGTAAGTCTTAAAAGACATAGGAAGAAGAATAAGAAAATCTAGTAAGTCTTAAAAGACAAAAGAAGCAGGACGGAATAATCTAGTAAGTCTTAGAATGTAAACGAAGAAGAATAGGAAAATCTAGTAAGTTTTAGAAGACAAAGAAAGAAGGATAAAATAATCTAGTAAGCCTTGCAAGACTAATGAGAAATTACTGGATTTTCTCATTAGTAGTCCTTTGTCTTCCAAGACTTACTAGATTATCTCATACTTGTTTCTATGTTTTCCACGACTTACTTGATTTTCTCATTATTTTTTATTTGTCTTTCAAGTCTTACTAGATTTAACATTTAAGCTTTCAAAGATTGCTTAACCGAATTCTTTAAAGTATTTTAAGACTTACTAGTTTTTCTCATTCTTCTATGAAAGACATAGACAAAAATAGAAGATAATCTTCTGTCTTAAGAGACAAAGAAACAAGGATAATATAATCTAGTAAGTCTTTTAAGAAATTCACTGATTATAGAGGCTTCTACTTCGTTATACATTGTTGAACATAAATAAAACACTGTTTATCACTTTGTTTGTATAACAATTGTCTTTTAAGACAAAGGAAGAAGGATTAGATAATCTTGTAAGTCTTAAAAGACATAGGAAGAAGAATAAGAAAATCTGGCAAGTCTTAAAAGACAAAAGAAACAGTACGGAATAATCTAGTAAGTCTTAAAATGCAAAGGAAGAAGAATAGGAAAATCTAGTGAGTCTTAGAAGACAAAGAAAGAAGGATAAAATAATCTAGTAAGCCTTGAAAGACAAAGGAATACTAATGATTTTCTCATTAGTATTCCTTTGTCTTCCAAGACTTAATAGATTATCTCATACTTTTTTCTATGTCTTCCACGACTTACTTGATTTTCTCATTCTTTTTTATTTCCCTTTCAAGTCTTACTAGATTTAACAGTTAAGCTTTGAAAGATTGCTTAACCGAATTCTTTAAAGTATTTTAAGACTTACTAGATTTTCTTATTCTTCTATGAAAGACATAGACAAAAATAGGAGATAATCTAGTAGGTCTTGAGAGACAAAGAAAAAAGGATAATATAATCTAGTAAGTCTTTTAAGACAAAGGAAGAGGGATTAGATAATCTTGTAAGTCTTAAAAGACATAGGAAGAAGAATAAGAAAATCTTAAAAGACAAAAGAAGCAGGACGGTATAATCTAGTAAGTCTTAGAATGCAAAGGATGAAGAATAGGAAAATCTAATGAGTCTTAGAAGACAAAGAAAGAAGGATAAAATAATCTAGTAAGCCTTGAAAGACAAAGGAATACTAATGAGAAGTTACTGGATTTTCTCATTAGTACTCCTTTGTCTTTCAAGACTTACTAGATTATCTCATACTTTTTTCTATGTCTTTTACGACTTACTGATTTTCTCATAATACACTGCGTCGCAAAATTCGAAATTTCGTTTAAAAATTAATTTTATTGTTTTTTATTTTTTTTCTCCATTTTTTTCCCGAAGTGGTTCCTAATAGATACTTGTGATAATTTGCTTATTTGTGAACAAAAAATGAGAAAATAAACAACAAACTGCAATAATACAAAAAAATAATGATTCTTCTGATCCGCAAAATAGCGTGTAACAGTCGTACAGTTGGTCTTAATAGCGAGTATTGCCTCCTCGAGCATTGATGACAGCTCGCATCCTTCGTGGCATACTGTCAATGAAACTTCTGACTTCTTGCTGCTCAATTTCTTCCCACACTTGCGTTAATCTGAGTGTTAACTCTGGAAGGTTTGCAGGAGGTTGCTGCAAGTCTTTAATCTTCTGCACTACAATGTCCCACAGACGCTCTATGGAATTGAGATCGGGACTTCGTGCTGGCCAGTTCATACGAACAATTCCCACATGGTCAAAGTACTGGTTCACAATTCCTGCGATATGCGGCCTGGCGTTATCTTGCATAAAAAGGAAATTATCCCCAATAAATGGGGCAAATGGTACAACATGATGCTCAAGCACCTCTTCGATGTATCGATGTGCATTTAACCGACCACCATTAATGTGTACCAACGCTGTTGTTGCTTGCGACGTGATGCCTGCCCATACCATGACAGAGCCTCCGCCATATGGCACCGTTCCTCGTATGCACGCCTGGCTGTATCTTTCACCAGGACGTCGATATACTCTTCTACGGCGGTCGTCACTATACAGACAAAATCTGGACTCGTCACTAAACATTATTCTACCCCAATCAGCATTGTTCCAATTAAGATGTTCCTGTGCAAACCTTAAGCGCTCTCGTCGGTGCTCTCTGGTTAACAAAGGACCTTTAGCGGCTTGATAGGGTCGAAGATCAACTTCAGCAAGTCTTCTTCTGACCGTATCCTGACTTAGTCGACGACCATAGGTTAGATCAAATTGTTGTTGCAGGTAAGTGCTCGTTAGGAATCGTTGCCTTAAACTTTGAAGTTGCATAAATCTGTCTTCTCTCGGCGTTGTCATTCTTTTTCGACCCTGGCCGCGTCTTCTTTCGTGACGTCCTGTTTCTCTGAAGCGGGAAAGAACTCGCGATATTGTGGAATTAGCAACATGCAAACGTTGGGCAATGTAAGTTGCAGTAAACCCTTCTTCTTGCAGCGCCACTACAACAGCACATTCTTCATGTGTAAGATTTCTTGAATCTCGTCCAGGGGGATTCATTTTGTTTGTTTTTACAATTTTCTAAATAAACTTCCAGAAATCAAAGAACTTAGTTATCAAACGATACTCGCCTTTTTTAACAAGAAAATAAAGACCTATTTGGCAGATAATAAGGTTTGTTTTTAGCCTACTAATACATATTTCCAGTTTTTGTGATAAACAGAAAACGAGAAGAAGGCTCAATTCAGGAAAAACAATAAAATTAATTTTTTTAAACGAAATTTCGAAAATACACGTGCAAATACACCTCCGGGAAGTAGTTGTTTCAATAGGTATTTATCGTCTTAAGTTGTCTTATTAATTAAGACATTGTTTGCATTTTCACGAATAGCATTTTCGTAATTTTATATATTATGTTTAAAGTGTGCAAACTATAAGAAGCGTAGGCTTATTTTCTCGAATTCAAATAGTTTTGAATTTGAATTTAATTTGTTTGATTTTCTAATTCTTTTTTATTTGTCTTGCAAGTCTTACTAGATTATATCATCCTTTTTCTTTTGTCTTTCAAGACCCACTAGATTATCTCATGCCTAACGTTGATTAAAACTTCTCCAACTAGAGAATATTCGCGTTTGCTTTTTACAATCATAAAAATCTGAACTGCAGATTTGTATTGAATCAACAAAGACTTTTAATTACCTAATGAATAAACTCGGAATGAATGCGCGCAAATTAATAAATTAATCAATTTGTGTGTCCGTGATTATTCAAAAACAATGATGAATTAATTAAATTAACAAAAAAAAAACACATAATTGGATCTTTATTGGTGGCAATTTACTTCCGCTAAATGCGCCCATAAAGAACTAATCAAGCAAATGGCGCCAGGGGACGGAATTAACTAGACTCTTGTCCGTTTCCGAGAAAGGAGCTTTAATTAAAAAATTCATCTCCCAGCAGCACGAATCATCATCAGCAATTTATTTGCCTGCAAGAGCAATTGAAATTAACAAGATGATAAAAGCTCTATTAAATTTATCTTGGATATTGCGTACAGTAATTGCTCCCATGTATTTATAAACAAAAGCAGCATATTTTTTTAAACATTCTAGTCTCCCTTTGCCCTTTTAAAATAATTTAGTAAGCCTTGAAAGACAACGGAATACTAATGAGAAAATCCAGTAATTTCTCATTAGTATTTCTTTGTCTTTCAAGGCTTACTAGATTATTTTATCCTTTTTTCTTTGTCTTCTTAGACTTACTAGATTTTCTTATTGTTCTTCCTTTGTATTTTAAGACTTACTAGATTATTCCGTCCTATGTCTTTTAAGACTTACTAGATTTTCTCATTCTTCTTCCTGTGTCTTTCAAGCCTTACAAGATTATCTAATCCTTCTTCCTTTGTCTTCCAAGACTTACTAGATTATATCATCCTTCTTCCTTTGTCTCTCAGGACCAACTAGATTATCTCATATTTTTTTCTATGTCTTTCACGACTTACTGGATTTTCTCATTCTTTTTCATTTGTTTTTCATGTCTTACTAGATTTTATCATTATTCTTCCTTTGTCTTTCAAGATTATTTTATTCTTCTTCGTTTATCTTTCAAGATTATTTTATCCTTCTTCGTTTGCCTTTAAGATTTGGTATATTTTCTCACTGTTGATCCTTTGTCTTTTAAGAGTTACTACAACAACATAATAAATGTTACTAGATTATTTCATTCTTCTTCCTTTGTCTTTCAACACTTACTAGATTATCTTATCCTTCTTTCTTCAGATTATCTCATACTTCTTCATATATCTTTCAAGACTTACTTCATGTGTTAATTCTTTCACTTTTGTCTTTCAAGTCTTACTAGATTTTCTCAATCTACTTTCTTTGTCATTCGAGTCTAACTATTTATCTTATCCTTCTTCCTTTGTCTTTTAAGACTTGGTATATTTTCTCATTGTTCATCCTTTGTCTTTTAAGTGTAACTACAACAACATAATAAGTGTTACTAGATTATTTTATTCTTCTTCCTTTGTCTTTCAAGACCCACTAGATTATCTCATCCTTCTTTCTTCAGATTATCTCATATTTCTTCATATGTCTTTCAAGACTTACTTGATGATTTAATTCTTCCTCTTTTGTCTTTCAAGAATTGGTATATTTTTTTATTGTTCATCCTTTGCCTTTTAAGTGTAACTACAAAAACATAATAAGTGTTACTAGAGTATTCTATTCTTCTTCCTTTGTCTTTCAAGACTTACTAGATTATCTTAGATTATCTCATACTTCTTCACATGTCTTTCAAGACTTACTTGATGTTTTAATTCTTCCTCTTAGAAAATTAAGAAAGAAGGACGAGATAATCTAGTAACACTTGAAAGATAAAAGATGAAGAATGATATAATCTAGTAAGTCTTAGAAGATAAAAGAAGAAGACTGGTATAAATAGTTAGACTTAAAGGCCAAAGAAAGTAGATTGAGAAAGTCTTACTAGATTTTCTCATTCTACTTTCTTTGTTCTTCAAGTCTAACTATTTATCTCAATATTCTTCTATCATCTTTCAGGACTTACTAGATTATCTCATTCTTCATCTTTTGTCTTTTAAGTGTTACTAGATTATCTCGTCCTTCTTTCTTCGTCTTCTATAACTTACTAAATAATCTCATCCCTCTTTCGTTAGATTATCTCATACTTCTTTCTATGTCTTTCAAGACTTACTAGATTATCTTATTCTTCATCTTTTGTCTTTCAAGTGCTACTAGATTATCTCGTCCTTCTTTATTCGTCTTCTAAGACTTACTAAATAATCTCATCCTTCTTTCGTTAGATTGTCTCATACTTCTTTCTATGTCTTTCAAGGCTTACTAGATTTTCTCATTCTTCTTCCTTTGTGTTACAAGTCTTACTAAATTTTTTCATTTTATTTCCTTTGCAATTCAAGTGTTACTGGATACATCATCGTTTTTTCTTTGTGTTTTAAGACGTACTATTTTATTTAATTCTTTTTTCTTTGTCTTTCAAGACTTATTAGATTATCATAATCTTCTTTCTGTGTCTTTCAAGACTTGTTAGATTTTGTCATTCTTCTTCCCTTGTCATTTAAGACGATTGCGTCATATACAGGGATTTTTTTAAAGTATATTTGAGTAGCCTAGTATCAAAGACGGACATTCGCCGCATATTTTTTTTGTGTTTCCGGAGACAAAATTTTACGTAATTTTGAGTTCCTTCTTTTTTAGTTAAGGGGAGGTTCCCATGTAGCAGCCCAAAAAATAGCCTAATTTTGGATTTTTTTCCGCGATTATGGAAGCGTGGTGAATTCGGGGATTCGGAATGCTTGTACAATTATCTTTATTTTTTGAATTTATGTGAAAAAAAAACAAAATGGCGGCCATGAGTTGTATATAAATAGGCCCATGTCAGCGAGGAATTGGTTCATGGTGTTCACTCTAGTGACTCAGCAACAATCTGAAATCAAAAAAGGACAACATGGTCATAAAGTTGAATAAATTTGGGGGTGCATAGACCTATAAAACTTGAAAAAAAACAAATTTCGACTTTTTGGCACTATCATGAACTTTTAGGTCGATTTTTCGGCCTTTTATTTCCACTTCAGAGGCCCATAAAAAATAGTTCAAACAAACAATTTCTCAATTTTATAGGTCTATGCTTCAAAAAAAGAGGTTTCCTTTCGATTGGCGAAAGGTAGAAATTATTTCATTGACCTGTTCTCAAATGAGAGTGTACACCGTGTTGAAAAATCACGTTTCGAGAAAAACGCGTTCAAAGTTTTGGCAATAGTTTCGATCGAATATTATTGCGAAAATGTCAATGTTTTCTAACAATGACATGATATTATAGGTTTTGGGTACCGCTGAATACGAATCAGATTGAAGTCAGATTTTCAAAATTCGAAACGGCCCATCCAATATGGTGGTCCGCCATATTGAATCGGCCGTTTCGAATTTTGAAAATCTGACTTCAATCTGATTCGTATTCAGCGGTACAAAGAAAAAAAACATTGCGATTTCATAAAACAAGTGGGAAATTTCGGGTTTCGCGAGGTTCAAACGTTGATTTGGAGTACTATGTGCTGATATAAAAAAAAAGAAATAAAAGAAAATGGCCGATCCGATATGGCGGAACAAAAAAATTTGCGATTTCATAAAAATTTGCGATTTCATAAAAAATCGGAAATTTTCGGGTTGCGCGAGGTATAAACATGGTTCTGAGGTACTATGTGATAAAATTAAAAACAAAACAAAATGGCCGATCCAATATGGCGGACCAAAAATTATCTTTCGCTCATTTCTATTCAAAATTTGTGTTTCTTGGTATACTTACATTTAGTCAGCGATTCCAGGGGTGTAGAGAATCCCCTCCTCCAACTCGAGGCGCTCCTGCTGGGCGATTGCTTTATTTTTCTTATCGAGGTAAGCCATTCTTGCGTATTCGCAGAGCTTCTTTTCGGCAGCCTGCAGACGTCGCTCGTCGAAAGTTCGGGCGAACTGAACGGCTCCCAGTCCAACAGCAATTCCCATCGCGTTCAAAATCTTCAACAATGACGAGGTGCCTTTGTTGAATAAGCTTGCAGAAATAGCCGTGACACTGTTGATGGTCTGAGTAGAAGAATGTAAGTGTTTCGGGGCAAGTCTCCACACACAGGCGTTGAAAGACTCATTGGAGTTCTGTGTGTTTCCTCCGAGGCAGCGATGTAGCAGGTCCTCCGCGGAAAGGGCCTCGTAGACGGGTTTTATGGCATCTTGAACGTCCTTACACAGAGGGTGGTCGTGCTTGAACGAGTCTAATTCGCCGGTCGCCTCCGCCACACGCCACTTTCACCAGCTGTTGACGCCTTCCGGACACTTCGAATGCTGCGGGGCCTTATCAGTGGAGCACTTGTGAAGGAATGTAGCCCAGACAGCGTCCCTTCATCTTCGCCTCGGAGTCGGGGTGTCGTCGAATCGCCAGTCCGTAATATATCGTCAGATCCGCAATCAATTTGTCCGTGAGCTTCCCCGCGCCTTTTCCGCCAAGTCCCCTGGTGCCTTTCTTCACCGCTCGCAGTCGGCTGCCCATCCTCTTCTGGACGTGGCCCACGCACTCCTTCTTCTGCACAGTGATGTCATCGTACAGGTCCA
Organism: Philonthus cognatus; assembly: GCA_932526585.2. Classification (NCBI taxonomy): domain Eukaryota; kingdom Metazoa; phylum Arthropoda; class Insecta; order Coleoptera; family Staphylinidae; genus Philonthus; species Philonthus cognatus. The sequence goes on along the minus strand of OW052251.1, from coordinate 11,393,656 downwards.
GGTCCAAAATAGCTTTAAACGTTTTGGTGTCTCCATCCCCGATGTAATTCGAATATTTGACGCCCAGAGATTTCTCGGAACGCGCGAACATTTCCGTCATTGCATCTACTTCCATTTTTCCAGCACTGCCGTGGTGATTCGCGGTACAGTTGTCACCGTGGGTATTCTGCCATTGGTCGTATTCTACAGTTCCTTTTCTCAACGCCCAGTTAGCATAAGATTGACAGTAAGCCGATTTTACCACGAAGTCCAAAACTTTGTCGGAGTACTTGCCAATGAGCGTCGAGATCCCGAAAAGAGATGAAAATCCTCTTTTTTCCAGGATCCGTCTCCCGAAACGCTCAACTGCCGTGCTTCGTTACCGTGTTCCGCATTCAGACTAATTTCCTCATCGACAGCCTTTTTTTGAACGATTTTTAAAACTGATTCTGCCGCAGTATCAAGCATGGCCAGGAAACTGTAGTCGATATTATTACTGAAACTGCAAGTTATGTCCATGATGCCGCAAAAGGTCCTCAAACTCTGTAGTCCGACTCCCAGCATGCGCATCGCGAACATGAAACGGCGGTTTATCTCGTACGATTGATTGACACAGGGGCTCGAACTGCAATACTGCGTTTTGCAGTTGCACGTTACGATCAGTTTAAAGGATATTCCGGCTCCAGTTGTACGGTCGAACTTCACGTCTCCGCCACAGGACTTGCAAACCAGGATGTCACTTAAGAAGCTGAAGATCGTAAAGAAGTTGCAGATCACGTAACCGATGTTCTGGTCCACTTGAATGTCCTCGTAACATGCAGTTTTCAGCTTCTTAGCGGCTGTGCTGACAAAGTTAGTATCGGTTTCGGCAGTGAACTGATTTCCCTTGAATTTTGACTGTTTTACTCGCGCGGCACGTTTCGTCACTCCGCGGTTGCCTTTTTTCGTAACATTCGGCATGTTTACGTCGAACGCGCGAAAACGCGACCGGCTTGCATAAACTAAACTGAGCCGCCCGTCTCAGGCGGAGAGCGTCTCACGGCGCGCGGCGGCCGGGACAAAGGTTCAAATAATGGCCTGTAGAAATTTTTCTCATGCGCGGATTAAAAAACCCTTTGAACACAATATACTAGACACTTGTACCTTTCAGAAAATGCAATAAAAAAAAAATCGATTTTTTCAAACTTCTCGATGAGAACCTCCCCTTAATTTACCTTGAGCATGTGTATATCATAATGACAACCGTTTCAATATTAGCATTACTAACTATTTTAATTATTTTAATATTACTATTATTTTTACAAAAATGGCGAATGTTCGTCTTTGATGCTAGGCTACTCATTTGTTCCGATGAATACGTTTTAAACTTCTCAGGTATTCGTTGATTTTATAAAAGTTTATGAGTGCTTCCACTCTTTTATTAAGGATGAAGTAAAATATCGAGTTTAGAATAAAGCTATTCTAAACTCGATATTTTATTTCATCTTTAATTTGTATTAATAGGTGGCACTATGCGTCATTCTCAATAATTATGTTTGTACAAATGGTTAAATATCGAAGAAGTCTAGTTGTATTCAGTATAATTCCAACACATTGTATTGTATCAATAGATGGCGTTGTGCGTCATTCATAATTAGTACGTTTATACAAATGGTTAAATACTGAAGAAGCCTAGTTGTTTCTAGTATAATTACGATACATTGTAATTGTATCAATAGATGGCGAAACTAAGAACCACAAAACAAAGTGTCAGTTTTGCATAAAAAGTAATCAGTATTTTCACAAATATAAAGTGATCTTTTGTTTTATTTTTGTAAATTGAGTCCCTTAACAGTTACGATACACATTTTAGCAGTTAAAGTAACGAGTGTCTTCCACTCCCAGACTAAGCATGACGTAAAATTTCGAGTTTAGAAAAGCCCCGCGTAGAAAATTTGTCGAGGGTCGCGCAGCGACCCGAGACAAATTTTCACGGGGCTTTTCTAAACTCGAAATTTTACTTCATGCGCCACGCGTATAAACCACTTTTATAATCCTGTTATAGATCACAACACAGACTTATCACAGGTCAAGAAATTGCGCAGTCATAGGTTAATATATAGCCTTGTTACAGGTCAAATTATAGTCTTGTCGCAGGCCAACATTGTATCAATAGATGGCGTTGTGTGTCATTCATGATTAGTACGTTTATACAAATAGTTAAATACTGAAGAAGCCTAGTTGTTGTCAGTATACTTACGACACATTGTAATTGTATCAATAGATAGCGAAACTAAGAACCACAAAACAAAGTTTCAGTTTTGCATAAAAAGTAATCAATAAATGCACAGATATAAAGTAATCTTTTGTTTTATTTTTGTAAATTGAGTCAATTAACAGTTACAATACACATTTTAGCAGTTAAAGTAACGAGTGTCTTTCACTCCCAGACTAAGCATGAAGTAAAATTTCGAGTTTAGAAAAGCCCCGCGTAGAAAATAGGTCGAGCTCGACAAATTTTCACGGGGCTTTTCTAAACTCGAAATTTTACTTCATGCGCCACGCGTATAAACCACTTTTATAATCCCGTTATAGACCACAACACAGCCTTATCACAGGTCAAGAAATTGCCCAGTCATAGGTTAATATATAGCCTTGTTACGGGTCAAATTATAGTCTTGTCACAGGCCAACATAGAGCCTTGTCTTGTGTTAAAATATTGTCCTATCTTAAGTCAAAAATGTGTCATCTCGTAAGACACAATATAGCCTTAGTACAGGTCAAAGTATTGCGCAGTCGTTGGTCAAAATATAGCCTTGTTACAGGTTAAAATACAGCCATACAAAATATCCTTAGATTTTCACCTGTTACAAGACCATTTATGACCTTCAACATGCCAATATAGAGCCTTGTCTCGTACGTTTATACAAATGGTTAAATACTAAAGAAGCCTAGTTTTTTTCAGTATAATTACGACACATTGTAATTGTGTCAATAGATGGCGCTATGGCTCATTCTCAACCAGAATATTTACAAGAATGTTTAAATACTCAAAAGGAGAAGTTGTTTTCAGTCAATATCAAGAAATCCAAAACGCGTCTGTATTTTCCAGAATGCTGAATTAATTATTCTTGTGTGAAGAATTGTGTGAAGTTCAAAATGTACAATTTGACAAACCTTGGTTTGTTTTACATAAATAATAATTACGTGATGTTTAATTTTTGACCAAGTTGTGCAAACATGTTTCACCAGAGGAAATTAGTTGAAGAGTTTTCAAAATATACTGTTTTACTAATTTTTATTTTCTCTAACAACAATTTTCGCTTTCACAATTGGGCCGCCTGGAGCAATTTGCTTTGGGATATCTGGATACACTGCAAAGAAAAAAATCATGTAAATGGCCAGCGGCTGGAGCAATTCGCTTTGGGATATCTGAATGTACTGCAAAGAAAAAATCATGTAAATGGCCAGCGGCTGGAGCATTGCTTTGGGATATCTGGATATACTGCAATGAAAAAATCATGTGTTTTAAAAGATTAGTTGTGATTTTAATCAATATCATCGTACTTTTATCTTCTAAAACTTACCAAGTATTCTGTAAAGATTTTAAATAGTTGTTCTTTTTCTTTTAACATCATTTTGCCATTGTTCTCGAGAATTACTTAATTTTCTGTAATTGCGTCATACAAGGCTGTAGCCAGGGTAGGGGGGGGGGGGGGGGGGGGTATGGGGGTTCAAACCCCCCTCGAAATTTTCAAAATGTTAAGTTTTTGTATGTAAAAGCGGCCCTGAAAGAGCAAAAACAATATTTTTAACAGTTAAGCCCGAAATTTGTATATGCCCCCTCGAATTTTTTTTCTAGCTGCGGCCTTGACGTAATATATTTATTAACAAGTAAAAGGAATTAATGAAATTGGATTTTAAAGGTGATAGTTTTTTTCACAAAACTACAAATATTTTATTATAAAACTGCAAGTCAAAAAGATGACATTCTCACCTTTTCACCACTTCATAACATTGACATAAACTCGAAATACGAACGTAAATTATTCATTGTAAGACTAGGAGTAAAAAAGATGCCATGAAGCGGAAAATATTGATTGATTGGGTGTTGGTAATTATTGGGAAAATATGATTGTTGTTTCGTGTTGCTGCTGTAAACGCTGCATTGTCAACGTTTTCAATTAAAATTACTGCGCCTAAATTAATTCACGGGGTATTTACTGAAATATCATCGCTGGATAATTGTATCAGTTTGCTGTAAATTAAATTGTAACTGTAAATACGGAATTTATTACCCGGCGCATTCATCATTTTAGCACTTACATTTGCAATTTGTTCAAACACCACTAACCACTTTAACACTCCATTAAAATTTGGTAAATACATTTGATCTACTTTATCACGCCGATAAAGTGGATCAAATGTATTTACCAAATTTTAAATTAGTGTGAATTTTCTTTTATTATAAATCCAGAAGTAAAAAGGCTCAAAATATGCTCACAAACATAACATTTTATTACAATAAAATATCACAACTGTGTGTGTGCATAAATGTGATTTTTAAATACAGGTAATTTTTCTTTCAGGTATACATATGGATACACTGTAAATATTACGACATTCGTTGTTTTATTAAAAGATTTAAATTTGAATCTTTAAACGAGGGTTTTCCACTCCCAGACTAAGCATGAAGTAAAATTTCGAGTTTAGAAAAGCCTGAAAATTTGGATTGGCCGCGGAGCGAAGCGGAGCGGCCAATCCAAATTAGGCTTTTCTAAACTCGAAATTTTACTTCATGCGCCACACGTATAAAACGCTGAAATCTCGGTAAGTTTAAAATATACGGCCTTAGCAATCTAATATGTAGATGTGAATAAAATGTGAGTTGAATTCTGAGCTGAACCAACTGTTTAAAATAGTGGTTATAGGCAACCCAATAACTCTAACGTATATTAGGTTGCCTACAATCGTTGTTGTATGCGTGTGTTTTTTGAACTTCACTTGTAAATCAGTGTTTTTAAGCGTGGCGCATGAAGTAAAATTTCGAGTTTAGAAAAGCCTAATTTGGATTGGCCGCTCCGCTTCGCTACGCGGCCAATCCAAATTCTTAGGCTTTTCTAAACTCGAAATTTTACTTCATGCTTAGTCTGGGAGTGGAAAACCCTCGTTTAAAGATTCAAATTTACAGTGTATGTTTTATTTCTGGAAATTCACACTTATTTGGCAATTGTTTATTGAGTTCATAACATTTTAATACAATAAAATATCACAACTGTGTGTGTGCATAAATGTGATTTTCAAATACAGGGAATTTTTCTTTCAGGTATACATATGGATATACTGTAAATTTTATGACATTTGTTGTAAAAGATTCAAATTTGAATCTCTAAACGAGGGTTTTCCACTCCCAGACTAAGCATGAAGTAAAATTTCGAGTTTAGAAAAGCCTGAAAATTTGGATTGGCCGCGTAGCGAAGCGGAGCGGCCAATCCAAATTAGGCTTTTCTAAACTCGAAATTTTACTTCATGCGCCACACGTATAAAACGCTGAAATCTCGGTAAGTTTAAAATATACGGCCTTAGCAATCTAATATGTAGGTATGAATAAAACGTGAGTCGAATTCTGAGCTGAACAAATTGTTTAAAACGGTGATTATAGGCAACCCAATAACTCTAATGTATATCAGGTTGCCTACAATCGTTGTTGTATGCGTGTGTTTTTTGAACTTCACTTGTAAATCAGTGTTTTTAAGCGTGGCGCATGAAGTAAAATTTCGAGTTTAGAAAAGCCTAATTTGGATTGGCCGCTCCGCTTCGCTACGCGGCCAATCCCAATTCTTAGGCTTTTCTAAACTCGAAATTTTACTTCATGCTTAGTCTGGGAGTGGAAAACACTCGTTAAAAGCCTCAAAATAAACGCTTTGAAACAACGAATTCCCGCAAATTTAAAAAACGCTGTAATTGATGGGATATGTATACTCAAAAGAAAAATGCCCGGTATGTTCTGTTTTAAACATGTTTTAATCTGTTTTAAACACATTTCAAACATCGTTAATGTTTTAAACGCTGTTTCAATACAAAAAAATACGTTTTGTTACAAAAACTGTTTGTTTTAATTAAAATTTAAAAAACGTTTGTTTTAACAACCCTGTTACAAACAGTTTATTATAAAACTTGGAGTGATAAAGATGACATTGTCACGTTTTCTATCAATTCGTACTATTCACAGAACGCGAATTATGAACAAAACTAGGTAATGAAATAGTAAGAGTGCTATTTTTTTTACTCCAAGTTTTACATTCAACTATTTTTATTCATATTTTCAGTTTTGTAAATGGGATAAAGGTGATGGAAAACGTGAGAAAGTAATTTTTATCAATCCTAGTTTTATAATAAACTATTTGTGAGGATATCACAAATAGTTTATTATAAAACTAGAATCGAAAACGACAAAAATATGTTCATAAATAGTTTATTATTATAATGTATTTTGATTTGAAATAATTGTATATTTGGTTGTATATATTAAACTGCAGGTATAGTTTTAATTAGCGGAAATAGCGTTATTCGGATTACGTCAGCGCAGTTATTCTTGTTGGGTAAAATGTAAAAAGAATTATAATTTTTTAAGTCAGTACTAATTGAGTTTTCAAATAAAGAGTGTTAAAAGGTATATGTTGGTTTTAATGACTAAACGTAAAAGAAGAGAATATAACAATTATAAAACTACAAGTGAAAACGCTTAAAATACGCTCACAAATAGTTTATTATAAAACTAGAAGTGAAAACGCATAAGATATGCTTACACATAGTTTGGTATAAAACTAGGAGTGATAAAAATTACATTCTCACGTTTTCCATCACCTTTATCCCATTTACAAAACTCAAAATATGAATAAAAATAGTTGAATGTAAAACTGGGAGTGAAAAAGATGGCACTCTTAGTTTTTCGTTGACTGTAAATACGGAATTTATTAAAAGTACAAGTGAAAAAGCTTAAAATAGTTTATTATAAAACTAGAAGTGAAAACGCCCGAGATATGCTTAGATAGATTGATAGATATTCGTAGGGGTGGCCTCATTGGTCTGTACAACCACGACCTTTGCAGATTTATTGTGGATCCCTATTATCCTAGACGACGTGCTCGAGCTTCGCCTCTTTGATTAGCCCTATTAACTCTAAAAGTGAGCCTTGGGTGTAGCTCTCTGCGCTTGGTTTAGTGTTGCCCAGCTTTAGGTATGTAACCCTTGCTAGGGCCTCACATTGGCACAGGATGTGGCGAGGATCCTCCTCTTCTTCCTGGCAGAATCTACATATTGTATCCTTTGTCAGACCTATTTTGCTCATGTGTTTGTTGAGCCTATAGTGTCCTATCAGTAGACGTACTAAAGCTTTAACCGTTTTTCTCTTTTGGTTGAGAAGATCGGTTGTGAAAGCCGGCGATTGTTTTTTGAGGAACTGTTTCGCCTGCCTCTGCCCTGGTGTGTTCATCCACCAAGTTTGAGTTTGTCTCCGTCGATTTTTTTATGGATTTTCTGACTGTGGTTTTTGCTATACCGCAGGAGGATTCCGGGCCAATGAATGCGCTTGATGAGCGTTGTTTGGCCAGTTCGTCTGCTTTATCGTTCCCTTGATGACCCTTGTGTCCTGGGACCTATACCATTGTCACTCTTTTGCGACCGCCCATTTCGTTGAGAGCGCTTACACAGTCCCACACTAGCTTGGAACGACCTGTGTGGTGCTTAGTGCCCTTAGCAGTGGTTGGCTGTCCGAGAAAATAGCTACTGATCGACTTTTGTTGTCTTGCCTTGCTATTTCTCCTATGCAGAGGTGGACCGCGATCGCCTCTGCCTGGAACACGGTGGTCCCTCGCCAGACTGACTGAAATCCTTGTCTCGGGTTTTGTGCTGTATATTCCGGCTCCGACTCCTTCATCTCTCTTCGAGCCGTCAGTATACCAGGTTGATTCCGCGTTAGTAGGTGGGTCGTTGTCCCAATCTTCCCTCTGCAGGATCATCACTTTGTATTTCCTGTCGAAATTATATTTCTTGACCATGGCATCGCTTGGCATTCTTGTTGTAGGGTTTGCCTTCAGCTTGTCTTCTAGCCTTTGGTACTTTTTCCCGGGTGATCGGTTTATGGCAGCCTGTCCTCTCATTAGTCTGTATGTTACGGCCCTGGCCTCCCCTTGTATGAAGATGTGCAGTGGTGGTAGGTTCAGGATCATTTCTAGGGCTGCTGTCGGGGTAGTGCTTAGAGCTCCTGTGATACTGAGGGATGCTAGTCTTTGTGTGCTTTTCAGGAGCCTTATCGCCCCCTGTTGCTCCGTTCTTGTCCACCACACTACTGCCCCGTAGGTTATCATGGGCCTGATCACGCTTGTATATAACCAGAGGGTCATTTTGGGATTGAGCCCCCAGTTTTTCCCGCACATCCTTCGACACATTCCCAATGCCATTGAGGCTTTTTTGGCGGTTTTCGTGATGTGCGTCCTCTACGTTGAAGATTACCCTTAGGTATTTCGCCTCCTTAGCGAAGGGAATTTTTGTGCCCCCGAGCGTCGGTGACCTTAGACCTTCTAGCGCTCTTCGTTTTGTAAACATGACAATCTGTGTTTTTTCGGGATTGACCGCCAGTCGTTCCCGTCGACACCAGTTGTCTACTATGTTTAGGGCCCTTTGTGTTCGTTGTGAGATAACTCCTGCGAACCGGCCTCTGATGACTATGGCCAGGCCATCCGCATACCCTAGGCAGTGGATGCCTTCTTCGGACAATTTCCTTAGTAAGTCGTCCACAAGAGTTGGCCATAGTAGTGTGTTACCGGCGCTTGTTCTCAAGCGACGTAACTTCAGCGAATTAATCAATTCAAATTAATTATGGTGTAACAACGGCCTCATTTGAATTTTGAATTCACTTTACCTTTTTTTTCAAATGAGCAAAGCTCGTGCCCACCACGTAAATTCAAAGAGAAGGAATTTGTTTTATAATTTTTGTCAGCTACATGGAACCTCAGGTTTTATTTCATTATTATTTTTACGCCTTTCACATTTAGGCAGCTCGAAGAAATTTTGTACAAACTGTACACTGGTGACAAAGCAGGTAATTTGCTCGCAGCTTAACGACGACCTTTTCAAAAACAACGCGCATTGTCCGCACCATCCCTCTTACCTGAGCTAGGGATAGGCACTGGTAAGCGAGGGTTAAACCAGCAATTGGTGTGACGTCAGAGCACACGCCCGCAAATTCGCCGAAACCAAACGCTATACAAAGCATTGGGAAAAACCCTAGCGTTTTTGGCGTAACCATGCTTTGAACAATCAAAAGGTAACAACCACAAAATAGCTGCGAGAAATACCTTTAAAATGCTTATAATCCAACACCGCAAAACTTCGAGTTGCCGTGATGTGAAAAAAGGTTTTGTTTGTTTTTTTTGCGATTAGTTATATATTTTTTTCTTTTGCCTTCGCGAGTTTCCATGTAGCGAAACAACACATTATTGTCGTAACAACAATTCCTTATCTTTGGATATTACGTATACTGTACATTTAGCTATTTTTTTTCTGTTCTCAATTTTCTTTTTAATTTTATAACAACAATTTTTCGCCCAGAACACGTAGGGAAATGTATGCATGACCACAGAACAATTTTCTCCACATTTTTATATGTTTATCGTGGGGAAAATTAAGTGCAGAAACATTTTGATTTCTTTTATTTTTTTTTTCTGTGGTCATGCTGCTCCGATGAGCCATCAACCGTGTTCGGGCGAGAAATGGTTAATTCACCCCCAAACATCGTGAAGGGGGTGCTACCCTATAAATAGCGTGGCACTTTCGGCACAAGCATCAGTTGTGTTTTGGTGCTGAAAAAAAAAATTCAAATTTTTGAATATTTTTTTTTTACTCTTCGTGCCGCGTTATTTATTGTTTGTAAGTAATTCCGTATTTTTTATGTTCTTTGTTATTTCATTTTTTTTTCTTTGTATATATTTTGTTTTATCACTATTTGTGTGATCAAATTTGTTTGTTGCTGTAAATAAATTGTTATTTCTTTTTTATTCGAAAGCACGTTTATTTCTTTTTTTTTTATTCAAAAACAAAAAAATACAAAAGACAACTGAAATAACATTTCCGTGTGTGTGATGACTTAAGCTACGTACTAAAGGCTAAGCCGAAACATTCCTCTTTTTCGTAAGTTTTCTTTTATTTTTTTATTTTATTTTTTTGGTTGTGACTGTGAGAACTATAGAGCTAGCCTGGTAATCGCGGGAACCGATTAAGATCACTTGGCCAGTAAAGTTTGTTCTAAATCGGGGTTTTCGACTCAAAAGTCCAAAGCCTTAAAACCCCCCGTTGATAAGTGGAGATAGAACCCCTTCCTGCGGGCAGCCTGCGCCGGCTCTAGCTTCAGTGGTGTGCCTTCCTGGAGTGGATGTAATTATCCTTTCCTCCAGGCTAGCCCTTATCCATTGGTAGAGGCTTGGCGGGGCGCCTTTTCTTGCTTGTGCCTCTATAAGCGAGTTGGTTGTGACATTGTTGAACGCCCCATCTATATCTAGGAATGTGACCATAGCTATCTCTTTGTCCTCCATTGACTTTGTGATGAGCCTGTTTAGGTCGTCCAGCGCCGAGTCCGTAGACTTTCCTGGCTGGTAAGCGTACTGACGGTTACTGAGGGGATCTTTCCCCAGTATCTTGTCTCGTAGGTATCTGTCGACCAGTCTCTCCATTGTTTTCAGTAGCAATAAAGAGAGGCTGATGGGTCTGTAAGACTTCGGTGTTAGATCTGCTATTCTACCTACCTTAGGCAAGTAGATTACCTTTACACTTTCCCACGCCCTTGGTACGTGTCCCCATGCCAGACAGGCTTTGAAGATCTTTGTTAGATGTGGCACCAGCTCCTCTATGCCCTTCTGTAGCAGGATGGGATAAATCCCATCCATCCCAGCGGACTTATAAGGTTGGAACCTTATGCTTGGTCTTGTGACCTCTATGGCTAACCTCCAATCATTTAGGTCTGGCTTTTTTCGCCTTTGGCCGGGATTTTCGTCTATGCCCTCCTCTGACAGGATTGTTGAGGCTGGAAAGTGGACATTTAGTAGTTCCTTGAGACTTTCCTCATTTACTTCAGTATAGGTCCCGTCATATTTTCTGAGGAAACCTACCTCTTTTGCAGCACTTCCATCCTTTGCCAGGACTTTATGTCCATCTGATTCTGCTTGGTCTTGTGACCTCTATGGCTAACCTCCAATCATTTCGGTCTGGCTTTTTTCGCCTTTGGCTGGGATTTTCGCGTATGCCCTCCTCTGATAGGATTGTTGAGGCTGGAAAGTGGACTTTTAGTAGTTCCTTGAGACTTTCCTCCTTTACTTCAGTATAGGTTGCGTCAGATTTTCTGAGGAAACCTACCTCTTTTGCAGCACTTCCATCCTTTGCCAGGACTTTATGGCCCATCTGATTCTGCTTGGTCTTGTGACCTCTGTAGCTAACCTCCAATCATTTCGGTCTGGCTTTTTTCGCCTTTGGCCGGGGTTTTCGCGTATGCCCTCTGACAGGATTGTTGAGGCTGGAAAGTGGACTTTTAGTAATTCCTTGAGATGTTCCACCTTTGTTTCAGTATAGCTCCCGTCAGATTTTCTGAGGAAACCTACCTCTTTTGCAGCACTTCCATCCTTTGCCAGGACTTTGTGGATTCTCGAACATGCCGGAGTGTCGATTAACTCTTCGCAGAACTTCCTCCACGAGTCTCTTTTGGCTTTTCGGATTATTTGTTGTATTGCGTAAGCTTTTCCTTATAGGTGTCCCAATTCTGTGTGTTTTTTGACCCTATTGAATAGCCTTCGAACCTGGGCTCTTAGCTTTTCAAGGTTCTTGTTTTACCAGACTGTACGGCAGCCCCTGTGTCGGGCTGTTTTTTCAGGGCAGTTTTCCAAGTATGCCGTCTTGAAGGCCCGAGATATGCTTACAAATAGTTTACTATAAAACTAGGAGTGATAAAAATTACATTCTCACGTTTTCCATCACCTTTGTCCCATTTACAAAAATCAAAATATGAATAAAAATAGTTGAATGTAAAACTAGGAGTGAAAAAGGTTTTACTTTTACTTTTTCATTGACGTAAACTCGAAATATGAAGATAAATAGTTTATTATAAAACTGCGAGTGAAAAGGATGGTATTGATTAATTGATATTAGCATAAGCTCGGAATATCAGTTTATTATAAAACGAGTAGTGAAACTGTATTATTTAATCTAAATTTATAGAGCGACATAAGCTCACGAGGGACTAATCGCCATCCGATGTGCCATTACGCGCCATTCATTATCTAGGTGTTCGAACATTTATCCGATCATAAACTACAAGCCGCCCTAAGGGCGGTGAATTTACATTCCGGTCATAAAACTGTTGAAACAACGCTAATAATCGACTTTTGAAAGATATTAAAAAAAATAGGGAGGAGAATTATGCAATGTTTAATCAACTTTCAAGTGCGGTGTTTACAGATAATATTTTTTAAGTGTGATATGCAAATGTTTGCTTGTAATAGGTGGGCTAAAAGTGGCATGTGTTATTAATTTATTTAAAACAAAATATAGTAACAAAACGAATGCAATATATTATAAAATTAATTAGAAACCACATGTTTTAAGAAGATAAAAACATTATTATAATATGTTCTACAGTTTGCCAGCTATTGACGACGCTACTTAACCCATTAAGCGCCATTGATGCGCACACGCAACATTATTAATTTTTTGTTTAGTAAATTACTAAATTATATTACATCTACTTGGTCCTGATCATTAAAAGCACGAGAAATATATTGAGAAATTACAGAAAGATTAGTGATTGTAGACCTTTTCTCAATAAATCCATGCTGGTAAGGTGAGTTAATTTGATATATTATATTGTTTGACCTGACTTAAAAATGTATAAAGAAAAAGGTAAATATTTTGTTATTTAATTATTTCGATTATTACTCGTTTAAAAAAAATAATGCCAGTGTATTTGTAACTTCATAATAATTCAGTGTTTTATACGCGTGGCGCATGAAGTAAAATTTCGAGTTTAGAAAAGCCTGAAAATTTGGTTTGGCCGCTCCGCGCTTCGCGCTACGCGACCAAATCAAATTTTCAGGCTTTTCTAAACTCGAAATTTTACTTCATGCTTAGTCTGGGAATGGAAACTAATTCTAAACTTCATATTGCACGTTTTTATATAAAATCGACGAATGACTGAAAATGTAAAGCGTATAAATTATGTATATTTAAGAAGAAAAATGCATAGTGTGTAATACAATAAGTCATTCATAGAAATCATTAAAAAGAAGTGCAGAATTTTACCTAAAATCAACTTTTAGAGTTACCTCTATAATTGCTTGGCCGTTAATATGGGTTAAGATAATAGGCGTTTATCTAATGCCTATTAGCTTAAGTAGCGTCGTCAATAACTGGCAAACTAAACGTTTGTATACTGCAATTATGAAATGAATGAATACTGAACACAAATTCATATTCTTGATATTTACATCATTACTACATAGAACTCAATACTTTGTGTGAGCGTCATTTTGGATTGTGCGACGCAACTTCCACTCCATTTCTTCCACTGACCGTTACTTCCACTAGTTCTTATTTCCAATAACCATCACTTCCACTAGTTCTTTTTTCCACTCCATTTCTTCCACTCCATTTCTTCCACTCCAGTTCTTCCACTTACCAATACTTCCACTACACCTTTACTTCCACTAACCACCAATTCCACCATACCTTTTTTCCAATTCAAAATAATTGTACAATTTATTCAAATTACATTATATTATTCCACATTTTATACAGTATAAGAATCACAGAGAGATTTTGTGGCCTACAGCTTGTAGGTACTCCAGAATCCTATTTTCTTCGTCGAATTTACTAAATTTTTTGACAATGTTTGCTATTCTTGAGACTTCGATCCAATTTTCGAATTTCGAATTATGGAAGAACTAGTGAAAAAAAGAACAACCGATTCTCCGTGGTGGTGGGGCGCAATCATCTCAGCATGTATGCATTCGTTTTGGAAGTATTGGTAAGTGGAAGAACTGGAGTGGAAGAAATGGAGTGGAAAAAAGAACTAGTGGAAGTGATGGTTAGTGGAAATAAGAACTAGTGGAAGTAACGGTCAGTGGAAGAAATGGAGTGGAAGTAAAGGTGTAGTGGAAGTATTGGTAAGTGGAAGAAATGGAGTGGAAGAAATGGAGTGGAAGAAATGGAGTGGAAGAACTGTCCCCCTACGTCATTTTGGTATCACACATAGTTGGTTCATTAATAACAAGCTTGCTCTTAATCCAACAAAAACTAAATTTGTAATTTTCCAAACAAGAAATATCACTGTAGCGCCAAATACGCTATTAATAAATAATGATAATGCCTCCGTGAGTAATTCAGTGCGATTATTGGGAATAGAGCTAGATGATCATTTTGGATGGCGTGACCATATACAGATATTATGCAAAAAATTAAGTAGAATATGTTTTTGCATAAGAAATTTAAAAAATATGTTGGACACAACGAGTCTTAATATTATATATAAAAATGTCTTTATTGCAAATATGCGGTATGGTATACGTTTTTGGGGACATAGTAACCTATGTACATCTATATTTATTATTCAAAAAAAGTCATTAGAACCATGTACAATCTAGGTTTCAATACCTCATGTAGGGGTATTTTTAAAGAGAATCGTTTATTAACGGTGTACGCGCTGTACGTTTTCGAATGCTTAACATTCATTTTTAAATACAAGCCCCTTTTTTAGTGAAAATAAAATTAACCATGATTATGACACAAGACACAGAGCCAATTACATAATTCCAAAACATAGCTTCTGAAAAAAAATTAAACTATAATTGCATAAAACTTTTTAATCAACTACCTGAAAATATTAAAGTTATACAAAATAATAAAAAATATAAAATAGCATTATTTGATTTCCTCTGCGAAAAAGAACTGTACAGCATAAATGAATATTATAATTAATATGTATTTATCACCCCCTCTTGACGCCTTTCTTCTTCACATTGCATGATTGTACGAGGGTTGCCTTTTATATTTCGGGATTAGAGAACAAAAATAAATATTAATCATTGAAAATCGCTTTATTGTTTTTCAAAATATTCCCCATTAAGATCTATACACTTTTGCATGCGTTTGAACCAATTGTCGAAGCACTTTTGCCACTCTGATTGAGGTATCTCCAAAACATGCATTCTGAACGCATCAACCGCTTCTTCAGGTGTCGAAAAACGTTGACCTCTCATTTTATTTTTTACGGATGGGAATAAAAAGAAGTCATTCGGTGCCAAGTCAGGACTATATGGCGAATGACTCATCAAATCGATGTTTTGCGTGCTCAAAAATGCAGTTGTTTGAGCCGATGTGTGAGAGCTCCCATTGTCGTGGTGAAGAGTGATCCGTTTTCGGCGGTTGGTTTTCCTGATTTCTTGGATGATAACTGGCAAACAAATGGTTGTGTACCACTCAGAATTGACTGTTCTGCGTTGTTCTAGTGGTACGGTTGCGACATGTCCAGTTTTTCCGAAAAAATAGGCGACCATTTGCTTGGAAGTGCTTCGTGCGCGAACAACTTTTGTTGCATTTGGCTCATCTTGAAACACCCATACGGTCGACTTCGGGCTCATACGCGTAAATCCATGATTCATCACCTGCCACGATGTCATAGACGTGTTTCGAAGCACCGCAATCATATTTTTTGAGCATTTCTTTGCACCAATCGACACGAGCCTTTTTTTGAGCGATTGACAAATTGTGTGGGATCCAACGCGAACTATTTTTTTTGACAGTCAAATGTTCATGCAATATTGAATGTATGCTGGTCCCACTAATGCCTAAGGTTGTCTCAATCTAACGATAGGTCACATGACGATCTTGCAATATTTGTTTGCGCACAGCCTCAATGGTTTCCGGAACAACAACTGATTTTGGACGACCTCCACGAAATTCGTCTTGGAGTGAACTACGACCTAGGTTGAATTCACCATACCATCGATAAATACTGGTCCTTGATGGAGCTTCATCGCCAAAAATTGAATTAAGTTCATCCATGCACTGTTGTTGAGTTAATCCACGTCGAAAGTTGTAAAAAATAATCGCACGAAAATGTTCACGATTTAATTCCATTCTTTGGCCGAGATAAATCTTTTAAGTTAGTGTAAACGACACAAATAACGCTCATATGTCAAAACGTTCTGAGTACGTATAACCTCAAAAATGTCAAACTTTACGATAGAGCTCTCAGTTGCCAGATTGCAACACTAGGATTGCCCAATCCCGAAATATAAAAGGCAACCCTCGTAACATTATTATTGTAATGTATTTTAGAAGAAATAAAGATGAATTATTATTATTATTATTATTATTTAAAGATTGAACAAGGTCCATCTTCTTCAGTTTGTCTTGGTGTAAAACATCGCAAAATTTATTACGAATATTGAAAATGACAGTTGAATTATCAAATTTATTAAATTTATCCACAATGAGTTGAAATAAAAATAACCGATTTATTAACTGGTTTAATAATTTTTCGGTTCGTTATGTTTTAAATGTTTAATTTATTTTTGAGTTTCATTTTAAATTAGATTTAATGCGAGCTAGAATTACGCTGGGTTTGCTGCTAATGACCAACTTTTGAGCTCGATATATATGTATAAAGGGAAGACAGAAGTTGGAAGAATTATGCAATGTTTGCGCTTGGCATATCAAATATTGATAAGAAAAATTAGTTTGCAGACCGAGCCTGGAATTAATGGCCTGTGCAATTTACACGCCCTAATGACATACTGTTTTTATGCATGTGTGTTCGTGTGAAATATCACACGATTATAATGTTTGTTGGTGCATGTGCGAGATATCGCTTAATAAATAAACTCATCATTACTTAATATTAACATTAAAATATTAATAATAATCTTCGTGTATGTGCATAATAATTGGGTTGCCTATATGACCATTACAAATTGTAGCAAATCAATCGCAATTAATGCCTCAACTTGTAAATACAGGGAGTTTTTCTTTTAAGTATACATGTCCCAATTACAGCGTATATGCCGTAATTTTTTAAATGATCGTTGCTTTTTTAAAAGAGTTTAATTTGAAACTTAAAATGAGTGTGTTCCACTCCCAGACTAAGCATGAAGTAAAATTTCGAGTTTAGAAAAGCCTGAAAATTTGGTTTGGTCGCGTAGCGCGAAGCGCGGAGCGGCCAAACCAAATTTTCAGGCTTCTCTAAACTCGAAATTTTACTTCATGCGCCACGCGTATTAAACACTAACATATAACGAAGTTTAAAACACACCCCTAAACTTAAGTTAACATTGAAGCAGTGTTTTGCACCGGTGGCGCATGAAGTAAAATTTCGAGTTTAGAAATGCCTGAAAATTTGGTTTGGCCGCTCCGCGCTTCGCGCTACGCTACCAAACCAAATTTTCAGGCTTTTCTAAACTCGAAATTTTACTTCATGCGCCACGCGTATTAAACACTAACATATAACGAAGTTTAAAACACACCCCTAAACTTAACATTGAAGCAGTGTTTTGCACCGGTGGCGCATGAAGTAAAATTTCGAATTTAGAAAAGCCTGAAAATTTGGTTTGGCCGCTCCGCGCTTCGCGCTACGCGACCCAACCAAATTTTCAGGCTTTTCTAAACTCGAAATTTTACTTCATGCGCCACGCGTATTAAACACTAACATATAACGAAGTTTAAAACACACCCCTAAACTTAACATTGAAGCAGTGTTTTGCACCGGTGGCGCATGAAGTAAAATTTCGAGTTTAGAAAAGCCTGAAAATTTGGTTTGGCCGCTCCGCGCTTCGCGCTACGCGACCAAACCAAATTTTCAGGCTTTTCTAAACTCGAAATTTTACTTCATGCGCCACGCGTATTAAACACTAACATATTACGAAGTTTAAAACACACCCCTAAACATAACATTGAAGCAGTGTTTTGCAGCGGTGGCGCGTGAAGTAAAATTTCGAGTTTAGAAAAGCCTGAAAATTTGGTTTGGTCGCTCCGCGCTTCGCGCTACGCGACCAAACCAAATTTTCAGGCTTTTCTAAACTCGAAATTTTACTTCATGCTTAGTCTGGGAGTGGAACACACTCATTTTAAGTTTCAAATTGAACTCTTTTAAAAAAAACAACGAATTTTCAGGCTTTTCTAAACTTGAAATTTTAGTTTATGCTTTGTCTGGGAGTGGATCACACTTATTTTAAGTTTCGAATTGAACTCTTTTAAAAAGACAGTGATTATCTAAAGATTAACCCCATATACGCTGTAATTAGGATTTCTATACTTGAAAGAAATACTCCCTGTATTTAAAAGTTGAGGCATTAATTGCGATTGATTAGCTACAACTTGTAATGGCCATATAGGCAACCCAATTTACACACAACCTAAAAATTAAACCCCCTTAAGTGACGGGAAAACGTCGTGAATCACCATATAAAATTTTCAGCCTTTTCATTTTTCCTTGTTAATTTGTTTTGAATAATACGACCGTTTCTGAACTATTTGATGTTTATTGTACCGTTTTCGTGTTACAAGTTAACAGACAGGACCTCGTTCTCCCGCGCGTACAATCTTCTCTTGTTCTTCACCATGGAAACCAGAACAAAATCAAAAGGTCGGCCGCGGATTGCTAGTCCTGTCCCAATCTCCTGTATAATGGCACCAGCATCGAAGCGCGAAAATTCGAATAACTCAATACTCCATCCAATTAAGTGCTTCATCATCATGAAAGGACAAATAATTCAAATGCCTTCGTTTGAAATGACGAACAAAAATGATTAATCAAAAACAGACTTTAAACCTTTCTCATTCCCAAGTTTATTGAAATGGTCACGTGGAGTCGGCTTGGTGAAGACGTCGGCTAGTTCAAGTTCTGATGGTACATAGCTGACGTTGATGATCCCTTCCTCAAGCTCCTCACGGATGTGATGAAATTTGATGTCCACGTGGTGTGTTCTCTTATGAAAGACTGAATTTTTAACAAGACAAAGCGCTCCTTGGTTGTCCATCTTCAAAGTTGTGGACTGGTTCTCCGATGTCTTTTAGGAAATGACGAATCCAGGTTGCCTCTTTCGTTGCTTCCGAGGCGGCAACGTACTCAGCTTCCGTCGTTGACAATGTCACAGCCTTCTGGATTTGGCTGGACCATGTGACCGCCCCATCAGATAGGAGGAAAACGTAGCCCGACGTGGAACGGCGGGTGTACAGGTCATTTCCAAAATCTGAGTCGGAATATCCCATAACCTGGGACATTTCCGTGTCTCGGCGATACTCAATCCGAAGCTTTTCTGTACCCTTCAAGTACTTAAGTGTTATCAAGGCTCTTTCGGGCTTTGGCCGAAAGCGGGGAATCCTTCTGAAGATTACCACCCGGGACTGAATCAATGAAATTGTGATTTAATTACATCCCTGCCTCAACAACTGCACGGGTAGTTCAGAGTAGAGCACCAGAACAAGTCACACAAAGATATAAATTAAACTAACCTTTGATTAGCGAGCGTTGGTCGTTGGGGACGGTTCCTATTCCTGATGACTGGATACGCTCGGGAATGGACTCGGCAGCTCGAATTTGGGCACAACACTTTCTTTTGATTTACGGTCGGGGTGAATTCAAATTAAGACTCGATTTTTCAACGATTTGAATATCCACTAGTCGGATATATGTATATTCAACTCGTAGTAAGCAAAAAAAAAACACAATAACAATATTCACAAAAAAATAACTTAGAAGAAAATGAAATAAGGGAGTTTTCAACAGTGAAAATTTCCGAAGTGAGAGATTTAACTTACGGACGACCACTGGGTTGTAAAGAATACTTGTAAAAAAACTTTCGCGGACGCGGACGCGGACCGAAATTTAGCGTAGTGACGATGCACGGTTCAAAGACTTTTTCAAAGTGGTGTTGACGGGTCAACAGACTTTTTTGAAGTGAGTTTAGCCCTTGAGGCCGGCGGTATTTATTTGGTTTTTGGTCAACCCTCTTACGTCTTACCCCTCTGGCGACCACCAACTTTCGTTGGCCGAAAGAATAAAGGCCAAAATAAATATTAAACATTAATATTTTGAAATACAAAATATGTCATTATATGCGCGATATGATTCTGCGTCCGGGCATATATGACATATTTTGATTCGAGCTAAGAAAGGGGTTTAATAGACGTTTAATTTAATTAAGCCGAAGGGGTTGACCGAATTTGCCTAAAAGTAATACATGATGTGGAATGATAAAGCGCATCATTTGATATACCTAGCAACAATATGCATAAACAATTACGCCTACCAACTCCAAAAATTATATAAACAATAGGGGTGTTATGCCTGGACTTAGAAAATGTATAATAATAAGGAAAATACTGAATAGAAGTTTATGAAACTTCGTCCAAGCATAACGGGGAGCATAGTAATTGTTTATACATATTTGTTGCTATGTGGAACCTCGTCTAAAAGCAAATTAGTAACAATTACATATCATGACAGCTCGCGGTTTATATCCTTCTGGTTCGAACTAACCATATCGTGTTTGGTGTCGTTCGAATCGTCTCCTTCTCAGTTATCCGATGAGGGTTGTGACGTTCGCGTATGTATTCTACATACGCGAACCACGTAGGGGATGTTCCTATCCCTTGCATTCGGCGGTTTTATGACCCCTGACGTCATGCCCGATTCTTTTGTGCTTCGCACGTACGTTTCGCTCGCGCGATCGGGCCGGTCACAGGTAGCGGCGTCCCATCGCAGATGTGGCGAACTCGGGGATAACCGAGAAATCCGTATATATTTTGGACAACCCTGAAACTGGAAATAGCGGGTGCCGTAGAGTTCTACCATTGGATGGCCGAGAGGAGTTTTGAGCTGTCTGATGTTCGAGGGCGCTATTTTACGAGATTTTACCTAGATAGGCAACCTATCTAACTTAAATAATATCAATGTATGGCGCGAACTTTACTCATTTGGAAAATAATAGAGAAGGAAGCAATATTGTGTACTGAAAAATTGAATGAGGTGCATTGGGACCGTTGTTCCGAATATTAAAATATGTAACAAAATAACGCCCGTGGTTATGTTGCAGCTAAAATATTGCTGAATGAACAAGTTGACGACGCTTACGGAAAAGCGCCGGTAACATAAGGATGCGCTTGACGGCATCCCAGTGAGTCAAATCATTGTTCGATGTGTACCTACTAATCTGATTCGTGACGAACATTATGTCTGGTCGTGTCACAATCGCTGCGAACATTAATGGTCCCACAGCCTTCCGGTACGGATAGGCGTTCTCGCCACTTTCGTCGTCGTCCGGCTGCTTCAGTCTCACGTGCGGATCAGCTGGAGTGCTGACGACTGCTGCATCCTGCATACGAAACTTCTCGATCACCTTGCGAATGTAATTAGATTGGTGAATTAATATACGACGATCGTTGGTTTCACTTATCTCGTCTAGGATCTCCATCCCAATAAAATGTCCAGGTGGCGAAACCGTTTTCTCGAATTGCTTCCGCAAATCATTCACGAAGCTGTGAAGCAACGCATCATCTCTACGTCATCGACGTAGAGAATGTAATTAGACTGGTGAATTAATATACGACGATCGTTGGTTTCACTTATCTCGTCTAGGATCTCCACCCCAATAAAATGTCCAGGTGGCGAAACCGTTATCTCGAATTGCTTCCGCAAATCAATCACGAAGCTGTGAAGCAACGCATCATCTCTACGTCATCGACGTAGAGAATCAGGATGATTGTCGAGTTGGCGTTACTTCTCCTGTAGACGCATTTGTCTGCTTCTCCTCGTTGGAACCCTTGGTCTAGCATGAACTGATTGAACTTCTCGTTCCAGCAACGCGATGCCTGCTTTAATCCGTAGAGCGACTTCAGCAGCTTGCAGATTTCATCACCGTTGACATCAGCGCCCTCTGGTGGGTCAATGTAGATGGTCTCCCGTAGGTCCCCATATAGGAATGCCGTGCGTACATCGAACTGGAGGATTTTGTAATCGTTCTTGACTGCTGTTGCCAACAAGATTCGTATCGATTCAAATCTTGTCGTGGGTGAGAATATCTCGTCGTAGTCAACTCCCTTCTCTTGAGAAAATCCTTTAGCGCACAGTCTGGCCTTGAACCTTGACTTGTTCGATGTTGCATCCTTAAGGGGGTATTACCATTCGGAAGTTTAAAAAAAATGATTTTTTTTTTGCATATTATGATACTTGATAGTATCTAGTTTTATACCACAAAACCGTTTTAGAATACGCGAATTCGTTAGTTAGTTTTTTGCTTGTTGAAGTAAACAATGCTGAGTAGGTGGCTGGGTGGAAATACGCAGAACTCAAACGGAAGTTTGAATGCTTGTGTTTGGAAGCTGACTTCGAAGCACCTCAACTGTGGTACAAAAACCGTCGCTATCGCATCTTTCATAGCTACCAGCATCTTCAACGACGGATACTCGGCAGTTTTTAAGACGATGGAGACACTGGGAATCTATATCGGCCTGCAAGCCAAGGCCTTCCGGTGCGGAACGCGAGACGTGGGACGAATTTTGCCTGACTCCAGCAGCTCAGAAGGCCATCCAACAAATCATTCAAACCCAGTTTTTAGAGGAAGAGGAGGGCCTACTGTACGGAACTGGCATAGCTAACTAAAGCCAAAAATCTCCAAAAATAGTTAAAACTTGTGTCAAAACTTTAAACGCGTTTTTCTCGAAACCACTTTTTTTTTCGCTGGCCGGAAACTTTCTTTTCAAACTATGAAACGGATCGACTTGAACTTTTAGTTTTCGGTTCTCCACATGTTCGTCTGGAGTTTGAACCACCGTCATTCAAATATATTAATATTTGATATTTTTCATAGCCTTAAAGTCAGAAAAAGGGGGGCAAAAAGCGACCACTTTTTTCGAATGGCCTCCATTTTGTTATTTATCGAGATTTTTTATTGTCGGTGGTTCAAACTCCAGATAATTTAATACAGATTAATGACTACTACTTCATTTTACGTTTCAAATCACATAATCAAAAAAATCTTTCCGGCCATGAGGAAAAATTCGGCGGACACGGACTTATTTGAGGCCAGATTTAGAGGTCAAACCGGACGATTAAAAAGAATTAAAATTCATTTTTTATAGTTCATGAATCTATAAACAAGGTGCAAGAAACCGCAAGATCTCATGTATTAAATTTACCTAAAAAAAAATTCTGAAAAACCGTAAAAAAAACGCTATCCTAGTGGTAATACCCCCTTAATGGAAAAAACAATTTAGACCCGATGATTTTCATGTTGCCAGTTCTCTTTACAAGTTGCCACGTGTTGTTCCTCTCTAAGGCGTTGAGCTCCCCAGTGATTGCGTGTGACCACTCCCTGGACTCTCTGCTGCCCATGACTTCCGAATAGGTCTGCGGCTCCTGCACCATAGTGATGTTCGCGGTATATCTCGGTGGGCGTCGTAAGTTTTCTCTACTCCTCAGACTGTAGTTTCTGGTGTCATTGGCTGCTGCCCCGTGGTCCTCTTCAGCGGCTTCGGCGATTCTCTGGAGCCCGTCAACTCGGCCTGCCCCACCCGGGACCAGCTGAGGCTCAACGATCTCTGGCTTAAGATTCCTCGCTGGCGGCTGCTGCCCCTTGGGAGCTGCACCTTGGTGAGCCGCTTGGTCTCCAATTTCAGGATCATCATCAGTAATGTTCTCGGCAATTTTCACTAGTACGATACGAATAGGAACTGTCCTCTTCTCGGCATCGATCGTTGAGTGTTCATCGAAGATCACGTTTCTCGACACCCTGATCCTCTTCACAGGATCAAACAGCCGGTTATTGTCAGCATTACTGTCGTACCCAACAAACATGAGTTTGTTGGATTTGTCGTCGAGTTTGGTCCTTTAACTGTCGGGAATGTGCATGAATGCAGTACATCCAAACTTCTTTAACAGAGTCGGCTTCCTCCCCGTGAAGGTCTCGTACGGCGTCTTGTTTGCCTTCTCGCTCGTCAGAGTCCGGTTGAGGATGTAGAGAGCCGTGTTAACCGCTTCGCCCCAGAGGTACTTCGGTGCACTCGTCGCGTGCATCATGGATCTGGCACTCTCCATGACCGTGAGCATTTCCCTCTCCTATTTTGCTACGGCGTATACGGCGACGCGTTCTCCAGGATGATGCCCTCTTTCTTGAGGTAGCCCAGCAGATCTTCATTGATTTACCCGCGACCGTTGTCACAGTGCAAAGCCTTGACCTTGCAACCGTGCTGTTTCTCCAGCATCTGCACGTACTCCTTGAAGCGAGCCAAGACGTCGGATTTTGTGCTTCAGTGAGGTACGACGTCGCGCTGTCTTTGAACAAGACAAAATAACTCGCCCCTCCAGATGATTCGGTCCATATAGGTCCGCACACGTCATAAAATACACGTTCTCCAACTTCCTCCTTGCGGATTTCTCTGGACGGATGTGAAAAACGGGGCTGCTTGCCATACAAGCAAGATTCACAAAGAATCTCTTCCTCGTCACTCAGTGTTATGCCAGTTATGACCCCACTTTTGAATACGCGTAAAGTTTACATGGCCAAATCTGTCGTACTAAGCCTTTAAGCTGTTTTCTGAAACTTAATAGGCTTGATGGGTAGCGGCCATTCTGAACAACATTCGATATACGTTGTGGTCATCGAGAATTGCACTAGCAACGAGTTTTGAGTTGTCTAGGATTTCGGCGTTCTTCCCTTTCTTGACAATTGACCAACCCTTCTTGGTTACGACGGCTTCCGAGAGCAGATTTCTCTTCAAGTCCGGGACAAATAGGACGTTCGTAATGATCGATTTGTGCCACTCACCTGTAACAAATTTTTCAATCTCGATATCTCCCTTTCCCGTGACAGGAAATGACACGTTGTTTCCTATCACCACATTAGTCCCTCGAGCGACTTCTGACAGGTTGGAAAACTGCTCAACCCTGTACGACATGAGGGCAGAGGCTCCGCTGTCCATGATCCACGTATCTTCCACGTTGTCTCTTCCTCCAGCAAACTCCACGATGAATGAAGAGTACTCCTTGTCGTCATTTATTGACTCTTGCTTCGGCTTGCTGCTGTGTCCCCTCTTCCGACACAGGTAGCAGACGATGGTGGATTTCCCCTTTGGTTTGTTCTGGTTGTCCGATTTCTGGCTACCCGGTTCCCCTGCTGACATCTTGGTCTGTTTTGTCGATTTGTGGGATTTCCGGGCATGATTTCTGCCAGACGAGATTGAAAATGCGGTTACAAATTGTTCAGACAATGACAGGTTTGCATCTTCGTCAATCAACCTGGACGTCAGATTTGCCAGCGTCTGTCTGTCATCGCTGACTGACAGCCACGCTTGTCGAAAATTACAGAACTTCGGCGGCAATGTCCTGACAATCTTTGTCATTATCGCCGCGTCTTGGTCTGCTTCGTGGATTTGTGGGATTTCCGGGCCTGATTTCTGCCAGACAAAATTGAAAATGCGGTTTCAAATTGTTCAGACAATGACAGGTTTGCATCTTCGTCAATCAACCTGAACGTCAGATTTACCAGCATCTGTCTGTCATCGCTGACAGCCACGCTTGTCGAAAACTACGGAACTTCCGCGGCAATGTCCTGACAATCTTTGTCATTATCGCCGCGTCACTGACTACCTCACCAATGTCCTTCAGCTTTTTCGCCAAATTTTCGATGTTCGCGATGTGTTGCGCCATGAATCAAGTTTAGCATTTATTTGATAAGAAGACTCACAATTCTCTATCAAGGTTATCTGCGAATAATCCAGCGCAGATGTCAGGATGAGCATGGCCGTTGCGTCGCTCTTCATCCAGATTTTCTGCAGCTCCCCATCTTCCGCTCGACCCCGTGGACGATGTTGTAGAGTCCCTTTGCCCGTAGCGCGAAGTTGATTTGGAACCGCCACTGGTTGTAATTACTTCCGTTGAACTTGCTCACGCTGCTCATATCCAGCCTCTCAGCCATCGTGACGTCGCTACAGCGCCAAACACGCGACTCACGTGCGTAACAAGTCCTCCAAACGGCCAAAACCTCAACTAACAGTGCGAGCAGCATGACACACGTGCCCTCAAGCCGTGACGAACACGCTTCCACAGTCCAATTTTAGGTTAGGTTCGCGGCGATCCGAAATCCAACTCACAGATTACACAGGTTTACAAAAAAAAAAAGTCCGGACTATTTGACCGGACCATGGTATCCCGGGGTATTTTTGCGTCCTGAATCCGATCCCGGGGTTAGCTGAGCCCCATCACGTCAGAATAACGAGATTTCAAGGTCACTTAGAGGTTAATATGGTCATTTTTTGGAACTGGACCCGTGACAATGTTGCCGCATGAAATTAGTTCATGTTTTCGATCTGGAGGCACCACTACTGCAATCTGGACTATTTGCTCCAAAAAATTAATTACAGCAGGTACAAATGGAAAATATGTACGGATTTGAAGGTAGTAACAATACTTTTGGGACAACAGAGCGGATTTACAAAATACCCTTGTTTTCTCTGTGAATGGGATAGTCGAGCTCGTGATGAGCATTATGAAAGGAAGGTTTGGCCATCAAGGGAGAATTTTCTTGTTGGTCAGAAGAACATAGAGCAAGAACAGTTAGTGGATCCCAAAAGTATTTTACTACCTCCGCTCCATATTAAATTAGGGTTGATAAAACAATTCATCAAGGCTCTTAAAAAAAGAAGTAGCGAAGCCTTCCAATATCTCTACAAAAAATTCCCAAAGTTGTCAGATGCCAAAATCAAAGAAGGGGTTTTCAATGGGCCGCAAATAAGGGAACTTATAAAAGATCCAGAATTCCCGAAGACGATGACGGTGGAAGAGGAAGAAGCATGGAAGAGCTTCGTGAATGTTGCCCAGAAATTTCTTGGAAACAATAAAGACCAAAACTATAGGGAATTGGTGGAGGGCTTGCTCCGGAATTACAAAGCTATTGGATGTTTGATGAGCTTGAAGGTCCATTTCTTGGATTCACATTTGGACAATTTCCCAGAAAACCTTGGACATTATAGCAAAGAACAAGGTGAAAGATTTCACCAAGATATAAAAGAGATGGAAAGACGCTACCAAGGTTTCTGGGACATCAACATGTTAGCAGACTACTGCTGGAACTTGAAGAGGGATATGACCAAGGGGCATAAGAGAAAGGCACTTAGAAGGAGTTTTGAGCAAACCTGCAGACCCCATAAACAAGCGCGGAAAGATTGAAAAATTAGGAGGGAGAAAAGTAAGAGGCAAGGGGACTCACTGTAAACAAGCACCCCGAAGGGAACAGAATCTGCAACGTCCACGTCGTTGTTCCTGGATGATGCTAATAGCAGAGTTCAGTTTAATAGCAGGGCTGGGTTCCCTGTCAATATCTCACAGCGAACGGATCGCCGGAATTGGATGCCTTGACAAGGAGATCGAAATCCGCGAGATAAAACAATCATGGCAACATTTTATCCACTGGGGTGGCACTGTAATAGCCCCGATCGAGATTTAGGGCTCCTTGCCGATGTTTGGAAGATATTCAAGACCTAAACAGTTACCCTCTAACTTAACAGATCGCTTGAGAAATTGTCCCGGGTCCAGTTCCAAAAAATGACCATTTTAACCTCTAAGTGACCTTGAAATCTCGTTTTTCTGACGTGATGGGGCTCAGCTGACCCCGGGATCGGATTCAGGACGCAAAAATACCCCGGGATACCATGGTCCGGTCAAATAGTCCGGACTTTTTTCTTTTTTTGTAAACCTGTGTTATCGACTTCGCGCGTGTCCTGGGCCCATAACTTTTTGAACAATACGACTGTTTCTGAACTATTTGATGTTTATTGTACCGTTTTCGTGTTACCAGTTAACCGACAGGACCTCGTTCTCACGCGCGTACAATCTTCTACTCTTCTTCACCATGGAAACCAAACAAAACCAAAAGGTCGGTGGCGGATGGCTAGTCCTGTCCCAATCTCCCGTGTAATGGCACCAGCATCGAAGCGCGAAACCAACGTATCCAATACGATTTGACACTTTTAATTTTTAGGTTATGTGTAAATTGGGTTGCCTATATGACCACTACAAATTGTAGCCAATCAATCGCAATTAATGCCTCAATTTGTAAATACAGGGAGGTTTTTTTTCAAGTATACATGTCCCAATTACAGCGTATATGCCGTAAATTTTTAAATGATCGTTGTTTTTTTAAAAGAGTTCAGTTTGAAACTTAAAATGAGTGTGTTCCACTCCCAGACTAAGCATGAAGTAAAATTTCGAGTTTAGAAAAGCCTGAAAATTTGGTTTGGTCGCGTAGCGACCGAACCAAATTTTCAGGCTTTTCTAAACTCGAAATTTTACTTCATGCGCCACGCGTGTTAAACACTGACATATTACGAAATTTAAAACACACCCGTAAACTTTAAATTGAAGCAGTGTTTTGTACCGGTGGCGCATGAAGTAAAATTTCGAGTTTAGAAAAGCCTGAAAATTTGGCTTGGTCGCGTAGCGCGAAGCGCGGAGTGACCAAACCAAATTTTCAGGCTTTTCTAAACTCGAAATTTTACTTCATGCTTAGTCTGGGAGTGGAACACACTCATTTTAAGTTTCAAATTGAACTCTTTAAAAAAAAACTACAAATTTTCAGGCTTTTCTAAACTCGAAATTTTACTTAATGCTTAACCAAGGAGTGGAAACACTTGCTGGAACTATAAATAAAATCAAAATTACTCAATGGCTTTTCGGTTTGGTAGTTAACACTCAGTATATACTTTTACATACTCGTTTAAATCTAGTTTATAATTTTACGTTTCCAATAAAATTGATTACTTTTAATCAATAATAAAGATTTACCCCATATACGCTGTATTGGGATATGACCCTATTCCGTGTAGATGTATATGTGCAAAATTTGTATGTGATATTAACATTGGAATAAAGAACTGTTATTATTATTATTATTATACTTGAAAGAAAAACTTCCTGTATTTACAACTTGAGGCATTAATTGCGATTGATTAGCTACAACTTGCCATATAGGGAACCCAATTTACACATAGCCTAAAAATTAAACCCCCTTAAGTGACGGGAAAACGTCGTGAATCACCCTGTATAAAATTGTCACCGTTTTCATTTTTCCTTGTTAATTTGCAAGAAAACTTGTATGTATTTGGAAGTTTTAAATGTTCGTAGATAATTTGTAAACAGACTGTTTTCAGTTTTCCTTTCAGGAAATGTCCATGTCAACGCCACTCTCTGATAAACGACACCAAATTTACCATATAAATTACTTCAATTCACTTCCAAGAGGACGATTCATTTCCCTAGAGCGATCAATCTCAATATCGACCCGCATTAATGCATGTAGTATTCCAAGTTGCAAAGTGATCAATCCAATATCAAACGTTGAAACTTAAATTGAATGTCGAATTTAAAAGTAGCGCTCGTTAATCTTCATTAAAGTTGTTTAATCGCAGAAAAATAATTATAATCGGATTAAATTTCATTCTAGATGGAAATTAAAAAAGTAGATTTAGAAGATTATGTAAAAAACTAATCAAATTAAAATGCATTGATTAAAAGTAATCATTGGAAACATAAAAATTATAAATTAGATTCAAACGAGTATGTAAAAGTATATACTGAGTGTTAACTACCAAACCGAAAAGCCATTGAGTTATTTAAATTTAATTTATATTTCCAGCAAGTGTTCCACTCCTTGGTTAAGCATTAAGTAAAATTTCGAGTTTAGAACAGCCTGAAAATTCGTTGTTTTTTTTAAAGAGTTCTATTTGAAACTTAAAATGAGTGTGTTCCACTCCCAAACTAAGCATGAAGTAAAATTTCGAGTTTAGAAAAGCCTGAAAATTTGGTTTGGTCGCGTAGCGCGAAGCGCGGAGCGGCCAAACCAAATTTTCGGGCTTTTCTAAACTCGAAATTTTACTTCATGCGCCACCGGTACAAAACACTGCTTCAATGTAAAGTTTGGAGTGTGTTTTAAACTTCGAAATATGTCAGTGTTTAATACGCGTCGCGCATAAAGTAAAATTTCGAGTTTAGAAAAGCCTGAAAATTTGGTTTGGCCGCTCCGCGCTTCGCGCTGCGCGACCAAACCAAATTTTCAGGCTTTTCTAAACTCGAAGTTTTACTTCATGTTTAGTCTGGGAGTGGAATACACTCGTTTTAAGTTTCAAATTGAACTCTTTAAAAAAAAAACAACGACTTTTCAGGCTTTTTTAAACTCGAAATTTTACTTAATGCTTAGTCTGGGAGTGGATCACACTCATTTTAAGTTTCAAATTAAACTCTTTTAAAAAGACAACGAATATCTAAAGATTTACTCCATATACGCTGTAATTAGGACATGCATACTTGAAAGAAAAACTCCCTGTATTTACAAGTTGAGGTATTAATTGCGATTGATTGGCTACAATTTGTAATGGTCATATAGGCAACTCAATTTACACATAACCTAAAAATTAAAGGTGTCAAATCGTATTCGTTTGATAAATAGAATATACGAAAATGAACATTGAAAATTATTGAGTTATTCGAATTTTCGCGCTACAAACAAAAGATAGCGGAGAGGTTGGATGTGTTAACCTCTCCGCTATCTTTTGTTTGTAACAGTTTTTGAAAAAAATAAGTACACATTAAATTAATAAAATTTTGAAAAGATATTGCCTAAAAATGTTTATATAACAGTTTTAATAAATCAGCAAATATATGCCAAAAAAGAAAAATAGTATCAAAATCTTTTTGAAAATCTGACAAAGTT
The DNA here is from genome assembly GCA_932526585.2 of Philonthus cognatus. Taxonomy (NCBI): domain Eukaryota; kingdom Metazoa; phylum Arthropoda; class Insecta; order Coleoptera; family Staphylinidae; genus Philonthus; species Philonthus cognatus. The sequence goes on along the minus strand of OW052251.1, from coordinate 11,362,898 downwards.
AATTAGTTATTTCAGAGTTTTTCATTGTTAACATAATTGAAATTCGTTTAATAAAAAAAAAAAAAGAAAAATCTAATGATTTCTGGTGATTTTTAACATAAGACTTTTAGACATTTGATGATTTACAGTTGGCAACACCGAGCACAAATGATTCTAAAGATATGTAAAGTTCACTATTTGTTTTGAGTTATGTGAAGTAATAAATCCCTAATGAAACACGATTTAATTTCCTTTCTTCACTTATTTATTTTTGTTTGTTAAATGTACATTTCGAGTACCATGTACTCATTTTCAATAACTTAATTCAGTTATTGAAAATGAGTACATGGTACTCGAAATGTACATTTAACAAACAAAAATAAATAAGTGAAGAAAGGAAATTAAATCGTGTTTTATTAGGGATATGTAAAGTTATTTAAATAAAAAACACTTGGTATTATTTCACAAATTAAATTGTGAAACAATACCAAGTGTTTTTTTATTTAAATAACTTTACATATTGTAATATGTTTCACCAAGTGCCAGATGAGAAATTAATTCAAGAGATTCTAAAGATTGTGTTCTTCGGCTAGCGGCTCTTCAGTACCGTTCGTCGTCAACAAGGGACATTTTTTATGGTGGCGAGGTTTAATTAATCAACAGATCTCCTACAATATGTCCATTGCAGAATTCAAGGTTTTGGCTTTAAATCGTACCATTTCTTTGTTAGTTGTTAAAAGTTTGAAATGCTCATCAATTATTAGTGAGAATAATTAGGAAACATGCATTTTATAGTTTTAAAGATAAAATAACACACTTAATAGACTCTTGAAATAAGGCAATTTGCAGCGACGGCTCGCAGGCTAACTTCAGGGTCAGCCACAGCTCCAAGCAGGGCTGTGGAGTCGGAGTCGGATTCGTGGAGTCGGAGTTTAGGCATTTTGGTCGGAGTCGGAGTCGCGGAGTCGAAAATTAGTTACGACTCCGACTCCGGACAAATCGAAATAAAAAGTACAAGATTGACGAAAATTGAGCGTAACACTTCAGGTAACGCTATTCGTTAATCGTAATTTAAAAATGCTGTACCTATAGCTTCTTATTAAGTCTCGATAGGCATTTAAACTCTAAATATATGATTAAAAATAAGTATTTTTTAATATATTTTGTGTAAAATTATTGGTTTTACATATAATAATAAATTATGTCTAATTTGTAACGTTTAAAAATAATATAGTGTTAGTGGGCTTATTGAATTAACACGATTATTAGTGCATATACATTCGGGGTCACCTTAAATTGCGCGGGTCTTAGGGATAATATGGCTTATTTTCCTCAGATTAAATCATGATTTATCCAGCCAACGGGGAAAATTTTATATTATTGGCACTATCAATTTGAGATTATCCCAACTGTACATACAATAAACGTCGATATGTGGATACCATAATATAAAAAATGCATACCTTGTTATGATATTCATATCTTTATTTAAGCAAAGCTCTTCATTGTTTTAGGTATTATTTCAATTTAATTGGATAATTATTTTATATATAAAATTATTCTCATTTGATTATAAATACAACAACATACGTAGAGTTTACAATAAATTCACCCTATTTAGGAGATATAATAATCTATTGTTTATATTTGCTGTTATTATTTCAAACATCAATATCAATGTATACATATACTAGTTAATTACTTGATTTAATTGTATTTTTGTATTGTTTATTATAACTATATGTATTTGTACGTTATTTTTCAAATCTACAAAATACTTACTTGTATGCACATTAAACTTATGCATTAATAACGAAAACAAAGAATTAATTTTTGTAAACAAAATATACAGTTATTAGTTATTTTTAGTTGAAAATGATACAGGTTTATTACTTTAATATGTAAAACGTTTATTTAAGTTCTGAAATTTTAATCCTTTAAAAAAAAATACATGTTAATTTTGCATTTAACCCTTTACTGCTTTTTGATCCATATATGCAACGGCAAATTAAAACTCATAAATAAAATACTTTGAATAATAAAAATCCAAAATAACGTTATGTTGCGAATCGGCATCTAATTCCCATTGGTGTTCTAAGAAGATTGCAACATGTTGTGCAATACACATTATGTAAATGGCGACAGAACGTAGTGTACCGCAGATCATAATAAACTAGCGCGTGCAGTGATTTTGTGACTTAAACATTTATATAATTGTGTGTATTTACGAACAGCAAAAATACCCCAAGGTAATACATGTGTGTTTAAACGTTTTCTGTTGTTTATTTAATTATATCAATTGAAATGTAGAAGTTATAAGCTAAATTTAATACGTTGCACTTCTGCATCATTTTGCATAACAGTGTAAAATACAAACGTACCCAAAACACAATTTGATGCAAATGTGCTACAGTGTGTGTTCACATTGTAGACACTGGCTGTTATAGTTTTTGAATATTCATCATTACTTTTAGAACAACCACAAATGGATTGGAAAAGTTGGAATAGAAGGAGGCCACTGACTGAGAAAGAATTAGAAGAGGCAATCGCTCATTTATCAGACAGTGACGATGAATTCGAAGTTTCCTCTGAAGAAGAAAATGTTATCAACCAAGAAGATTTCGTTGATAATGAAACTAACAAATCTTTAGACTCATGTGTGCCTGCAGAACTGTTCGATTTTGAAAATATTCCAATTTTTTTTGACGATATACCCATTGAAAATATGTTGAATACACCAGTTTTAGAAACAATCAGTGAAAATATAATCAATGTAGAGAATAAGGCAGAGTCAAATATCGAAGCTACAACTAGTAAATCGCAATTAGGGCATCTAAATGAAAAAGAATTTGAAGAAAAAGAAAATGTCCATGTAGTCATTGAAGAGGAAAATAGAGAAACAGTAGTTGCTGATAAAACTGTTGTAAAACGAACTAATTTACGAAAGGGGAGAAATAAAAGAAATGCTGTTGATTCGACTGATTCTCCTTCACAAAAAAATATTAAATGTAAAAACGATTTACAGGTACTAAAACAAAAGTATGCTAACATAAAATGGAAGAAAGGAAATCTTCAAATTCCAGGTAATGCTTTAATTTTTCGCGGCGATGAAACACTGCCTCATACCATCACTGAACTAAGCACACCACTTGAGTTTTTTAAATATTTTTTTACGGATAAATTATTCAGTGATATAGCTGATCAGTCAAACCTTTACGCAAGTCAAGTTTCTTGCGACCACCCCGAAAATATCACTTCACAGGATATAAAAAAATATGTTGGTGCATGCATTATGATGTCGGTAATCCACCTTCCAAGTATCCGGAGTTATTGGTCTAAGTCAATTGGCATTGAAAGCATCAAACAAGCTATGACCCAAAAATATTTCGACAAAATTCGCAAGTATTTACATTTCAATAATAATGTACATATGACGAACCGCAATGATCCCAATCATGACCGCCTTTACAAATTACGTCCTGTTATCAAACATTTACTCGAACGATTTATTACTGTGCCCTACGAACGAGACCTGTCCGTTGATGAACAAATTTGTTCAACTAAAGCCAGGAGTTTTCTAAAGCAATATATGCCTGCAAAACCCCATAAGTGGGGTTACAAGTTTTTTGTATTATCGGGAGTTTCGGGATTTACTTACAATTTTGAAATTTATACAGGCCAAGAGAATGATGATGAAAATAGAAAAGAAAATGAAGACAACCTTGGAGCCAGTGCTAATGTTGTAATAAGACTTATCCGTCAGCTACCTCAAAGTATAAATCATAGAGTTTATTTTGATAATTATTATACCACAGTACCACTTATGGTACAATTAGGGCAACGTGGAATTCTAGCCCTGGGCACTGTACGGAAAAATAGAATTCCGAATTGCATACTACCTGATGAAACAGAAATTCTAAAGTCGCAGCGAGGAACGTCTCACGAATATGTCACTACTGTCGACACAATTGATATAACTTCTGTCGTCTGGAAAGATAACAAAGCCGTTTGTCTCTTATCTAACTTTTGTGGAATCTTGCCGATGCAATCCATCCAACGTTATGATAAAGTCCAATCTAAAAAAATAAATATAGATTGTCCAACATTAGTAAAAGAATACAATCGCCATATGGGTGGGGTCGACCTGGCAGATAGTTTGATTGGTAGGCATAAAATTAAAATTAAATCAAAGAAATGGTATTTACGTATGTTTTATCACCTAATTGATGTATCAATAGTTAATGCCTGGTTATTATACAAACGTGTTCTTCAACAAAAAGGAGAAAGAACCTCAAACATTTTGACTTTATCAGATTTTCGTATTGAAGTTGCTATGGAAATGTTATTAACCGGCTTAGGCGTTCGAAAGCAACGGGGAAGAAAGTCTGCTGTAGAACATCAATTAGAAGAAAGAAAAAAGCGTCATCCTGCTTCATATATTCCCCCACATGGCGTTCGCAAAGACCAGTTAGCACACTGGCCTATTTGGCATAGCAATCGCTTGCGATGCAAAATGCCAATGTGCAAAGGCTTTACACACGTAATGTGCGAAAAATGTAATACATCCTTATGTTTTAATGCTGGAAAAAATTGTTTTAAATATTTTCATGCGCAATAATAATTTTGTTTGTAAATGTCATTATTGTTTACCTACTTGTTTTATATCTTTAAAAACCTGTAACTTTCACAATATATGTAATGTAAGTTTACACTAGAAAGAATTAAGGCATGTTATAACTTTTTTTTCACAATTCACATTTGATTTTTCTACTTTTTCGCGATTTTTTTGCGAGCGCAATTTTGCAGCAATTGTAATGCGGTTTTTTGCAAACGATAAAGAATACCTTGTACTTTCATAGACAATTTTTAAATTTGAAAATATTTGGCCAGTGGGACTACAAAATATCATTACTTTTATAATGCCATTTTGGTTTTTTGTTTTAGATTAACAGATTTCGAATTATTTCTGGTACCGCGAAACGGTACACTTTTTGCAAGCCCTACTACGAGAAGCCGCAACTGCCCCACTTAAGAAATATTTTCAAATTTAAAATTTGTCTATGAAAGTACAAGGTATTCTTTATCGTTTGCAAAAAACCGCATTACAATTGCTGCAAAATTGCGCTCACAAAAACATCGCGAAAAAGTAGAAAAATCAAATGTGAATTGTGAAAAAAAAGTTATAACATGCCTTAAGTACATATAATAAAAAATTGTGGTGTAGCATAAATGCATCATTTTGTAATCTGTTCAACCTAAAAATCAATTACATAATGTAAAATGATACATATTTGCATCTTTATTAAAAACAACAATAATTAAAAAAATATCAACAATTGATTTTTTTACTTATTTTTTTCTTAATCTATGACCAAAATTACATATCATGTAATTTTTTTAACCAAAACAAAAAATTTGAGCAGTAAAGGGTTAAACTTCTTGTACATACATGTCGTTTTTAATAGTACCCTTTAATCCTTATGATTTCCTAATAATCACCGGAGTTGGAGTCGGAGTCGGACGTTGAAGCTGGAGTCATTTCATCTTAAATTGAGGAGTCGGAGTCGGATACTGTATCCAACGACTCCACAGCCCTGCCTCCAAGGCACAGAACATTTGAGGTTGGGATCGCACTTTATAAATACAAGGAATTGCACAACAAAGTCACCTTTCAATAACGGATACATATTACCTTGGGTCTCTGGCCGACCCTGAAGTTAGGCTGCGAGCCGTCGCTGGCAATTTGTGTGTTTGCATTGGCATGATTTTGTGGAAATTCTCGACCTTTTTACTTTAGAGATTTAATTTCGTGAAATTTTATCATCGCATGCAAATGCCGGATTTGCATTTTATTTGTGTTCGGAGGGCGCGCTACAGGATGTTTTATATTCCAATCTGTTTTTTTTTTTAAAGCTCTGCATCCCGTGGTGAAAATGTGCTTTGACTTAACAATAGTTTTTTCAGTGAATTTTGTTGTGCAAACGCCGATTTTATTTCTGGATGTTGACAATTCGCTCTCTCTTGGTAAATTGCTGTCTTTATAATGTTGTGAAACTAATTCTAAAGCTAGTTTTCACTTCTAGATGTTTTCAAGAGTGAATTTTTATACAAACATTCTGATTAAGTGATTTGCTAAAAATAATGAAATTTCGATGCCGTAACGCAGTTTTGGTAATAAAGGGTTTTCCAATAAGAGTGATATGATTTCTTAGAAAAAATAAACACACTTATTATTAAGAACATTCAAATGTTTGTTATTTAATGTGAAGAACAATCGATACAATTAAGTTCTAAATAAAACGTCATTCAAATGGCCTCCACGACTTCTTCTGCGGGAACGAATTCGATGAACCCAATTTTCGAGCACTTTTTCCACTAAATCAAGTCGTATGTCATGAATGGCACGTTCAATATTGACTTGTAAAGCTTGAAGAGAGTCTGGTTTATTTCGAAAGACCAATGACTTCAAATAACCCCACAAGAAATAGTCTAATGGTGTTAAATCACAACTTCTTGGAGGCCATTCAATATCACAATTTCTTAAAAAAAATCGAATCTCCAAACTTTTCTCGCAATAATTCAATTGTTGCATTTGCTGTGTGGCACGTAGCCCCGTCTTGTTGGAACCAAATGTTGTCAAGATCAACTTCTTCCAATTTCGGCCATAACAAGTTGGTTATCATCGATCTATACCGCTCTCCATTGACAGTAACGGTGTTACCATCTTCAGAAGTACGGACCGATGATTCCACCAGACCAAAAACCACACCAAACTGTCAATTTAGGTGAATGTAATGGTTTTTCTTGAATAATTTGTGGATTTTCTTCGCACCAGAATCGACAGTTTTGTTTATTTACCGCGCCACTCGGATGAAAGTGAGCCTCATCGGAAAAGATGATTTTCTTAAAAAAATCGTTATCGTTTTCAAATTGTTCCAAGGCAAAATCAGCAAATTCACGACGTTTACGGTGGTCCAATGGCTTCAGTTCTTGAGTGAGAACAATTTTATACGGATGCAAACCCAAATCCTTTTTCAAAATCCGCCAGGTTGTGGTTTGAGACAGTCCCAATTGTTGAGAACGTCTTGGAATCGACAAATTGCGATCTTCAGCAACACTTGCCTGAACGGCAGCAATATTTGCATTACTTCGAGCGGTTCTTTGTCTTATTGGCACTTTAACATTATGTAAAGAAAATGTACGCTCACAATTTTCAACAATTCGACGAATAGCGAGCACACTTGGACGATTATTACGACCATAAAATGGCAAAAGCGCACGAAAAGTTGCAATTGGAGAACGATTATTTTGATAATAAAACTGAATAATTTGTAAACGTTGTTCTTGCGTATATCTCTCCATGATGAAATTGTAAACACTACTGAATACAATGAAAAATAAATGACAGATCATCTAAAATTGTTCTATGAGAGGATCGCCGTTTGATTGTCAATTGTTAAAATTATTTATTGTATGTATTAATAAACCTAAATTTTCAGTGTGCGATACAATTTCAATATTCATAATGTCAATCACAAAGAGATAAACTGCTTTATTTTTTGGCCGAAACGTCACTTCAAAATCATATCATCCCTATTGGAAAACCTTATATTAGAATTAAACAGGATTTTCGGCGAAAATATATCTCGGATAAACGAATAACTGGCCGCCAGACATCCGGCTATCCTGACTAGATTTTTACAATAAGATGTAATCAAATACTGTGTGATCATTTAAAAAAACATGATTTAGAGTGGGCTTTGAATTTTACATTAGATTGATACAACTGACTTTCAACACATAGTTTACCATAACCTCAAATTTATTCCATCATTCAATTAGCATTCTGGGCAACCACACAAACAAAAAATGCCGCCTACTCTAAATCATAATTTAAACGATCGCACACTGGTCGAAACGCTCATTCTAGCTGAACATTTCCCTATAAAGATTTAGTCTACTTTAAATTGTTCGGAGCCGAAGAAAATATTTGATTAAAAATATAAATTACTCAATATTAAATAATTCTTCCCTTCTACCATGGGGTGAGGTAATTCTTGCATTTTTTTCGCTATATCTCGCTAAATATTGATCACTATCACATCTAAGCGTTATATATTTTTAACTTTACTATTAATCAGTGGTTTATACGCGTGGCGCATGAAGTAAAATTTCGAGTTTAGAAAAGCCCCGCGAAAATTTGTCTCGGGTCGCTGCGCGACCCTCGACAAATTTTCTACGCGGGGCTTTTCTAAACTCGAAATTTTACTTCATGCTTAGTCTGGGAGTGGACAACACTCGTTCTTAGGAGTTTGAAATTGAAGGATCCCTCTAGATTACTAAGTTTATTGCCATTTTACAAAGGCTACAGCTCGAAGGACCAATCAAGGTCTTCGGAGACCGAAGGACTACAGGGAATTGAACTTTTTTACAAGAAAACAACGAATATCAGAAGATTTACAGCATGGATAGGAAAGAAAACATCCAATTTTAAAAAAGTATCGAAGTTGGGTTGGTTTTCAGTGCATTTTTAACTTTACTTTAAATCAGTGTTTTATACGCGTGACGCATGAAGTAAAACGTCGAGTTTTGAAAAGCCCCGTGAAAATTTAGCTCGGGTCAACAAAGCCAGAAATTATTCGGAGTCAGAATCCTCTGGTAAAGATGCTTGTTCTGGTTCTACTAATAACTTTAACACCTCTGTGTTCAATTTTTGAATAGTAAGCGGTCGAGAAACCTCTGGGTTTACCACTAGAACATCCAGTTTGGGGCCCATTTGGTAAACCTTCAGTAGAGAACACATCCATTCCGTTTAGCCACTTAGAATATTTATTTTCAAAATCTAAAATTGTTCTATGAGAGGATCGCCGTGTGATTGTCAATTGTTAAAATTATTTATTGTATGTATTAATAAACCTAAATTTTCAGTGTGCGATACAATTTCAATATTCATAATGTCAATCACAAAGAGATAAACTGCTTTATTTTTTGTTCTAGCATTTTTTTAGCCCGTCAAACATCGAATAATGTTCTCCGAGAAATTGTTACGCTACCTAAAAAAAATCACTGCTTGTAAACGGGCAAAAACGGGCTGCTAAATATCATTTATATGTTAAACTAATTAGTTATTATGTATAAAAAACAAAGATTCATTACTAAGAACGGCTAAGAATGTATACTTTAATCCTTTTCAAGTTTAACTTTGTAAAATTTTACTATAGGATTCTTTACTTAATTTAAATTAGTATATCTATATGTTGACTAAAGTTATGTGAAAAATATTTAAAACTATGTTGTATATATACTACTAGAATATATATTCATCTTTAAATTATATTTTTCACGAAATACAAATGCAAAAAAAAGAAATGAAACTTGGGCGTTTGGAGCGCGTAAAATCCACAACTGAAACACGTAAACGATGCGTGCACTTTGGGTACTGATAACTACTAGACCAAAGGTCGGAGTGGTTTATGACTTTAATTACACACTCTCTGGACAATAAACTGCTCATATTCCAAGAAAAAAATCTATTTTCTAAACAGTTGATTTTCGGCGAAATGTTCAGCTATAATGAGCATTTCGACCAGTGTGGATCGCACGGTATTACAAACACACACGTGAAATTAAACACAAAAAATACATAACATTTTAATATGGATATTCTCTTTATTTTAAACTCTTTAAAACTAAGTGCGCAAAAGCATAAATTATCTAGCTTTCCATAAAACCTCATGTTTTGAGCACCAGATCAGAATCAATAATAAAATTGTAAATACAAAATATAGTGATTTAATAAATAAGATAATTATCTTTACAATTTCCTAACTCTGCGGGGGGCTTTTAATGAATTAGCCTTACATAATGGATGGGTTTGAAGTCTTGATTAAGGGTTGGGTTTCTTGGGAGAGGGGGTTAATTGCGCAAGGGGAGGGATTTATGGGAATTATTATTACGCGAACATATTGGGGGCCTGTTTTACGAGCGGAGCGTTAAGTTTAATTTTATCTTGTACGGATTTTCTTCGTGTCTCAGGTAATTTACGTCCTCATCATTAGATTATAACCAACGGAGATTAAAAATCGTTACTCGCTAGCAACAGGGAAATTATTAATTTTCCACGCTAATTATTCAGTATTACAATAATCTAGAGCAAAACAATATGTTGGGATGGATTAATGTGAGGTTAGATTAAGACAGAGGCTCAGTCAACTCAGCCCCCCGAAGTTCGACTTTTTTGAAAAAAACTATTACCCTAGCCGGGCCTTAGTTAGCGCCATAAAATTAGAGCTAGCGCCATTTAGACAAGAAAATTGTGATGGTTTGAACTTTCGGGGGGCTAGGTTGATGCTAGCCCCCAGAGTTTAGATTTTTCAAGTTTTTTACACTATTCGGATTCCTCAGAGCTAGCGCTACCAATTTAAAAGCTAGCGCCACCCCCACAACCCCAAAAAATGATAAAACATTTTTAGCCCTAGCCCCCCGAAATGAGATTTTTTGATCAAATTGGGTGGACAAGATTGCTTAGAGTTAGCGCCTGTAGAATATAAAAAATATATTCTCTCAAATATATCAGGTAAAAAAATATTCACATCCAAACTTTGATGTGAGAGCTTTTAGATCCTGTATGCGTATTACCATTTACTTGCTGAATTTCAATACAAAATCATGATTGGCATATAAAATACTGCTTCCAAAAAATATTTCGGCGTTGTAATTACTTTATTTATGTTAATAGACACTGGCTATTAGAAAGATGATGCCTAGAAGACAGTAGTTTTTTAGAAAAAAGTCGAACTTCGGGGAGCTAAGTTGACTGTGCCGTATAATGTAAGCAACAACTATCAAAACATTGAAGCCAAATATTTGATATGTAACATGGACAGGGTTGGCAAAAATCCGGGTTTTTTCAAAAGTTATCTACCCAGTGGGTTTTTCGGTGGGGTTTTCCGGGATTTATTGGGTTTTTTCGGTTTTTATTGGGGTTTTTCGGGGCTTTTTAATTTACGTCGAACAAAAACAAAAATGATTCAATTACGATTTTCAGGTCTTTTATTAATAACTCAAAAACCATGTTATTAACGAGAATATTTTTAAAAATATAATATTCCAAATAATATTTTCATTGAGTATTAGCATTAGCAGTATCATTAACAAAAATCTCGAATACTATAGTAGCTCCCGTTTGCTGGGTTAAAATTAAAATATGTAATTGTGTACAAACATTCATGCATAAATAAAAGTTTTTTTTTTAAATATAATATATATTAAAAAAAAACTGTAATTTATGCCCATCATAATAAAAAATAAATGTCTTCAATAAAATTTTATCGTATTAGTATTTATAATAAGGGGCATTTTGTTTGTTAGAAATAGAAAAGTGTATGCAACGTACTTTTTTGTTCCGCGGTAAAACAAACACAGGCGCTCGTGTAAGATTTTGTTTACCTATTAAAAGTTAAAATAAATACGAGCGCACATTGGGTCTGTGAGAGCAATTAAGATGATTTTGCTTTATTATTTTAATTTTGATGTATATTCTTAAGTAATACAGTTTCGTCAGTTTCAATCTAATTTGTGCAGAGTGAACACGTATAAGTTTATCCAAAAATATGCCGAAAATTACGGGAAGTGGTAGAAAAGGAGCACCAGAATGGAGTGATGTTATACAAATAGATAAAAGCAAAGTTGAGTGTAAAAACTGTAAAATTCAAATTAGTGGAAAAATTGAACGAATAAGAACACATTTGAAAAAGTGTACATTGCGTCGACGGGAACGAAAACCATTAGATGAAGCATTAGCTTCGGCAAGTTCGGTGTCATTAGACTCATTGGTATCATCCACCGCCGTCCCCCCGGGAACATCTCGCTTAGTATCCGAATCGTCAATGGAGCAGTTTGCAAGTGACAGTGTCAGTGAGGGCTCTAATTTAATGAAGATAAAGCAGACTACTATGAATGAGTTCGCTATCAAAACTACAGAAGCTCAAAAGGACATACTAGATCGTAAAATTGCGTCTTTCTTTTATTCCTGTAATATTCCCTTCAATGTAATTGAAAATAAGAAATGTGTAGATATGGTTGAAGCTCTTCGTCCTGGATACAAACCACCAAATAGAAAGCAGCTTGGAGGGAAGCTCTTGGACGAAGCGGCGAGTGAAATCGAGGGACATTTTAAGGAGGAATTGGAGAATGCTACAATTACTTTAATTCAAGATGGATGGTCCAGTGTAACCAATGATTCAATTATCGCTTCAAGTTTGGCAACTGGTTCCAAGGTATACCTCGTCGACGCCATAGACACAGGAGATAACAAGAAAACAGCGAAATACTGTGCAACAATTGCTGAAGAAGTAATTAAAAAAATTGAAGAGAAATACAACAAAAAGGTGTTTGCGCTCTGCACGGACAACGAGAACAAGATGAAGAAGATGAAGCAGATTCTCAAACAACCCGAAAAATTCCCCAAACTGTTAACCTACGGCTGCAATGCGCATTACGTGAATTTGTTGGAGAAAGAGGTGTCTCCTGCATCGGTTGTAAAACAAATTGTAATAGTACACAAATATTTTCGCAACCACCACCAACCTCATGCATGGCTAAAGAATAAGGGTGGCTTGATGCCGCAACTACCCAACGATACACGGTGGAACTCACAGGGGGATTGTGTCAACACATTTATTACAAACTTCCACAAGTACATTGAGATTCGTATGGACGTTGAAGCTGATCCCGATCCACAGGTGAAGTTTGATGAAGGGGTAGCCCACGTACTGAACAATGTTGGGCTTCATACACAAGCAATACATCTTCACAAACAACTTAATCAAGTATCTGTGACACTTGATAAATTGCAGGCCGACAACGCAACAATTTCAGATGCTGTTGAGATATGGCTCGATCTGTTGGAAAGTCATGAACTGGAGCCATACAAAGAAGTTATAAGAGCGAGATTTCAAGATGCCATGGAACCTTTCCACTTCTTGGCCAACATGATGGATCCGCGGTATACAGGTAGACGCCTGACAACTAAGCAAGAGGAAGCTGCAGAAAATTGGGTTAAGGATCAATACCCTCAGTACCTGCCTGGGGTGATGGCATTTACAATCAAGGATACAGATGTTTTTCCACCTACGCTATTTCAAGAAACGGTAGTTTCAAACATCTTGCCAACAAAGTGGTGGAAAATATCTCGGCTGAAAACAGACAAAACCAATACCTTGCCTGAAGGATTTTGCAATTTTTTTTCTTCATTACATACTTGCCCGGCTAGTTCAGCTTCCATAGAAAGATTATTTTCAACATTTGGTGCGGTGTGGTCAAAATTACGAAATAGGCTGGGAGTGGAAAAGGCGCAAAAGCTTGTAACTGTATATAGATATCTTCGTGATAAGAATCAGTGCGAGAGCGAGTGGTAGAATTAAATTAAACGTTATAATTATGATTACATTTTCTTAGTTTAGTTTTACAATTCACATTTACCAGATTTAACTGACAATGAACATTACATTACATATGTTTTATATGTCTTTCACAAGTATTTTCGTTTTGAAATAAATATGTACCTACTAGGCTTATGTAACTTTTTTTGTATTTTCTCGAGTTTACCTATTGTTTATGTGAAAGTTTAGAAGGAAAAATAAATGATTGGGATTTCAAACAAAACATGAGTTAAACATGTTTATTTCAATATGTATTTTTCAAAATAAGAAAAATTCCATTAATTTAATTTCCGTTTTTATTAAAATGATTACTTTTTATTTTAAAAAATCCGGTGGGTTTTATTCGAAAAAACCCAGGGGTTTTTTCAAGTGGGTTTAATCCGAAAAAAACCCACTGGGTTTTTTTGGGTTGGGGAAAATCATGCCAAGCCTGAACATGGAATAGATATTTAGGTTTGCTTAGAGAGTTGCTCCTTCATCAGTTGCAAGAAATGTATCTTAAACTTAATATGAGTAATTAATTAATAATATTTAAGTTAAATACAACATAATAACATACAGGGAGTTTTTCTTTATAATATCCGTTTTATAAATTTAGCTTATTTTTTTGAAATCTTTAGATATTCCTTGTTTTTTAAAAAAAGTTCAATTCAAGGCTTTAAACGAGTGTTTTCCACTCCCAGACTAAGCATGAAGTAAAATTTGGAGTTTAGAAAAGCCCCGTGAAAATTTGTCGAGGGTCGCGCAGCGACCCGAGACAAATTTTCTGGGCTTTTCTAAACTCCAAATTTTACTTCATGCGCCACGCGTATAAAACGCTGATTTCAAGTAAGGTTCAAATATACATAAATTTCACATTTTAGTGTTTTATACGCGTGGCGCATGAAGTAAAATTTCGAGTTTAGAAAAGCCCAGAAAATTTGTCTCGGGTCGCTGCGCGACCCTCGACAAATTTTCACGGGGCTTTTCTAAACTCGAAATTTTACTTCATGCTTAGTCTGGGAGTGGAAAACACTCGTTTAAAGCTTCAAATTAAATTCCTGTAAAAACACGAATATTTAAAAATTTAAAGAAAATAAAGTGAATCTGGAAAACGTATAGTTTAAAGAAAAACTCCCTCTATATTGTAGAACTAGGATATTGAAATAGATTGTGTTAGAATGAAAATAAAGTAAATTAAATAGCAACTAAAGGATAATATATAAAATTACGAAACTATTCGTGAAAATGCAAACAATGTCTTAATAAATAAGACAACTTAAGACGATAAATATCCATTGAAACAACTATATTTATCGTCTTAAGTTGTCTTATTAATTAAGACATTGTTTGCATTTTACGAATAGTTTCGTAATTTTATATATTATGTTTAAAGTGTGCAAACTATAAGAAGCGTAAGCTTATTTTCTCGAATTTAAATAGTTTTGAATTTGAATTTATCTTGTTTGCAACTAAAGAAGCTAAATCACAATTTTGTAGTATCGAAAAGATATACTCACTATATGTTAGATAACATATAGTGAGTTTTACATGCAAGTGTTGGTACATACGTAACCCGATGTGTACTTGGTAAATTTTCAGGCATTAGTTGTTATTGAAAAGCGTTCAGTTTGAAACTTTCAACGAGTGTTTTCCACTCCTAGATTAAGCATGAAGTATAATTTCGAGTTTAGAAAAGCCTGAAAACAATGTTCAGGTACGCCACTGTCTTGCTAGCGCTAGCTATCTCGTTGCCAGTGGTAATGGACATTACTTTAGATATTCTAACGCCAAAAAAAAAAATTTAAAGCGTACGGTTAGTTCCCGAGTTATACCGATTTAAAATATCAAGGAATAAAACAAATCGTTAGGTACGCCACTGTCTTGCTAGCGCTAGCTATCTCGTTAGCAATGTTTATAAACATCACTTTAGCTGCTCTAACGCCTAAAGAAATTTTGAAATCGCATGGTTAGTTACCGAGTTATAACGATTTAAGTTATAAAAAAAGCAACCGTCAGGTACGCCACTGTCTTGCTAGCACTAGCTATCTCAGTGTTTATAGACATCAGTATAGTTATTACAATGCCGAGAGAATTTTCGAAATCGTACTGTTAGTTTTTGAGTTATAACGATTTCAATTATCAAGGAGTGAAAAAACTATCGTCAGTTACGCCACTGTCTTAATAGCGTAAGCCATCGTGTTGCTAGTGTTTATAAACATTAATATAGTAATTACAATGCCGAAAGAACTTTTGAAATCGTACGGTTAGTTTCCGAGTTATAACGATTTCAATTATCAAGGGGTGAAAAAACAATCGCCAGTTACGCCACTGTCTTACTAACGCAAGCTATCTCGTTGCCAGTGTTTATAAACGTAGTAAAAAAAGCAACCGTCAGGCACGCCACTGTCTTGCTAGCACTAGCTATCTCAGTGTTTATAGACATCAGTATAGTAATTACAATGCCGAAAGAATTTTTGAAATCGTACGGTTAGTTTCCGAGTTATAACGATTTCAATTATCAAGGGGTGGAAAAACAATCGTCAGTTATGCCACTGTCTTACTAACGCAAGCTATCTCGTTGCCAGTGTTTATAAACATTAGTATAATATTTACAATGCCGAAAGAGATTTTTAAATCGTACGGTTAGTTTTTGAGTTATAACGATTTAAATTAGCAAGAAGTGAAAACACAATTGTCAGTTACGCTACTGTCTTCTAGGGATCATTTTTCTAATTGCCAGTGTCTATAAACATAAATATAGTAATTACAACGCCGAAATATTTTTTGGAAGCGGTATTTTATATGCCAAACATGATTTTGTATTGAAATTCAGCAAGTAAATGGTAATACGCATACAGGATATGAAAGCTCTCGGATCAAAATTTGGATGTAAATATTTTCTTACCTGATATTTTTAAAAGATTTTTTTTTATATTCTGCTGGCGCTAGCTCTAGCCTATATTTTCCACCCAATTTGATAAAAAAAAACTCATTTTGGGGGGCTAGGATTAAAAATGTTATCATTTTTTGGGGTTGTGGGAGTGGTGCTAGCTTTTAAATTGGTAGCGCTAGCTCTGAGGAATCCAAATAGTGTAAACAAACTTGAAAAATCCAAACTCGGGGGGCTAGCATCAACCTAGCCCTCCGAAAGTTAAAACCCCTGTAACTTTCTTGTTTAAATGGCGCTAGCTCTAATTTTTGTGGCGCTAAGATCCGATTAATTTTATAAAATTATGAAAAATTTAAAGAACAATTGTTACAATATTTCAAAATATGACATTTACAAAAAAAATTACAAACAATCGCGGGCCGGATTCATGCAAGTCGCGGGCCGGATTTGGCCCGCGGGCCGTAGTTTGGAGACCACTGGGCTAGACGGGTCTTAGCCGTCTAGCCCAGTGGTCTCCAAACTACGGCCCGCGGGCCAAATCCGGCCCGCGACTTGCATGAATCCGGCCCGCGATTGTTTGTAATTTTTTTTTGTAAATGTCATATTTTGAAATATTGTAACAATTGTTCCTTAAATTTTTCATAATTTTATAAAATTAATCGGATCTTGGCCGACTTTATTATGTAGAATTGTATTTGTGGCCCGCGAAGAAGATAGTTTGGAAACCCAGGGTCTAGCCCAATAGTTTTTTTTAAAAAAGTCGAACTTCGGGGGGCTAAGTTGACTGAGCCTAAGACAGATGACAGATTAGTAGGTTAGGTTACGTCATATACCGTGCGATCGTTTAAATTATGATTTAGAGTAGGCGGCATTTTTTTGTGCGGTTGCCCAGAATGTTAATTGAATGATCGAATAAATTTGAGGTTATGGTAAACTATGTGTTAATTGTCAGTGGTGCCAATCTAATTTAAAATTTAAAGCCTACTCTAAATCATATTTTAAACGATCACACGGTAGCATTATGATGCACAAAGGAGTAAGGGCTAGTTAGGTCAGAGGACAAATTATAAATCTTTATCTTATCGTATTTAATCTAATGCCAAGTGTGTTACTGATAGTTCATAGTTAACCTATCTAGGTTAACCATGAACTATCAGTAACACACTTGGCATTTTATTTCAATAAATTATTTTCCCACTAATTTCAACAATAAGTCATTATTAAGGAATAACATCAATCTTAGATGACTGACTTAACTCCAGAGTAGACCTTTTTTAAATAATAATAACTGTATGTATTCAACAAACAATGTTTATAATTTGTACTTTATACACACTCGCATAATATAATATGTTCAATAAAATAAAACCTCGAGAGTGCTATGATTTTATCTTTTTTAAATTTAAGTTGGCTATATGCTTTAGGAATTGACATATAAAACATCAGATATAATAATTATAATGTATAATTTTAGAGTTGCCAACCTACAATCTTTTACATGGCACTCTAGTGGTTTTATTTTATTGAACATACGATATTAGCACTAAGTTGAACTGAGTTGAAGTTTGTGACGTCACCAGTTCAAGTTGTGTAAATTCATATTGAGAACTGCAGATGTCCAGTTAATGTGAGGAACAGATTCAGGGCAAAAAGTGCTGCACTAGTTCATGTTACGAATATACATACCTATTGGTTAGCGAGTAATTTGGAGAAATATTAAATCTGTGCAAAATTAAAAATTGTATATCCGAGAATCCAGGCAATATGTTGATGGATTTAAAGTCCCCGCATTGTTGCCAAGAGTACATGTAAACATTCAACATAACCTAAAAACTCGCCCGAATACGTGCTAGATGCCTAACGTTTAGTTATGAATGGTTAAAAAGTGGTAAATCTGTAGTGACACAGCAAGGAGAGGGCCCAGATCCACACCAAATAACATAAAACTGCCATTTATCAATATGAATTTGAATGTGCATTCATATGTTCTAACAAATTCACTTTTCCTCGGACTCGGAGTTTTCGCTTGGATTTATTACGAGTGGTGAAGCGGCAACGCTGTGGGGTATTACTAGGGCTGGATAAAATAGTCGAATAAGTCGAATATTCGATTATCAGATGTTCGAATAGTCGAATAGAAAATGTCTTCGAATACACTGTTTATCCGACTAACCGACTATTAATCGGTTTCGAATAATTTAATCGGTTCGAATATTTTAATCGGTTCGAATATTTTAATCGGTTCGAATATTTTAGTCGGTTCGAATATTTTAATCGGTCCGAATATTTTAATCGGTCCGGATATTTTAATCGGTCCGAATATTTTAATCGGTCCGGATATTTTAATCGGTCCGAATATTTTAATCGGTTCGGATATTTTAATCGGTCCGAATATTTTAATCGGTTCCGATATTTTAATCGGTTTGAATATTTTAATCGGTTCGAATATTTTAGTTGGTTCGGATATTTTAATCGTACCTTCGATTAGTCTATTCGGCGCGAATATTCTTTTCGGTTTTAAATAACTGTTGTATTCGGTTCTATTTCTCTATTCATTATTATTTTCATTATTAGAATTTTCCATCCTTTAAGAATAATCGAACATAATATTAGTTTTTGAATAGTCTAATCGTTTTTGACTCTGCAACAATAAAAAGCATTAAATTAATATTAGTAATTATAGTAAATATTTCAAGATATTTATCAAAAATATAAGTATTAATTAAAACATAGATAAAAAAATTGTTAGAATTCAACATTAAACAATCGATTATTTTAAATAACGTAAACATACCAATAAAAACAATTAAGAATTAAATGTATTAAATTAAAAAAACTCGGAATCCGAATAGTTCGATATTACTTCAAAACAATGAACTTCGGATACCTGTCTATTATAAATTCCATGAACATTTTTGTATTTTCGAATATCCGACTATTCGGATTCCTAGCTCTAAAATTAAATAAAAATGGTGATGTTGCCATAATACAAATTTAATACAAAACCTAAATTAACAAGATACAAATGAAAACAAAAAATATATATTAAATAAGCATCTTCTAATTTCAGTAATATATTATAATTGTTTAAATATATATAATTATTAAGTTTTACTTATTTGAGTTATTTGTTTCTACAACATATATTATTTGTTCTATATGTGAGCCTTTTTTTAGAAATAACGATACAATAAATATGTCTCTTTATTTTTAATAAAGATATAATTCTATTAACAGGATTTTATTATTATTTTGATCCTGGAACCTTTAAGGAATCAGCTAGTGAAAACTATTGTACTTAAGTTAATGTTTAAAAATAAAAGTAAAATTATAAGAATTATAAAAAACTGAAATGGTGTTACTTACAGAAAACTAAAATATATATTTTTGTGTTGCTTTGCAATAAAAATAATTATTTTCAGATTCATCTAGCAAAATGGGGAAAATAGCAAAATTTTATAAGAGACAAAAAATACGTAAAATTGAATGATCTTGCAGAAAAAAAGTATTCCTTATGATTTGACCTGTTCAATAAAAAGATTTAGGTATCTTAAGAAGTCGATGGTCCTAGTTTGACCACTTACTTTAAACGTAGGATAAAGAAACATATCGCAAAAAGTGCATGGTATCAATGTAATTAAATGTGCCAAATTAGGTTTTCTTACCTAATTCCAAAATAAAAATATTTGAAAAATAATGAAAAAAAAATAATATCTTTGAGGCCTCGTAGATGGCTTAGGAACCACTTTTAGATAGAGATAAGTTTAGTTAAATCGTCTTATTTTGTTTCAGAGAATATGTGGTAGAGCGTTGTACAGACCATTCGGGGACACCCTGTATATGATGTATATATACATATATACAGGGCTTTCGTTTTAAAAGTAGCCACCCCAAATATCATTTAAAATACCTTTAAAAAAAACTAAAAAAACACGCTAATTTATACTTACGGGGAACACATTTTACAGGTTTTTAAAGGTTCGAATATATATATATATATATATATATATATATATATATATATAAAAAGCGTGTTTATTTCAATGGGCCCGTTCAGCAGTGACAACAGTTGGGAGTTTACTGCCAACTGTTGGGGAATTCTCTGATAACCGGATTGTTAATCGTGAATGTGTTTGGGATTTTTGTAATCGTACAAAATACACCGACCGAAGTACCGTTCATTAGGTACCAACATACATCACTAACAAGTCCAAACATGTTGAATTTTGAACATTTTGATGAACGGGCCCAATGAAACAGTATTTAAAACATTAACCATTAAAAACATGTTTAAAACATGTTTTATACATAACCAGCCTTATTAATAGACCTTAGCATACAGCTTTAACAAGGTTCAAAGAATGATATTGACATTTTCGGATTAATAAAACGTTTTAGTAGATTACTATTGTTACTTTACAATTAATAATTTAATAGCTCTAGTTTAAGTCTTGTACATAACTTCAACTGTCATAACAAAATAGAGTTATTTAGAATTTATTTAATATTACAATAAATCATATATGTATAAACCTTATCAGTATGTTTTGAACTTCACTTGAAATCAGTATTTTATTCGCGTGGCGCATGAAGTAAAATTTCGAGTTTAGAAAAGCCTAATTTGGCTCGGTCGCTCCGCTTCGCTACGCGCCCGAGCCAAATTTTCAGGCTTTTCTAAACTCGAAATTTTACTTCATGCTTATTCTGGGAGTGGAGGCACGCATTAGAAGTAAATTACGTTCTAATAATATATCAGAAGAAATACATTTTCCATACATAAAAAAAATTAAATTACTTGATTACAATGAAGTTAAAATACATGAAAATGTAATGTTGCTGCGTTCATTCTATCATTATTTCAAAATTAACTAATAACATATAGATTTTGCTCTATTAATACAAAATGTTAGTATCGTGTTTGTATGCGTCTAGTAGAGATTATTTAGCATTTAACTATAATGATATTAATGACAATTCTATTAAAAAGGCTGAACATGTTTAAAACACGTTTTAAATCATATTTATGTACACATAATTTTGACATTTTATTATGATAACATTTTATTTTTAATAATGTAATTTGAAATTTCTCAACAATTTAACTAAAATTTAAAATCGTAAACAAAAAATGTTGTTTAAGTAGTATAAAATATAGTTTAACTAACTTATATAATAATGAAAAAAAAATAATATCTTTGAGGCCTCGTAGATGGCTTAGGAACCACTTTTAGATAGAGATAAGTTTAGTTAAATCGTCTTATTTTGTTTCAGAGAATATGTGGTAGAGCGTTGTATAGACCATTCGGGGACACCCTGTATATGATGTATATATACATATATACAGGGCTTTCATTTTAAAAGTAGCCACCCCAAATATCATTTAAAATACCTTTAAAAAAAACTAAAAAAACACGCTAATTTATACTTACGGGGAACACATTTTACAGGTTTTTAAAGGTTCGAATATATATATATATATATATATATATATATATATATATATATATATATATATATATACAGGGTGTCCCATTAGTGCGGTCTCGGAAGATATCTCAGCTCTCGTTAAAGATAGAAAAAAAATGTTTTCACCAAATTTGCTTGATTTTAAGAGCTGCATAACCTAAAATTATTTTCAAATATACAGGGTGTCCCATTATTCCATACTTAATACCAACTTTGTTATTTTAAATAGAACACCCTATATATTATTTTTTTATTTGATCCGCCTTTAAATAACCTACACAAAGATATATCATTATTGGCACTTTAGGTTATTTGTTACTTCAGAAAAAAATATTTTTTGAAAATTTTGGCAGTTTTAGTACTTTACTTAAAAATTCACTGTGTCCTTATTTTTTAAGATATCAGTCTGTAATTTTACACACATATGCAGTAAAGAATGCTCTATCCATTAACTATAACACATTATAATATTACTTATAAAACCTAATAAAAAACTACCTTCTAATATTTAATATTTAAAATGTACATAACTTCATTTTCTTAAATGGGACACCCTATATTTCTTTACTTTATCAGATCCGCAATGAAAAATGCTTTATTTTTTGTATCATACCTTATATCTATTTTTATTAGTTTTTGAGATATTAACATTTTCCTGTCATATATGGGAAATTAGGCCACAATCAGCATTTAATTAATCTCTAATGGACGTCTAACTTAAATGGTATTTAGATATTTCAGTTTTACTTCAAATCATTTATAATATCAAAGTAAACAATATAACGACAATGGAAACAAGTAAACCGTATTAATATTAACAGATTAGCATATAATGAATTTGATAATTATATTAAGTGTTCGATATGGCCTCCATTTTGGTTTTGGCACACTTGAAGCCTCCGTATGAAGCTTTGATTGACACTTACTAAGTTGTCTACAGTAATGGCACGCATAACATTACTAATTCTATTTTTCATATCCTCTTGTGTTGTTGCAGGTATTTTATAAACTTCTTCCTTCACAACACCCCATAAAAAAAAGTCCAGTTTTGTTAAATCGGGTGACCTCGCTGGCCATGGAATTGGTCCTCCTCTTCCAATCCATTTGTTAGGAAAAGTTTGGTCTAAATATTGTTTAACTTGTCGACTATAGTGTGGTGGTGCGCCATCTAATTGTAACCATGCATTTTGTAACGTTCTTAACGGCAATTCAACCAGGTTTCGAACTGATTTTGAAGAAAATTTAAAAACGTATCACCAGTAACATTTCCATTAAAGAAATACGGACCAATAATCCTATTCCCAATAATTCCAGCCCAAACATTAAGAGACCATTTATGTTGATGGTCTATACAAACAATATGGTTCGGGTTATGGTCATCGTAATAATGATAATTATGTCTATTAACGAAACCATTTCTATGGAATATCGCTTCGTCGGTAAACAAAATATTGTTAAAAAAGTTCGGTTCAACTTGATGTTTTTGTAACGCCCAATTACAAAAATCCAATCTTTTTAAAAAATCATTCTCACCTAATTCCTGCACCAACTGAACGTGATAGGGATGAAATTTGAATCTCTTTGTTATTTTGTTTATTGTTGATTTGGGAATATCAAGTTGTTTTTCTAACTGGCGGGAAGACATTTGAGGGTTCTCAACAATGGACTGAATTACCAAATGTTCATTCTCTTCTTTCGTTGTCCTTTTCTTTCTCTTTAATTTTAGAGGGTACATGATACTTCCTGTGCTTTCAAATCGGTTCTTCAATCTCACAAACGCTGCTGCATTAGGATGCCGTTCCGCATTTGGATACTTTTGTGCATATATTCGACTTGCAAGAAAACAATTTTCTTCACTTGCACCCAAAACGTATGTCATTTTTATTAATTCTTCTTTTGAAAAATTCATTATTGCGTTATCAAAAATTCAATAATATTAATAATAGTGTTAACAGCACTTTATTTATCTGTATGTCAAATAAATACGTTTGTTTACTTTATCGATTGTTTTTCATGGCCTCCTTTATTGCATTCATGATATATTAAAAAATGACAAAATTTGTTTATATTGTTTACTTTGATATTATAAATGTAATTATAATATGTCATAAATAAATAAAGTAAAGTAAAACTGAAATATCTAAATACCATTAAAGTTAGACAACCTTTAAAGACTAATTTAATGCTGATTGTGACCTAATTTCCCATATTTGACAGAAAAATGTTAATATCTCCAAAACTAATGAAAATAGATATAGGGTATGTTATACAAGAAAAAAAGCATTTTTTATTGCGGATTTGATAAAATAAAAAAATATAGGATGTCCCATTTAAAAAAATGAAGTAATGTACATTTTAAATATTAAATATTCGAGGGTAGTTTTTTACTAGGTTTTATAAGTAATATTAAAATGTGTTATAGTCAATGGATAGAGCATTCTTTACTGCATATGTGTGTAAAATTTCAGACTGGTATCTTAAAAAATACGAACACAGTGAATTTTTAAGTAAAGTACTAAAACTGCCAAAATTTTCAAAAAATATTTTTTTTTAAGTAACGAATTACCTAAAGTGCCGATAATGATATATCTTTGTGTAGGTTATTTAAAGGCGGATCAAATAAAAAAATAATATATAGGGTGTTCCATTTAAAATAACAAAGTTGGTATTAAGTATGGAATAATGGGACACCCTGTATATTTGAAAATAATTTTAGGTTATGCAGCTCTTAAAATCAAGCAAATTTCGTAAAAACATTTTTTTTCTATCTTTAACGAGAGTTGAGATATCTTCCAAAACTGCACTAATGGGACACCCTGTATATCAATCGGTTCGAATATTTTAATCGGTTCGGATATTTTAGTCGGTTCGAATATTTTAGTCGGTTCGAATATTTTAATCGGTTCGGATATTTTAGTCGGTTCGAATATTTTAATCGGTTCGGATATTTTAGTCGGTTCGGATATTTTAATCGGTTCGAATATTTTAATCGGTTCGAATATTTTAATCGGTTCAAATATTTTAATCGGTTCGAATATTTTCGAATAATAGTCGAATAAGTCGACTAGTCGAATATTTTGAAATTCGAATAGTCGAATACGTCGAACATCAAAATTCCCAGCTCTAGGTATTACCAACAAAACGTCATATATTTAACGCTTGCTTTAACGTTGTGTTTAGGGAGTTTAGAGATGTCGGAATGGCAATGAAAAAAACTAGATATTGCTTGCATGCATGCTCGGATGAACTATATATTTCTATATTTTCTGTTGTAATGGTTAAAACTAGGGATTGGTGTCGATTTTAATAGTCGACGTGACAGCACGTCAACAACGTCGAAAACGTCAACAATACTATTTAAATGTTATGTATTATAATGTATATGTTGCGGTTTTAGGTGATTTTGAGAATTTTGGATACTCTGTTCGCATCCAATTAATCGCATTAGGCTCAATAGTTCAAATGTTATATTAATCAAAACGATTGTTGACATTGTCGACGTGAGACACGTTATAGTATGAGTCGACGTGAAATTCGACGCGTCGACAATGCCATTGTTGACTGTTGACGTGATATTGTTGACGCCGCCCATCCCTGATTAAAACCTTGATTACAATATTTATTCACTTTCACACACTCATGTTATATTTATTCTCCTGTCGTACACTCACGTTACATTATATAAAGCAAACATCGATATAATATACACTCCAGTTAAAACAACTAATTATATCCTTGAAACGCTAACAATCCTGTTGATTCTTCGTTAAACATATTCAAACGAGCACCTAACAAAAACAGCATTTCCATTCGTAATTACCTTCGTTACGTTGCGTAATTATGGATTTTTAAATAATTGCAACAGGGTTTGTTTGTGTGGCAACTTCAGAAACGATTAATTAATGAAAACTCGTTCAGTGAAATAATTAAGCGGAAATCCAAAATCTCGAAACGTAGGGGAATTAAAGCGAGGGGAAACGCGATTATTCTCACGAGGGGGAAATTATTTTAAAAGACGGTAATTGAAATTCGTAATTAGCTTTTGTTACAAACGGTCCGAGTTTTCTTTGTTTGTTAGCATTTCATGCAAATTATGAATGTTTTTTGAAGTTGATTTAATTTAGGTCCGCTTTAATTAAGCTAAATTGCCACTTGAACTAGTCTGCTCTAGCCTTACTCTATAGTCTGCCATCTGAGGTAACCTCTGTAAAGTAATATATACAAAGAGTTTTATGTAAAACCGAATGCGATTAGACACCTTTAATTTTTAAGCTATGTGTAAATTGGTTTGCCTATATGACCATTACGAATTGTAGCCAATCAATCACAGATATCCCTCAACTTGAACATACAGGCAGTTTTCTTGTAAGTATAGATGTCCCAATTGCAGCGTATACGCTGTAAATCTTTAGATAATCGTTGTTTTTTTTAAAGAGTTCAATGCAAAACTTAAAATAAGTGTGTTCTACTCCCACACTAAGCATGAAGTAAAATTTCGAGTTTAGAAAAGCCTGAAAATTTGGTTTGGACGCGTAGCGCGAAGCGCGGAGCGGCCAAACCAAATTTTCAGGCTTTTCTAAACTCGAAATTTTACTTCATGCTTCACCGATACCGAACACTGACATATTACGAAGTTTTAAACACACCGCTAAACTTCATATTGAATCAGTGTTATGTAATGGTGGCGCATGAAGTAAAATTTCGAGTTTAGAAAAGCCTGATAATTTGGTTTTGTCGCGTAAGCTGTAACTTTTTCAATTATCGTTTATTTTTTTAAATATTTAATTTGAAGTCTTAAACAAGTGTTTTCCACTTCCAGATTAAGCATGAAGTAAAATTTCGAGTTTAGAAAAGCCTGAAAATTTGGTTTGGTCACGTAGCGCGAAGCGCGGAGCGACCAAACCAAATTTTCAGGCTTTTCTAAACTCGAAATTTTACTTCATGCGCCACGCGTATTAAACACTGACATATTACGAAGTTTAAAACACACCCCTAAACTTTACATGGAAGCAGTGTTTTGTACCGGTGGCGCATGAAGTAAAATTTCGAGTTTAGAAAAGCCTGAAAATTTGGTTTGGCCGCTCCGCGCTTCGCGCTACGCGACCAAACCAAATTTTCAGGCTTTTCTAAACTCGAAATTTTACTTCATGCTTAATCTGGAAGTGGAAAACACTCGTTTAAGACTTCAAATTAAATATTAAAAAAAATAAACGATAATTGAAAAAGTTACAGCTTATGCATACATGTATGTATATTTAAAAAAAAAATCCCAGTATGTTTACTAAATTTTAATGGTGGCAAATGCCACCGTCAGGGCCGAAAGGGTTAACTCCTTAATATCTAGTCTAACTCAACGTCATACTATAATTTTGATCTTATTTGATGAACACCTGATGTCTCTTTATTTCTATAACGAGTAATTGCAGATTCCGACATCCCGAAAGTCTCCACGAGAGAGCAATGTGTTCGTGTGTGGGCACGCGAGTCGGAAAGTTCTGAGTAAAACCACTCTAGCAATTTAACGCTTAACTCCCCTATAATTCCCAACTTCTTCCCAATCACTAGCTATTCAACTCGACCGGCTTTAATTCAAAAGCCCCACTCGATTCGAATTCAGACTGAAAGCGCTCGCAAATCTATGAATTAAGGGCGCACATACACCGAATTAACCCGCTAATCCCTATCATTCTGCTCGCGAGTGTTTTAAGTTGAAAATTTGATTGTTTGATCGTAATTATTTATTAAAACGGTCCGTCAACTTTTCCAGAATTTAAAATAAAAACTATTCAAGCTGAAAGTTTTCAGTTATTCTAAGTTTAAAATTGTTCCAGCAATGCGGAAAAATTTCAAACTTTTGAAATTTAGGGGGGCTAAATGACGCTAGCACAATCAATTAAATTCAACCCATTGTTCGGTAAAATCTGGTGCAACTAATAAGCTAAAAACCAATGAATAAAAAAAAATCATTAGTTTTCTCACTAGCACGAAACAATGGGTTGAATTTAATTAAACTGTTTACTGCGGAGGCTTCTACTTCCTTATACATCATTATTTACACAAATAAGATAATAATTAAGTTATGTCTTATTTGTGTGAATTTAATTGGTTGTACTAGCGTCATTTTAGCCCCCCTAAAATGACGCTAGCACAACCAATGAATTCAACCCATTGTTTCGTAAAATCTGGTGCAATTAATAAGCTAAAAACTAATGAATAGATAAAAATATTCATTAGTTTTCTCATTAGTTGCACCAGCTTTTACAAAACAATATGTTATTTTTAAATGGTGTATGCGCCGGGTTTTAATTAATGTATTTACGTGTACTGATGTTTTCCAATCGAATAAAATTCTCCCCGTAAATAATAAATCAACTTTCCTTGTAACTATATTTGCTTGAGGATATCTGGTTCGGAGATGTAAACATTCAGGTAAAGGTCCGGAAAATCAATATTTATTCTTTACGGCGAGCGCGGAGAGGGGTTGGATGTGTAAGGGGTGCAAGA
Source organism: Philonthus cognatus (assembly GCA_932526585.2). Taxonomy (NCBI): domain Eukaryota; kingdom Metazoa; phylum Arthropoda; class Insecta; order Coleoptera; family Staphylinidae; genus Philonthus; species Philonthus cognatus. Next base: position 11,334,635 of record OW052251.1, on the reverse strand, counting down.
GTTTACGTGTTGCGAACGTGCTAGACACGCAACCCGTTCTCTCTTTTTTATGTTTTCTCCCTAGATCGAATTCTGATTAAGCGGGTGTACAAATGTTAATTCAGAGGGCTTCTTTGTTATTGCTGTTACCTACTGAATTTTTTTATAATTTATTACACGCTGTATAATTTCAGGCATTTGTTGTTTTTATAAAAGCAAGTGTTTCCAGTTCTTGATCTAGTATGAAGTAATATTTTAAGTTTTTTTTTTTCTGGGGCGAGGAACAAAAGTGAGGGTTATTTCTGCCCTAGCACCGCAGCCATGTGGCTTATTGTATCGTATGTTCAATAAAAAAAACCTCTAGAGTGCCATGATTTTATCTTTTTTACTATTTAAGTTGGCTACACGCTTTAGGAATTGACATATAAAACGTCAGACATAGTCATTTTAATATATAATTTCAGAGTTGCCAACCTACAATTTTTTCCATGGCACTCTAGAGATTTTTTTTAATTGAACATACGATACTTCTTTCGTTTCTGTGGTTAATCGAAAAGTTCTGTTTTGTTAGCCAATCCCAACAGCTTTCCGATCATCATTCCCTTCGGGAAGTGAGCTGGATTCCTTTAGACAAGGTTTTCTTTCCTTCAGGTGATTAGTGCTTCGCACTCAAATAGTACATGTGAGGTGTTTCTATCATCTTCATAGCATAGTCTGCATATTGGGTCTTCTGTAATCAGTTTCATATTATGCAGATGCTTCCTTTGGGTCCAGTTATCATTCCTATGAGTATTCTAAGGTTGTTTCTACTGAGTCTAAGAATTTGACTTTTTTGAGGGGTTATGCGGGAGGTAGATCATCTACCCCCCGCAGATAGTCCTCCAAGTTTTCCTTTTGAATTTTAATCCTTTATCTATCGAACTTCTGCTCTCTTCTGAGATATGGAATCCTTTTTTGGGGTACATCCCCTGTCGTTTGTCGTGCGTTCATACTACAAAAAAGAGCTCTAAGAATAGTAAATAAGGTCCGGGCGCGAGATTTGTGCAAAGGAGTGTTCAAAAGAAACAACATGCTAACTTTGACCGGCATATATGTTCACGAATGTGCTAAATTCTGGTTTAAGAACAAATACATTTTTCAAACGTGTACACCAACACCTCATCATCCGCAAAGAAACTTTAAATATAACTATCCAACTCACAGATTAAGCAAATTTGAAAAGGGGGCATATTATTCATGCTTAAAAATAATAAATCATCTTCCTAGTAGACTAAAAGCTATAGATAATTATATTCAATTTAAAAACAATGTTCTCGGAATTATGAGTGAACTGGAACCGTATAATATTAATGAATTTTTTGATGTAAATATTAGTTAGCTATTGTTTTTATATCTTATATATCCAACCGACCTGTTTCTGTTGCCATATATGTATATTTTTGTATATTTCTTGTGGTGTATAAAAATAAACGTTATTATTATTATTATTATACCTTTTCAGGTGTCGGATGGGGCTTCCGTTTCTGTTTTCTCTTGTACCCACTCCTTCCACTTCTTTCTGTCTCTTGCTATTATTTTCATTTCTTCTAATATTATTCCTTTCTTCGTCCCTATATCTTGAATTTGGTCTATCCATTTCCTTCTTGGTCGCCCTCTTGTTCTTTCACTTGTACTTCTTGTTTCCATTATTTTTCTTGTGATTCTATCTGTCTTCATTCTAATTATGTGCCCAAACCAGTTCAATTGTTTCTTTCTTATTTTTCTGATAATCGGTTCTTGTTTCGTTGTTTTTCTGATGTCCTCGTTTCTAATTCGGTCCCATTTTGTTTTTCCAGCTATTTTTCTTAAATGTTTAATTTCTATCGCAGTTATCTTGTCTTCGTCTTTCTTTCGTATTGTCCAACATTCACTTCCATAGTTTATTATTGGTATAGTTATTGTATTACGTATTTTCATTTTCACTTCCATTTCAATGTCTTTGTGTCCCAGTATTGTTTTGTTCATTGCGTAATATAACTTTGTTGCTTTGTTGGCTCTGTTTGTTATTTCTGCCTCGATTTTCCCATCCTCTGTTATGAGGCTCCCCAAGTATTCTTGGATTTTCTAAGTTCTTTATTGCACTCCGTAAGGGCTATACTCTTCCCACTGTCCGGAGGCTGTAGCCCTATTGAAAGTACGCCTTGTTCTGGCTTTTAGGCTAGCGAGTTCGTTGTTTCACTAGGGGTACTCTAACGACAGCCCTTTGCTTTAATGGATAACCACTTTCGTAAGTGATGTTGATTACATCTTGTAATTGTCTCGATGCTTCTTCTAGCTACTCGACTGTTTCGATAGGATTCGATGGTCACGCAATTTTCGAGGTAAGGCACTCTTGGTACGCCTCCCAGTCGTATTTTTGGGATTTCTGAAGCTATTGATGTGATTGCTACCACTATCAATATCAAACCGCATATGCTACTTGTCTGATAGTGAGACGTAATCAGAGACGTGCCAGTTTGTTATGAATTTGGTTGTGTAATTGTCAGCTAGGGAGACATCCTTTCTAACTGCTGTGACAAAAGTTGGTTTATTACCTTTATTGATTATATCGAAGTTTTCACCTAAAACATAGTCCAGCATGAACTCGCCTCTTGTGTTGGTATCCGTACTGCCCCATACAATGTGGTGCGCGTTAGTGTCGCAGCCCAGAATAAGGTGCTTCTTGCCCTTCTTGCACCAGGTAATGACGCGTTTGACCCCTTCTGGTGGTGAAGATGTTGAGTCACCCAGGAAGTAGGCCGAGGCTTTGATAATTGTCCTCTTGCCCGTCACCTTTGTGACACGGATTTGTGCCGTAACCAGATCTCTGGTGATGAATTCTGGAATGTAGTTAGTACCGGCTTTGTATAGCAAAGCGGCCCTAACGTTATCATGTAAGGTGCTATAAATCAAATTACAGTTTTTGGATTGGTGTCCCATAATTAAGCCTTTTTTGGTCCAGGGGTCCCTATTTCTAACTGCTCCTTGATAAACCTGCTTGAGAGTACGCTTGAAGCCGCTTTTGCATGGTTGGACGCCAGTTAGTTTACTAGGTGATCGGGTTACAGTCGTTTTCCAGGGGCAGGACACAGTGTTCCTGTTCCTATCGGGCCAGTTTTTCCGATCCCCTCCCCTTCTATGGCTGTACTATCCGACGGGACTGCGGAAGCCTCTGAGTGGGGCTTCTCGTCTGTCCCTTACTCTAGCTCCATGGTTTCGGGAGTGTTCACCTTGGATTCTTCTCCGGACTTTTCTGGTAGGGCAGCTAATCCGCCCCTGTGGTCCTTTTCGAACTTAGTTGGATGTGGCCGAACTTATACCTCACCCTGTAAGCAGCTTCTTTGAGGAATATGGTTCCCATGGGGCCAATTTTTCTGATCTCCTTCCCTTCTATGGCTGTATTATCCGACGAGACTGTGGAAGCCTGTAAGTGGGGCTTCTCGTCTGTCCCTTACTCTAGCTCCATGATTTCGGGAGTGTTCACCTTGGATTCTTCTCCGGACTCTTCTGGTAGGGCAACTAATCCGCCCCTGTGGTCTTTTTCGAACTTAGTTGGATGTGGCCGAACTTATACCTCACCCTGTAAGCAGCCTCTTTAAGGATTATGGTTCCCATGGGGCCAGTTTTTCCGATCCCCTTCCCTTCTATGGCTGTATTATCCGACGGGACTGCGGAAACCTCTGAGTGGGGCTTCTCGTCTGTCCCTTACTCTGGCTCCATGGTTTCGGGAGTGTTCATCTTGGATTCTTCTCCGGACTCTTCTGGTAGGGCAGCTAATCCGCCCCTGTGGTCCTTTTCGAACTTAGTTGGATGTGGCCGAACTTATACCTCACCCTGTAAGCAGCTTCTTTGAGGAATATGGTTCCCATGGGGCCAATTTTTCTGATCTCCTTCCCTTCTATGGCTGTATTATCCGACGAGACTGTGGAAGCCTGTAAGTGGGGCTTCTCGTCTGTCCCTTACTCTAGCTCCATGATTTCGGGAGTGTTCACCTTGGATTCTTCTCCGGACTCTTCTGGTAGGGCAACTAATCCGCCCCTGTGGTCTTTTTCGAACTTAGTTGGATGTGGCCGAACTTATACCTCACCCTGTAAGCAGCCTCTTTAAGGATTATGGTTCCCATGGGGCCAGTTTTTCCGATCCCCTTCCCTTCTATGGCTGTATTATCCGACGGGACTGCGGAAACCTCTGAGTGGGGCTTCTCGTCTGTCCCTTACTCTGGCTCCATGGTTTCGGGAGTGTTCATCTTGGATTCTTCTCCGGACTCTTCTGGTAGGGCAGCTAATCCGCCCCTGTGGTCCTTTTCGAATTTAGTTGGATGTGGCCGAACTGATACCTCACCCTGTAAGCAGCTTCTTTGAGGAATATGGTTCCCATGGGGCCAATTTTTCTGATCTCCTTCCCTTCTATGGCTGTATTATCCGACGAGACTGAGGAAGCCTGTAAGTGGGGCTTCTCGTCTGTCCCTTACTCTAGCTCCATGATTTCGGGAGTGTTCACCTTGGATTCTTCTCCGGACTCTTCTGGTAGGGCAACTAATCCGCCCCTGTGGTCTTTTTCGAACTTAGTTGGATGTGGCCGAACTTATACCTCACCCTGTAAGCAGCCTCTTTGAGGATTATGGTTCCTAAGGGGCCAGTTTTTCCGATCCCCTTCCCTTCTATGGCTGAACTATCCAACAGGACTGCGGAAGCCTGTGAGTGGGGCTTCTCGTCTGTCCCTTACTCTAGCTCCATGGTTTCGGGAGTGTTCACCTTGGATTCTTCTCCGGACTCTTTTGGTAGGGCAGCTAATCCGCCGCTGTGGTCCTTTTCGAACTTAGTTGAATGTGGCCGAGCTTATACCTCACCCTGTAAGCAGCCTCTTTAAGGATTATGGTTCCCATGGGGCCAGTTTTTCCGATCCCCTTCCCTTCTATGGCTGTACTATCCAACAGGACTGCGGAAGCCTGTGAGTGGGGCTCCTCGTCTGTCCCTTACTGGTTTCGGGAGTGTTCACCTTGGATTCTTCTCCGGACTCTTTTGGTAGGGCAGCTAATCCGCCCCTGTAGCCCTTTTCGAACTTAGTTGGATGTGGCCGAACTTATACCTCACCCTGTAAGCAGCCTCTTTGAGGATTATGGTTCCCATGGGGCCAGTTTTTCCGATCCCCTTCCCTTCTATGGCTGTACTATCCAACAGGACTGCGGAAGCCTGTGAGTGGGGCTTCTCGTCTGTCCCTTACTCTAGCTCCATGGTTTCGGGAGTGTTCACCTTGGATTCTTCTCTGGAATGTTCTGGTAGGGCAGCTAATCCGTCCCTGTGGTCCTTTTCGAACTTAGTTGGATGTGGCCGAACTTATACTTCACCCTGTAACCAGCCTCTTTGAGGATTATGGAGGACGTGTTGTCCACTGCTATCGCGAGTTCTACTGTGTAGTCATTGGATGTTCTCCTTAACACCCTCCAGTGTGTAGCTTTGAAGCTGTTTTGGGCCTCTAAAAGCTGAAATATCCTTTCATTGGGATACCCAGCGCTTGGTGGGAAGTAGCTAATTACTACCCCCGTATACGGAAAATCTTTTTCTTCCACATACTTCAGCTCGGCTCCGTCCCATGGTTTTAGATATTCGTAGGGGTGGCCTCATTGGCCTGTACCACCGCGACCTTTGCAGATGTATTGTGGATTCCCATGATTTTAGTGTTGGCACTGCGTATTTTAGTCATTCTGCTTTGGCCTTATCCACACATACCAGCATAAGCTATACTGGCTTGTTGTTAGAGCTTAGGAATTTTGGGCGAATTTCAGCTTCCTTTACCTCCACAATTTTGTCAAGGATGGTTTCCTAGAGCACTGTTAGTTGATTTGCATCAACTAGAGTGTCTAGGAACTTACTGGGCATTATCCCCCACCCTTATACTCCCTGCTGCCTGACGGAAGGAAGGCTTCGGACCTTCGCCTTCAGCGGATTTACGGAGAAGATTTAGTAGCCTCTGCCCGTTTGTTGGCTGCTCCAGAAGAAGAAACAGCAGAGGAGGAAGTACGAGGTTAAGCGTCAGCCTTTGCGGTCTGATTGCTTTTTTCACCCTCTTAGCTGGAGTTTTTTTCTTCGGGGTACTACCATCGGAAACGGCGTGTTGGAAGGGGTGAAGTGGCCTCTCTATGAGTGAGATTTCCCTTAAGTGTCTTTAACCAGTTTTTCCATCGTCTTAAGTAGGAACGATGTGAGACAAATTGGTCCCTAGCTTTTTGGCTGGGTTAAATCCTTCCTAGGCTTAGGTATAAAGGCCACTTTGACTTTCTTCCAAGTGCTTCTTGTCCTTCTGGCACCAGGTAATGAGGCGTTTGACCACCTCTGGTGGCGGAGATGTTGAGTCACCCAGGAAGTAGGCCGAGGCTTTGATAATTGTCTTCTTGTGCGTCACCTTTGTGACTCGGATTTGTGCCGTAACCAGATCTCTGGTGATGAATTCTGGAACAGGAATGTAGTTAGTACCGGCTTTGAATAACAAAGCCTAACGTTATTAGGTAAGGTGCTATAAATCAAATTACAGTTTTTGGATTGGTGTCCCATAATTTAGCCTTTTCTGGTCCAGGGCTCTTAAATAAGCCCTATTTCTAACTGCTCCTCCTTGAGAGTACGCTTGAAGCCGCTTTTGCATGGTGAAGGTTTATCTGGACGCAAGTTAGTTTACTAGGTGATCTTCTTCCAAGTAGTAGGCACGTATTTCACTGCCAAGCTATCCCTGATAAGTTTGCATAGCACCGGTAGGAGATCGTCTAGCCCTTGTTGCAAAAGCACTGGGTATATCCCATCATATCCTGGTGATTTGTATCGATGGAACGTTCTCGCCGCCCATCTGATTCGTTCAAAGTTTATAATTTTCTTTGAGATTTCCCATTCTTGTTCCGTTGCCGCCTTACCAGGGGTGCTATCTGCATTATTTGTTAGCAGGAATTCAGATCCGGGTTCTCATAAGGATCATCGCTGTTTCCTTACCGGTTTCTGTAAACTGTCCATCTGATTTTTACAGCGTTTCACACAGAGATATGGGGTTGTCGCTAGGATTTTGTAGAGTTTAGCCGCCCTCAAGTTTAAAAAATCCTGAAAATTTGGTTTGATCGAGTAGAATGTTACCGAAGTCGACATGAAATATACCGTGAATTACGGTATAATAGCGCTTTAAATTACCACAAACATCGCTATGTATAATATATAAAATTACGAAAAAACTATTCGTGAAAATGCAAACAATGTCTTAATTAATAAGACAACTTAAGACGATAAATATCCATTGAAACAACTACTTCCCGCTATGTATGCTGTAAGAAAACATTTCTTGTTCGGTGACGATGTAAAATCGGTTTGTTGTACATTTGGTTGCCTACATCACAATTTATACACGATAGTGAGATATATTTCTAACCAATTTGTTTTAGATTTATTGCCTTTGCAATTAAGAGTAAAATGCTATCACTATTAGTGTTTTATTGTTTTGTTGTTTTATTACGGTATAATAGCGCTTTAAATTACCACAAACATCGCTATGTATACTTTCAAACAAACATTTCTTGTTTGGTGACGATGTAAAATCGTTTTGTTGTACATTTGGTTGCCTACATCACAATTTATACATGATAGTGAGATATATTCTTAACCAATTTGTTTTAGATTGTAATTAAGAGTAAAATGCTATCACTGTTAGTGCGAAATATTATTATTAATTGTGTTTGTGTTTCGTTTCAGGTTAATTGCTCGTGAAATTGAGGAGACTGATTTTTTTCGGATGTAGCGGCCGGTGGATCGAGAATGGGTTTAAACAAATGCAGCTGACGCGGCCTAGGTTTTGCATACTGGGTTTTCTAATAGTGCTTTATCTGGCCGGCGTGCTTCTTTTGTCGGCGGTCACGTTGCACGAGCCCAAGGGGAGCACCAGCGGCTTCTCCACTAAGGTACGTTCACAAAAGGTACGCATCGTCCATATTTTATCATCCAAAATCAAATGCAAATAAGGTAAATACGAAAAACCTAAATCACTTAATAAATTAAAATTAGTTTCAATCCTCCAAAGGTTGGCAACGTCCATGTTTTATCATTCATAGTTTATAGTAAATATGGTGGATAAGGCAGGTGGTGGCCGAGCGATAACGTCGCCGGGCTGTATCGTTCGGCGAGCCACAAACTCGGGTTCGATTCCCGTGCACAGGGAGACTTTATTTGAAAAATAATGTTTCGTCGTGACCCTGGGTGTGGTATAAATGTGTGTGTTTGTCCGAATGAGAATAATTAGCATAAAAATACATAAGCGATATGGCTGTGGCGAGAGTCTATGCCAGTATCATCGATCCAAATAAAAAAAATTTATATATGGTGGATGGCCGGGTAATATTGATCATTAATCCACTAAATAAAACGAAATAAAAATTAAATAAAACTATTACTATGTTTTTTACCACTTTTATTAATTTATATATACACAGGTATTACATACAGAGAGTTTTATGTAAGACCGAACATTTTCATAACGAGATTTTTTCTTTGAAGTATCCATATGCATACGTTGCACATTTTCTGATGCTCGGTTTATTAAAATAATTCAATTTAAAGCTTTAAGCGAGTGTTTTCCACTCCCAGGCTAAGCATGAAGTAAAATTTCGAGTTTAGAAAAGCCTGAAAATTTGGTTTGGTCGCGTAGCGGCCAAACCAAATTTTCAGGCTTTTCTAAACTCGAAATTTTACTTCATGCGTCACCGGTACAAAACACTGACATATTACAAAGTTTAAAACACACCGCTAAACTTTACATTGCATCAGTGTTTTGTACCGGTGGCGCATGAAGTAAAATTTCGAGTTTAGAAAAGCCTGAAAATTTGGTTTGGCCGCTCCGCGCTTCGCGCTACGCGACCAAACCAAATTTTCAGGCTTTTCTAAACTCGAAATTTTACTTCATGCTTACCCTGGGAGTGGAAAACACTCGCTTAAAGCTTCGAATTAAATTCTTTTAATGTTTTAATTTTACTTCATGCGCCAACGGTACAAAACACTGACATATTACGAAATTTAAAACACACCGCTAAACTTTACATTGAATCAGAGTTTTGTACCGGTGGCGCATGAAGTAAAATTTCGAGTTTAGAAAAGCCTGAAAATTTGGTTTGGCCGCTCCGCGCTTCGCGCTACGCGACCAAACCAAATTTTTAGGCTTTTCTAAACTCGAAATTTTACTTCATGCTTAGCCTGGGAATGGAAAGCACTCGCTTAAAGCTTCGAATTAAATTCTTTTAGTAAACCGAGCATCGAGAAATGTGCAACGTATGCATATGGATACTTAAAAAAAATTCTCGTAATGAAAATGTTCGGTGTTACATAAAACTCTCTGTATAAATATTTTTACAGCTTAAGTTTCGACAGTGTGAGTGTCATTATCAAGTATGTTAAATTAATAAAAGTTGTAAATAATATAGTTATAGTTTCACTTAATTTTTGATTGTTATTATAAATTATACATTTATTTCTATTATATACTCGATCACTAAATTTTATATGGATATCACATTATGTTTCATTCTTTTCATATTGTAAATCTTATTAGTTTTAAGGTTTGGATGGCAGAACAGTTTCCAAAACTGAATCCCGCCTTAAGGTTAGCTAGTAGTAATCTTTTATGTTATTTTGGTCACTCATATCAACCATGTATGTTATGTTTTTACTATTTGGCTAATAAAGAAATTTATTATTATTATTATTATTATATGGATTACTACGTAGTAACGGTCAAAACCATCGTGATGTTCAAACGAAATAATTTTCAATTTATTTTCCATGTTTACCAGCAAGTTTGCAGTACATTATTAATAATAAAAATATATTCTGTAAATATGGTGAATGCGCCGGGAAAACGTCTTTAAAAAACCGCTTAATAATAAAACATATCCACTGCATCAAAGATGTTGTGATAACAATATCATGTTTATCTCGTTTTCATTAATTGACGAAAATATGGCGTGTCATTTAGCTTAAATTCAAACGCTGGTTGCGTTTCGCGAGCGCGCTGTGAAAAATGATTCTCATTATTCAGGACACGTTGATGTGGCCATGTAAATTTATTCACGCGACGGGCACACAATGGAAAACATCCCCGTGTCGGGAGTCGTTAACTGTTATAAACGTCCCTTATGAGCATCGGCGTGAATCAACTGCAAATACCGACGTAGGAAAAACAGTGCATTTTTCATTCAAAATAGAAAATAAATCCAGAGTTTCGTGCGAAAACACTCGATCAAAATTTAATGACTGGTATGTTCGGTTTTAAATACACCGTTATTCGTAATGTAAAATTGGTTTGTTGTACGTTCAGTTGCCTATATCACAACTTATTACACGAAAAACAGTGCATTTTTCATTCAAAATACAAAATAAATCCAGAGTTTCGTGCGAAAGCACTCGATCAAAATTTAATGACTGGTATGTTCGGTTTTGAATACACCGTTATTCGTAATGTAAAATTGGTTTGTTGTACGTTCAGTTGCCTATATCACAACTTAGTATACGAAAAACAGTGCATTTTCCATTCAAAATAGAAAATAAATCCAGAGTTTCGTGCGAAAACACTCGATCAAAATTTAATGACTGGTATGTTCGGTTTTAAATACACCGTTATTCGTAATGTAAAATTGGTTTGTTGTACGTTCAGTTGCCTATATCACAACTTATTACACGAAAAACAGTGCATTTTTCATTCAAAATACAAAATAAATCCAGAGTTTCGTGCGAAAGCACTCGATCAAAATTTAATGACTGGTATGTTCGGTTTTGAATACACCGTTATTCGTAATGTAAAATTGGTTTGTTGTACGTTCAGTTGCCTATATCACAACTTAGTATACGAAAAACAGTGCATTTTCCATTCAAAATAGAAAATAAATCCAGAGTTTCGTGCGAAAACACTCGATCAAAATTTAATGACTGGTATGTTCGGTTTTAAATACACCGTTATTCGTAATGTAAAATTGGTTTGTTGTACGTTCAGTTGCCTATATCACAACTTATTACACGAAAAACAGTGCATTTTTCATTTAAAATATAAAATAAATCCAGAGTTTCGTGCGAAAACACTCGATCAAAATTTAATGACTGGTATGTTCGGTTTTAAATACACCGTTATTCGTAATGTAAAACTGGTTTGTTGTACGTTCAGTTGCCTATATCACAACTTATTATACGCAGCCCATAATACCAATCATTCTTTTTCCATTTTTCTTTTTGAAATCATTGTTAAATAAGTTTCGTGAAAGACAAAAAGCTCATACAACATAGCTTTCACTAATATTAGTTTTCTAAAAGAGATCATAACAAAAAATTGTACTAATATAAGTGAAATTTAAGCAAGTCTTTTTCTTTTAAAATCATAGTTAAATAAGTTTTATCACCTGAAAAATAAGAAACGTATTTCAGAATGAAAATGAATGACTTTTGTCTGACTTTACAGGTTTTAATGACATTCAGTGAATTTTTTATTTACGTAATTTTCGGGCGTTAATCAATTTTATAAAAAAAAAGACCTTTATTGGCATATCCTAAATTTATTTACAATGTCAACACTATATTCTTACAATCTCAATACTATATTATTACCCCTCTCCCCCCTCCTTTCCTTTCCCTCCCCAACTTCTCCAGCGTCCTTACTCCTGCATATTAGCAATCTGTTTTCTTAATTCTAACCCTTAGCGAAGCAACGTCTTATGGCAAAATATGTCGTCATTATTTTAAGCATTCTGCATTCTATTATTTTTCTACCCTTCACATCTTGCCCTCTTTCTCCCGTCCCACTTTCTCCAGCGTCTTTCCCCTAGTTTCGTCCTCCCTCATCCATTCCGTCACCCTTCTATTCCCTTTCACTCCCACCCATTCCTCACTCACACCCTCACACTTCTCCGCCAAATGCCTCCATGTATCCTTCCCCCATTCACACAACCTACATCTCATATATTCTTCCCCCATCCATCTCTTCCTTCCCCTCTCCCCAGACCCACACCTTGCCCTCTCCATTATCACCCTTTCATCCCTGTTCCACCCATCCTCACTCATGTATTTCGGCACCCTCCCATATACTTGCCATCTTCCAAACATATCATTATATTCACTTTTGTCTATCCGTCCCTATCTCTCCTGCGCTTCCACCTCCTTCATCTTCTCTCTCATCCACGTCGCCACCTTCACCCCCCTACCCAACCATTCCTGTACCTTCCTCTCTGCCAGTCCTCCCCTTTCATACATTCTCCTTTTCTCTTCCCTCCACCTCCCCCCTTCTACTTTCATGCACGCCTCCCATACTATTCTCACCAATCTCTCCTCTTCTACTCCGCATAATTTCATTTCATACTTCACCATTCTCTCCACCGCTTCGCATTCCAATCTCTCTCTATTCGTTTCCTGCAACAGTATAATCCCGGTGTTGACTTCTCTAGTCCTAGCATCCGTCTAAGGAACCATAACTGTTCTCTTTCAATCACCTCATACGCTCTCGTTCCCCATGCTTCTACCCCGTACATTAGTATCGGCGTCCCACACCTTGCATGTCACCTTAATACTATTCTCCATCCATCTCCCCTATTTTCTCCATGCCATTCCCCATGCTCTCCTCGCTTTTCCTTGTACCTACCTTATATGCTCTTCATACCCACCCGTCCCTTTAAAAATAAATCCCAAGTATCTGTAACTTTTTACTCTCTCAATCACCTCTCCCTTCCATTCTAGCTCTCCCACTCTCCCCTCTCTCCCTTTATTTCTAAACCTCATCCATTTCGTCTTCCCCACATTCACACACATTCCTCTCTTATCCATATATCCTTCCACCCTTTTCAACATGCCTTTCACTCCCTCCCAATCTCTCGCCATCAACACTATATCGTCTGCATACGCCAATAACCATACTTTCTCCTTTCCAATCACCACTCCCCCTTCCTGCCCCTTTCTCAACACCTCTTCTAGTTCACTTATGTATATATTAAACAGGACCGGACTCATGGGGCACCCCTGTCTCAAGCCCTTCCATGTCCTAAACCTTTCCGATACTTCTTCCCCCACCTTCGCTTCCACCCATGTTTCCCTATACACCTCCCTTACACACTCAACCACTCCGTCACTCACTCCCTTTCGCCTCAGACACTCTACCATATCTTCCCTCGGTACTGAATCATACGCCGCATTCAGATCTACAAACACCGCATACACACACCCTTTCTCTTCCATCACTTTCTCTGTCATCCTCGCTAGGGTAAATACCTGGTCCTTCGTTCCCCTCCCCCTCCTAAATCCCCCTTGCGACTCTGGCAGCATCCTCTTCTCTTCTACCTCTACTTCTAATCTGTTCTTTACCATAATCATCAGTATTTTGTATCCCGTGCTCATAATCGTCACCCCTCTATAGTTCTCTGCTTTCCTCTCATCTTTCCCTTTATATATCGGGCATATCCTGCCTACTCTCCATGCCTCTGGCATGCTCTCCCATCCCCTCCATATTCCATTTACTAGCTCTCGGAATTTCTTCTTCTCCTATCTCTCTCCACATTTCTGCTTTCAATCCATCTCTTCCGGCCTCCTTTCCTTCCTTCACCTCCTTGAACGCTCTTTCTGTTTCCTCTTCCGTAAATTCCTCTCCTCCAATCCCTCGCCCTACTTCTCTTACTGTCCCTTGTTCACCGCACTCCTCCTTACACTTTCTGGTCCAGTCTTCTAACGACACCCCTATCTTCCTCATCTCTTTCCCTCTCCTCAATACATTCCACATTTCTCTCTCGTTCCTACACTCCTTCATTTCCTCTACTGCTCTCTCTGCCACTTCCAGCTTCTTCCTTTCGCACACCTTCTCGTATGCCCTTCTCGCTTCCATCATCCTCTTTCCATCTCCTCCGTTCTTTATATATTCTCTCATTACATTCCTCACCTCCCTCTTCGCTCGTTTACATTCTTCATCAAACCACTCTTGCCCCTTCCTCCTTGTTCCCTTCACCTTTCTTCCGCATCCTATTATGGTCTTCTCCATCTCCTCCATTGAACTTATCTCATCCCATTGTACCTTCTCTAATTTCCTCCTCATGGCCTTAATCGCCTCTCTCCCACTCTCTAGCTTCCCATTTCCTTGCTCCTGTTTTCCTTCTTCATTTCTTCCTATCCTTAGTTCCACTCTCAACGGCAGGTGATCCGATCCCAGCACCTCCTCCACTTCCATCTTCCTCACTTCCTCTCTTGCTATTCCCTTGATTATCGCGTAGCCAATTACTGTTGATCCTTGTGCTCCCACGTATGTTTTCTTCCCTCCCCAGTCTCCTTCTGTGCACCCATTCAGAATTTCCCAACCCTCTTCCGTCGTCCACTCCTTCATCCTCCTCCCATCTCCGTTTATACATTTATCTTGCGATCTCCTTTCTATTTCCATGCCGTCCTCCCTAATCCCTCCTCCCAATTCTCCCATCCTCGCATTAAAATCCCCCATAATCACCCACCGTCCTCCGTCCCCTGTTCTATCGTCAATCTCTTTTCTTACCTCATTCCAGTTTTAATTCACATAGACTATCCCCACATTCATTTGTTCTCCTGCCTCCCGCAATATCAATTTCACAATAGAGTTCAATTTGAAGTTTTAAACGGGCGTTTCCACTCCCAGGCTAAGCATGAAGTAAAATTTCGAGTTTAGAAAAGCCCCGTGAAAATTTGTCGAGGGTCGCGCAGCGACCCGAGACAAATTTTCGGGCTTTTCTAAACTCAAAATTTTACTTCATGCGCCACGCGTACAAAACACTGATTTAAAGTGATGTTGAAAAACACACAGATAATTAGTCTGTTATCAACTATATTCAGTGTTAATAATAAATAATAAGGTTTTGAATATTTTTGTTAAAACAACTGGTAAAAATATCGTTACCAGTTGTTATATTAATGGTTGCAAAAAAATAATAAAATCAAATTTATTCTTAAAGGATTTGTATTTGTGATTCGGAAAAATCACACATATCTGTGTAAATGTTTCGAAGGAAGATACAGCCAAATCTTTCTTCAAACTCAATAGAAGGGAAGATATTTAAAGAAGAGAGAAACTTAAATTAATTTGCATCATTGTACTTAAAGTTTAAAGTTACATCAATAGAAGGGAAGATATTTAAAGAAGAGAGAATCTTAAATTAATTTGCATCATTGTACTTAAAGTTTAAGTTCCACTTAAATTTTAATGATGACGAGAACGTCTTTTTTAAACAAGAGATAATCTTAAAGTTATTTGCATGTAAAATTGGTTTGTTGTACGTTCAGTTGCCTATATCACAACTTATTATACGCAACCCAATATACCAACCATTCCATTTCCATTTGATTACATCATACATTGATAAAAATGAACATAGCGTAGTTTAATTCTGTGAAGTATTGTTGTTCGTTTTTATTGTTAGAATGAATTTCGATTGGGACAAAGCGCGATATATTCCCTCAACAATCCGTTTTACCGTAGTAAATAGAAGGGATGGAGTTTATAGTGGGGGAATCGTTCTTCCGTGGCGATTATCCCGTGGCTCACTTTTCCGATCCGATTTACCCTTTTCACTCGCGGAGAGCCTCTTCTTTTGTTTGTTTTCGTTCCGTTCTTGTTCGCGCTCGGCTTTTTTCATTATATGAATAAAATCCGCCCGGATGTATCGATTCGAACACCAGGCTCGCGGAAAAACCGCCGATTGAGCCATTTTTCTATAGGGACTACATAATATGCTATCAAGCTTTGATTTTATATTCATAAATCCAACACAGCATGTCTTACTTGATATACATATACCTATGTATAAACGATAATTATTTCAGTATCGTTAATAATCAGTATAATTATTTATTTTAGAAACTACACGAGTCTTTTTTTTATGTTTTCGTAGGTCACTGAGCAATCGCAGCCGGCGCTTAAGAACAAGTCATTTCGCCGCTCAAGGATCCAATGGTGTTCCGAACTTAAATTCCATCAGCCCCCGAAAGAGCCGGTAGCTCTGGCTTCTTTCCCCGGCAGCGGAAATACTTGGCTAAGATATTTGCTTCAACAAGCTACAGGTAGGAAAGAAGATTAACTTACAATAGTCAAGAAGCAGCGAACCACAAGTCATCAATATTATTTCAAGATGAAAATATAACTCCTGATATAAAAACAGAAATAATCTGTGTCTTAGAGTACAATTATTACTTTGTAAAATACAATTATTATTTCTTTAATTAATAATGTCTCACCACAATTATTATTATTTATTCCAGGAATCCTGACTGGGTCGGTTTATAAAGATTATGGTTTGCTGAAAAACGGTTTCCCCGCTGAAAGCGTGATCAACGGCACCGTTCTGGTCGTGAAAACCCACGAATGGGGCCACGTTGCGCGCAAGCCCTTCCAGAAAGCCGTTCTGCTGGTGAGGGCTCCAGCAGCGGCGATCCAAGCGGAATTCAATCGGCAATCCGGCGGACACGTAGGATTCGCCTCGGTCGATCGATATAGAAGAACAAAAGGAAAATGTAATCGCAAAAACCCAATTAACTTAATTTCAGGAGTGAATTGAACATTTGGTAATCACACACGTCTTTTGGTAATCTTCGCAGATTGGCAGCAGTTCGTTCACGATAAACTTCGGGCGTGGAAGAGGACCAATCTGGATTGGTTGAATAATTTCAGTGGGCCGACGCACGTGATCTTCTACGAGCAGCTGGTGGCTAATTTGGAGAATACGCTCAGATCAATTTTGGATTTCTTGGAGTTTCCGATTGATCCGAAGCAATTTAAATGCGCTTTGGAAAGACAAGAAGGTATTGTAGTAATCAGTAAACTCAGAAAATATAATTCTCTTAGTACTTACTGTATTTGTTTATTTTGTGTTATTAACATAGCGCGGATTTTTGCAGGGATCGCTCGTGAACCGTTGTCGCCCAAATACACAAGCGGGCGACTGCATTGCCCGACACAGCTCCAATCGTCCACTTGTAAAAAAAAAGGACCTTTATCGGCATATCTTACAAACTATTTACAATTTATTCGTTATTACTCCATTCCCGTATCCCTCTTACCCTCCCTTCTCTTTTCCCTCTCCCTCCCCAGCTTTTCCAACGTCCTTACCCCGATATATCTACTTGTACATTCGACGCACAATCGCGCGCGGTTTGTGACCAACTCGACTGAGCGGCCCCGGTTTACGAGTAATCCCTGCCAAAATCCGCCCAGTAGTTATTAATATAATAAATAGTGTTTTTAAAGTTTCACACTAAACAGTTTTCAATACGCCTGCCACAATTTTATATCGCCTGTCAAATTTACAAACCAATAATCCCATATGTTCTATAAATTATGGATTATCTTCCAAATTGTAAAAAAAATTTACCCTAATTTGGAAAACAGTTTCCGTAACTTATGGGGTTCCTCAAGGAACCTATTTTTTTTTTGAATTGTTGACTGGCATAGGTTTAACCCAAGGTACGTCGATGGGCGTAACACATATGTGTTACAAGGTATAACAGAATTGTATCTTTCCATGTTTTCCCCTACCCCTTTCCCCGCAGGCCCTAGTTCGTGCGAGAGAGAACAATGACGTTGATTTGGTTACATTTTTGAGTGTATCATAACCTATTTTTTCGGTTTCGCTGTACTTTTATAGATGGATTTTTAATATTTTGTGTTAAAAATAAGTGTTATTAAAATAAGACTTTGTGTTAAGGAAGGATTGGTTGTCGGGAGGGCAACCGCAGCCGCGGCTTTAGGCCAAGTTTTAGGCCCATTGTAGTGCCTCCCTCCTGATGGTCAGACGCATTCCGCACTACTGACAATTGCCAATATTTGTGCGACGGACCAGTTCCATCCGGGTCCTTCACGTTTGGGCTGGGTTTCCCTTAACATACTTTCTCTTAGTTTTTACAGGGCCGGACACTTGTCTTGCTGTCTCATCCTCTTCGTTGCATCCTCGGCATGTGGTATCGTTGGTGATCCCCATTTCTGCGAGGTGCTTTTGGAAACTGTAGTGTCCGGTGATGTAGCCGGTTAGTGTACGTAAGTTTTGCTTGGAGAGTTCTAGAAACATCTTTGTTTTTATGCGGTCAGGTAAGTATGCCTTGGTTTGGCCGCACGTTGTTAAGTTTTTCCATCTGGATTTGTGTTTTTTAGCGGCGAACTCGCGCATGTGTCTACTCAAGGACCGCGGGGATAGTCCTACTTTTGCATAGTTTGTTGCTGTTGATGATTCTGCATCACGCACAAGTTCGTCCGCGTTGTTGTTCCCCTCGTTGTTGGTGTGGCCTTTTGTCCATGTTAATGTTATGCGGTTGAGTGTCGCTGCTGTGTTAAGTGCCTCTACTCATTCATATATTAGTTCTGATGTTATTTTTAACTAATCTAGTGCTGCTAATGCAGCTTTGCTATCGGTGACGATAGTTATGTTTTGTTTTCTCAGTTGCTTTTCTGAGATTAGTTTGGCTCTCTCCATGATTGCGTAGATTTCGGTCTATGTTGCGGTGGCATGGTTCTCTATAGAAAGACATTTAGGGCTTCCGAGTACACGCCCGCTCCACAGCCTGTTTTTTTTTTGCTTCCATCTGTGAACATCAGGTGGTCTTTCGTTTGTGTTTGCTCATTTGGGTTCACAGTGTATTTTTTGTTGAAGATGTATTGGGGGATCTTCTGGTCTAATTTGCCGCTCAGATGGGGCGGGCTCCATTTGAGATTGCTTCCGTGTCCTGTTGAGGTTTGGTATGACCAAGTGTTCATGGCTCTCAGTCTTTCTGCGCTGTTTCTTGCCACTTCTACGATATGTATATCAAGCGGTGGGAGGCAGAGTATTGTTTCCAATGCACCAATAGGTGAGTGTCTTAAATGCACCAG
Organism: Philonthus cognatus; assembly: GCA_932526585.2. Lineage (NCBI taxonomy): Eukaryota > Metazoa > Arthropoda > Insecta > Coleoptera > Staphylinidae > Philonthus > Philonthus cognatus. Next base: position 11,315,780 of record OW052251.1, on the reverse strand, counting down.
TTGTGCACGTACACGCTAGCCTTTGGATGTGGTTTAGTTTTTCTTTTGCTTCTGTTTGGTTTGTCCTAGGCCACCAAACTAGAGCTCAAAACTCGAGTGCCGGTCTGATAACACCTGTGTATATCCAGAGTGCTATCTTCGGTGATAGTCCCCAGGTATTGCCGATAGCTCTCCTACATTGCCAGAAGGCTTTGCTTGCCTTATCAGTTTTGTATTCAAGGTGTTTGGACCAATTTAATTTGGAGCCAAGGTATACTCCTAGGTATTTGACTTCTTTCGATATCGTTAGTTGTTTGCTAAACAAAGTAGGTAGAGTGTATGGGCCTATCTTGTGTTTGTCACTACTTCTGTTTTTGTGGGGTTCACTGATAGTGAGTTGGAGTTGCACCAGATTTCCACAGTTTCGAGTGCATCCTGCATTCTGTTGCATAGGATGTTTTCGTATTTGCCATTTAGGAGTATTGATATGTCATCCGCGTATCCAATCGAATAGAATCCTTAGATGTTTAGTTACGTTATCAGTTCATTCACCAGTAGTGTCCACAGAAGCGGTCATAGGACTCCGCCCTGCGGACAGCCTCTGATGACTGTTGCCTTTAGCGTGACATCTGCAAGGGATGCTGTAATTTGTCTGCTGTGTAGCATATTTTCTATCCATCTGCAGAGCATTTTGTCGACACCTGATTTATTGAGTGCCTTGTGTATGTTTTGGAAGGATGCTTTGTCAAAGGCTCCTTCGATATCAATAAAGGTCCCGAGTGTAGTCATTTTGTTTGCCAGTGCCTGTTCAATCCTTGAGACCGCCAGGTGTAGGGCAGATTCAGTGCTTTTGCCTGGTGTGTAGGCGTGTTGGTTTGGGTGTATAGGTTTGGTCTTGAGAATGTTATCCCTAATGTGGCGATCGCATAGCTTCTCTAGCGTTTTTATCATAAACGAGGATAAGCTGATCGGTCTAAATGATTTTGCGTTCGTGTAGTCATTCCTGCAGGGTTTGGGAATGAACACTACTTTTACCATTCTCCAGGACCTGGGTACGTAACGGAGCTCCAGGCAGCCACGGTAGATGGTCCCGAGCAGTGTCGTGAGTCCAGGCGTTCCCCATTGGAGTAGGGCCGGATATATCCCATCCGGTCCTGGGGACTTGTAAGGTTTGAATGATTTAATTGCCCATGTTATGGTTTGGTTTGTGACTATATTCCTAGCTAATTTCTTATCCTAGTCGTTCGGCTCGGTTGAGTTTTGCTTGACATCGTGTGTATTGAAGTCTAGTGTTTCGCACCCGGGGAAGTGCGTTTGTAGCATTTGTTGGAGGGTCTCCTTTTCGGTTGATGTTAGTTTTTCATCTTCTTTACTTATGCTCCCAAGGTAGTGGGGGTCCTTGGAGAGTACTCTTTTGAGTCTGGCGGCAGTGTTGGTGGACTCTATGTCCTCACAGTATTTCCTCCATGCTTGTCTTTGTCCTGCACGGACTTATCTTTTGTAGATGCGAAGGTGATCCTTGTAAACATTACAGTCTGGTTTTCTCTTGTTGTTCTTGGCCCTGTTGTAAAGCTTGCGGGCTTTTTTTCTCATGTTTTCGAGGCGGGTGCTCCACTATGGTGTTTCCCTCCCTTCTTTGGGGTACTTAACGGACATGATTTGTTGTAGGCTTCGATAAGAGCAACAGTTAGTTTGTTTGTTGCTTCTTCGATTTATTTTGTGTTTTTGTATGTATTTTTGGTGTGTAGAAGGTTGCATGATTCCTCCAGGAGGAAGTTCCACACTAAATCAGTTGTCAATACGCCGGACACAATTTTATATCGCCTATCAAATTTACAATAATCTCATATGTTTTATAAATTATGGATTATCTTCCAAATTGTGAAAAAATGTACCTAAATTTAGAAACCAGTTTCCATAACTTATGGGGTTCCTCAAGGAACCTATTTTTTTTGGATTGTTGACTGGTATAGGTTTAACTCAAGGTACGTCGATGGGCGTAACACATATGTGTATAACAGAATTGTATCTTTCCATGTTTTCCCCTACCCCTACCCCGCAGGCCTTAGTTCGTGCGAGAGAGAACAATAACGTTGATTTGGTTCCGTTTTTGAGTGTATCATAACCTCTCTTTCCGGTTTCGCTGTACTTTCATAGATAGATTTTTAATATTTTGTGTTAAAAATAAGTGTTTTTAGAATAAGACTTTGTGTTAGTGTTAAGTGTCGACCAACCGGTTTCATTGAAATATATCGTGATGTACAAATTAAAATGTAAAATTCAGTCGAAATAATGCACAAAATAATCCGCTAGGGAGAGCTGACTCAATTTCGTTAAGGTCAAAATGTGGAAAAGACCCTTAAATATGTATTTACATTATACAGAGAGTTTTTCTTTAAAATATACATATTCCAAATTCAGCCTATTTTCTGTAAATCTTAAGATATTCCCTGTTTTTTTTAAGTTCATTTTTTGAGCTTTAAACAAGTGATTTCCACTCCCAGACTAAGCATGAAGTAAAATTTCGAGTTTAGAAAAGCCCCGTGAAAATTTGTCGAGGGTCGCGCAGCGACCCGAGACAAATTTTCTGGGCTTTTCTAAACTCGAAATTTTACTTCATGCGCCACGCGTATAAATCACTAAAATATTGTGAAATTTATGTATATTCTAACTTCGCTTGAAATCTGTGTTTTACAAGCGTGGCGCATGAAGTAAAATTTCGAGTTTAGAAAAGCCCAGAAAATTTGTCTCGGGTCGCTGCGCGACCCTCGACAAATTTTCACGGGGCTTTTCTAAACTCTAAATTTTACTTCATGCTTACTCTGGGAGAGGAAAACACTCGTTTAAAGCTTCAAATTGATCTCTTTTAAAAAACAACGAATGTCGGAAAATTTACAGCCTATTTTCTGTAAATGTTAAGATATTCCTTGTTTTTTTTTTTTAATTCAATTTGAAGCTTTAAACGAGTGTTTTCCACTCCCGGACTAAGCATGAAGTAAAATTTCGAGTTTAGAAAAGCCCTGTGAAAATTTGTCGAGGGTCGCGCAGCGACCCGAGACAAATTTTCTGGGCTTTTCTAAACTCGAAATTTTACTTCATGTGCCACGCGTATAAAACACTGAAATATTGTGAAATTTATGTATATTCGAACTTCACTAATCAATGTTTTATACGCTTGGCGCATGAAGTAAATTTTCTGGGCTTTTCTAAACTCGAAATTTTACTTCATGCGCCACGCGTATAAAACACTTAAATATTGTGAAATTTATGTATATTCATTCGAACTTCACTAATCGGTGTTTTATACGCGTGGCGCATGAAGTAAAATTTCGAGTTTAGAAAAGCCCAGAAAATTTGTCTCGGGTCGCTGCGCGACCCTCGACAAATTTTCACGGGGCTTTTCTAAACTCGAAATTTTACTTCATGCTTAGTCTGGGAGTGGAAAACATTCGTTTGAAGCTTCAAATTGAACTCTTAAAAAAAAACAACGACTAACTAATGATTTAAAGAAAATAAGCTGAATTTGGAATTCGTATACTTTAAAGAAAATCTCCCTGAGCATCAAAGATCATTTGGTTGTACGGTAAGCAATCAGCTGTTCAGCTGTCAGCACGTAATGTACTTGTCAAAGCTATTACGTGCATGTGTACGTAATGTCAATCATACTTGTCAAGATGACAGTGTGGTATGATGCGGTTACTAGATAGGGCGTAGGTAAAATCCATTAATGTCAAACAACTCCGAAACGGTATGACTTAGGCCGATTGTTTTTATTAAAAGGACACTTAACTTTTATGAGGGATTCAATAACCAAATAATATACAGGATAATCCATTTAAAATAAGCAAGTTGCATCCTCTACTGCCTTTATGGAGCACCCTGTATACATTCATAGGTTATCCAGCTCTTAAAACTAAGCAACTTTGGTTAAGAAACTTTTTTTCTATCTTTAACGTGAGCTGAGATATCCTCCAAGAACGCACTAATGGTAGGGTATATGGAATTGCGTCAACATCTTATGTGATTCTATTGATAAAATTACACTTGATTTTAATAAACTAGCACAGAAGGCCGCGCGCATGTGGTGCCGGTTCCTTTTTCCCCGGTAACTTTTTGAGAGCTAGTCCGCCCCTGATTGTATAACAAAAGAACTTCAGAACAAGTGACAATTGCTTAAACAAGATAAATTCAAATTCAAAACTATTTGAATTCGAGAAAATAAGCTTACGCTTCTTATAGTTTGCACACTGCTTTGCTACGTCTCAAATGACAAAAATTAGAAGTGAAAAGTCCAATGTACGAAAGATGGCAAGTGCATGGGAGAGTGCCAGGGTACCTATCCAATAGTGACCTGTCGAATGAGGCGAAGATAACCCTGGCAAGAGCTAGATGTGGTTCGGAGGAGAGAGGAAGGAAGGTCTGGATGGGGGAAAGGTATGGTAAATGTGTGTTGTGCGCAAGTGGACGAGATACATGGAATCATTTGGGAGAGGAGTGTGAAGGGGTGAATGTGGAATGGCTGGGGGGAAAAAGGAGTCTAACGGAATGGATGAGAGAGGACGGAGCTGGCGTAAAGATGGTAACAGTACTGGGTTGGCGGAGAGCGGAAAAAAGAAAGGAAATGATTTAATTTTTTTGTTCTATTATTATTTTGTTATTATTATTTTTTTTTTTTGTAATTTTATTTTTTATATGCCAATAAAGGTCTTTTTTTTTTTTTAGAAGTGAAAAGGACTTGGATTAAAACTAATGTCTTAGGCCATCTCGTTTTACTCTTTCGAAGAGTACTTAAACAGTTTTTGAGCATATTCGAGCCTTGCCTTGATATTCTTACTGGCAAATTGTGTGTATATATATATAGATATATTTAATTTTTGTTGTCTATTGTTCCATATATTCTTCCCTGACTTGTGTAAGACTGTATCAGTTGTTAGCACCAATAAATGTATTATTATTATTATAGACGCGTTTCGAGACTTATCTCTCTTCAGTATAGCTTCGCTTATGACGTTTTAAAAAAAATTTAGGAATAAAATTAAAATAAACTTATTTGGAAAAAGTAGACAAGTATACATTTTCACGAATAACATTTTCGTAATTTTATATATTAAGACAATTGCTTTATAAACAAATGGACTTCAAATAAGTTAGTGTTAGCGCGCCTGGCGCATGAATATTTCAGACGTAGCAAAGCAGAGGATTCCGCAAATTCAAATGTTCAGGCTTTTCTAAACTCCAAATATTTACTTCATGCATAACCAAGGAGTGGAATATCACCTATTCAATCATTTGTTAAAAATCAAACAGAAAACTCTGTTACGTTAATTGAAAAAAAGTGATATACCATAAACACTGCGTTTTCTTTTATTATTCTAGGCATCTACAGAAGGAAAAAACGGGTCCTCAGCTTCGACCCGTTCACCGCGGACATGAAGGCGAAGATGAAGAAGGAACAGGAGACCGTCTACGACGCCATCTACAAAATCGCCTCGCCGGCCAAGAGGAGGAGATGATCGCCGGCGATATCGCGCGATCGCATCCTCTCATCGTCGGTTTATAGTTTCGTCTTCCCGCCGGTGATTTTGCTCTTTTACAGGAGCGACGTTTTTACATTTTTATAACAAAACAAAAATCCAATACACACCAAAAAAAAAAAAAAAACACACCCCTCATGGCCTAGAAATTGAAATATATTGGTTATAATAAAACAAATGAAGCAGTTGAAAAAATAAATTGATGGATAATTGTAAACACCTTATCATTGAATACAGAATATACGGATATTTTGATTCAAAAATGTTATAGTAGGTACTATAATAAAATCATTGAATTAATAATTTGCGGATTTTTATATTAGGTACTTTCATAAGATCATTGAATAAATTAATAGATAATTCTTGATCTAAACATCTTATCATTAAATAAAGAATATGCGGATATTTTTCATTCAAAGATTTTATAGTGGGTACTTTAATAAAATCATTGAATAAAGAATATGCGAATATTTATATTAGGTACTTTTATAGAATTATTAAATTTGCCGATATTCTTGATTCAAAGATTTTATAGTAGGTACTTTTAAAAAATCATTGAATAAAGGATAGGCAGATATTCTTGATTCAAAGATTTTATATTAGGTACTTATATAAAATCATTGAATAAAGGATATGCGAATATTTATATTAGGTACTTTTATAGAATTATTAAATTTGCCGATATTCTTGATTCAAAGATTTTATAGTAGGTACTTTTAAAAAAATCATTGAATAAAGGATATGCAGATAATCTTGATTCAAAGATTTTATATTAGGTACTTTTATAAAATCATTGAATAAAGAATATGCGAATATTTATATTAGTACTTTTATAGAATTATTAAATTTGCCGATATTCTCGATTCAAAGATTTTATAGTAGATACTTTTAAAAAATCATTGAATAAAGGATATGCAGATATTCTTGATTCAAAGATTTTATATTAGGTACTTTTATAAAATCATTGAATAAAGGATATGCAGATATTTTGTATTCAAAGATTTTATAGTATCTTCTTGATATTTTTGATTTAAAGATTTTATAGTATCTTCTTGATTCAAATATTTTATAGTAGGTACTTTTCTAAAATCATTAAATAAAGAATATACGGATATTTTTCATTCAAAGATTTGGTAGTGGGCACTTTAATAAAATCATCGAATAAAGAATATGCGAGTATTTACATTAGCTACTTTTATAAAATCATTAAATTTGCGGATATTCTTGATTCAAAGATTTCATAGTAGATACAGTTGCGAGAGAAAAAACTAAAACAGCAGGGAGCTTTAGCCACTTCTAAAATATCGTATTTTTATTCTTGTAAAATAAACTTGTTATGTATAGGTTAACAATAATGTTTTTCTTGGCCAACAAGGCGGTACTTTTGTTGATGTCTCTAACGCTAATACCGTCTCTAAACGGGCCGTTATTATCGCTTTTTGCGTTTCAGTCAGTTAAGGCATGTTGACGTTAATTAAATTTCGTTTGACATCTCTGCAGATTATCAATTTGACTGACAATTTGAATAATCAAAGTAAGGCCAGTTTACATAGCCAAATATTTTGCTGTACTAGTTTTTTTCTCTCGTAACTGTACTTTTATAAAACCATTGAATAAATAATGTGCGGTTATTTATATTAGGTACTTTTATAAAATCATTAAATAAAGAATATGCAGATATTCTTAATTCAAAGATTTTATAGTAGGTACTTTTATAAAATCTTTGAATAAAGAATATGCGGATATACTTGATTTAAATATGTTATAGTAGGTACTTTTATAAAATCATTAAATAAAGAATATCAGCATATTCTTTATTGAATGATTTCATGGTATTCATCAACATAACATTGCTATTAATTGGCCTCGAAAGATAGTTAAACGCACCCTAGTGGAACAAACATGTACTGAATTGTACAATTATTACATCTAAATTTACTATGGCAAGAATAAAAATGGGTTGAAATATAATATTTGTGAAAATAAATATTACGCAGAAACTTAAAAAAACTGCTGAGTATAGTACTCATATACTATAGACTGTTTTTATTGCTCGCATCGCCCCCTAAGATAAGTTCCAAGGCCAATTCCTTCATTAATTTATTTCACCTGTCAATTCAGCGACGGCTCGCAGCCTAACTTAAGGGTAGGCCACAGCGCCAAGGCACACAAAATCTGAGGTTGGGATCGCGCTTTGTAAATACAAGGAATTGCACAACAAAGTCACCTTTCAATAACGGATACGTATTACCTTGGGTCTCTGGCCTACCCTGAAGTTAGGCTGCGAGTCGCCGCTGCTTGTCATTCATTTTTTATTCAAGTTGAAACTTCACCACAGTACTTAATTAGAAAAGAAACATTAGTAGGACCAAAGATTTAAAAAAAATGAAATTTATACAACAAACGCAGGATAATAAAACTTAAGCTAGTCGTTCTGAACGTTTGATCAGCTTTACAAAAACACGAAACGCTGTTGTAAAGCTGATGAAACATTACTTAAATATAAATACTCAGTGGGTTCAAACAAGAAAACGGACTATAACAGAAAAAATATGTTTTATATTTTAATTCCTGAACTCTATATTGTTTCAAGTTCAAGTTGGCAATAAACAAAGTCAACCCACTGAGCAAAAAACAAACAAACAACATTATATCAACAGTGTAGCAACATTAAAAGTTGTAATAAAGTTGTTGAAACATTACTTGAATGTGTTTGCTCAGTGGGAAGTTGTCACTAATTACCAAAATCTGCCCACTGAGCAAAAAACAAACAAATAACATTATAGCAACATTAAACGTTGTTTTAATACTGATGGAACATTACTTAATTGTGTTAGCTCAGTGGATGTAAAATACATATCGCTGCTTTTCCCCAATAGAGGCACAACCAATAAAAGAGATATTTTTTAAATACAGTTATTTAATAAATGCAGCTTTAAAATACGTGCAAAAAGTACGGCAAATTGAGTGAAGATAGAGACTTCAATATTTGAATAAAAGTGTCTTGTAAACTTTTGTAGGCACCTCCAGAAAAATTAAATTTCACTATCAAAGCAAAGCAGCGATATTGAGAAGGTTGGTCCATTCACCGCATTGCCATGTTGCCGGTTTGTTTACGCAATTGCGAAGCAACAGACGAAACATTCTACTCACTGGCATATTTAATTTTCTACAGATGACAGATTTTGTACGATTTCGTTCAACCAATTTCGATTTTCTTGACGTTAATGACGTCTAACCTCTATTAGTTTATTATTACAATATTTGGAGACCGAATATCAGAGAAGAAACAGAAATTAGACAGATGAAATGCAACAGAAGCATACAAGGATTGAGAAAACTTTAAGAATTTTATTGGAGACCGAATATTAGAGAAGAAACACAAATTAGACTGATAAAATGCAACAGAAGCATACAAGGATTAAGCAAAACCATTAAAATTTTATTGGAGACCGAATATCAGAGAAGAAACACAAATTAGACTGATGAAATGCAACAGAACCATACAAGGATTGAGAAAACCTTTAGAATTTTATTGGAGACCGAATATTAGAGAAAAAACACAATATTGAGGATTGAGAAACACCTTCACATAGAAATTACACTTACAACTGTCTAACAAAATTTTCAAATCTTAGTTTGAAAGCGCCCAAACTTGTTTTCGACCTTATGAGACTCCTACCTTTTCGCTTCGACCTAATGGGATTCGATCTTATGGTATTCGACCTTATGCGAAAGTACCGAATATAGACTAACCTGGTTCTGGTTCTGGTGCAAGGGGAGTGTGCAGTTCTGCACTGCACTTAGGCCTCATTAGGCCCATTGTGCCACCTCCCGTAGATCACCCATCCTCAGTTTAGCCAGCCCACCTTGTTTAGGTATTCTAGCATAGCTGAGGTGGGTAGATCTCTTATGTAGGCCATTGTAGGCCATCTATCACCCAATATGGATTCCCTGATTGACGATAGTGCCGGGCATTCACAAAGAAAATGCCATGCAGTCTCGTCTTCCATGCTGCAACCTCTACAAGATGGGGAGTCAACTATCCCCATCCTATAGAGGTGCTCGTTTAGTCTTTTTTTTTTTTTTTTTGTTTATAGAGGGGATTGGGAAATCTGCAGACAGACAAGGGCCTTTTGGTCTATTACGGCCTATAGTGTCGGGTTCTGGTACCGACTAAAACCCTTCCCCCTCTCTTCCCTGGTATCGCCATCTAGGCATTTCTTCAGGGGTAGTCTTGAGGCGATTATGATGGTATCGCTCCCTCCTCTCCATACTTCCTGGACATGACTCTATTTGCGAATTCGCAAACCGCGTCCCACGCCTCCTCGCTATCGAGCATACGTCCCACCAGCGTACTCTCGTCCAACATGCCAACCTTGGTTGAGAGCTTGGTCCTTTCTGGCTGCCACTCCGGGCATCTGAACATCGTGTGCCCAGCCGTGTCCTCCTCTCTCCCGCAGTATCGACAATCCCCGCTTTCTGCCTTTCCTATACGACATAGGTAGGCCCCAAAGCTGCCGTGTCCTGTAAGCAACTGTGTTAGCTGGTGGGTAACAACCCCGTGACGCCTCTCCACCCAGGGTCTTACATCGGGGATTAAGGTTCGTGTCCACCCCTGTACCTGCGTCCACCTCTCCTGCCACTTGCCCATGGCCCTGCTGCGAGCTTCCTTCCTGGCTGTGGCCCGGTCGCCAGTCTCCCTTCCTCTGTTATGTGCTTCCGCCCTCTCCACAACGTACAGGTCTCCGGGCATCGTTGAGGCGAGTACCTCCGCGGCGTCCATCGAGACGGTCCTGTACGCCCGGATTATCCTGAGGGCTCCTGTCCTGAGCGCTGTCCTGGCCTTATGCCGGTTCCGCGCCGAGATCATAGCCCCTGCCCACACCGGTGCAGCGTAGGCCAGTTTAGCCCTGGCCACCGTAGCAAGCAATCGCCGTCTGCCTTCGCTAGGTCCTCCTACGTTTGGCATCACGCGCCCCACTGCTGTATCCGCCCTTAGAGCTGCTTCCGCCGCCTCGGCGCAGTGTCTGCTTAGCCGTGGGTTGGCCTCCAGCCATACCCCCAAATACTTTATGGCCTTCCCAATGGGCACCACGGTATTAGCGATGTCCAGTGTCTCCTCCGGCGTTTTCCCTGCTCTCCTTGTCGAAAGCCACACCGCCATGGTCTTCTCGGCCGCAACCCTGAGCCCGTTTTGTTCCATCCACTGGACAATTGTTGTCGTCGCCTCGCTGACGGTTCGTCGCACATTGTCCACGTCACGGTGTCGCACTATCAGGGCGAGGTCGTCCGCGAAGGCCAAGGTGGTAGCGCCGTCTGGCAGTTTCAGCCCTAGCACACCGTCATAAACCAGGTTCCATAGTGTCGGACCCAGTACCGACCCCTGGGGAACACCCTGGTCTACCTCTCTCTCCTTCACAGCCCCCCCTACACTGTATATGATGGCTCTATCCTTGAGGTAAGATTCCACCATCACCGCCATTCCCCCGGAGAGCCTTTTTGTGGCCTCATCCTTCACGACCTGCCATGGCAATGTATTGAACGCGTTCTTGATGTCAAGCCCTACCATGACAGCGTGCTCTCTTTTCCTGAGTGGGCCCTCGTTTGCTCCCCGAGCTATTTCCCGGACCGCTGAAACCGCGTCGATGGTAGATCTCCCCTTCCGAAACCCGTACTGGTTGGGGTGGAAGCCTCCGCCGGTCTCTATTTCCTCCACAATTCTGGTGGTCAGCGCCCTCTCTAAAACCTTCGCGATACCGTCAAGGAGGCATATTGGTCTGTATGCCGCTGGATCGTTGGGTGGCTTCTTGCCCTTCGGGATCAGCGCCAGCTTCGCCCTCTTCCATATGGTTGGGAAGACTCCATCCTTTAGGCATTTGTTGCAAACCCCAGTGAACAGGCTTGGGTTTGCCTCAACTGCCTCCTTAATGGCTTCATTTGGCAAGCCGTCAGGGCCTGGTGCCTTTCTATTTGGGAGGTCGTTGGCTGCTGCGCAGATTTCTGCCTGCGTGAACGGTTCCACCTCGCAAGCGACGCGTGGTACGTTGTTGCCTATGCCGTTCGCCAGTGGGAATAGTGCATCCACTACGGCCCTAGTGCCCCCCGGTACGACCGCTTCCAGGTCAGGTGCCCTCTTGCGGAGTTTGCCCATAACCAGCTTGTATGGCTTGCCCCAGGGGTCAGCCTCCACCTCATCGCAGAGCCCCTGCCATTTGGCCTCTTTGCTTTGGGCGATACTGATTTTCAGAGCCTTCTTGCACCTCCTGTGCTCTGCCTGCAGGTCTTCCGTTTCCTGTCCCCTGCTCCTAGCCTTTGTGATGGCGCGGCGCGACTTCAGCGCCGCTGCTCTGGCTGCTGCTACCTCCGGACTCCACCAGTAAACCGCCCTCTTTCCTTTCCGCCCCGTCCTGGGCATTGCTACCTCGCAGGCCTTTGTTATCGCCCCTACTAATGAAGCTGCCTGTTGTTCCGCCGTTTCCCCGGTCGGGTTGATACCGGCTAAGGCCCTTTGCAGCTTGGCCCTGTCTACAGTGACTAATTAGGATGGCAGTTAAGCGCCTGAGATTCCCTCTAGCCAGCTGCTGGTACCGTTTCGCTGATCTCTCATTGGGATACACAAGTGTTTCCTTAGAGAGCTTGCAGCCGTCGATATCATCCCAACGCATCCAAAATTTCTCCAGGGCATTGGTTTGTATCATGTTACTCAGGGAGAGAGGAGCTAACCGCACTAGCAGCTCCGGTGAGAGTAGATTCATCCCAGCCGCAGCACTTGCCAGCGCGTCAGCTCTCCCGTTACCTGTGTCTGTATCATGCCCTTTCACCCAGCATAGACTAACCTATTCTATATTCTATTCTACCGTGTGATCATTCAAATTATGATTTAGAGTAGACAGCATCTTTTTTTGTGCGGTTGCTTAGAATGCTAATTGAATTATGGAATAAATTTAAGGTTACGAACTATGTGTTGACAGTCAGTAGTGCCAATCTAATTTAAACGCAAAGCCTACTCTAAATCATGTTTTAAACGATAGCACGGTTTAAAACATGATTTAGAGTAGGCTTTGAGTTTTAAATTAGCACCCCACTGAGCAAATGTATTTAAGTAATGTTTCATCAACATTAAAACAACGTTTAATGTTGCTACAATGTTGATATAACGTTATTTGTTTGTTTTTTACTCAGTGGGACGGTACCAGCTTCGATCAATTCATTCAAGTTAGATTTTATTGGTGACAACTTAATTTCGATTATTTGCAACTTGAAATTTTTTAGTGCCAACTTAAACTTGAAATGGTATAGTTTATCTCTAAACTCCACTCTATTGTCAGATCAATAGAATAGATGTTTGACATTGATCCGAAGTTCATAAATGAACTTTAACGTTAACAATTTGTATTCAACTACCCTTGTGTAATGTTTGTAGATTATAATTATTTAATCTAAACAAAAGTGTTTTTAGACAACACTTTTTTGAGTATAATATAAAACGTATTTTCATTTATAAAAAACGGACCACTTAGTTATTTAACATCAGAGTACGCGTGCATAATATACAGGACTTTTTTTAAGTACCCATACATATGTATATGCTGTACATTTTCTGAATTCTGTTGTTTTTTAAGAATTCGATTTGAAGCTTTAAACGAGTGTTTTCCACTCCCAGACTAAGCATGAAGTAAAATTTCGAGTTTAGAAAAGCCCCGTGAAAATTTGTCGAGGGTCGCGCAGCGACCCGAGACAAATTTTCTGGGCTTTTCTAAACTCGAAATTTTACTTCATGCGCCACGCGTATAAAACACTGAAATACTATGAAGTTCATAATACGTTACTAAAGTATCCACTGAGCAAGAAAACAAACAAATAACGTTTTATCAACATTGTAATAACATTAAACGTTGTTTTAATGTTGATAAAACGTTACTTAAATGTGTTTGATCAGTGGGTAGTATGATAAAGATGTAAGGCCGTAGCCAGGAAGGGGATATGGTGGTTCAACCCTCTCTGAAATTTTCAAAATGTTAAATTTTTGTATGTAAAAGCAAAAACAATATTTTTACTATTACAGAGCCGGCTTTGCATACAAAAATTTAACATTTTGAAAATTCCAGAGAGGGTTTGAACCCCCATATCCCCTTCCTGGCTACGGCCTTACATCTTTATCATACTACCCACTGAGCAAACACATTTAAGTAACGTTTTATCAACATTAAAACAACGTTTAATGTTATTAAAATGTTGATAACACGTTATTTGTTTATTTTTTTGCTCAGTGGGTACTCAGTAACATATTATGAACTTCATAATATTTCAGTGTTTTATACGCGTGGCGCATGAAGTAAAATTTCGAGTTTAGAAAAGCCCAGAAAATTTGTCTCGGGTCGCTACGCGACCCTCGACAAATTTTCACGGGGCTTTTCTAAACACACATTTAAGTAACGTTTTATCAACATTAAAACAACGTTTAACGCTATTACAATGTTGATAAAACGTTATTTGTTTGTTTTTTTGCTCAGTGGGTACTTTAGTAACGTATTATGAACTTCATAATATTTCAGTCTTTTATACGCGTGGCGCATGAAGTAAAATTTCGAGTTTAGAAAAGCCCAGAAAATTTGTCTCGGGTCGCTGCGCGACCCTCGACAAATTTTCACGGGGCTTTTCTAAACTCGAAATTTTACTTCATGCTTAGTCTGGGAGTGGAAAACACTCGTTTAAAGCTTAAAACTGAACTCATTTAAAAAACAAGGAACGTCTGAAGATTTCCCACTGAGCGAACACATCGGGGTAATGTTTCATCAACATTGAAGCAACGTTTAATGTTGCTACAACGTTATTTGTTTGTTTTTTGCTCAGTGGGTTTATAGCATATAATTGGGATATGTATACTTATAAGAAAAACTCCCTGTATACATCTGTGTGTGCATGTGCGTGTGTGTGTGTGTGTGAGTAAAAATCGTTTGCTTCAGCAAAACGAAATACAAAACAGATCGTTCCTTTACTTTATGTACAAATTATTATTTATTCACTTTATTTATTTGTAAATGTTATTTTTGTAAAAAGAAAATTGTTGTTTGTAGACAACACCTATAAAAAAGAGCGCTAGTGATGTTTGTAATCGTTTTCATTACTTTTTTATCCTAGCCGCGTAAGATAATATTTAACCCTTGAAAGTCTGGGATTTTGAAAGCTTTCTGTATGAGATTTTTGTAAGCTTTTCGGATGAGATTTTCAAGGGTTAAATTAAAAGTATATTGTAAATGTGAATGTTAAGAAGAAATAAATAAACAGAGAAAAATGTATGAATAAATGTAACAAAATACATTAATGTGCTTTCTTTTAATCCCGATGTGCACTTTTCACGGTCTAGGACGTTTCATCGCCGCCGATTCATCGCCACCGATTCTTTGCCGCCGTTCCATCGCCGGGCCAGTTTATCGCCGGCCGTTTCATCACCAGGCCTGTTCATCTCCAATATTTTTATAAAATAAATTTTGAAAGAAAGATCATATCTAATGATAAAATTTCAAATATTACCCAACTATGGAAATTGTCCACTAATTTAATATTAGGTTTTATAACCAAGTAATCGTTACTCAAACTTGATAAAAATCCTAACCTATCCTAACCTTTTTTTTATTTTTTTTATTTTGGGGTTTTACGTCATCTATTTCCGCTGCTAAGGCCAATCATGACGCCGGAGATTAGGTCTACAGCTATCCGGGAATTTTGCCGAACCCGGTGGGAGTTCCAACCCACCGGTAGGGATCTTTAACGTGCACGCAACATCCAGGCAGTACACGGGTCCTACATGCATTTAACGTCATATCCGAGAAGACGGAGTGTTTGGCATTTTTATCCTAACCTATATAAATGCAGACAACTTGTTAGGCCGGTATTTGAACCCCGGTCCGGGGCGTGGCAGTACAACACTCTAACCACTACACCACCAAGCTGCCCTAACCTATCATAACCTATCCTAACCTTTTTTTTTAAAGAGGTTGGAAAATGCATTACGCACTTACGGCGGCTTAGTGTGGTGTGCCGCCAGTGTGGGACTTCGCAGTGACAAATGCAGTTACCCACTAAAAACCCTTCCTCTCTTCGCTCGTTGATCTCCACTCGGAATCACCCTTGAGATGGTCCCTTCCAGTTCGTCACTAAAACACTACATTAGTTCGACTATGTTTATTTCAGGTACAACAGAAGTAGGTACATCCAGAGTTGCGTAGACAGTCTCTCCCTTAATCTAGTCTTAAACTAACACTTATATACTAGACTCTTCAATGGCACTCGTTGGTTCAATGGCACACGATGCCTTGAAAGACCACGATGCCGCGTTAACAATAATCACACTAGTATTATTGTTTACTACAGCGATGCGTATTGTTTATGCTTACCACTCACAATCCACTCGTTCACTCATATGTTTATAAACAATGTTTATAAAGATTTACATGTTATTATTCACACATCACACCCTCTTGGCATTCTTCGAGTGGGAGCGGAATTGCCGTTTACTCCCGTTCGTCCTTGTATTTAGTTCCCATAACCCCACATGCGAATACCACGACCGCTTCCCAAGCTTCCTCGCTTTCGAGAATGCGGGCTACGATATGCTCGTCGACTATGCAGATCTTACCCTTGAGGATTTCTCGTTCCGGTTGCCATTTGAGGCATGTGTAGAGTGTGTGCCCGGCGGTATCGTCTTCTAGTCGGCAGTATTTGCACGTGCTGTTCTCGGCCTTTCCAATCCTATGTAATTAAGAGGCGAAGCTCCCATGCCCGGTAAGCAGCTGCGTGAGGTGATGGGTCACCAGCCCGTGCCTCCTCTCCACCCATGGCTTAATATCCGGAATTAGCTTCCTAAGCCAGCCTTCCCCGGTTGCCCACCTTTCCTGCCATTTGTGTATGCTGTTGGTGCGTGCCGATTCTTTGGACTTGGCTCGGTCGCCTGTCGCCCTTCCCTCCCAGAACGCTTCTGCGCGCTCCCTTACATACAGGTATTATTGATGACAACAGCTCTGCGGCCTCGGTAGACACCGTCCTATATGCCCGTATAGTTCGTAACGCCCCCCCTCTAAGCGCTGTTCTAGCCTTGTTGCGGTTTCTAGCGGATGTCATAGCCGTTTCCGCCCATACCGGTGCAGCGTAGGCCAGCTTCGCTCTAGCAACGCTTGCCAGAAGTCGCCGTCTACCTTCGCTGGGCCCTCCCACGTTAGGCATGATGCGCCCCACTGCGGTGTCTGTCCTTATGGCTGCCTCCGCGGCCTCCATGCAATGTTTACTTAGCCGCGGGTTGGAATCTAACCATACGCCCAGGTACTTAGCACTTTTCATGATTTCGACGTCACTGTCTCCCACCCTCAGCGTTTCGTGCTAGGTTTTTCCCGCCCTTCTAGTTGACAGCCAGACTGCCGTGGTCTTATGAACTGCGACCCTAAGCCCATTGTCTTCCATCCAGTCAATAATCTTATTCGTTGCCTCGTGGGCAATAAAGCGAACCATGTTCATCTCTCTGTGTCTGACGATTACTGCGAGGTCGTCCGCGAACGCGACCGTGGTGGCACCGTCCGGTAGTTGCAGACCCAGCACTCTGTCGTAAACAAGGTTCCAGAGCGTTGGGCCCAGCACCGATCCTTGTGGGACCCCCTGGTCTACCTCTCTAGGCTCGCTTCTACCTCTCGCTTCGTAGGTGATTTCCCTACATCCTAGGTACCTAATCATTCCGGCTTAGTCGATTGGTGGCCACCCTGTTCACCACTTCCCATGGCAGTGTGTTGAAGCGTTCTGGATGTCGAGGCAAATCATTACGACATGCTTCCTTTTCCTTAGCGGGCCTTCGTTTGCCCCCTGTGCGATCTCCTTGATCGCAACAATAGCATCGACGGTGGATCTACCTTTGGTGAAGCCATACTGGTGAAGGTGAAATCCTCCCTCTGCCTCGATCTCGTCGGCGACCCTGGTTGTTAATAGTTTTTCAAGGATTTTTCCCATCCCGTCCAGGAGGCAAATTGGTCTATACCCGCCTGGGCTGTTCGGTGCTTTATTCCCCTTCGGAATTAGTGCGAGCCGGGCTCTTTTCCATGTCCTAGGGAAAACTAGGTCCTGCAGGCATTTATTATAGACCCTGGTGAAGAGATCAGGGTTCGCCTCGACCGCTCCCCTGATGGCCTCGTTCGGCAGCCCGTTAGGCCCAGGAACCTTCTTGCATGTGTTGTAAATTGGGGTGCGGGAAAATAATAAAACAACTGCACTCATTGATTGCAAACTCAAGACTGACTTTATTTGCGTTCGTCCGAACGCTGGTACCCAAAAAACATCTCTTTTTATACGATATGAGCGCGTCTAACCATAGACTAATAAATAACTAGCATTCACATCCTAACACCCTCTTCCTTAACTCAAAACATATTCAACAAATAACATTTATATATATTCCTTATTATTTTTTTTTTCTTAAGTAGCATAATCTACCTTTTTACGAGGGCGAAAATTGTACGGTGGTTCGCTCACTGTTTCCACTACTGAGGACGTCGGTTTAATATTTACGTTCTCACAATTATCATTCTTAATCTCACTAGTCGAATTGTCACTTAATTTCTCATCACTTTCCGAATTAATTGGTAATAACACAGATCTCCGCTTCAATGGTAAGATATGATCTGCTGGACTCGGCAGAATTCGACAGGACGGGGACGACCGACACAGCAGAGCAAAAACATCTCTTTTTATACGACATGAGCGCGTCTAACCATAGACTAATAAATAACTAGCATTCACATCCTAACAGCATGGAAGGTTTTTGGCGGCCTCCAGTACTTCCTCGGTAGTAAATGGCTCAGCCTCGTCAGTCTCGTCGACCCCTGGAAGAGTTACTATACTTGTTCTGCCGTTCCTTAATGGGAAGAGCGCATCCACAACGGCCTTGGTGCCTCCGGGTACCATCGCTTCCGGGTCAGGCGTTCTCTTCCTTAGCTTCCCGCTAACTATTTTATAGGGTTTCCCCCAGGGGTCGGCTTCTACCTCCTCGCAGAGCTCCTTCCACTTAGTGTCCTTGCTTTTTATTATGGCGTCCTATCCTAACCTATCATGACCCATCCAAACCTATCCTGACATATTCTATCGCAATTGGCCTGGCGATGAACTGGCCTGGCGATAAACTGGCTTGGCGATGAAACAGCCGGCGATGAACTGGCCCGGCGATGAACTGGCCAGGCGATGAACTGGCCCGGCGATGAAACGTCCCATTCCCCACTTTTCAAGCATTCGTTGTTTTTGAAAAGTGTTCAGTTTGAAGCTTTAAGGAGTGTTTCCACTCCCTGATTAAGCATACAGTTTTCCGTGCAATATAGATTTATATACAGGGTATCTCCTAAAGAACGCCGCAGGCCATAACTTCTTTATTTATTGACCGATTTAAAAAAATTCAAAAAACAATTAAAATGGCTTCACAAGATCTACAAACAAGCCCTAATTTTACTACTTTACCAAATCAAGTTTTATGTCGGCGATAGCCAACTTTTTTTTTTTAATGGCCACGTTTATTTTTTTAAATTGATTCTGCTAGAGGTTACTTTTCAAAATCCAAACGTATACAAGTTGGCTTTGGCACAATATTCATTAGTAAAGAAAAAAATTATTAACATACAGTTGGAGTGTTATAGATTTTTTTAAGTGTGCCATGGAAAAATAAAACTGAACACATGAAACAACAACTGTTATCTAAGTGACAGCATTTTAGATTCGATTTTTTTGTTAGCCAAATTTATTATTATTGGTGAAATAACTCAAGTGATGGCTAACAATATTAACAGTCATACTATTTTTTTTTAATTATGAATATTACACAAAAGCCAATTTGTTGTACATGTTTGAATTTAGAAAAATATACTCTATCAGAATGGATTTTAAAAAATATACGTAGCCATTTGAAAAAAGTTAACTATCGCCGACATGAAAGTTGATTTGGTAAAAAACTCAAATCAAGGCTTCTTTGTAGATCTAGTGGAGCCATTTCAATTGTTTTTTGTTTTTTTGAAATCGCTCAATAAATAACGAAGTTATGACCTGCGGCGTTTTTTAGGAGGCGCCCTGTATATTACTTATGAAAATGATAATATTTACCATTATTTTATAACGGTTCAAAAATGTTGCCGCAAGAAATACAACGTTGTCCAATCATTACAATTTAACTTTTATGCAACACTGTGAACACTAAATATTGAAAATTGTAACATTGCAATTTTAGGATTGTATAATCGGATTTCCAAGCGTGACGTTAGCAATCAAGGCGTATAAGGTTGGTTCAATTTAAACCGAATCGACCTTTATTTTTTTAATTACCTTGATTTTCTGACGTCACGTGAGGATTTCCACGGGTGGCGTCATCAACCAAGGTAATTACTGTATAAGGTTGTCTCAATTTAAACCGAGTCGACCTTATAAAGTAAAGACCTTGATTTTGACGTCACGTGGGAATTTCCACGAGTGGCGTCATGAACCAAGGTCATTAATATATAAGGTTTGCTCAATTTAAACCGAGTCGACCTTTATTTTTAGGTACCTTGATTTTCTGACGTCACGTGAGGATTTCCACGGGTGACGTCATCAACCAAGGTCTTTAATGTATAAGGTTTGCTTAATTCAAACCAAGTCGACCTTTATTTTTTAAATACCTTGATTTTCTGACGTCACGTGAGGATTTCCACGGGTGACATCATCAAACAAGGTCATTACTGTATAAGGTTGTTTCAATTTAAACCAAGTCGACCTTATACAGTAATGACCTTGATGTCACGTAGGATTTCCCCGGGTGACGTCATCAACTAAGGTCGTTAATGTATAAGGTTGGCTCAGTTTAAACCGAGCTGACCTTATATTTTTAATTTCCTTGATTTTGACGTTACGTGAACTTCCACGCGTGACGTGCATGGCACATTTTTTCATGTTGTTGAGTGCAAGGAACAAGAATAAATAAACAAACAGGTCAAAGTAGACTTTGTGTAGTTTTTTTTTAATGAAAAAAATATATCAACAAAACTCCTAAACACCACCAAAACATGGCATAAGACGACGATAAACAAAATATATGTATAAACTGTTGGTTAATCATTTATAAGAAGTGATGTAAGCCACAAAATTTCAACCAGAGTCTGCCATGAGAAACAGAAGGCACATTGTTTTCTTTACTGGCAACTGTTCTCTTTGAAGATAATCACTTTGATTATCTCTGTGAATTTAAGAATGTTGTTCATTTGTATTAATTTGAGTGAGCATTAACCGAGCTGGGTTGAAAGGGCCCACTTGCCAAGGTCATTGAATTTGAACAGGGGTCTCCAAATTACCTGACCCGTGGAACAATTGCAGCCCTCAACCTCCATTAATGTCATATTTTCAAATTTAAAACGAAAAAAAAAAAAATTCCGAGGCCCCAAATCAACTTATTTTCGAAAGAAACAGAAAGAGGTGCCCGAATTCACAGAAAATGTCAACAATAAATGACACACTTAAATTCTTCTTCAATTTAAGCACATCTTAAATAATATTTATTTTTACAATAAACTTTTTAAACACCAGTAAAATTCCAATGCATGTTTTTTACTGCGACATTTCTTCTAGAATTCAACCCTATCGGCCCTGAGATAGTAATAAATAATATTTATTTTTACAATAAACTTTTTAAAAACCAGTAAAATTAAGCATATTTTTTGTTGTTTATATTTTCTGTGAATTCAGGCGTGTTTTTTTATTGCTGACATTTCCTGAGAATAAGTTAATTTGGTCCACTATTTTTTATAAACAGGCATGCATTAAGAAGCAACAAGTGTGGCCGTTCCGTTCTTTGAAATTAGAAACTAGGGTTATTTTATGTAAATTATTTTATTAAAGCATGCAACTTTTATTCTTTAATATTTGAAAATAAGATTACTTCAAGCAAAGAAAATGTATACTCCAAGGCCGTACCCAGAACAAAAATTCGGAGGAACCCCCAATACTCCCCTCTTGGCTACGGCCTTGGTATACTCAGATTTCACTGCTGTGCACCACAATGAAGAAAAGTGTTGATAAAAGTGTAAACTGCCATATATTGCTTAAAAGATTTTACGCTGTAGATGGTGACATCTATTGGTTAAATGATTTTACGTCATTTACCTATTGCTCAAAAGGTTTGTTCGTTACATGAACTGGTGCAGCACTTTTTGCACCGAAACCGTTCGTTACATGCACTAAGTTGAACTGAACTGTGATAGTTTGCATCAGTTCACTTAGACCGAACCTGCACTTTTTGCCCCTGGTCCAGATTAGGTGTAACTAGTGCAGATTAGAACAAGGAGAGGGTGGGAGATATACAATTTTCAAAGATAAACAGGACATGTCTATCCTTGTGCAATGTGTGAATTAACGAGCAAACATTCTGATATCGTCACTCAACAACCTTACATTTTTTTCATTAAATTATGAAACACGGATTTCATTCAGTTTGCTTAGTTTTATTTGTTTATAAAATACAGTAGCAACATTTTATTATTACTGTTTCCTTTAATTGTTTTGTATTGTATTGCAGAAATAATTTTTTTTTATATTTTACCCAAAAGTGTTCCTTTGTTTTCAGTTCAGTTCATGTACACTGACATGAACTGGTGATGTCACAAACTTAAACTCAGTTCAACTTAGTGCAGTACAAATGAACAAACCAAAAGATTTTTCGCCGTCGATGGTGCCATCTATTGCTCAAAATATTTTACGTTGTAGATAGCGCCATCTATTACCCAAAAGATTTTTCGCCATAGATGGCACTTTCCCATTTTCACACCTTCACTCTCGAAAAACGAAATTGTGTGGCTCATATTTTGTAAAAAAAAAAAGATATATTTTAAATGTTACGCAAACTTGAGAAACAGAAAATACGCATGTGAATACACAATTTAAACTTCATTCACTTTCCAATCGAAAAAAAAAAAATGATAATAAGTAAAAATCACATCCTCTTAATAAATACCTAAATAAAAGAAACCCTGAAGAAAACGATTTTTAAAAAAGAAAAAAAAAACCTGTAATAAAATATAAAATAAATCTGCGAGACATTCTCTTTTCATTCTTTCCAAGTTGACGCGAGTAAAGTTTGGTTATCTAAAATGTATGTACACGAGACGGGTTAGAAAATAAAGGGGGGGACAGGGGAGCATTAAGGCGGCGGGTTCTGGCCCGTGTCGGCATCGTTTTCCGAAGACGGTGTCGTCGCTGCGACGCCAGTTTTCACCACCTCGTTATTGTCGATGTCGTTACCTTCCGTCGGTTCTTCCGTCTCCTCGTTGCTCGATATGGGGCTGGAGGAGGATGGAACGAAAACGCCGTTTACTAACCTCATGCGCAGCTCGGGCTCACCTACAAAAGTATTTCATAGGTTAAGATTACAACCTAATACTACACTTTATAGGTTAGAACTATAACACAATTCTTTAATTTATAGAATAGGACCAACGTAGCTAAAGTATAATGGTATAGAAGGTTATCTGGGATGGTTAGGTTAGGTTAGGATCGTGAAATGTCATCAGGGTAGGGTCATTGTCTATAAGAAGAAAACTATATGTTTACGTCACGAGATCTAAACCTATTATACCAATACAGGAGCGGCAGCAGTTAGGATGCCAGATAAACTTCTGTACCAATATACTTTAGCGACGTTGGGTTAGGACTATAACACAATTCTGCTATTTATAGGTTAGCATTACAACTATTAAACTATTAAAAAAAAACCTCTAGAGTGCCATGATTTTATCTTTTTTAAAATTTAAGTTGGCTACACGCTTTAGGAATTGACATATAAAACGTCAGACATAATAATTATAATGTATAATTTCAGAGTTGCCAACCTACAATATTTTCCATGGCACTCTAGAGGGTATATTTTATTGAACATACGATATTATTCCACAAGATAGCATGACATAGATTAGAATTAGAAGAGTTATTATATATTCCATTTGTTTCTGGATCTCGCCTAGCTATGGAAAAGTGACAGTTTAAGTATTGTAAATGGGGCTGGTTGTGTTTTAAATCAGGGTTTTTAAATGTCACTGTCAGATGTTCGATTTTAAGGTTATAATTTCTGACTATTGTGATCTTACACTGTTGCCTGTTTTACAAATTTTCAGATATAAAAGGATAATAATATGCAGTTTTAAGATTAACAAAATTTACTACTTGGTTTTTGTACATACAAACACAGCAATAATATTGTATATAACAAATATAATGAATTCGGCTCTGCAAACTTATTTCGTCATCCATTTGTATTTCTCGCTTGGGTCTTCCCGTTAGCACATTTTGATCAACTCCATCCATCCACCTTAATTTTGGTCATTCTCTCTTCTGTTGGCCCTCAGTATTTTTTTGTAGAATTGCAAATTTATTTCCACCCTCTTGTGATACTGATAATTTTCATGTCAATCAATTTTTAAGCCCTCATTCCACTTTTATTATTTAGTCAAGAGAACCTGCATCTGAATCTTCTGATGTTTGTTCTGAGCCAGATTCCCCAAGCGAAATAATAAAAGGAGGAATGGTTTCAAAAGAAAGGTTCCCCATGTGTTTTGTCCAGTCATCCGAAATAATTGTTGCAAGATTAACAATAAACCTCTTGAAAATTAAAAAGAGGATTACTTATGATATCATAAATTATTGCAACACTGTTAAAATAAGGAATCAGGAGTGCCAATTAATAAAAAATGTAAATGTTGATACTGCAACATAACAACACGAAAGCATGGCTAGGCGAGATCCAGAAACAAATGGAACGGTGTATACTGCATTTTACAGTTTAGGATTACAACTTAGTACTGTATTTTATAGGTTAGGATTACAACATAATTAGGCCGATTCCGTAAGCGAAATGTTGAATTTATTGTTTATGTTATTCTTTAATCTCACAATCTAGGTATACATATCAATTACCAAACCCGCTTAGACTGTGATGTTAAGAATAACGTACGTTAATTTTAACATTTCACTTACAAAATCAGTCTAATAACTGCACTTGATAGGTTAGGTATGGTATAATTAACTTGATAGGTTAGGTACGGTATAATTAACTAGGAATGGTAGTTAAAATCACTTACTGCTTTCTGATAAAAAGTTATCGATGTCGTCATCATCGACCTCGAAATCCGATTCTCCCTCTTCGTCTTCGTCCACCTCGTCGTACCAATCCTCATCTTCATCATCATCATCATCGTCGTCCTCTAGTCCAGCCATTAAATTATTCAAATAGGGCTCCGCGACGAGTTCCTCCCCCATGTCGATATCGCCCGCCTCGTAATACTCGTACTCCAGCTCATCATCCGTGTACTCGATTTTATTTGGATTCCCGATGAAATCCTCATTTTCCAAACCCATTTTCATTTACGTTTCAATATAACTACCTCACCTATGACTTTGTTTTAGAATAACGAAGGAAGTGCTTCATTCACTATTATTTTATTTACTGTTGACTTTATCTTTATTATTTGCCGATTAAGCAGATTTTAATTGTTTATTATTCGATACACAGTTGAATTTTGTTTACTGATGCGTTTTATTACTGTAGTTTTTACTTGATGAGTTCGAGCAAGGATTCGGATTTAACGGGTTCTTTCTGGGCCTTGGGTTTCGATTTGGCCTTGGACTTTTTGACGGGGCCGAAATAAATGTTCTTCCCGTCGATTTTCTTGCCCTTCAATTGAGCCTTGACGGCCCAGAGGGTCTCCTTATCGGGGAACGACACCACACACCACCTGCCCGCCTGGTTTCAACAAGAACACGATAGTCACAATCGAATACAACACAACACAAAAATATTACATCATTTCATGCAACCAACATACAACATAAACAAACTCACCTGTCTGGGTAGTGTGACCTGCTTGATGTCCGGATGCAAGTCCTCCACCTGGGCCTTGTCCTTGATCTTCACCGGCAGTCTGATGTACAGCTTCAACTTTGGATTTTGCTCATCAACACTGCCGAAAACACAAAACCCACTCAAATTGCACAAAACATCAATTGAAATACGCGAGACAGGTCAACGTAACCTCAAAAATGAGAAAAAAGTGGACGGGTAAAGAATAACGAATAATCAAAACGCGCGAGGGTCAACATAACCTCCAAATGAAAACAGTGCGCAACGTACTTGCGAAAAATACGCTTCTAACTGTTTAATCCTCCAATTTACAAGCGCGATAAAAGGAAAACTACGCGAATTTTCTATTGTTGTTATGTAAAAATGAAATGACGTTAATTTTTCAACTTACCCCATAATGTGGAAAATATGTCATAAATAGAACAAAAGGATTCTTTCCGCATGCGTCGGGTTTGGCTCCTACGATAAGAAACACTATCGTTTTTTTGTTTAATTGCCTTTTATTGTGCGAAAAACGTGCTTTTATTACGGAAAACGCAGTTAAAAAGATTTAACACGCCTAGATGTACAACTTGACAGTTAAATGGACACTCATAATAGCCAACACTCAGAAAATAAAATTCTTATTGCTTCCAATTCTTAGCAGTTATAAAATTTAATCAAACATAAGTACATTTTTATGTTAGTAAATACTTTTGAAACTCAACGAAGCACATAAGTTAGTCCATAACAGTCTTTACTATTTCTTTCTCTACTAACTCCTTACTATTCAGCCCTATTAATATAATTTCTATTTATATCATTATACTATAATGATAGGCTGATTATAGTATATTGCTACTTAATTTATACAGGGCTTTCATTAATTCCCGAACCCCACGTGACTAAATTTAAAATTGCCGCGTAAATTATTGTATTTGTACGTTGGAGGCTTTGAAAAAAGTAACCAAACGTTACTAAAGTCAAATTTGACATAAACGTTTATGCGCGGTGCATCGTTAAACCAACCTTTGAGATCTTACAAGATTCGCCCGGAATTTTCAGGTAAGCAAAAATTGTTTAATTATTCTGAAACATTGAGTTTTATTTCTATTTATTTTGCAGAGTCAATTTGCTAGGATAAGCAAATACTGCGAAAATTAATAAAAATTAGTTACATTTTTGAAGATGAGCCTATTTTTTAATCATTTTAAATATAATATTTTCAGTCGTCATAAAAATACGCCGGCGAATAAATATTTTTAAATCTAGGGAATTTTTGTGTGAGCCATACCACCTTGTACATTTGGTTGCCTATTATTTTTGGCCACGTGGGGTTTGGGAATTAATGAAAGCCCGGTGTTGCAAACACAGTACAAACTTTTCATATTAATAGAAGAAAATCGACATGCTATTAGATAATTTCGAACTATTCATTAAATTAACGTGGCAACATCGCATTTTTATGTGTTCCAACTTCAGTCTAGTTCAATTTGAAGTAATTTACAAGTTATGTTACACGTTTGTTAATGTTTGTGAAAATATATTCCTTTTGCTGAATAATATAATTAAAATTTACTTCTAACGAGTGTTTTCCACTCCCAGACTAAGCATGAAGTAAAATTTCGAGTTTAGAAAAGCCTGAAAATTTGGTTTGGACGCGTAGCGCGAAGCGCGGAGCGGCCAAACCAAATTTTCAGGCTTTTCTAAACTCGAAATTTTACTTCATGCGCCACGCGTATAAAATACTGATTTATTGTGAAGTTCAAAATATACCGATTTGACATTTATGGTTTATAACAATATAATTAATTAAATTCTGAATAATTAATTTAAGCACGCTAATAAATCAATAATTGTAAACTTACAATAATACGAAAATGTTGTTATCGTCTTTAGAATCGTGTTAAAGATGACTAGTTGAACATTTTAATTTCAAATGTTAATATACATCTATGATTCTAAGTCAAAGCGCCATCTATTAGCAACTAAACGAACCAACTTTAAAAAAGAATTACTAATTGCGAAATAAATAAATAATTTCCATTCAGACGCAACAGCGCGTGTTAATCATCGTTCAGTCATTGATAAATTAGGATTACACGCAAAATATTAATCCAAAATTAAAGCTAATTGTTAAAGCAAACGACACTGGCCGGAGTTTGACAGTTGACACTGACAGCTGACGAATATTTATATACACACAATTTATTTCTAATAACTAATTTCCGAGTCTCCAACAACTATTGATAAATTCGAAGTGAATAACAACATTTATGTAGTATTCAGGATATTGATTATAAGGTATGTATTAGCTGTCTTAACATGCATTGTGTTTCAATTAATTCGTGCAATGGTGATGGATTTCTAGGCCTTGTGCTTTCACAAATTATCATAAACTCCAAATGAGGAACTGTATATGTTTTAATCACTGATTATCTTATTATAAACACCAGATAAAAATCAGTGCATTTTTTTTAATTGATGAGTTTTGATAAAAAATAATCACTAAATGAGAATTGCTTCCTTGTTTGAAGGACTTATTGTTAAGCATGTACGACTCGCCGATATCCCTTCAAGAATTGTGCCTCGACTGCATTTGCGTTAACCACGAGGACATTTTTGATTGTTGCTACAAGATAGTTTCAGTCGACAGCAAGGGTAATGTCGATATGGGTAAGAAGATCACGTTCAAGGATCCCGACATTTATTTGTTCAACGAGCTTTCGGAAAAATTGCTTTTAAAGGTACGCTCTAATAATAACAATAATCCTTGTGCTATTTACTACGTTCCTTGTGTTTATTGAAATTTGAAATTTTTTTTTTTTTTAGCTGAATGAGAAGGATTTGTTAAATGATTCCACGCTGTACGTGTTCAGCGGTCGTAACTCGAGACTGAGAAATGTGAAAATCAAAGATGCCAATGTGACTTACGAGGGTCTGAAAGTTTTGAAGCAGCACAAGCTAAACGAACTACAATGCATCAATTTACAATTCATTACTATTAGTAGGATTTTAGGTAAGCGCTGATTAAAAATACACATCCCTATTCTGATGGTACAATACTTGAGTTAAAAGATCAGTTTAGAACTCTACAGCCTGTTTGCCATCTAAATTTAAACTCTAATATTAGATGCAAATTACAAGCATTAGGATAAAATTACGTTGATTGTTGAAAGGTTTAGTAGGTAACAATTTAGGTTAGGTTAGATGACATCTAACCTAACTGTGCCCTGGAGTTCTAAAAGGGATAAAAGATTACCTTTTAGAACTCCAGAGCACATCTAACCTATAACTCAAGATTAGATGGGAATTACTTGCATTAGAATGAAGATATTGATGAATGATGGGTTAGATATGGAATTATTTGTGTTATGTTAGATTACCTGACATATCACCTAACCCAAAAGAATCTTTTTTAGAGTCCGTGTAATCCAAAATCCAAGATTAGATTCTGAAAGCTTTTATTACTTTCAACTTTAAATCCTAAGACTAGATGCGAGTTATATGCAATAGGCTAAAATTATGTTGATTGATGAAGAGCTAAAATAGGTTAGGTTAGCTAACATCTAACCTAACCTATTTTAGTACCTCATCAATCAACATTATTTTACCTAAGGGCTAAAATAATGTTGATTGATGAGGTACTAAAATAGGTTAGGTTAGCTAACATCTAACCTAACCTATTTTAGCACTTCATCAATCAACATTATTTTACCTAAGGGCTAAAATAATGTTGATTGATGAGGTACTAAAATAGGTGAGGTTAGATGTTAGCTAACCTATATATATATATATATATATATTCGAATCCCAATATACCCTCATGGGGTGTAAGGTTTAACAACAACAGCATTCAACAAAAATATAATACTTCAAGAACAAAGAAAAAAATAATATAAAATTAAATTAGCAGCAATTCTGGATGTATTCTTTCCATCGTTTCCTATCCTGTGTGATTGTCTTTGCTTCTTTCCAGGATGTTCCATTTTTTTCTAGTATTCTCTCTATACCACTGTTCCATGTCTTTCTTGGCCTTCCTCTTTTCTTCTTCCTTTCAACCCTCGTCTCCCAAATTTCTCTTGTTTGTGTAGTCGGCTTCATTCTGTGGATATGTCCCCACCATGCCAGTTGCCTTCGATTGATGAACGTTTCAATAGATTCTATCTTTAGATCTTTTCTTATATACTCATTTCTGATTTTGTCCATTCTAGTTACTCCCTTCACTTTTCGTAAGTAGCGCATTTCCGCTGCTGTTAATCTGCTCTTCTCTTGATCATTCAGTATCCAAGACTCACAACCATATGTAAAAATAGGCCGATATAAGGCTTTATACACTTTGATTTTGGTTTGCGACGATACCTCCCTTCTATTTAACAATCCTTTATTAAGTTGGTTATATAACTTATTTGCGCTATCTAACCTTCTTGATATTTCAGCTGTCGTACTGCCCTTATTATCTATAAATACTCCCAGATATGTGAATCCCACTACTTGCTCAATTGGTATACCACCCATTCTCACATCCATTGTCCTGCTGTCGTTTGATACTACCATTACTTTCGTTTTTGACTTATTTAGTTTCATTCCTTTTTCTGTTAGTAACTCGTTCCAGGTGTTTAGATTGTCTTGTAAGTCCTTTTCACTGTTAGCCAATATAACTACATCATCTGCAAATGCACAAGTTGTAATTTTCACAATACTTAAATTTCTATATCCTAGTTGAAATGGTTTTGTTGATGATTCTGCTTTCTTAATAATGGAATCCATGAAGACAACAAATAGTAGTGGGCTCAGACTGCCCCCCTGTCTTACTCCTTCCATTGTTTCGAAGGGCTCCGATATGTTATTCTTCCATATTACTCTGCTTTCTGTTTTTTTATAAAGGCACATTATAATTTTTAACAGTTTTCCATTAATTTGGTTTTCTCTGAGACACTTCCATATTTCTTTCCGGGGTACTTTGTCGAAGGCCTTCTCCATATCTAAAAATGCTAAATATATTGTTCTGTCTGCAGCTAAAATTTTGCTTATTATGTCCTTCAATGCGAATATGTGATCTTGTGTACTTCTTGCTTGCCGAAATCCATTTTGTGCCTCTGAGAGTTTTGGTTCTATTTCTATTCTTAGCTTCTTCTCTATAATCTTCTCAAATATTTTCACTACCGTACTAATTAGCGATATTCCCCTGTAATTATTACAGTCAGTAGTATCTCCTTTTTTATGCACTGGGAGAATTAGACATGTAGTCCATTCTCTGGGAATTTTTTCTTTCTTCCATACATCTCTTAATAATTCCAATATTTTATGTTGTCCCATCTCTCCCATACTTTTTATCATTTCTGATGTAATTTTATCTGGGCCAGGTGATTTACCATTTTTTAGATCTCTTATTGCTGATTGAAGTTCTTCTTCAGTAATATCAATGTCGCTGTTTATTAATATTTGTTCGTTTTCATTATCATTATTGTTGTATGTTATGTCGTTGCTGAGAAGCTCTTGGAAGTGATTTTTCCATCTCATCATTATCTTTACTGAGTCTCTTATAATTTCTCCATGTTCCGTCTTAATTGCTAACCTAAGGGCTAAAATAGGTTAGGTTAGCTGACATCTAACCTAACCTATTTTAGCCCTTAGGTAAAATAATGTTGATTGATGAGGTATTAAAATAGGTTAGGTTAGATGTTAGCTCTTCATCAATCAACATCATTTTACCCTATTGCATATAACTCGCATCTAGTCTTAGGATCCAAAGTTGAAAGTAATAAAAGCTTTCATCACACAACATCACTAAGCTAACATCTAACCTAACCTAAAAGATTCAAATTAGAAAGCCAGAGCCCATCTAACCTATAACTCAAGATGAAATGGAAATTACTTGCATTAGGATAAAACAACATTGGGCCCGTTCATCAGAGACAACAGCTTGGAGTTTACTGCCAACTGTTGGGAGATTTTCTGTTAATCGTCAACGTGTTTGGGATTTTTGCAATCGTACAAAATAGACCGACCGGAGTACCGATCATTAGATACCACCATACATCACAAACAAATCCAAACATGTTGAATGTTGAACATTTTGATGAACGGGCTTTGATGGGTTAGATGCTATGCTTTGTTATATTAACTCACCTAACCTAAAAGATTCACTATCTACCAATTAAGGTTATGTTATAGCGTTTTTGGATTACCGCACCACTGCTGCACTTTTGCACTAAACATGCACTAAACGTGCTCGGATTATATTTTCAGTGCACACTTTTTCCTTTTTAGAGACGAAATTCCACTTAGTGCTCACTGAGTGTGCACTTTTTAACACGAGCTCATTGAGCTCGTGCTGTGTTTCGTGCAATATGGCGGCGGACTTTTTAACTATCAACAAAATGAAGATATAACCTTAAATGGTCACTCTAAAGTGAAGCAGGTGAAATACAGAAATCGGGCCGAAATGTGTTTGGATTACAGTGCAAAACTGGTGCAGTTCAGCGGCACTAGAAAAGTTTCTTGCATGCACTAAGTGTGCAATAAGGGCAATTTTGCATGGTAATCCAAAAACGCTATTAGATTGGACTAAAGCAATCTGTCACTGGTTTCAAACATTATGTTATGTTTTTTTTTCTTCTTCTTCTTCTGCTATCCCTTGTTGCCCCTTAGAGCGTCGGGTACTCGTTATCGAGCCATTTCCTCCATAACTGTTTATTCTCCGCGATTTTTCCTAGCTCTTCTGCGCTTTTCCCATGTCTCTCTCCTATTTCTTCAATTATGTTGGTCATTGTCTTCCTGGGTCTGCCTGGTTTCCTCTTTCCTTCCATGGTTGTTTGCTGCACCTGTTTTGTTAGTCTATAGTTGTCCATTCTCCTGACATGGGCATACCAATTTAGTTGTTTCTTTTCTATTTTGTTTGTTATTGTGTCCTGTTTTAAGTTGGCATATATCTCCTCGTTCCTTTTCTTATCGAATTTGGTGACGTTTGATATTTTTCGCAGGAATTTCATTTCTATTGTGGTTAATTTATTTTTATGTACCGGTAGTGTGGTCATTGTTTCTGTGGAGTATAGCACTGAGGGGATTACAATTTTGTTGTATATATGTTGTTTCGTTTTTGAATTTATTTCTTTTTTGCCTAGAATTGTCTTGTTTATCGCATAGTAGATGTTGTTTGCTTTCTTATGTTTGTTGGCTATTTCTGTGTCTATTTTTCCGTCGTTGCTAATGATTGTTCCTAAGTAGTTGTAGTTAGTTATCTTCTCCAATCTTGTTCCTTTGCATGTATATTCTGTGTTGTTATCTTTCTTGCACCCTTTTATTTCCATTATTTTTGTTTTGTCCGTGTTTATGCTCATACCCATTTTGTCTATTTCTTCTGTCTGTTGCATCTTTTCTGGTCTGTCCGCTATTAGTGTTACATCATCTGCGTATATTAGAGCCTCTATTAGTAACGCCTTCAGTTTTTTATATCCCCATACTGTCTTAGGTGTTCTGTGTTTTCAATTTTTGTATATTCTGTCCATGTATATGATAAATAGTAGGGGGCTAAGTGAGTCTCCTTGTTTTACTCCACTTTTAATCTCGAATTCTGTTGATGTAATGCCGTTTATTTGTACTATTCCTCTTACTCTTGTGTATAAACTCTGAATTGCTTTTAATAGGCTTGATGATATATTTAGCTGCTGTAGGGTCTCCCATAGTTTTGTTCTGTCGATATTGTCAAATGCTGCTTTCAGGTCGATAAAGGTGATATATAGCTCTGCGTTTCTTTCTATTTTTGCTTCTATTGCTTTCCGGAGTACGCTAATATGATCTGTGGTTTATCTTTTGCTCCTGAATCCTCCTTGTTCTTCTTCTAGTTTGTGTTCTATTTGTTGTCTTAGCCTCCTTTCTAAAATTTTGCTATACACTTTTATAGCTACTGGGGCTAGGCATATCGCTCTATAGTTGTTGCAATCTGTAAAGCTTCCTTTTTTGTGTATTGGGACCAGCGCGTTTGTTTCCCAATCAGTTGGTATTGTTGCTTCTTTCCATGCCATGTTGCATATATCTTTCATCCATTCTATTGCTTTTTGGCCTCCGTACTTGATTAGTTCTGGCGTGATTCCGTCTGGTCCCGCAGCTTTTCCTGTTTTCAGTTCTTTTATTGCATCTGTCACTTCATCCATCTGTATTTCTGTTTCTTCGTCTTGTGTTTGTTTTCCCTCTACTTCATTTGTTCTTGTTTCACTTTTCGTGTTGTTTTTTGGTGAGAATTTTTCTTCGTAATGTTCTTTCCATGTTTTTACTATCATTGTTGTTTTGCTCTGTATACACCCGTTTTTATCTCTTACACTTCCTATGTTTTTTTTTAGAATGTTTAAATGAATATACTCTGAACAACTTGACGCACCTGAACGTGTCGAGGTGCACATTCATCGACATGTCTCGGCACAGCCTGATGGTCCAGCTGACCAACCTGAAGAACCTGAGGTCGCTCAACGTGTCATTTACTGAGTTCAACCAGCAGGCCCTGCAGATGGTCACCGAGGATTTGAGCCGGCTGGAACGGCTTGACATTTCCGGCACGTGCATCCAGTGCGTCAAACCGTTGCTCGCAATCAAAGAGAGACTAATTAGTTTAGTAGCCAGTGTAAGTATAATAATATTCTCATGAGATACGTTTGTAATAATTAAAGGTTTATGATGATAATTAAAGGTCTATGATCTCATTAACGTTTTAAGCTCTCGGGCTTAAAAAAGTAGTTGATATCAAAATCAAGCGGCGCAAATGGGCCTAGGCTGGGTGACAATATGAGAAGCTAGGTTAGGTTATATGAAAAATAGTAAGAATTACTGTTATAGACTGTGGATTCTAAACTACGAGTAAAATATCTAAACAATAATTTATAAACTCTAGAAGCTGGACATAGACTTTAGATGGATGAGATTGGAAACTACTTGTGTACTTTAGGCAGCTGACCTCGACTTGGCAGGTGACTAAACTAAAGTCTCTAATATCTATGATAGCACAATGGGCCTAATGAGGCCAAAGTGCAGTGCAAAAATTGCACTCCCCAAAGAACCAGATCTATGATGAAAATACAAACCGAAAAAGTAAAAGTATTCTTTTTATTTTATGATCGTGTTCTGCGAACACTTTTTAAATTTGTAAACTACTACTCTAGAGACTGAAAGACTTTTAGTCTAAAGCATAGGTTCACAACATAGGTGATAACGCCCCCCTGTGGGCGTTTGAGACTTTCAGAGGGGCAGTAGAAAATCCAGAGAAAATTAGGGGCCGTAAAATATTAAACATTTAAATATAATCGTGGCAACAGCTGTTTCAGATTCGCGACAGAGGGTAAGTAAAATAAATTGGGGCTTCTGGAAAAAAAAATCTTAAAGGGCGGTGGGTAAAATAAGGTTGAGAACCTAGGGTCTAAAGCAGTGGTGGGGAAACTTTTTTTAAGACGGGCCATTTGTAATAACCAGACAATCGTAGCGGGCCAAAGAATAATGCTTAATCGTAGGTAGGTAGTTTTTATGCGGGTCGTCACATTACGAAGTAAGAACGCGTTCAAACATTCTCACGACGGCACTCTTAAACGGGCCGGATTAAACCTTTCCGCGGGCCGGACTTGGCCCGCGGGCCGTAGTTTCCCCATCACTGGTCTAAAGCATAAAAAAATTATATCCTAGAGACTAGATACTAGACTATCTAGAAATTTGTGCATCTAATCGATACTTTAAAGTGTACAATGACACATCTAGATTACAGAGCGCCAGAGACTTGAACTCTAACAATTCAGAAACTTGTCGGGCATTTATGGCGCGACAAAAAGTGGTCAGTTTGAATGTGATCTTATAGGTACACTTCTGTGCAATAAAATTAAGTACACGAAATATGTTATACAGTAGAACCTCGCTATACCGGGCCGGGTTCCGGCGTCATTATTGTATTATATAGTATGTCTTGTTATGTAGGTGGCTACTGCACATATATATATATATATATATATATATGTGCAGTAGCCACCTACATAACAAGATATATATATATATATATATACATATACCTATATATATATATATAGGCAGAGTTCGGAAAATTTCCTAACAGGGCATTCGACCGTTTCGCACTAAGATGCGGCCACGTGAACAAAAGTTAATCAAATATAAACAATTGCGGTGATAACACACCGGGTTATCCAAGTAACAGTGTAACAAAGTGACAATTCCCAGTTTTAACATGTGAATGTGCCGTTTGTTTTTTAAAATTTCACTTGCAGTAACCACGGGGTTACGATTTTTTGTACGCAATAACCTCACTTTTTAAAAAAAATTTAAATTCAACAACCACCATGAGTATCGAT
The DNA here is from genome assembly GCA_932526585.2 of Philonthus cognatus. Taxonomy (NCBI): domain Eukaryota; kingdom Metazoa; phylum Arthropoda; class Insecta; order Coleoptera; family Staphylinidae; genus Philonthus; species Philonthus cognatus. The sequence continues at coordinate 11,280,045 of OW052251.1, read as the reverse complement.
AGGATAATTAAACAAATGCAGCGTCAGTTTAACAATAGTTTGTTCAAATAATCACAAATGTAAGCTCAAAATTTATTCGCTAATTATTATTTCTTCAAGAATTCGTCATTAACTAATAGCTTAATTCAGATCAGTAATTGTTTGTTTTTTTGCTCATTGTTTTTAGTGTTAACCCTGAGGAAGGGACAAAATGAGTCCCGAAAGCTTGGTATTACAATAAAGTAGATTACGCACATCTTTCTTGCCGTATTATTGGTCGAATGCCCTGTTAGGAAATTTTCGAACTCTGCCTCTAACGTAGTACGACCGTTACTTCTTGTGCTCTTATATATATATATATATATATATATATATATGTGTGTGTTCAAGAAGCCGCATACGTTAAGTCACTAAAACAACGGTTACTTCTAAATAGGTATTAAAAATACTATATATATAATATATATATGTATATATATATATATATATATATATATATATATATATATATATGTATATATATATATATATATATATATATATATATATATACAGGGTGTCCCATTAGTGCGGTCTCGGAAGATATCTCAGCTCTCGTTAAAGATAGAAAAAAAATGTTTTCACCAATTTTGCTGCGTGCCATTACTGTAGACAACTTAGTAAGTGTCAATCAAAGCTTCATACGGAGGCTTCAAGTGTGCCAAAATCGAAATGGAGGCCATATCGAACACTTAATATAATTATCAAATTCATTATATACTAATCTGTTAATATTAATACGGTTTACTTGTTTCCATTGTCGTTATATTGTTTACTTTGATATTATAAATGTAATTATATTATGTCATAAATAAATGATTTGAAGTAAAACTGAAATATCTAAATACCATTAAAGTTAGACGTCCATTAGAGATTAATTAAATGCTGATTGTGGCCTAATTTCCCATATATGACAGGAAAATGTTAATATCTCAAAAACTAATAAAAATAGATATAGGGTATGTTATACAAAAAATAAAGCATTTTTCATTGCGGATCTGATAAAGTAAAGAAATATAGGGTGTCCCATTTAAGAAAATGAAGTTATGTACATTTTAAATATTAAATATTAGAAGGTAGTTTTTTATTAGGTTTTATAAGTAATATTATAATGTGTTATAGTCAATGGATACAGCATTCTTTACTGCATATGTGTGTAAAATTACAGACTGATATCTTAAAAAATAAGGACACAGTGAATTTTTAAGTAAAGTACTAAAACTACCAACATTTTCAAAAAATATTTTTTTCTGAAGTAACAAATAACCTAAAGTGCCGATAATGATATATCTTTGTGTAGGTTTTTTAAAGGCGGATCAAATAAAAAAATAATATATAGGGTGTTCCATTTAAAATAACAAAGTTGGTATTAAGTATGGAATAATGGGACACCCTGTATATTTGAAAATAATTTTAGGTTATGCAGCTCTTAAAATCAAGCAAATTTCGTGAAAACATTTTTTTTCTATCTTTAACGAGAGCTGAGATATCTTCCGAGACCGCACTAATGGGACACCCTGTATATATATATATATATATAAGTAACCGTTGTTTTAGTGACTTAACGTATGCGGCTTCTTGAACACACACACAAAATTAGGTTAGAAACTTGTCATGTCATTGGGAGAGTAACTTGATATTCAAAACAACCAGTGGCGGCATAGGATCACACATATTAATTAATTACATAATATGGAATATAATAATTTATATACAGAGTTTTATGTAACACCGAACATTTTCATAACGAGAATATTTCTTTTAAGTATACATATGCATTTCGTTTTACATTTTCCGACGCTCGGTTTATTAAGAGAATTCAATTAGAACTTTAAACGAGTGTTTTCCACTCCCAGGCTAAGCATGAAGTAAAATTTCGAGTTTAGAAAAGCCTGAAAATTTGGTTTGGTCGCGTAGCGCGAAGCGCGGAGCGGCCAAACCAAATTTTCAGGCTTTTCTAAACTCGAAATTTTACTTCATGCGCCACCGGTACAGAACACTGATTCAATGTAAAGTTTAGCGGTGTGTTTTAAACTTCGTAATATATCAGTGTTTTGTACCGGTGGCGCATGAAGTAAAATTTCGAGTTTAGAAAAGCCTGAAAATTTGGTTTGGCCGCTCCGCGCTTCGCGCTACGCGACCAAACCAAATTTTCAGGCTTTTCTAAACTCGAAATTTTACTTCATGCTTAGCCTGGGAGTGGAAAACACTTGTTTAAAGCTTCAAATTGAATTCTCTTAATAAACCAAGCGTCGGAAAATGTACAACGTATGCATATGTATACTTAAAAGAAATATTCTCGTTATGTAAAAGTTCTACAAAATATTATACAAATGTTCTCTTATTCAGCAACATGACATTCATTTTTTAGTAATAAAATTCTTTTCAACTTGATTCCAGGCATTTCCAATAAATGTTTTCTTCCGTCCTGCTTTTTGAAGCTAAAGCCCATTTTCTTAATTCCCAAATATAAAGAACTTTTCAAGATTTTAATTTCTGATAATTGTTCCACAAATTGTCAGTGAATAGTTTCTAAAGTAATCTGTTTCTTTTGGGCATACATTTTGTAAATCATTGCCCTTAAAAAATGTAGAGGATTCTTCGTAATTCGAGTTTTGCCCAGGCAAACGTTTGAAGACATATTCTTTCCAAATTCGAAATCCGTTGATCTGTTTTTATCTTGTAGGTTGTATAATGTGCTTTGTGGAACTTTTAGGACTTTGGACGCTTTTTGAATTGCCTTAAATCGAGATCCTAATTCATTTTGAAAATAACTTATTACATAAAGTATTAGCTTTTTCGATTCATCGGAATATCGCATTTTAGTAGGGTATTTTTGCCTTATTTATTGACATTAACAGACGTCACACTTTTGACGTAACATCTATTTAGTAATCGACGTTCATTTTTGTTGGTAATTTTTGGTTTCATCTGATTCATGATTGATAAATAAGGATGGAGTTATTCCACATGGGTATTAAAAATACTATATATACATATATATATGCGCGTGTGTGTATGTGACTATTATACAAATTACATATATTCGGATATACCGTGTTTTCCTTATATCGTGCTAAGTATAGCCAAAAGCCATCCCGGTATAACGAGGTTCTACTGTACTTTAAAGCGGACATGATGAGTTTCCTAGTTACGTAAATATGTCAATTCCTTAATGTCAAAATGCCGCGTCATTCAGACAACAATTCAAAACTTCGAATTCTAACTAAAATAGAAGATGGTTTTTCTTTTAGACAAATTGTTTGATGAGTAAAGACACTGTTTTCAGAGTTAAGAAACGCTGGAAGCAGTGAAGAAGTGTTATGGTGTTTTATTATTTATTGAAACTGCTGCTAGGCAATTAAAACAAACCCGAATTATACAACTAGAATATTGTAAAAAATAGTTATAAGACTTGTACTTAATTTTATTGCACACAAGTGTACATATTTTTGTGCAGGATCTCAGGGGGATCAATTCAATGACGGAGGTGATCATCGAGCTGGACTCGCTGCGACACCTCGACATTAGCTTAATCAACGAGAAATTCGACAGTTTACAAAACACCGCCATCTGCGATATCCTAGAAAGCCCGGAAAAACTCCCCAACTTGATCTACCTGGATATATCCGGGTGGAAGGATTTGATTCCGAAAAACACGCTGGAAACCTACCTGGCAGCGCACAAAAAACTGAAATACTTAGGGGTCGTTTTAAACGCGATTTCCTTCGAGGTCTTTTTAAGCGAGCCGCAGCCCGACTGCGATCTGGTCGTCGCCGGATTGGGCAACGAGGAGCAGATCAAGAACGCGCTGAGAAAACACTACACGCGACATGTTTACGTGCAGAAAGCGCTGTATCATTTGTTTCAGCTGACCGGGGGGTTTACGGAGAGCAGAGGGGATGTTCTGGAGTTGGTTTTACCGGCGATGGCAGCGCATCCGGGTAAATTCGGCGTGCAAATGGCTGCGACGGCGTGTTTATACAATTTAACCCGCGGGGAGTTCAGCAAGCAAATCCACCCGAAATTACTCTCGAAAGCCGTCGAGTTGACCTTGAACGCGATGGAGGGTTACCCGGAGGAGTACCAGCTGCAGAAAAACGGGCTGCTGACGCTATGCAGCGACAGGATTTTACAAGAGGTGAGCTTCGATCGGTTCCGCTGCGCCAAACTCGTCCTGGACTCGCTCTGCGCCTTCGACGAGATGAACATGAACCGGATGTCCGTCGCGATCTGCAGCATACTAGCGGCGAAAATCTCAACAGCGGAAACTTCAGAATTGGGCGCGAAGCCCGCTTACATGAAGAAGCTGCTGAGTATGGTGAAGGCGCGAGTGGAGACGAAACACTCGGATATAACGATGAAGTTCACGCTGAGCGCGCTCTGGAATTTAACGGATGAAAGCGCTGAAACCTGCTCCGTTTTCCTGCAAAACGGCGGCGCCGAATTGTTCCTTGAAGTGCTCAAAATTTTCCGCGCCGATTCCGCTGTAGAAACAAAAGTCCTCGGCCTGCTCAACAACATAGCGGAAGTAGAGAATTTACGCTGCAATTTAATGCTCGACCCGTTGATGGAAGAGCTCTTCATTTTGTTGAAATACGAGCATATTGACGTGAGTTACTTCGCCGCGGGAATCGTGGCGCATTTGGCCTCCGACGGGGATGAGAAGTGGACGGTGAAGAAGCTGGAAAGAGAGGCTATGTTGAGGGAGTTGGAGGAGGCGGTGACTGGTTGGGGGGTTCCGGATAACGAGATGGTGGCGTACAGGAGTTTCAGACCGTTTTTTCCACTGTTGCAAGTCGGTGTGGATTACAGGGTCCAGCTGTGGGCCGTATGGGCAGTGCAACACGTCTGTAATAAAAACCGTAAGTTTTGTATACCCAAATAACTCGAAAAAGTGACAGATAAAAAAATGAATAGTACCTCTATCACCTACTAGATTAATTGATGCAACTGCTAATTTTTCAGTGACTCGAAATATGCTGACGAAGAGGAAATAAATTTCAACCGATCCGTATCCTATTTGTGAGCGTAAGTATCATTACGTTAGATGGGCTGTCTATCTAACGTAATGATACTTACGCTCACAAATAGGATACGGATCGGTTGAAATTTATTTCCTCTTCGTCAGCATATTTCGAGTCACTGGAAAATTAGCAGTTGCATCAATTAATCTAGTAGGTGATAGAGGTACTATTCATTTTTTTTACGTTGGCGCCATAGTCCTTAGTGGAGGATCTCGCGAAGGCGCGAACATTTGGAGAGAGTGCGCATTATAACGAGGCAAGCCTCAAGGATTGCGTGTGGAGTAGCGGGGAGTTTAGGGAAACCTCCCATGTCTCCCCACGAGTCCACATGCAAGCCACGAACCTCTACGCTTGCCTATTTGTTCTTAAGTATTTTCGTTATCGGTCTATTTAATACTCAAAACCAAACAAATAACATTAATCTCGGCCTTGACCCTTCAGCAATTTTAAAAACTAAACAACTCGCTATAAATCAATTTTATTCAATAAGGATGAACACTTTTTATTATTTCACACTACTCTATACCAGTGTCCCTGTATTTGACCCATTAACTGCCGAGCAATTATTGAGATAACTCTAAAAGTTGAGTTTAGGTAAAATTCTGCACTTCTTTTTATGATATCTATGAATGACTTATTGTATTAAATACTGTGAATTTTTCTTTTAAATAAACATAGTGTATATACTGTAGAATTTCAGGCATTCGTCGATTTCATATAAAAACGTGCAGTATGAAGTTTACAACGAGTGATTCCACTCCCAGACTAAGCATGAAGTAAAATTTCGAGTTTAGAAAAGCCTGAAAATTTGGTTTGGTCGCGTAGCGCGAAGCGCGGAGCGGCCAAACCAAATTTTCAGGCTTTTCTAAACTCGAAATTTTACTTCATGCGCCACGCGCATAAAACGCTGAAATATTGTGAAGTTAGAAATACATTCACATTATTTTTTCTTTAATTGAGTAACAATCGAAATATTTAAATAACAAAATATTTACATTTTTCTTCATACATTTTCAAGTCAGGTCAAATAATATAATATACAGAGAGTTTTATGTAACACCGAACATTTTCATAACGAGAATATTTCTTTTAAGTAAGTATACGCTCGGTTTATTAAGAGAATTCAATTACAACTTTAAACAAGTGTTTTCCACTCCCAGGCTAAGCATGAAGTAAAATTTCGAGTTTAGAAAAGCCTGCTAATTTTCAGGCTTTTCTAAACTCGAAATTTTACTTCATGCGCCACCGGTACAAAACACTGATTCAATGTAAAGTTTAGCGGTGTGTTTTAAGCTTCGTAATATGTCAGTGTTTTGTACCGGTGGCGCATGAAGTAAAATTTCGAGTTTAGAAAAGCCTGAAAATTTGGTTTGGCCGCTCCGCGCTTCGCGCTACGCGACCAAACCAAATTTTCAGGCTTTTCTAAACTCGAAATTTTACTTCATGCTTAGCCTGGGAGTGGAAAACACTCGTTTTAAGTTCTAATTGAATTCTCTTAATAAACCGAGCGCCGGAAAATATACAACGAAATGCATATGTATACTTAAAAGAAATATTCTCGTTATGAAAATGTTCGGTGTTACATAAAACTCTCTGTATATAGTTAGTGTTTACGCGAGAGACGCGATTTTATTTTTCATAATTAAATAGACACGATAATTCGTAATTAAAAGGTTTATTCAACAAACACCGTGCATCGGAATATTTGCAAATTATTATATACAAAAATGAATAAAACACTATTAAATAAAGATGAAAAGCACAAATGATTGATTATAAAACTCAAAATTATAGAAAAGGAAAGTGATAGAAAAACAGTTTAAAGACAAAGTTTAAGATGAAGTTTCACGTTATAGACAAAAATGTAAGAACTTACTCGGTTGCTGTTCATTGCAAGACTCTCAGAGTTCCTACATTTTTGGAAAGATGAAAATAAGCAATAGTTTTGATTGGTGGAAAATAAAGAGTAGGAGAAAATTCAGATAAAGATAAATGATCGAAGGGCATGCAAAAAAGAGAGAAGAAAGTGGAAAGTACATTTTTTGGAATCTCTCGAAGTGGGGTGCATTTTTGACCTTGGGCGAAAAACGCGCTTCGGCGGATTATCTCCTATTGCCGATTGTTAGGCACGTAGAGCCTAGAATCCATTGTTACACTTGAAAAATATACACAAAAAAATTTCTGGAACTCGGCTGGTTCGGTCGTCATAAAATGCACCCACTTTGAAAACACAGAAAAAAAAATCGTTAAAATGTCTTTCCCGCGGTTTCACATTTTCGCGGTCAGTTTGTCGCGAACATGCCGCCCCCCATTGAACGTCTAGCGTTCAATTAAAAATCACTACACTTGTTACTCTATCGGTAGAAGAGATAACTTTACCATGGGGCGCACCATTGAAGATAAACCCGTTCGAACTGTGGCACTTCTTGCAATGCCGTCCGGTCCGGGATGTAGAGTTTCAATGCGTCCCAATTTCCACTGTAAGGGTGCCGTATTGTCCTCCTTTATTATCACCAACTGTCCTATCTTCGGAGTACTTCCTTCACTGTACCATTTCCCACGAGCATGAAGTCCTGACAAGTATTCATGACTCCAGCGTTTCCAAATATCCTGCAGCATTTTTTGAATAAGTTCCGATCGAGACAGCCTGTTGTCTGGGGTGTCTTTATAATCAGGATCCACTGGAGCAGTTATGACATCACCAATTAAGAAATGAGACGGAGTTTAAGCGCTGAAATCATTGGGGTCGTCACTGAGCGGGCAAAGCGGCCTTGAATTAAGCACAGCCTCGATTTGCGCCAGCAGTGTAGACAATTCTTCGGCTGTCAGAAGAGCTTTTCCTGCTACTTGACACAGATGATGTTTCACACTTTTTACTGCGGCTTCCCACAGGCCGCCGAGGTGAGGAGCTCTGGGTAGTATGAAGGTCCACTTAATGCCGCGATTCGTCAATGTTGTTTGAATTAATTGTTTGTTTAAATTGTCTAGTAAAAACAATCCTAATTCTCGGAGATTATTTCTCGCTCCAACGAAATTTGTTCCATTGTCGCTTAATATTTCGATGACACAGCCTCGGCGAGCAATGAACCGGTAGAATGCTGCCATAAAACATTCAGTGGTCAAGTTGGACACGAGCTCAATGTGCACAGCTTTTGTAGCACAACAAACAAATACACACACATATGCCTTCACGGTTTTCTTCGATCGTCTAGTTCCGTCTTTGATGATGAAAGGACCGCAGTAGTCTACGCCGGTACGCAGAAAAGGACGAAACTGCTGAGTTCTATACGGTGGCAGGGCACCCATCGGAGGAGCTTGAAATTGAGGTTTCGCTCGAATGCAACGAACGCATGTCCTCACTACACTTCGAGTCAGTGATTTTCCACGCAGAGGCCAGAATTTCAATCTCACTGCAGCAAGTGTTCCTTGAGCACCTATGGTATGGTATGGTATGGGGTCGGTGGGTCGTGTGGCCTCTGGGCCTTTCGAAGTTACCTCGACCTAAAAGATCTTTTGTAACTATCCCTGACCTACTTGAGTCCCTCAATGTCTAGACTTCTTATGAAGTCTACTATAACTTGAGGGTTAATGTGTACCAGTTCCTCGGTGTTTAAAGTGGCCGATGACAGGTAGTTCCCTTTTTGAAGGGACAAGGCAGGGCATTCACAAAGTAGGTGTTCTGCTGTTTCTTGTGCCTCGTTGCAGAACCTGCAGTTGGCATCAGTTGTCTGACCCATCTTGGTGAGGTGGTACTTCAGAGGACAGTGTCCAGTTAGAAGGCCGGTTATGAGCCTTAGGTTGCCCTTGCTTAACCTGAGAAACTGTCCGGCTCTTACGGCAGTGAAGGCGATGAACCTTTTCTCCTGCCGCAGACCAGGTGTGTCTCTCAGGTGAGCACTTTTGGCAGCATCTTCCCATTCCCGGATCATCCCCTTGATGCGGACTTTGGTTATTCCACTGTACGGTTCTGGTCCGACAAATGGAGTCTTGGACCCTTCCTTGGCAAGGTTGTCGGCAATTTCATTGCCTTTGATCCCTGCGTGTCCCGGAACCCAGACCAGTTTGACTCTGTTGTTCCTAGCCAGCTGCTTTAGGGATAGCTTGCACTCCCAGACAGATTTAGACTTGCATGTAGGCGATTTTATTGCCTTTAATGCAGCTTGACTGTCTGAGCAGATGCAAACCCTCTGTTTGTTGTATCCCCTGTCTAAACATATGTGGGCGCATGTGTTCAGGGCCTCGATTTCTGCCTGAAATATCGATGGGGATCGTCCCAAGGCCCTTGATAACTCGCATCGAGGGCCAGTGATACCGATTCCGACTCCGTTTTCAGTTTTGGATCCGTCAGTGAACCAAACTATCGAGGAGCCTTGTAACTGCTTGACCCTCGCTCCAACATCATGGCGGCCATAGATGGCCACTTCAATCGTTGTGTCGAAGTCGTAGTCAGTTGACATGTAGTCTTTGGGCATGTATGAGCACCTATGTGTAGATTGTTTCTGTGAATACTGCTTATTATAAGCCGCGTTAGCTTATGATCTGATGGCAGCACAATTGGAAAACGTCGTTGATTTGATAGTTCACTGTTGGCTAACCGGCCACCGACGCGAATAAAATTATTTGAGTCTAAAAACGGATTAAGTGTAATAAGTTTACTCGACTTATGTACACTCTCACTTCTCTTTAAATATTCAATTTCTCGATTAAATGCCGCAGATTGTAAATTGTTTAATAAAATTATAGTTGAACGTTGAATTTCACATAATGTTAATTGTCCACGATAAACTGCATTAGGTGTGCGCAAAATGTTTTTAACCCGCAGTAAATAAGCCATAACACGGATAGTCTTTTCATATGTAGAGCACTCAGGTATAATTATATTGTTTGTGGAAATTGATGCAAGGTTGCATTTTATCTCGGGTAACACTTCACTTGGGATGAAACTGTTATTTCGAGGGGATTCTAGTAAAAATAACGGTCCTGTCCACCAAAGTTCGTTGTTTTGCAACTTCTTTGCAGTGCAGCCGCGAGAAATAAGATCCGCCGGATTTTCCTTCGTTGAGACATGCGACCAATCAGCAGGATTGGTTAATTTATGAATTTCCCCGACACGGTTGGCGACGAAAGTTTTAAATCTTCTTGACTCAGATTTAATCCAAGAGAGTGAAATAGTTGAATCAGAGTAATAAAACCGTTTATTGTGTATTTTGTTCAGAGTATTTGAGACACGATCAACTAATTCAGCCAATAAAACTGCCGCACATAGCTCCAATCGTGGTATACTAGTTGATTTCACGGGCGCAACTGGTGATTTGGCACACAGTAATTTGCTACATATCCTCGTATTTTCTTGGATTGTCACAATATAAATACACGCACCATATGCATGCTCACTCGCATCTGAAAATCCATGCAGCTCCATTTCATAATTAACACCCTTCAGAATAACCATTCTAGGAATGGTGATCGTTGCGACATTGATTAAGTTATTTGCATATTGAAGCCACCGTTCACAGTATTCAGCCGGAAGTGCGTCATCCCATCCACATTTTAACTTCCACAAATGCTGGATAAAGATTTTTCCAAGTATTGTAATTGGGCCGATTAGCCCCACAGGATCATATATTCTAGATATTTCACTAAGTATGCTTCTTTTAGTGTTGCCTCTCGATGGTTGGACGTTGCATTTATAACTTAAGGTGTCGGTAATTGGATTCCACACTGTTCCTAATGTTGTTATTGTTTCTCCTGAATGTTCACACCCGCGAGTTAAAACGGTTACCGCATCATCACAGTCAGTTTTGAAATTCACAAACACATCTTGATTGTTACTTGCCCAGCGTTTCAGTTGAAAACCACCACTTTCAAGTAACGAGTTTACTTCATCACGCACTTGTATGAGCTCGTAAGTTGTATCCGCACCGGTGATTAAATCATCCACATAAAAGTCAGTTAACGTTGTTTCACTACCGATCGGATATGTATTTGATTCACGCAGAGCCAATTCTCGAAGTGAGCGTATAGCAAGATATGCTGCACTGGTAGTACCATATGTAACTGTTGTTAACTCGTACGAGATTAATTTATCAGCTGGGCTGCTCCTCCACCAAATCCTTTGATATATCCGGTCTTTGGGCCGCACAGTCACCTGTCGATACATTTTCGCAATATCCGCAGTCATTACGTATTGCCAGCAGCGCATACGCAACATAATTGCGAACAGGTCATTTTGCACAGGTGGACCGACCATTAAAATGTCATTTAATGAAACTCCGGTAGAGGTAGGGGCAGATCCATTGAACACGACGCGCAATTTGGTGGTTAAACTAGATTGTTTCACAACACAATGATGGGGCAGATAGTATCCATCGTATGTGTCACCTGTGGTTTGTTGCATGTGTCCTAATGCTTCGTATTCACGCATGAAGTTACGGTACTCGGAATAAACGTCAGGTGATTTCGAAAGCCGACGCTCAAGCGAAAGAAACCTGCGTTTCGCTGACTCACTAGAATTTCCCAGCTGTGAAGGGTCGCCCTTAAAGGGAAGCGCTACCTGAAACCGGCCCTCTGCGCCACGGGTGGTGTTGCGCAAGAAGTGACGCTCGCATCTCTCGTCGACAGGTGCTAGGGATTCCCTTTTATGACTCTCCAGTTCTCAGAATTTCGATATCACTTCTTGGATGCCTACTGTGGAAACGATAGCGCTCTCTTGATGCCCGTTTTGATCACGAAATGGCAGCTGCCCGTTAACTATCCATCCGAATCGTGTGTTGAAGAGAGTGATTGAATCAGTCCTGATTCGACCGTCGCACAAAATATCTTGATAGTGATCGTTTCCAATTAACAGCTCAATATCTTGCGGGGTATAAAATTCCGGACCGAGAATAAGATCCGTAATTTGTTCAATCACTAGCGCGTTTACCGGAACACTGTATGTAGATATACGTGATTTAATTGAAGTACTAATAAACTGATTTATACAACGTGTGTTTGCACCTGCAGTAACAATAGGTGCGTTGATATGTTTTCGTATAAGTCCTAAACGTTGAGCACACGCGTCAGTTATTAAGTTTGGTTGGGAACCACTGTCTAGTAGTGCACGCACAGTTTGATGTTTGCCGTATTTGTCTTTCACGAGAACTTTACAGGTGGATAACAACACGCGCGACGGAGCATATGCATGATTAACCGCAGAAGTGGATTGATTGTCACTAACAATATTGTTTGTATTGCAATTCGCCTCAGTTTGAAAATGCAACAAAGTGTGATGTTTTTTGTTACATTTTCGGCAGTTAGTTGCTTTACACTGAACTGATGAGTGATTTACACCTAAATAATTGAAACACAAACGTTTGTTCTTCACTGCGGCAACTCGGTCGTCGATTTTCATATTTGTGATTTTTCACACCTGTAGATGACGTGTTCTCCTTCACAGATTATACACTTTCTGTCTGTTGATTTTGAATGAAGCACTTTTAATTTGTTGCCTGAGTTTGAATCACTAGCTTGAGTTTGTTTCATTTTGTCCTTCATTGCCTCCAGCTGTTTACACTTTTTTAAAATGAATTTCTCGAGATCCTCGTAGGTAGGCAATTCATCGCATGTTAGTCCCTCCCATTCTTTCTGCAGATTATTATCAAGTCGATCAACAATCAGCTCGATTAAAATATCACTATAATGTTCTGTTGGTCGATTAATTGCTTTTAATGAGGCGAGGTTTAATGATACGATGTCGATTAACTCACGAAGTGCAACGTAGTTATCCTTTTTCACGTGTGGGAGATTAATCAGCGTTCTGATGTGTTTTTTTTAGCAATAAAACGTTCGTTTCGGTACCTGGCTTCCAGTCGTTCCCACGCTATTTCATATCCAACGTCAGAGAGTTTTAACGTTTGAATCGCTCGAGCTGCTTCCCCTTTCAGTGAACATTGAAGATAATGAAACTTCTCTATGTTAGTTAACGTTTTACGTTTATGTATCAACGAAGTGAATAACTCGCTGAAGGAGGCTCACTCGTCATAGTTTCCAGTGAATGTAGGGAGTCCTATTACCGGGAGGGACGTTTGCTCCGAGTCCGGCGCTGTTGACTCGTTACGTTTTTCACTCGATGCATTATTGATTTTCAACTTCGCGGCGATTATAACACTTCCGTGTTTTTTGCGGAAGGCTTTTTCCTCGGCTGAAATGTCCACATCTAAGTCACTCAGTTTATCGGTTATACTTTGGAATTCTGTAAACATCGGAGTGATGTTTTCCAAATCCATGTTTAGCCCCAGGAGTTGCTCCGCGTCGGGCTTCTCGACGATGTCGTTTATGTAAGTTTCGAGGTCACTAACTGTGTCTTGAAGTTGCTGCTTCTGAAGTTGCAGCTTCTTGATAATTGATGCGGCCATAGTTGTGTTTTCTCGTACACGATTGTCACGGATCGGCAAAGGTAGAATTTGATTTTGCGGGCAGATTTCACAAACACGCACGATTAACCCGAAAATCACACAGAGTTTGACCGAAACCGCAGATATTTAGAAAACACTGACAACTATGTTGCTCACGATTTTGTAAAACAGTCGCGAGGTAAGTTATAGATTACTCTAATGTCTAAACGTGAAACTTTGCACAAGTTGATTTTAGTTTGAATTAAAAAGCTTTAATTAATTTCTCAATATCCGGTTCGAAGGACCATGTTTACGCTAGAGACGCGATTTTATTTTTCATAATTAAATAGACACGATAATTCGTAATAAAAATGTTTATTCAACAAACACCGTGCATCGGAATATTTACAAATTATTATATACAAAAATGAATAAAACACTATTAAATAAAGATGAAAAGCACAAATGATTGATTATAAAACTCAAAGTTATAGAAAAGGAAAGTGATAGAAAAACAGTTTAAAGACAAAGTTTAAGATGAAGTTTCACGTTATAGACAAAAATGTAAGAACTTACTCGGTTGCTGTTCATTGCAAGACTCTCAGAGTTCCTATATTTTTGGAAAGATGAAAATAAGCAATAGTTTTGATTGGTGGAAAATAAAGAGTAGGAGAAAATTCAGATAAAGATAAATGATCGAAGGGCATGCAAAAAAGAGAGAAGAAAGTGGAAAGTACATTTTTTGGAATCTCTCGAAGTGGGGTGCATTTTTGACCTTGGGCGAAAAACGCGCTTTGTCGGATTATCTCCTATTGCCCATTGTTAGGCACGTAGAGCCTAGAATCCATTGTTACACTTGAAAAATATACACAAAAGATTTTCTGGAACTCGGCTAGTTCGGTCGTCATAAAATGCACCCACTTCGAAAACACAGAAAAAAAAAATCGTTAAAATGTCTTTCCCGCGGTTTCACATTTTCGCGGTCAGTTTGTCGCGAACAGTTAGCTTATTGAGTAATTTAATTAACCAAAAATTAATAATGTTGCGTGTATGCATCAATGGCGCTTAATGGGTTAAGAGAGTAGCGCCAACTGACATCCATCTTGACGCCTTTAGGCGCCAAATTCGATCTAAACCAATCATATTTTATAATGATTGACGCGCCTCCTGTCAATTTGATTTAGTTAGCCTTTAGGCTGGATGGATGCCAGTTTGCGCTACTCTCTTAAAAAATACAGTGATACTACTCTATACACTTGCTGCGCTAGAGTTAGGTGGCTATGAAATAAAAACAGTTGAATTGATAAGAGTAACTTGATTGATTTTTTAAATGAAACCATTTACCTTTACTTTTACCTTTGTGATTTTTCAGCGGAACGTTACTGTCATATGCTAAAGGAGGAGAAGGGCGTCGAGTACTTGGAAAACCTGCTGCAGGACACCGACTGCAACGAAGTCGTCAAATGCATCTGCGATAAGATCCTCGGGACGCTCGACGCGACCGCCAACTTTTGAACAGCTCGCCAAAAAAGCAAAACTGGTTCGAAAATTCCCGCGCTTTTGATTCGAACGGCTGTCTCTAGTGAAACGTCTCACATTTCACAACCAGTATTATTACACGCTAAGAGAAATCACGTTTAGTTTCCGTTTTAAAACACGAAAACATCAAAATTATTTTAAAACAGGCCGAAAGTCGAAACCTAGGTACTAGAAAGCATGTTAAGTTTATCATTTTCGAATCGCAATTTATTGTTACGTTAATTTTTGTCGCATGTGTGTGAGTAAAATACGGTTATTAAGTGAGTTTCGCATTGAATCACAGCATTTGTTTGTGTGTATAAGCAAAGACATGTGTAACCTAAACTACAGAATATGTTTGTTTGTGTACGTAAGTAACTAAATCACAGCCTATTATTGTGTGTGTAAGCAAACCGAATCGCAGCCTAATTTTAAAAAAAAGGCGGGAATTTTTCGAACGCCATCTATCTTCTATCGTGCCAACCGATTTTTGCCAGCCAGCGTTATTCAAAGTTTGAATTTCAAACTCACAGTACTACAATAAATAATACATCGTCTGGTTTTTCTTTTCAGAGGTAAAAGTCATTTAGTACGCAGAAACTAACGAACTATTCAGTTAATAATAACGAACGAACGTTAATAATAACGAACGATTCAGTTAATACTTTAAAATCGCTGTTGGCTTTAAAATTACCCACTGAACAAAAAATAAACAAATAACATTTTATCAACATTGCAACAGCATTAAAAGTTGTTTTAATGTTGATAAAACATTACTTAAATATGTTTGCTCACTGGGTAAAGTCATTGAATGCTGGTGATTTTCTATTCACCTAATAATTATGGGCCAGTTATTCAATAGTGGCTTAAACTAGTTTTAGCTTGAGCTCACCAAGAAACAACTGGCCCTCGTCATTAAGTGCTTTAATTTTTCTATGCACTTAACGACTTTTACACTTGTGTACTGTAATAAGTACTCAATTACTTTTACACTTTTACAAGTTATTAAGTGCTATTAATTTCCTATGTACTTAACTACTTTTATACTTGTAAGTCATTAAGTGCTATTAATTTCTTATACACGTAACGACTTTAATACTACAAAGCAGCGGCTTTGGGTACTACTTCAGGCTAGGCCATAGACCCAAGGTAATATGTATCCGTTATTAGAAGGTGGCTTTGTTCTGCAATTCCTTGTATTTATAAAGCGCGATCCCAACCTGTGGCCTACCTTGAAGTTAGGCTCCGAGCCGTCGCTGCTGCAACGTCATTAAGTGCTATTTATTTTCTACACACTTAATGACTTTTACCTTTAAAAGCATGACGATTTGAGAGGAAATACGAAAATAATGAAACAAGTTTACGCTTTTGAAACTAGTGGACATTGTTTTTATTTTAATTTGAAGCGACAGTTTGCACTTAGACAAAAAGAGGACTTTTCTCGTGTTTTTTTTTTATACAACTATTGTTTTATATTATTGGTATATGCGGTAATTTGAGTCGTGTGATTAAGTCTTAATGATTATGTACAAATCGAGATTGAAAACAGAAAAAAAAATGGGACAAGAAACGATATTGTTAATGTTGAAGATTTATTTAAAGAAGAAAAAAAAGAACATGTGTATATCTAGTCATATTAAATAAATTATAATTATTGTTATCGGTGTTGTTAATTTTATTACTAAATTCAGAGATTGTTTATGGCATGTGGAACCTTCATCTAATGCTGCAGCGAAAACGAGATTTTTTTAAAAAAGGTGTGTATACATATAATATAGTTTAAACCAAGGACGGTCGAGTATACGGTAAGAAGGATCGACCGAAGCGAAGATTTTAGAGTGGGGGTAGAGAGATCGCTTACGTCACAAATGCGCGCTAAATTTAAATGTGGTTACTTCATGGTAAACTTTAGGTAAACAGGCATAAACTGTACATTTTCAGACATTCGTTGATTTTTAAAAGAGTTCTATTTGAAGCTTTAAACGAGTGTTGTCCACTCCCAGACTAAGCATGAAGTAAAATTTCGAGTTTAGAAAAGCCCCGTGAAAATTTGTCGAGGGTCGCGCAGCATGAAGTAAATTTTCTGGGCTTTTCTAAACTCGAAATTTTACTTCATGCGCCACGCTTATAAAACACAGATTTTAAGCGAAGTTTTTTTTTAGGGGCAAGGAACTACTGCCCTAGCACCGCAGCCGTGTGACTTATTGTACTTCTTCCGTTTCCGTAGTTAATCAAAGAGCTCTGTTTCATTAGCTAATTCCAGCAGCTTTTCGATCATCTTTCCCTTCGGAAAGTGGGCTGAATTCCCTTGGACAAGGTTTACTTCCCTCCAGGTAGTAAGTGCCTCGCACTCGAATAGTACGTATTGGATCTTCTGTAAACAGTTTCATGTTATGCAGATGTTTCCTTAGGGTGCACCAACAGTAGGGGGCGAAGACTACCAGACATGTTAGCATCTGTAGACCTCGAGGTCGCGAATGACGGGCGCTCCCCAACGTTTATTCGGGGTAACCAGGAGACGTTTATCGACGTAACTGCGGCAGATAACGGGGATCGGATTAAAAACTGGTGCGTGTCCGAGAAGGAAACGTTGAGCGACTACCGGATGACCACATTCGACATCTCGGAGGAGAATGATGACAGCGAATGTGGGAACGTAAGCGTCGCAAGGTGGAGTGTTGGCCGGATGGACCGAAAAGCCCTTACGGAATCCGTGGAAGAGAGGGAGCTAAGAACCGAGAACGGGGGAGCCGAGGCATTTGTGTCGGAGCTAGCTGAAATATTAAATGAGGCCTGCGATCGAGCGATGCCGAAGGGATCTAGGACAAACCAAAAGACCCCCTCTTTTGGTGG
Source organism: Philonthus cognatus (assembly GCA_932526585.2). Lineage (NCBI taxonomy): Eukaryota > Metazoa > Arthropoda > Insecta > Coleoptera > Staphylinidae > Philonthus > Philonthus cognatus. Next base: position 11,262,257 of record OW052251.1, on the reverse strand, counting down.
TGCGAGGACGTGGCGCTGGCCAGGAGGGAAGCTGTAAAAGCCAGACGGAGAGTGAGTCGAGCTAGGAGGCTGGGAGACGACGTGGAGGTGCTCCTATTGGAAAGAGCCATGAAAGTTGTAGCGATAAGAAAGGAGATTGAAAAAAGTAAAGCAAGAAAGTGAAAGGAGCTTTGCGACCTTGTGGAAACCGATCCCTGGGGAAAACCGTACAAGGTGGTGATGGGCCGACTGAAGAAGAAGGGACTGGACGTCGAGGCCCTAGTTCCGGGAGGGGTAGAGTCGGTAGTGGATGCTCTATTCCCGAGGGGAGCAGAAAAAAAGGAAGGAGGACGGGCTTCCACAGAACGACGAGCTGTTCTCGAAAGAGGAGATACTGGCGGCAGCAAACTCGCTACCAGGCAAGAAGGCGCCCGGGCCTGACGGGATCCCTAACGAAGCGCTCAAGGTAGCGGTAGAGGCAGACCCGCAAATGTTCAGGTATGTGCTGAACAGTTGCATGTCCGAAGGGGTATTCCCGAGGCAATGGAAGCGGGCAAGGCTTGCGCTCATCCCAAAAGGAGGTAGAGGCCCAGACAATCCGTCAGCATATAGACCCTATATGCCTACTAGATGGGCTGGCGAAGCTACTGGAGAAAGCACTGACGCGGAGGGTGCAAGACCATATCGAGGAGGAGGGAGGTTTTCACCCCATGCAGTTTGGGTTCCGGCGTGGCAGATGCACCGTGGACGCGGTAAAGGAAGTAATGAGGCAGGCAGCGGGCGCAAACGAAAGGCCGCTGAGGAAACGCGAGCACGCCGTAATGATAGCGCTAGACGTCAAGAACGCGTTCAATACGCTACCATGGCAAGCCACCATAATCGAGGCGGAAAGGAGGCTACCTCCAAGCCTTTCAAAGATGATCGACGCTTACTTGGATGGAAGAAACCTCGAATTTGCAGCAGGCCACCAGGATCGAGAGAGAGCGTTGAGCTTAGGGGTGCCACAGGGCTCCGTGCTCGGTCCCACCCTCTGGAATATGGTGTATGACAGGGTCCTGGAACTACAGCTGCCGGAAGGAGCCACAACGGTCGCTTTCGCCGACGACTTGGCGCTCATCATTAAAAATAGGACTGTCGAGGGGCTGCAACGAACCGCGACAGAAGCGAGCGATATTATAATCGGATGGCTGGAGACGACGGGAGTGAGGGTAGAGGCCAACAAAACGAAGGCGGTCTGGCTGTCTACAAAAAGATCCGGTAGGAACCAGGGAGACACCATCCAAGTGGGGGGCGCCGAAATAGTAGTGGACAAGGCCCTAAAGTACCTGGAGGTATGGCTGCAAGATGGAGCCGTCACTGTAATGAGGCGGCGGAAGGCGCGAGGCATATGGAGGCAATGATCGGCCGACTGATGCCTAACGTGGGAGGAGCAGGGGAGGGCAGAATACGACTACTTATATCGGCTGCCAAGGCTAAGCTGGCATATGCAGCTCCGGTATGGAGCATAGCAATGGACACGGCCAGGAATGCAGCGAGAGTAAGAGGGGCACTGAGAGTGGCATGCCTGCGAATTACAAGGGCCTATAGGACAACATCGACGGACACGGTTAAAGTGCTCGCTGCATCGATGCCCGGCGACCTCTATATCAGGGAACGAGCAGAGGCCTACGAGCTCCAGAAAGGAGGAAAAACCACGAAGAAGGCGAAGGATGAAGCCCACGACCAGGCATTAGACAAATGGCAGATGGGACCAGAACGCAAGCTGGACCCGAACCCTGATACACTGCGTGCGGCCGTGGATTGAGAGAGGACATAGGCAGTTAAATTACCACCTGACCCAGCTCCTGACAGGACATGGGAGTTTTGGAGCGTACCTCCATAGAATAGCAAAGGCGCCATTAGGGAGCTGCGGATATTGGGCGGCTATGGAGGACACGGCTCGCCACATCCTACTGGAATGCGAGGGCTGGGCGGAGGAGAGGAATAAGATAGGCGAGGTGGAAGAAGGCATCATTGTCGACAAGATGCTGGCAAGTGAGGAAGGGTGGGATGCAGTGAGCGTCTACGCACAAACCGTGCTGGGAAGAAAGATTGCCGACGAACTGGAGAATGAGAGAGTAGGCCCCTGAAGCAATGCCGTGATGGCGATACCAGGGAAGAGAGGGGGAAGGGTTTTAGTCGGTACCAGAACCCGACACTATCGGTCCTATTGATCCCTCTATAAAAAAAAGGGTGCAGTGTCCAGTTATCATTCCTGTGACCATTCTAAGGTTGTTTCTACTGAGTCTGAGGGCCTCAGTTGCTAGTTCTTGGCAGGGTTTTTCCATCAGTAGTTTATTGTGTCTGTGTCAGGTTTTTCCAGTGCTCGGTGTGTGTTTACAGAGTCCACTCTCTTACGCTTGGTCTTATTGACTTTTTGGGGATCGGTAGCATCGGTTCTGGTCCAATGTAGGGTGTACGTGATCCAATCGACCATACGGTCGCCGGTTTCGTCAGGTTTTGAATGCACTCCCATGTAAGCTTAGATTGGATCTTGTAGCTATCAAGTGCTCTTAAGTGCTCTGTGAGGATCAAGATGTTTTGCCTTCTATATCCCCGTCGCAGGTTTTCCATAATACATTGGTTAATCGCGAAGATTTCGGCTTGATGTGCAGTTGCCATCCTCCCCAGAGACACAAAGATGTCACACTTTGGGGTTACGCCGTGGATCACAGCGCCAGCTCCACGTTCTTATCTTGATTCGTCGGTGTACCAGATCAAGGTTCCAGGTGGAGAGTTGTGCTTCTCCTTGTCCTCTGCACACTATTGTGAAGGGTCTATTAAGGGAGTAGCGTGGTATCATGTAGTCACTTCCCATTTGCAGAAGAGGTTTGGTAACCACCTGTTCTATTCTGGAGTGGTTTCCTGTGAGGTGCCAGTTTCCAGTTGTCCTCAACCTATATGCCCCTAGTCTGGCCTCACTTTTAACCACTAGATCTAGTGGTTGGAGGTTTAGTAGGGTCTCCATTGAGGCAGTTGGTGTTGTACGCAGAGCGCCAGTTATGCATAAGCAGGCTAGTCGCTGTACTCTAGAGAGAGTTGTCTGCGCAGTACTTTGTTCTACTTTTGGCCACCATATGGTGCATCCGTATGTGATCATGGGTTTTAGTACTGTATTATGTATCCACATAGTCATTTTTGGATTGAGGCCCCATGCTATTTGCAGAGCTCGCTTTATTGTCATTAGCGTCGTTTTTGTTCTGTCGGTTGCGTGTTTTAACTAACGGTGTTGTATCTAGGTAGATACCTAGATATTTAACCTCACTGGTAAATTGTAGACTCCCCACACCATCGTTATACTGTTTTCAGGGCATCGTTCATGATGCCTGTTATGGTAGTTGGATATTTTCCCGTGATGAGAATGACAATATCATCCGCATACCCCTGAGCGTAATATCCTGATTCGTTTATTAACATTAGTAACTCATCCTCCACCATGTCCCATAAAACAGGGGATAGAACGCCCTCCCTGGGGACATCCCCCTTTGGCTTTTAAGCATATTTTTTCATCACATTGTTCCGTAAGTACTAGTCTGTCCGTCAGCATGACTTATTGTGGTTTCCACAGCGCGACTTTCGACTGCTCTTACGATCGTTCTGATAGAGGTGTTGTCAAACGCTCCCTGCGTGGCCAGTGCCACTGTTTTGTTTTTCAGGGTGTCCTCTATCTTCACTACCAGTTGGTGTAAGGCAGACTCACATGATTTTCTAGCTTGAAAGGCGTGTTGGAAGGGATGAAGCGGCCTCTCTAATAGTGAGGTTTGCCTTATGTGTCTTGCAACTAGTTTTTCCATCGTTTTAAGGAGGAACGATGTGAGGCAAATTGGTCTGTATCCCTTTGGCTGGGTTAAGTCCTTCCCAGGCTTAGGGATAAAGACCACTTTGACTTTCTTCCAGGTAGTAGGCACGTGTTTCAGTGCCAAACTCCCCCTGAAAAGATTACATAGCACCGGTAGAAGATGGTCAAGCCCTTGCTGCAAAAGCACTGGGTAAATCCCATCTTGTCCTGGTGATTTATATCGATGGAATGTCCCAATCCCCCACCTGATTCGTTTAAAGGTTATAACTTTCTTTGAAATGTCCAAGTCTTGTTTTGTTGCCGCCTTACTAGGGGCTACAAGCGCTGTGTGGATGTCTGCATTGTTTTGCCGGATTTCAGATCCGGGGAAATGGGTTCTCATAAGGATCTCCGCTGTTTGCTTACCAGTTTCTGTGAATTTTCCATCTGGTTTCTTCAGAGTTCCGCAAGAGGGGTCGGAGGTTTTTGCTAGGATTTTGTGGAGTTTTGGTCAATCTCCGAGCAGAATATCCTCCAAGCCTCCCGGCGCGAACTCCTAATCTACTTGCTGTATTCAGTCAGTGTTTTGGAGTATTCCTCCCACTCACCAGATTTCTTCGCTCTGTTGTAAAGCCGGCGTGTGTCCCTCCTAAGTTTTACTAGGCTTTAATTCCACCAGCTCTTTACTTTGCCGGTGGATCTCTTCGTTGTAGGGCAGTTTTTCTGGAAGGAGGTTAGCTTGGACTTGTTCTGCAACAAACTCTACATCCAGTTTGGTTTTGATGTTTTCCTTGGTATCTTTAAGGTGAATACCAAGGTCTACATGGTATGTTTCCCAACATGTTCTTCGTGGGTTTAGGAACTCCACTTCGGTCTCACGGTTTTGGCCGATTAAGCGAAGTTCGAATATACATAAATTTCACAATATTTTAGTGATTTATATGCGTGGCGCATGAAGTAAAATTTCGAGTTTAGAAAAGCCCAGAAAATTTGTCTCGGGTCGCTGCGCGACCCTCGACAAATTTTCACGGGGCTTTTCTAAACTCGAAATTTTACTTCATGCTTAGTCTGGGAGTGGAAATCACTTGTTTAAAGCTTTCAAATGAACTTACAAAAAAACAGGGAATATCTCTAGATTTACAGAAAATAGGCTGAATTTTGAATACGTATATTTTAAAGAAAAACTCTATATAATGTAAATACATATTTAAGGGTCTTTTCCACTTTTTGACCTTGACGAAATTGAGTCAGCTCTCCCTGGCGGACTATTTTGTGCATTATTTGGACTGACTTTTACATTTTAATTTGTACATCACGATATATTTCACTGAAACCGGTTGGTCGACATTTAACACCAACACAAAGTCTTATTTTAAAAACACTTATTTTTAATACAAAATATTAAAAATCTATCTATGAAAGTACAGCGAAACTGGAAAAAGAGGTTATGATAGACTCAAAAACGTAACCAAATCAACGTCATTGTTCTCTCTCGCACGAACTAGGGCCTGCGTTCTGGTTTACGTTCCGGTTAAATTAATAAAATATATATCGGAAAAGTGTCTCAAACTAAATTTGTTTTACTTTTGTTATTATTATCACATTTACAAAATTTTGACAAAATAAATATTTTGTGCGTTTTTTCGCAATATCTTGGTAAATATCTATCATATCGCAGTAGTATATATTTTCAACTTTATTTTAAATCAGTGGTTTGTACGCGCGGCGCATGAAGTAAAATTTCGAGTTTAGAAAAGCCCCGTGAAAATTTGTCTCGGGTCGCTGCGCGACCCTCGACAAATTTTCTACGCGGGGCTTTTCTAAACTCGAAATTTTACTTCATGCTTAGTCTGGGAGTGGAAACGCTCGTTCGAAACTTCAATCTGGTTGCTTTGATAAGAACATTATATGACTGAAAATGTTTTTAACAATAATTCGAATTAATTGTAAGGATTAACATGAAACATTTGTTTTGCGTGTTTTTAAATTTCTTGTTGAATCAGTGTTTTATACGCGTGGCGCATGAAGTAAAATTTCGAGTTTAGAAAAGCCCCGTGAAAATTTGTCTCGGGTCGCTGCGCGACCCCCGACAAATTTTCTACGCGGGGCTTTTCTAAACTCGAAATTTTACTTCATGCTTAGTCTGGGAGTGGACGACAGTCGTTAGTTTAAAATTGTCACAACTATCAAAATGAGTGTCGCAAGTGTCATAAAGAAAAACAATAACCATCTAATAATATATTTCAAATAATAGTTGTCTTAAATTGACTATAGTTGGCTGACGCCGATTTTTGTCTGCATTGGACATTGATACATTGATACATTGGACATTGATACATTGGACTAAATGTCATTTCAAGCTGACAGGATAGACCAGTGGTCGGCAAACCGCAGCTCGCGAGCCGGATGCGGCTCTTCGTGGCTCTTCTCAATATGTACAGTGCTCCAGAAAGAAGTGGTAACTTTTCTATATAATCGCAAGACATGTCGCTTACTTTACATTTTATAAAAGTTACCACTTCTTTCTGGGGCACTCTGTATAACGAATTTTTTGACATTTACTGTTATTCTATTATCTAATTTATACAAAATATAATTTGTAAAAAGTTCTGAGGGGTCATTCAAAAAGTACGTACACGCTCTCGGGGGGGGGGAGGGGGTTGGTCACGGGTGTACGGAAACGGGGGGGAGGGGGCGAATGAAAAGTGTACGTACACCTCGTTCCTTCTTAATAATTTGATTTTGATTCTAATTTGTATATATTTCGATCTCTATCGATTCACTTGATGTATTCATCGTATTACATGTGAACTAAGCTTTATACGGGCGCGTTTCGAACAAGTTTCCAAGTGCTGCCATCTATACTTCCACGGTGAAATCCATTCGAACTCCAGGTCATAACCTAGAAAGGCTTCGTTCGAGATAACAATCTGAAGAAAACGTTCAAGATAAAATACGTGAAAGGAAGGTAAGTGTTGCTACACAAAATCACTCATTGCGATAACCTAACAGATAATAACCAAATATCCATGAAGGTCCGCCAAACGTAAATTGATATACAAAAGTAAGTAAAAATATTGTCATTTTCAGAAATGCAACATGGACCGGAACAAAAAGTTTCAAGAACTGTTTAAACAGTACAAAGAGGCCTATCCTGATATGCAACCTGCTAAATTGCAAAAGATCAGTACTGACTTTTGGAACGATGCGAAGTCAAAAGATGATTTCGAGCAACGCATCGAGGAAAAGTTACGAGAGCTTTTCAAAATGGCGAGTACGAAGAAAGGCGCACTGATGTCATTTTGGATCAAGGTATTGTGTCATATATATTTATTGTTTTTACATTAATATTGTTATTATTCAATTATTAGCGGGTATATAATTCTAAGATAATCATGTGACTGAATGTCATTTTCAGAGTACGACAAATCCAACTGCGGTCGCAAGTAAAGCATCCACCTCCGGGTCTGATCTTGGTCCAGGTTCAGCAGCGAGTGATCCAGGAAACAAACCATCGACCAGTGGGACCGATCTCTCTCAAGAGATCCAATCCGACGAGCCAGGCACAGCGAAGTACAAAACTCCAGCCCAAGACGCGGTGTCTAAAGAGATATTGCGTTTGGATTGTGACATTCAGGGATTAACCATAAAGAAAAATGCAAACTTACTCTCGGAGGAAGAAGAAAAATCTCTGAAAGACAACAAACTGAAATTGGACGAGTGCAGACAAAAACTGGCAAAGTTGAAGAAAGAGCAAGAGCGATCAGTCAAAACCAGAGCTGTGTTCAAACGGAAACTACAGGAAATCGCCGAGAAGGATCCATCAAACTCTTGGATGACAAGAACGAAGAAAGGACGACCGACGATCGAAGCAGACCAGCCGGACCTTCTACAAACGATTGTCGACATCGTCACCTACGGAGAAGCGGCTGATTCCCGACGCAGAACCGACATGATACGTTCCGTGAAGTCTTTGGATGAGCTGACAAACGCATTGAAGACTGAGTTCGGCTTCACTCTCAGCAGAAGTAGCGTTTATTTGCGTTTACTACCTCGGCGAGCAGATTCTACAGAAGGCAAACGTCATATCCGGACAGTCCCAGTCAAACTCATCAAAGCACAAAACGAGACTCATCGAACTCACACTGATGGGAAATTTGCGGCCGCGACGATTGGAAATCTGGAGGTGCCCATCGGACTAACTGCAGCAAACAAACAGTCCCCGTTGCTGATGCACTTGGAGTACCGCGTCCAGCTACCAGACCACGATTGGGTGATAGCTCCATCGCACAAGTTAATACCCTCCGTTTATGCTCTGATTGAAGTCGACCAAAATAAAATTCAGAGGAAAGATGCGGTCTCCTATTCAGGACCAACGTACATAGCCATTCGATCAGCTAAACATTCATCGTCGACAGCCTTTTCTCACGCCACAGATGTCGACCACATTTTCGCGATGGATGAGTTCGCCGACGTGCTGAAACGGCCTGACGGTTTGGCTAAACCTGTCGGGATATTCACAGTTGATGGTGGTCCGGACGAGAACCCGAGGTACGTGAAAGTGATTCAAACTGCAATTCATCATTTTCTGGACCACGATTAGGATGCTCTGTTCGTGGCCTGCAACGCCCCAGGACGAAGCGCATACAATCGCGTTGAAAGACGCATTGAGTAGAGAGCTTAGTGGAGTTATACTTCCACACGACCACTTCGGAAACCACCTGAATTCCAGAGGTCAAACTGTTGATGCTGATCTGGAAAAGCAAAATTTCGCAAAGGCAGCAACTGTTTTGGCGGAAATTTGGTCGCAGGTAGAGATTGATCATTTCCCTGTGATAGCCGAATATATTGACCCAGAGAAATCGGAAATGAGTCCTACGCAGCTTCTCGAAAAAGATCTAGCTTGGGAAGCCAAACACGTGAGAAGCAGCCAGTACTGTCTGCAAATTGTGAAATGCAAAGATGAATCTTGTTGCTCTCAGTTCCGAAGCTCGATCCTGAAAGTTTTGCCGGAAAGATTTTTACCAGCGCCTGTAGCCATAGCTCAAACTGACGAAGGACTGCAACTCAACGAACCGTCTGGTGAATTCCCATCACTGTTTCTGCTTCAAACCCTCCAACCGTCTATAAAAGCTGATCTCCAAGACCACTCTTCTGCTGATGTTGAATTGCCTTACGATACAGCATGCCCGTCAGTCAAGAAGGACTTGAAGCGAAAGATCTGTCCCAAATGCAAGTTGTACTTCGCTTCGTTAACTTGTCTGAAAAAGCACCAAGCCTTTTGCAAATCTGTTTGCGATTTGCCGAAAGTCCGACCCGTTCGGATAGCAGCTCGTCGTCAAAGGGAGGCTTTGGCCATCATCCGCAACATCGAAGAGCAGGAGGGCGCAGAATGGATCGAAGAGGACTTCATCGACGCCGAAACACCGGAGGTGGTCACGGAGGGCTGTAACGAGAGTCTTGCGGCAGTTGTGTCGCTGAAGGAGCATATGCAATCTCCATGGGAATGATATAAATATCTATAAATGTTGTTTCGTAATCGTTATTGTAACCGTTTTTGCCCACTGATACGGCAGCTAATATTTTATTTGTGTTGGTTGTATATGAAAGGATATATTTGTGATCTCATTATGATATAAAGACAAATAAAGACGAAATAAAATATGTTGTAAATTTATTGTGTTTTCCTTCAAGTAATTCAATTATTTCAGCGCTGGGGGGGGGGGGGGGGGGGTACTGATGTGTACGTACACGCAGGGGGGTAGCTGGTGATTGTACGGAAGTGTACAGAGGGGGGGGAGGGGGTCAAAAAATGGAATTTTTGGTGTACGTACTTTTTGAATGACCCCTGAACTTATAACCTGGACAGGTTGAGGTGAGGTAAGAATGATTATTATTAAAAAAAAGACCTTCATTGGCATATAAAAAATAAAATTACACTTCTCTTTCATCCAAGCTGCCACATTCACCCCCTTCTCTAACCATTCATTTACACTATCCTCAGACTCTCCTGCCCTTTCATACATCTCTCTGCGTTTCCTACTCCACTCACTCCTCCCTAATCCCTTGCACGTTCTCCATACCTCTTTCACCAGTCTCTCACTTTCCAATTCACACAACTTCATCTCATACTTCACCACTCTCTCCATTGCCTCACTATGTCTATTTGTTTCCTGAAGCAGAATGTATCCAGGGGTTGACCTTTCCAACCCCAGAATCTGCTTCAGGAACCACATCTGCTCTCTTTCAATGAATTTATACTCATTTATACCCCATGCTTCCACTCCATACAACAAAATGGGCTTCACACTCGCATCCCGCAGTTTGCACGCCAATTGGAAGTTGCCAGCGAACTATTTTCCCCACTTCTTCCTTACCATACCCCATGCTTTCCTGGCTTTCCTTTGTACCCATTTGGCGTGCTCCCCGTAACCACCTGTAGCTTTAAATATGAAGCCCAAATATTTAAATTCTTTCACCCTCTCAATCACCTCCCCCTTCCACTTCAATTCATCTACTCTTCCTTCTCTTCCTCTATTCCTAAATCTCATCCACTTTGTTTTCCTTGCATTAACTTGCAGCCCTCGCTTGTCCATATACCTCTCCACCCTCTGCATCACCTCATTAATCTCTCTCCAGTTCCTCGCCACAAGCACCATATCATCCGCATACGCTAGCATCCATACCTTCCTTTTTCCGATCACCACCCCGCCCGCTTTCCCGTTTCTCAAAACCTCTTCCAATGCGCTAACATATATGTTAAATAATAACGGGCTCAGCGGACAGCCCTGCCTCACCCCCGTCCACATCCTAAACCTTTCAGCCACATTCCCTTCAACTTTCGCCCTCACCCACGTTTCCTCGTATACTCTTCTAATCCATTCAACCGTTACTCCGCTCACTCCTCTTCTTCTCAGACACTCCACTAACTTTTCTCTCGGAACAGTATCGTACGCTGCTTTCAAATCCAGGAAAACAGCGTACATACTCCCTCTCTCTTCCAACACTCTTTCCACCATCCTTGCCAGCGTAAATATTTGATCCCTTGTTCCCCTGCCTTTTCTAAAACCCCCTTGAGTCTCCGGCAGTATTCCATTAATTTCCACCTCCTTTTCCAATCTATTTTTCACTACCGTCATTGCAATTTTGTACCCGGTCCACATAATTGAAATTCCTCTATAATTTTCTGCATTAGATTTATCACCTCCTTTATATATATAACTCCCACACGCCACGCCTCTGGAATTTCCGCTTCTCCCCTCCAAATTTGGTTCAGCAACCCTCCAAACCTTCGCTTTCCCTCCTTTCCTATCTCCTTCCACATTTCTGCCCTCAGCCCGTCCAGCCCCGCAGCTTTTCCAGCCTTCACCTCTGCAAATGCGTTTTCTATCTCCTCCTCTGAAAACTCTTCAACCAGATACCCACAGACGCGTTTCGACTTCAAGGTCCTCTTCAGTGTGGTCCCGACCCAGTGCTTAGGAATACTTAACATTTCTGACTATTGCAAGCCAATATGTGAATACTATTAATGGATTTTGATAGCTAACGCCGTCTAGCTCTCCATAGTGGCATCGTCAATGACACGAATACACAAAGTGCATATACAGGTCACAGTTTCGTCCACGAACGAGCTAAACTCTGGTTGTGAAACCAGAAAACAAATATCAAAATTGAATTTGTGTTCAGTATTGCGGCACCAGATACCCACAGACGCGTTTCGGAGTTCAAGGTCCTCTTCAGTGTGGTCCCGACCCAGTGCTGAGGAATACTGAACATTTCTGACTATTTCAAGCCAATATGTGAAAACTATTAATGGATTTCGATAGCTAACGCCGTCTAACGCTCCATAGTGGCATCGTCAATGACACGAATGCACAAAGTGCATATACAGGTCACAGTTTCGTCCATGAACGAGCTAAACTCTGTGAAACCAGAAAACAAATATCAAAATTGAATTTATGTTCAGTATTCCGGCACTAGATACCCACAGACGCGTTATGGACTTCAAGGTCCTCTTCAGTGTGGTCCCGACCCAGTGCTGAGGAATACTGAACATTTCTGACTATTTCAAGCCAATATGTGAAAACTATAATGGAATTCGATTTCGTTTATTAATTTCTGAGTAAGTTTATTCTTTGATGCCGACTATTTTCGTCAGATTTAGCTTATTTCGTAATTTTTATTCTCAAAAAAAACCGAGGTGGACGAAAAATTCACGTTTTTTTCAAAGCCGAACGAAAACTAAAATTTCTACGACAAAAAAAATCAGAAATGGTCTTGATCGAGTGAGGGGACCTCGAAACGAATATTTCCGCAAACAGTTTTGATTTTAAAATTGCAAATTAAATAAGTTTTTACGTGCGTGTTTGAACCGAAATGAATCTATATTTTTTTCGGTTCAGTTTCTGGTTCTGGTTTTCGTTGCAACCAAAATAACATTTTTTTCCAGTTTTCGGTTTACGGTTCATTTTGATTCGAAGCCTTGGCTGATCTAGATATCGTTTTTGGCACGTGGAACGTTTCTCTAATGCTGCAACAGAAACGTGACTGTTTTTGAAAAGGTGAGTATATAATATGGTTTCAACAAGATGGGGTAATTGCCATTAGTTAAATCATTACCAAACTCCTTTGGTAAATACTAAGATTTAAACGCGTCCGTGAGTTATCCCACCGTTGCTGGAATACAGAACCCAAATTTAATACTGTCAAATGTTTGAAAGACATGGCAGAAAAGTGTGTTACATTTTACTTACTACCCACTGAGCAAATCCATTTAAGTAATATTTCATCAAGATTAAAACAACGTTTAATTTTGCTACAATGTTGTTATAACGTTTAATGTTGCTACAATGTTGTTATAACGTTATTTGTTTGTTTTTTGCTCTGTGGGTACACATTGACGGATCCATGCAAATTTGCAATAATAAAATTAGAATTAAAAATTGAATTCCGGCTCGAGCACAAGCAGACGCGTTTCGGACTTCAAGGCCCTATTTAGTGTGGTCCCGACCCAGTGCTGAGGAATACTAAACATTTCTGACCATATCAAGCCAATATGTAAAAACTATTAAATGAATTCGATAGCTAACGCCTTCTAGTGCTCCATAGTGGCATCGTCAATGACGATGCCACTATGGAGCACTAGATGGCGTTAGCTATCGAATTCATTTAATATGTGTTATTAAATGTTTCATTAAATATTATTTCATATTTTTTGCAAGTGATTCCTTTATTCCTTCGAAAAATACCTTAATGTTGAAGCAGTGGCGGATCCAAAGGGCTACCTCTGGATCCGCCACTGCTTCAACATTAAGGTATTTTTCGTCAAAATTAACCATTTTTTTAAGCTGAGTTTGTCAATCATTAACTTGGAATGAAAACACTAACATTTTCTTCACAATATTTTTTATTTTTGCTAGATGTACAGTCGGCGCAACCCAAATGTGAACGCCTAAAAGTGTAATTTACATTTTGGATCATAGTCGTTCGTCGTATTTAAGTATGACAACTCTCAAAAATTGTATTTTTCGATGCTCGGTTTGTTAAAAGAATTTAATTTGAAGCTTTAAGCGAGGGTTTTCCACTCCCAGGCTAAGCATGAAGTAAAATTTCGAGTTTAGAAAAACCTGAAAATTTGGTTTGGTCGCGTAGCGGCCAAACCAAATTTTCAGGCTTTTCTAAACTCGAAATTTTCCTTCATGCGCCACCGGTACAAAACACTGACATATTAGATAGTTTAAGACACACCGCTAAACTTTACAGTGAATCAGTGTTTTGTACCGGTGGCGCATGAAGTAAAATTTCGAGTTTAGAAAAGCCTGAAAATTTGGTTAGGTCGCTCCGCGCTTCGCGCTACGCGATAAACCAAATTTTCAGGCTTTTCTAAACTCGAAATTTTACTTCATGCTTAGCCTGGGAGTGGAAAACCCTCGCTTAAAGCTTCAAATTAAATTCTTTTAATAAACTGAGCATCGGAAAATATGCAACGTATGCTTATGGATACTTCCAAGAAAAATTCTCATTATGTAAATGATCGGTGTTACATAAAACTCTCTGTATATAATTATCTTAGATTAGTGATCCAAAGGGGAAGGGGGGGATCATTAATCTAACCTATTTGTAGATTTGTTACTTTATAAAAGTAGTTGTACATAAAATTATACAAATAGGTTAGATTGGTAATCCGAGGGGATTGGGCGGGAGCCCCCTTCTTCTTTGGATCAGTAATTTAATCTATTTGTAGATTTGTTAGTTTATAAAAGTAGTTTAACATAAAATTATACACATAGGTTAGATTAGTGATTCGAGGGGAATGAGCGGGAGCCCCCTTCTTCTTTGGATCACTAATCTAATCTATTTGTAGATTTGTTAAATTATAAAAGTAGTTGTACATAAAATTATACAAATAGGTTAGATTAGTGATCCGAGGGGATTGGGCGGGAGCCCCCTTTTTCTTTAAATCACTAATCTAATCTATGTGTAGATTTGTTAGATTATAAAAGTAGTTTTACATAAAATTATACACATAGGTTAGATTAGCGATCCGAGGGGAATGAGCGGGAGCCCCCTTCTTCTTTGGATCACTAATCTAATCTATTTGTAGATTTGTTAAATTATAAAAGTAGTTGTACATAAAATTATACAATTAGGTTAGATTAGTGATCCGAGGGGATTGAGCGGGAGCCCCCTTCTTCTTTGAATCACTAATCTAATCTATGTGTAGATTTGTTAGATTATAAAAGTATTTTTACATAAAATTATACACATAGGTTAGATTAGTGATCCGAGGGGAATGAGCGGGAGCCCCCTTCTTCTTTGAATCCCTAATCTAATTTATTTGTAGATTTGTTAGATTATAAAAGTAGTTTTACATAAAATTATACATATAGATTAGTGATCTAAAGAAGAAGAGGGCTCCCGCCCATTCCCCTCGGATCACTAATCTAACCTATTTGTAGATTTGTTAGATTATAAAAGTAGTTTTACATAAAATTATGCAAATAGGTTAGATTAGTGATCCAAGGGGAATGGGCAGGAGCCCCCTTCTCCTTAGGATCACTAATCTAATCTATTTGTAGATTTGCTGGATTATAAGAGTAGTTTTACGTAAAATTATACATATAGGTTAGATTAATGATCCAAAGGGGCTAGAATATAAAAGTACAAATAGGTTAGATTAGTGATCCAAAGGGGAAGTGGGCTCTCCCTCTTCCCTTTTGGATCACTAATCTAACCTATTTGTATAATTTTATGTAAAACTACTTTTATAATCTAACTATTTTTGAGTACAAATTATCATCTGATTAAACTCTACAATCTATTATAATTTATTATACAAATAGGTTAGATTAGTGATCCAAAGAGGAAGGAGGCTCCCCCCTTTCCCCTTTGGATCACTAATCTAATGTATTTTATGTAAATATACTTTTATAATCTAACAAATTTCGAGTACAAATTGTCTAACTGAAGCGCTGAAGAAAAAAACAGTTTAAACAGAATAATATAATTTGCATAAACATAAAATATTCCTATAGAAACTTCATAAAAAACAACTATTTATAATATATCTTCGCGTTAAATCAGGGCGTCTGCAAATGCTTACTAACGCACAATTTTTCAATGATTTTAAACACGCGGCGATTTCAAAAAAACAAAATAAAATTGTTAGCAGCGACTAGTGGGGTTCTAACCCCCCGTGAACTCTTCCTGGCTACGCCACTGATGACAACCAAAGAGCGTTCACATTTGGGTTGCGTCGACTGTACATTTCGAGTACTATATTCTCATTATCAATAGCTTACTGACCATATTGTCAATCATTAACTAATTTTGCATTAAGAAAAATTAAAGGGTATTTAAGTAAAATGGATTCTAAAGAAAATTATCGCAATAAAATAATTTTATGAATGAAAACGCGCGCGCGCGCAAATTTCCCGTTTCTTAGAAAGTGGGGGCAACTCGTCCGATTCGAAATGTTTCAGTCGCGTAGTCAGCGGTCAGCAGTGCACCTTAATCGCCTCACCTCGTCCATCGTTTCGTGTTATTCTGTGACTCACGTTTAATTCATCAACATTATGGAATAGACAACAAATTAAGCAACAATGAAGACATATCCAAAGCAACTCGTGATACTAGTTTTGATCGCTCTCTTCAAGAATTGTGAGTATTTGTTGTGTTTTTTTTAAAGCGTCCACTTTTGTTTGTATTTACAGGTGTGTTAACACACCCATCAGGTATGGGAACGCGAAGTTATTTACGTGAAA
Source organism: Philonthus cognatus (assembly GCA_932526585.2). NCBI lineage: Eukaryota > Metazoa > Arthropoda > Insecta > Coleoptera > Staphylinidae > Philonthus > Philonthus cognatus. The sequence goes on along the minus strand of OW052251.1, from coordinate 11,246,198 downwards.
AGAGCGCGGAATTTAAAATAAAATTACTGTATTTACACAAATTTTGTTCGTAAGCTCATGTATGATTGTATAGAATTATAAAATGTCAATTATTGCCCATCCTGATAGAGAATTATACACTTTTTCTCAACTCAATAGAAAACGTTAATGTTTTGTACTTTTCTCTTTTATACCTACTGAGCAAACACATTGAAGTAATGTTTCATCAACATTAATACAACGTTTAATGTTGTTACAATGTTGATTCAACGTTATTTGTTTGTTTTTTGGTCAGTGGGTTAATGCATTCAATTTTCAATTCAACCGCACCAACACCTTAGGAGTTTTCCTAACTTCGTCCGTTGAAATATTGCATTTTCCATTAATTACAATTCTTTTATAGGAAACGATAAGTGCTGAAAGTTGCTTTTATTTTTTGAGGAACGAGTGAAATTCAATCAATTGGTTAAAGATGCGTGTCTCTAAAAATAAACACAAGAGTTTTATTTTAAATCAAATGCGCAACATCATTGCGCTGTTTTCCTACATTTTTGTTGCGCATTTGATTTAAAATAAAATACTTGTGTTTGTTTTAGATACATGAATGTTTTACCAACTGAATTTCACTTTTTGCTCAAAAATAATCGCAACTTTCAACATCTTTCTTTTAACTTGAAGTGAAAACACTAACACTTTCTTCACAATTTTTTTTTTATTTTTGCTAGATGTACATTTCGAGTACTATGTACTCATTATCAATAGCTTACTTAAAATATTGTGAAGAACATGTTAGTGTTTTTATTTATGGTTAGTTGAAATCTTCACATAATAAAAAAAACCATATTCCTATGTCTCGTTTAGCATAAAATGCTGAAATTAATAAATATTATGAATTAAAAAGGGGAAATTTACAAACGATATTATATTCACATATCTTTTAAAAAATTGTATCTCTCTGAAGTGCATTAATAAACATTAATTTCTTTTTGTTTTTAGAGAAGGGATTTTTTTATCTTTTTAAATTATTAAAAGATCGATGTTATCGTTTGTATGTACTTGTTTTCTTCTTGGGGGTAGGAAGTTGTGAGATGAAGAAGTACACAAAAGCATCCTGTTTTAATAAAGAACAAGAAGAGGTCCTTCAGAAAAGGGTAGCAAACATACTCTTGTTTCAATGCTAGTTTACTTACACAAAAACGATCCGAATAATATATCTATAAAAAAAAAACTGAGACAATACCTAAAATTATTTAATCATTAAATTATAAATACAATTGCCAAGGATTGTAATATAGTACAATTTCCTAAGTTAACCTTAACTCTAACGTATAACTAACCTGACCCTAGTTCAGCAGTTACTTAGCCTAGTAAACAAATATATTATACGGGGTGAGTTATACAGGTTATACAGGGTGAGTTTTCATGTTCTCTATGGGAATCTCGGAAACCTTCTGTATAAACGGTTAAATGGTCACTGCACTGCTTTGACCATTTAACCGTTTATACAGAAGGTTTCCGAGATTCCCATGGAGAACATGAAAAAAACTCACCCTGTATAATATATTTGAGCTGAATGAAAAGACACTTGTAATAGTTTCCAAAAAGTCAAAGGTAATTAAATATTTTCGAGTGTCGATTTTTTTAAATCGATTTTTCTCGGTTATTAAGAAAGATACAAAAAGAATTGGCGGTATAAAAATACCTTTAATTGCGGCAAAATTTTATATTTTGAAGAATAATAAGACCATCTTTTGCTTAAAGGAAATTATAAAACATTGTTATAGGTGTAAATTTAACTGAATTTTTTTACTTTGCAGAAAGAAGTTAAAATACCTTTAATTGCGACAAAATTTTGTATTTTGAAGAATAATAGATTTCTTTAAGAGCATCTTTTGTTCAAAGGAAATTATAAAACATTGATATAGATGTAAAATTAACTGAAGGTGGCGATCAACCGGGAAAACCAGGAAAGTCAGGGGATTTTATTCGCCGGGAAAAGTCAGGGAAATTCTACCTATTTAGCGAAAAGTCAAGACATTTTTAAACTAAAAATAATAATAAATGTATAAATTACAATTAAAGAATTGACGAATTGTAGTTCAAGCAAGAATTTGACACATTAAATAATATTAACTAAAATTAAAAAAAAAATGGTGGTGTCCATTATAGCACTCTTCCTGTAATTTAAACAATTAATATTTGACATACTAAAGCTCAGTTGCACCAGAAACGTTAAACTCGAGTCCAAGCTGAACTCAAGTTCAAGATGACAGTTCCTATTGTTCTAATGTCACTTTGAACTTCAGTTCAGAGTTGAACTAGTTTAACGTGTCTGAAGCAACTGGCCCTAAATTAACTTCACTCTAACCAATTAGTCAAAGATTTCACTTGAAGTTAGTGATTTATACGCGTAGCGCATGAAGTAAAATTTCGAGTTTAGAAAAGCCTGAAAATTTGGATTTGCTGGGGCGCGACTCGCTTCGCTCGCGCGCCCCAGCAAATCCAAATTTTCAGGCTTTTCTAAACTCGAAATTTTACTTCATGCTTAACCTGGGAGTGGAAACCTTCGTTGGACGATCAATCAGAAACTTATTTTCAGTTTCCCCTGTTGTCACATTTATGACATAAGATAAATAGAGTTGATGTTATTTTGTTAGTTCAAATTTGGAACAAAATCAAATTCGTGTGCATTATTTGCGTGGAAGTAAACTTTGATGAACAAATCGCAAAAGCTTAAATTATACCAAAATTATGTATAATAAAGCTTAGTAATAAAAAAATAGACTAACAAAGAATAAGTTTTAATAATAAAATCACACAGACGTTGGAAAAAATTAAATCCAATAATTTTTACACAAATAAGACAATTAACTTTGTTTGTATAACTGAGGATTTTATTGTAAACAATAAAATCCTCAGTTATACAAACAAAGTTAATTGTCTTATTTGTGTAAATAATGATGTATAACGAAGTAGAAGCCTCCACAGTGAACAGTCCAATAATTTTTAACAAAATTGTAAAACTTTAAAATGATTAGAAATTATTTAAAATAAATAGAATTTAATTTAATAAAAAATATACTCATAAAAAAATATACATTTAATAAAAATATAATAAATACATGAAATATTATAAAAAATATAAATAAAATAAATATAAAACAATAAATATTTTATAAATATACATACAGGGTCTTCATTTCAAAATGAGCCACCTTGAATAACTTTGGATCTGACGTAGATAGGGTTTTAAGAGAATCATGTCAATTTTGTTTTTAAGGGGGTTCTGGTTCTGGTTCAAAGGGGGAGTGTGCAGTTTTGCACTGCACTTAGGCCTCATTAGGCCCATTGTGCCACCTCCCGTAGATCACCCATCCTCAGTTTAGCCAGCCCACCTTGTTTAGGTATTCTAGCATAGCTGAGGTGGGTAGATCTCTTATGTAGGCCATCTATCACCCAATATGGATTCCCTGATTGACGATAGTGCCGGGCATTCACAAAGAAAATGCCATGCAGTCTCGTCTTCCATGCTGCAACCTCTACAAGATGGGGAGTCAACTATCCCCATCCTATAGAGGTGCCCGTTTAGTCCACAGTGACCAGTAAGGGTGGCAGTTAAGCGCCTGAGATTCCCTCTAGCCAGCTGCAGGTACCGTTTCGCTGATCTCTCATTGGGATACACAAGTGTTTCCTTAGAGAGCTTGCAGCCCTCGATATCATCCCAACGCATCCTGAATTTCTCCAGGGCATTGGTTTGTAACATGTTACACAGGGAGAGAGGAGCTAACCGCACTAACGGCTCCGGTGAGAGTAGATTCATCCCAGCCGCAGCTCTTGCCAGCGCGTCAGCTCTCCCGTTACCTGTGTCTGTATCATGCCCTTTCACCCAGCAGACTTCAATGTTGTTGTGCATTGCTGCCTGTCTGAGTTTCCCGTGGCACTCTATTTCGGTCTCTGACGAAGCATAGGCTTTCTGCAGAGACACAATCGCTTGCCTGCTATCCGTTAAGGTTAGTATGGCTACATTTGTCACCTTGCGGTTTATGATGTACTCAGCCGCAAGTGTTATTCCCATCAGCTCCAGTTGCGTGATGGTTCCATGAATTCCCATAGGAACCTTTGCTTGGATTTTTAGGGTTTTAGAGAAAACTCGAAGGCCCGAACCTTCTCTCCTTTTAGATCCATCTGTGTAGATCCTTATAGCAGACTCTCTTATCCGCATCGTGGGTTGAACAGTAACGTTGTAGGGCGTGTTCCGTATTAGTGTTGGTACACAGCAGTCATTAACAGCCTCCAAAAGAGGTATATCTCTACAGACATTCCTCCAGAGGTGTCCTCTAACTTCCCCACAGCTGTTACTGTTCCAAATCCCACTGCACTGAAGGCGAAGTATAGTCGCCATGGCCTCCTTCTCCACGTGGATATCAAGTGGTGGAAGGCATTCCATCGCCATCGTCGGAGTAGTGTGCATGGCGCCTGTTACACTAAGACAGACTGTCCGCTGCACTTGCGAGAGTTGCTTCCTCGTGGTCTTCTGTTTGGTTCTGGGCCACCAAACTGAAGCTCCGTAAGTCAGCATGGGCCTTATGACAACTGTGTACAACCAGGGGGTACATGAAACACAATTTTGTTGAATTTTAATTTTCACCACATCACCCCCAGCCACGCTAACTTTATCATTTTAAATGGCAACCCCCATTATGTGATACCTCATTTTAAAGGACCGTCTCTTTCTGAAACACATTTTGACTTTAAAAAGACTACAATAGTCAAATTTATCTTTTAATGTGACTATAATAGTCAAATTTTCGTTCCAAAGTGACCATAATAGTTAATTGTTCGTTTTAAATTGATGACAATTGTAAAATGTTGGCTTTATTGTTCTATTTAGAATTTTTTAAATGTTTGGGATTACAAGATTATTTTGCTGTGCAGTAAATTTTATGTCTCCTTTTAAATTACCATGTTCCTCAAGTAATACTACCGAGAATATTACCCAATTTTTAATTATCAGTAATTTTACATCACTGGTCCTATGCAACTGTTTTAAGATTAGATTGATTCATGATTTGTTAGGTTAAGTTTGGCAATTTGAAACTAAAATGAGTGGTGTCCATTTCTTCATTAAGCAAAATTTCGAGTAAGCGATAAGCCAGCATTTGAAGTGATTTGTAAGAATCGAGTAGACGACTTTTTTATCAATCTTTTGTAACCTAACCTGTATATTTTGAATTTCACATAAAATCAGTGTTTATACAAGGGTTGTTATGTTTTAACCACTTTGTTTTCAAACAGTGTTTTAAACATGTTTAAAAACAGTCGACGTGTTTTAAACGATTTTGTTTTAAACATGTTTTAAATGTTGAATTCATTTAAATCGTGTTTTAAACGTTAAATTTGTTTAAAACGTTTTTCTTATTATCGTAAATTTGCTAAATTATATTTTACTCTACTTTATTAGGATTTTTTGTTTACGTTTTAAATTTTGGCTAAATTGTTGAAGATGTTTTAAATTTAATTATTAAACATATAATTTTATTACAATGAAAGATCACAATTGTGTGTGCAAAAATGTAATTTGAATACATTCTGTTTTAAACGTGTGTTAACATGTTTTAAACGTTTTTTAATTGTTAATGTTGTAAACGCTGATTTAAAAACTTTTTTTTTATTAAAATGAAAAAATGTTGTTTTAACAACCCTGGTTTATACGTGTGGCGCATAAAGTTATATTTTCAGGCCTTTCTAAACTTTAAATTTCACTTCATGCTTAAACAAGGAGTGGAAAACAGTCGTTTAAAGCTTTAATAAAAGATGCCGCCCTTATAGACAAGCCGCAACTGATCCTAATAAAAGGAGAGTTTTGCACTAAGTTTAAAATGCATTCAATTTTCAATTCAACCGCATCAACACCTAAGGACTTTACCTAACTTCTCTCATTGAATATATTTTTTGCAATTTAAATTTAAAATGAAAATTCTTTAATAAATATTAAACAGTTTTGTGTGTGTGTGTGTGTGTGTGTGTGTACATGTTTGTTTCTTCAGTGTGAATTTTGATTTAAGCTTGTATGTTTTTGATTTGCCGAGCGTAAGGTAATGAGAGTGCCTCCTGTAATCATTATTCCATGAATAATTCAGCGGTCCTTTGGCAGAGTGGCAGGCCCCGTCTTTTCACCGTTTCGGCACTTAATTGCAACACTGGCAATTCGCCAGGTTCATTCAAATCCGAAAAGTCAATCGATACCTCCTATATAATAGATCTAAAAATAATCAGCGCAATTTAATCAATCGCGCTCTTTCAATAGTTTACTTACATTTACTCATTTAAACCACTGTTAATATCCTTCAGGGGCGCAACCAAGGGGAGGAACCTAGAGCAGGCAAATCCAAATTTTTAGGCTATTCTAAACTTAAAATTTTACTTCATGCCCAATCGAGTAGTGGCAAAGAACGAATGCCTGAACAAGTATACAGAGTGTACCACCGAAACCGCACATTAAAAGTATGTGGACTATTATTTAATTTAATTAAAATACTTAACTTTGTTTTACCACTTTTATTTTACTTTTCAGTGAGTATAGTTTCGACTACAAGCTAGTCATTAGCAAACTAAGTTTGATAATGATTAGCTTGTAGTCGAAACTATATTCACTTAAAGGTAAAATAAAAGTGGTAAAACAAAGTTAAGTGTTTTAATTAAATTGTTTGTTACCGGCGCTTTACTCTAAGCGTCGTTAACTCAACATTTTTCAAATTCATTGTAACAACGGTCCCATTCTCAATTCCAAAATGTTGCTTCACTTTAATTCAAATAAGTAAAGTTCGCGCCCCACGTTGGGCGCCATTTATCAACGGGGGATTTTAAGAACGTTGACTTGTGAGTCGCAATTCCCGATCAAAACGTAAACTTGTTGGCCAAACAATTTAATCTGTTCCTGTGTAAGCTGTTCCGTCTTCACGAAAAACCAGGTAAGATAAACTTCTTTATTATTTTTTTTTTTATTGTGTGTAACCTCTACCCTGAGTTAATCGAGTAATCACGGGAAACCGATTAAAACGTTTGGCCAACAAGTTTACGTTTTGATCGGGAATTGCGACTCACAAGTCAACGTTCTTAAAATCCCCCGTTGATATGTTATAAAGATGTACCACAAAGTGAACGCCAACCAAATTAAATTGTAATGAGATTTCAGCTTCCGGTTATACTGGAAGTCAACATCAACTTCCTAATTTTAAATAGAATGATATATTTTTTATTTCAAATTTCGATTCTACATAAAATTCTGTATAAAAAAAATCATTAAGCAATATAACTCAAAATATTTACTTTATGAGCCAGGCGTATTAACTGATTTAGTGTGTAGTTTTAAACAGGGTTGTTATGTTTAAAACACTTTGTTTTCAAAGAGTGTTTTAAACATGTTTAAAAACAGCCGTCGCGTTTTAAACGGTTTTGTTTTAAACGTTAAATTTGTTTACATGTTATTTGAACGAACAACGATTAATCATTGATAATGAAGGTTTAAATTAAATTACACTTGGTTTGTTTCACAATTTTTTACTTTACTATTTACTCGACTAGTTTCGCGTTTTACAGCATTATCAGGAGCATTATCAGGAGTTAATTTAAACCTTCATTATCAATATTTAAAAATGTTTCATTAAGTGATAAGTGAGAAAATTATTCAAGAAAAACGATTAATCTTCTACAATAATGAAAATAGATCTTTGAAACTTATACATATTGTACATTGAAGCTTTGCGAATAAACTGACAATATTTTTTTTCCAAAAAAATGGTTCTTAAATTAAATAACGGAACACTGTCAAACGGTCACATAAATCCGTGAAATACTTCCATTAGAAACATTATTTCTTCTTCATATTGCTTTAATTCATTGAGGTAATTATTATAAACATATTGTATTAAATAGATTGATCGAAAATAAATGGTAAATAAAACTAATCGTTGCTTAGAAATCTCCATAAGAGCAATGTAAAATTTGATTATGCTTTCAATAAATAGGGGGCAGCATCGGTTATATTTTAAAAATATACCATGATTTCTAAAAACATGTGATAAGAAATGAGATTTGATATGTAGAATCTGTGTACGATATTAGTCGCGACGCGGGCTCCTGCCTTCTGGCTCCCGACCTTGAATTGCGAGTGCATTTTTATGTTATTGATACACAACAAAGGAAGACGTTGTTAAAATATTTCCCAATACATTTTGTAAATATAATTGCATTTCTGGATTCGTGTTTTGAATAGAAATGTGGAATGCCAATAAATGCTGATTAAAGTGCTGAGTTTTTTCATTATCTTAAATTTGCTAAATTATATTTTATACTATTTCATTAAGATTTGTTGTTTACGTTTTCAAATGTTAGCTAAATTGTTGAAGATATTTCAAATTATATTTATTTATTTATTTAATTAACGAAAATATCTTTACAAACATAAAATTAATATTAATACAATACAACAAAGAATTGAAAAATAACGTACTGAAGTAACACCAATTACATTTCCCCATAACAAAATAAAGGACTTAAACTAAATGAAAATTAAATCCAGATTAACGACCACTACCGCCCTACGAAAGCATGAATAATTAGCGGCAAATAAGTCAAAATTTACAGAGGGTAGTATTATTATTATTAAACATAACATTTTATTACAATAAAATATCACAGCTGTGTACGCATAAATGTGATTTTTAAATACAGGGAATTTATCTTTGAGGTATACATATGCATACACTGTACATTTTACGACATTCGTTGTTTTTTTTTAAGATTTCAATTTGAATCTTTAGACGAGGGTTTTCCACTCCCAGACTAAGCATGAAGTAAAATTTCGAGTTTAGAAAAGCCTGAAAATTTGGATTGGCCGCGTAGCGAAGCGGAGCGGCCAATCCAAATTAGGCTTTTCTAAACTCGAAATTTTACTTCATGCGTCACACGTATAAAACACTGAAAAATCGCAAAGTTTGAAACATACGGCTTTCGTAGTCCAATATGTAGATATGAATAAAACGTGAGTTAAATTCTGCGCTGAACAAATTGTTTAAAACTGATTATAGGCAACCCAATAACTCTAACGTATATAAGGTTACCTATAATCGTTGTTGTATGTGCGTGTGTTTTTTGTACTTTACTATAAATCAGTGTTTTTAAGCGTGGCGCATGAAGTAAAATTTCGAGTTTAGAAAAGCCTAATTTGGATTGGCCGCTCCGCTTCGCTACGCGGTCAATCCAAATTTTTAGGCTTTTCTAAACTCGAAATTTTACTTCATGCTTTGCCTGGGCGTGGAAAACACTTGTTAAAAGCCTCAAATTAACCGTTTTGAAACAACGAATTCCCGCAAATTTAAAAAACGCTGTAATTATCGGGATATGTAAGCTCAAAAGAAAAATGCAGTGTATGTTTTGTTTTAAACATGTTTTAATAATAATATAATAATATATTTATTCTGTTACTGCCATACAGGGTATAGATACATTCGTCAAACACGTTTTAAACATGTTTATAATTGTTAATGTTTTAAACGCTGTTTCAATGAAAAATTCACGTTTTGTAAAACAAACCGTTTGTTTCAATTAAAATGAAAAACGAAGTTTTTTAACAACCCTGGTTTTAAAAACATTAAATTTATGTTATTAATAACACAAAAAGTATTTTCCTAGTTTATAAATCGATGATTTCTTTTTCAATTTCTTCTGGATATATTTAATAATATTCAAGTATTCGCAGTAAATTTGGTGAATACAAATATAGAAAAGTAAATCGAATACTAATAACTGTTCATTCATTTACAAAAATGATGTCAATTGTTGATGAATTTCTTCAACTCTTTTCTTGATAAATTTCTTGGTATTTATTTTGTATCTCCACAAAATGATAATGTTAATAAATTAATAACTATTCACGTTAAATTTAATAATAGATATTTAAACTGATTCATAACTTAGTAATTATTATCTCATCTCTTTATGAATCCCATTTGAAATTCTCATTGTCTGCATCATTAGCACAACACAATTAAGTCAACATTAAGCCGGACGATAAGCCCGCAATGTCATGAAATAATAACCTGAATGATAAAGGAGACAATTACTGGATTCGAATTATCTGTAACAAAGAGATCATTGAATTTATAATCGTGTTAGATATAATATAAATGTTTAGGCTTTTTTAAACTCGAAATGTTTACTTCATGCTTCATAAAGGAGTGAAAAACACTCGTTCCCCACTGAGCAAACACATTTAAATAATATTTCATCAACATTAAAATAACGTTTTATGTTGTAACAATGTTCAGAAAACGTTTTTTGTTTGGTTTTTGCTCAGTGGGTCCATACAAACAAATGATTAAATTTATCTTTCAGAACGCAGTATTTATTAAAATAAATTCAATATTAATGTTTTAATACATATTTTGTACTGAAAGATGAAATTAATTTGTTAGAAAAAAATGAACTTGGAAAGATTTGTTTGAAAAATAGACAGATTGTTCAAATAACATAAAATTCAGGAGTTATTTTACAGAAATTAATTGAATTTTACAAAATTAATCAATATGAATAACTCTTGAATTTTTTTAATGGTGATTTGCACGTGAGTGTGTGAATGGAAAATAAAAAAAGTAATAAGGAAATAGAATTCGCTTAATGAAATTCTTGGTAAAGGAAGAGTTAAGCCCACGCCAGGTATATTAAAAATAGTTTGAAAAGAACGAACGCGACGTGGAAGCTAGATTGATTAATGCTCCCCTATAAAGTTAAGCAGATCAAGTCATGTTTTTGTTTCGCCTTATTGTTTTAGGAAATATCTAGCAAAAATCCAACTGTTTTATTAATAAAACACAAATTTTACAAAATTCTATATTTTACCAACAAACAATAATAACAAGATAAATTCAAATTCAAAACTATTTGTATCTCTCCTTTCATTTTAAATTTGTATTGTTATTTGGTTTGAAGAGAATTTGACCGGAACGTTACATATACTTTAATAGAGCGTTGTAACAAATTAAATTTAATAAGGTTTTAAATATTTCATTGTATAATTCAATATCCGGAGGTGTATTTGCACGGGAAGTAGTTGTTTCAATGGATATTTATCGTCTTAAGTTGTCTTATTAATTAAGACATTGTTTGCATTTTCACGAATAGTTTTTTCGTAATTATATATATTATGTTTAAACAATAATAATTTTTAGTATTAGTAAACATCATAAACACTCAAATATTCATTGTATAATTCAATATCTATCGGGGTATTAGCTCGAGAAGTAGTTGTTTTAATGAATATTTGGAGATGTCTCGACGAGACTAAAGTTATGCAGAAAGTCAATATTAATTTAAATTCGTTTATGTTTTATAATAAATTTTTATTATTATTAATAATTTTAAATGTTATAAAACATCTTGAGACAACCTACAACAAAAGTTAGACATTTTAATTATATTTTGTTTGTTAAAGAATTTTTAATTATTCCACGATAATTCCTTAGCAATTTTACTTTTATTTTGAAGTTGAGTTTTAGTGAATATTTGGAGATGTCTCAACGAGACTACATTTTTGCAGAAAGTCAATATTAATTTTAATTCGTTTATATTTTGTAAAAAATTATTATTATTAATAATAATTTTAAATGTTATAAAACATCTTGAGGCATTCTACAACATGTGTTAAACATTTTAAGTATATTTTATAGATTAAATAATTTTTAATCATTCCATAATAAATCCTTACCAGTTTTATTTTTATTTTGGAGATTAGAGTATTTTAAATATTGTCTCAGAGTTTGTTTTTTTCCCGGTCCCTATATTCGGATGTTTTTTGTGTTAGTAAACTAAAATTATATGGAAAAACAAAAGGACATCCGCTGTTCTTTCTCAAGGATCTCTTCTTCTTCTTTGTTAGAACAGGATGCTTTTGTTTACTTCCCATCTCCGAATACCTTCGCCTTCCTGAAAAAAATGCAAGTATATGAAAACGAAAACGTCGATATTTATTCATTCAATTCTGATAGATTAATACCGGGTGTTCGATAAAAAACGCCCAACGCGATAACTCTGTTATTTATTGACCGATTTTATTAAACTAAAAGCAAAAATCAATGGCCGTTTAAATACTAAGAACTGACAGTAATTTATTTTTTTTAATAATAACTTCATTGCGAATGAACTAAAAGCAAAAGTCAATGGCCTGTAAAATACTAAAAAATGACATTAATTTTATTTTTTCAATAATAACTTCATTGCTAATGAACTAACAACAAAAGTCAATGGCCATTTCAATACTAAGAAATGACATTAATTTTATTTTTTTTCAATAACAACTTCATTGCTAAATAACAGCCATTTTAAAGTTTAGTTATTTTGTTTACATTGGATCTCATTTTTCTGAATCCAGTAATGTAAAATATGTTGTTTTTTAAAAATATTGTCGTTGAAAATAAATACATTTAATAATTAAAAATTTATAAAAAAAAATTAAATTAGTGTGCCTTGAAAAAATATTCAAATACATCAATTTTCAAAATTCTGACTTTACTTTTAACCAGTGTTTAATACCCGTGGCGCATGAAGTAACATTTCGAGTTTAGAAAAGCCCCGTGAAAATTTGTCTCGGGTCGCTGGCGCGACCCTCGACAAATTTTCTACGCGGGGATTTTCTAAACTCGAAATTTTACTTCATGTTTAGTCTGGGAGTGGACAACACTCGTTCTTAGAAGTTTCAAATTGAAGGATCACTCCTGATTACTAAGTTTATTACTCAAAGGACCGTTTTAGAAAGGCTACAGCTCGAAGGACGAATTGCAATCTTCGGAGACCGAAGGTCTACAGGGAATTGAAGTTTTTTTACAAAAAAACAACCAATATCTGAAGGTTCACAGCGTGGATATGAAAGAAAAAACCTCAATAAAAAAAAATAATGGAAGTTGGGTTGGATTGGGTTGTTTTTAGTGCTTTTAACTTCACTTTAAATCAGTGTTTTATACGCGTGGCGCATGAAGTAAAATTTCGAGTTTAGAAAAGCCCCGTGAAAATTTGTCTCGGGTCGCTGGCGCGACCCTCGACAAATTTTCTACGCGGGGCTTTTCTAAACTCGAAATTTTACTTCATGCTTAGTCTGGGAGTGGACAACACTCGTTCTTAGAAGTTTCAATTTGAATGGTCACTCTAAATTACTAAGTTTATTACTCAAAGGACCGTTTTAGAAAGGCTACAGCTCGAAGGATCTGGTCTGGTTCTGGTGCAAAGGGGAGTGTGCAGTTCTGCACTGCACTTAGGCCTCATTAGGCCCATTGTGCCACCTCCCGTAGATCACCCATCCTCAGTTTAGCCAGCCCACCTTGTTTAGGTATTCTAGCATAGCTGAGGTGGGTAGATCTCTTATGTAGGCCATTGTAGGCCATCTATCACCCAATATGGACTCCCTGATTGACGATAGTGCCGGGCATTCACAAAGACAATGCCATGCAGTCTCTTCTTCCATGCTGCCACCTCTACAAGATGGGGAGTCATCCTATAGAGGTGTCCGTTTAGTCCACAGTGACCAGTAAGGATGGCAGTTAAGCGCCTGAGATTCCCTCTAGCCAGCTGCAGGTACCGTTTCGCTGATCTCTCATTGGGATACACAAGTGTTTCCTTAGAGAGCTTGCAGCCCTCGATATCATCCCAACGCATCCTGAATTTCTCCAGGGCATTGGTTTGTAACATGTTACACAGGGATAGAGGAGCTAACCGCACTAGCGGCTCCGGTGAGAGTAGATTCATCCCAGCCGCAGCTCTTGCCAGCGCGTCAGCGCCTGTGTCTGTATCATGCCCTTTCACCCAGCAGACTTCAATGTTGTTGTGCATTGCTGCCTGTCTGAGTTTCCCGTAGCACTCTATTTCGGTCTCTGACGAAGCATAGGCTTTCTGCAGAGACAGAATCGCTTGCCTGCTATCCGTTAAGATTAGTATGGCTACATTTGTCACCTTGCGGTTTATGATGTACTCAGCCGCAAGTGTTATTCCCATCAGCTCCAGTTGCGTGATGGTTCCATGAATTCCCATCAGAATCTTTGCTTGGATTTTTAGGGTTTTAGAGAAAACTCCAAGGCCCGATCCTTCTCTCCTTTTAGATCTATCTGTGTAGATTCTTATAGCAGACTCTCTCATCCGCTTAGTGGGCTGAACAGTAACGTTGTAGGGTGTGTTCCGTATTAGTGTTGGTACACAGCAGTCATTAACAGCCTCTAAAAGAGGTATATCTCTACAGACATTCCTCCAGAGGTGTCCTCTAACTTCCCCACAGCTGTTACTGTTCCAAATCCCACTGCACTGAAGGCGAAGTATAGTCGCCATGGCCTCCTTCTCCACGTGGATATCAAGTGGTGGAAGGCATAGCATGACTTCCATCGCCATCGTCGGAGTAGTGTGCATGGCGCCTGTTACACTAAGACAGACTGTCCGCTGCACTTGCGAGAGTTGTTTCCTCGTGGTCTTCTGTTTGGTTTTCGGCCACCAAACTGAAGCTCCGTAATTCAGCATGGGCCTTATGACAACTGTGTACAACCACAGAGTCGTGCGTGGTTTCAAACCCCAGGTTTTCCCCACTGCTCGACGACATTGCCCGAAGGCCCTTATAGCTTTGTCTGTTTTGATGTCAATGTGCGCTTTCCAGCTTAGTTTCCTGTCGAGAGTGATGCCCAGGTATTTCACCTCGTCGCTGTACTGCAACATCGTATTCAATAATTTTGGTGCTTTTTTCGACACCTTCCTTTTCTTGGTGAACAGGACCATCTCCGTTTTGGCAGGGTTTACCGATAGGGAGTGATCATTGCACCACCTAGAAACTATGTTTAGAGCTCCTTGCATCTGGTCGCATAGGGCGTCTTCAAACTTGCCACATACTAATATGGCCAGATCATCAGCATAGGCTGTCACAAACAAGCCTAGTTGCTGAAATTCGTCTAGTAGGCTGTCCAGAAACATGTTCCATAATAGTGGTGATAAAACACCTCCCTGAGGACAGCCTCTGTCAATTTTACAGGTTATACGTTCCCTTCCCTGTTTCACTGGGGCTATACGATTGGCCAGTGCATTGCCAATCCATTCACACATTTTAGATGGTACTCCGCGCTTGTTTAGCGCGTTTCCTATCTTCGGTATGGTCGTTTTATCAAACGCACCTTCTATGTCAACAAAAACACCTAGGGTGGATTCTTTAACGTCCAATGTTCAGCTCGAAGGACCAATTGCAATCTTCGGAGACCAAAGGACTACAGGGAATTGAAGTTTTTTTTACAAAAAAAACAACCAATTTCTAAAGGTTCACCGCGTGGATATGAAAGAAAAAAAATCAATAAAAAAAAATAATGGAAGTTGGGTTGGATTGGGTTGTTTTTAGTGCTTTTAACTTCACTTTAAATCAGTGTTTTATACGCGTGGCGCATGAAGTAAAATTTCGAGTTTAGAAAAGCCCCGTGAAAATTTGTCTCGGGTCGCTGGCGCGACCCTCGACAAATTTTCTACGCGGGGCTTTTCTAAACTCGAAATTTTACTTCATGCTTAGTCTGGGAGTGGAAAACACCCATTTTATCATTAGACATTATTTTTAGAGCGCACATCGTTAAAATCTCCAGTATTTAAATCAAACTTGGAGATTACGTTCGTAAAATCCCGTTTGTTTACATCAATCTTTAAGGTTATCTTTGTTAAATCCCGTTTGTTTACATCAAATTCGGAGTTTAGGATTGTTAAATCTTGTTTGTTTACATCAAATTTGTAGGTTAAGTTGGTTAAATCTTGTTTGTTTACATCAAGTTTGTAGGTTAGCTTCATTAGATTGGTTAACAAACCTAACCCCGAAATTTGATGTAAACAAACAAGATTTAACTATCCCAACTTACAAATTTGATGTAAACAAACAAGATTTAACCAACCTAACGTACAAACTTGATGTAAACCCTTTACGCTTAAGCAAAGGCTTAAATTTTAAGTCAAAGTCTATGTTTTACCAATTAGTAAATTATATAATGCTTGTTCAAATAATTAAGCGCAACTTTGTCCACAACTATCCCAACTTACAAATTTGATGTAAACAAAAAAGATTTAAATAACCTAACGTACAAACTTGATGTAAACAAACAAAAATTAAATGTTTAAATATCTTGTTTGTTTACATCAAGTTTGTACGTTAGGTTGGTTAAATCTTGTTTATTTACATCAAATTTGTAGGTTGGGATAGTTGAATCTTGTTTGTTTACATAAAATTTTGGGGTTAGGATTGTTAAATCCTGTTTCTCTACACCAAATTTGGAGGTTAGATTAATTGCATTTTATTTATTTGGATACTTTATGTACCATAGAATAAATGAGTAGTGCAAGTGTTGAGTTGATATTTTTTTCTAATAAATGAAATATTTATTCTTGTCAAGAGACAGTATTTTCATTATTAACTTGTTACAGTTTTAAATTACATTACACAATCATTATCGATTGGTTGCATTCATTAGTTAACCTGGACCACATCGGGCTTCCCAATATTAAATATTAAAGTTGCAATTAAAATAATAACAAACTGTGAATATATAATAAATTAATTGACGAAACACGGGGATTAAATATAAACAATTTAAACAATATTGAAAGGACAATTTACAAATGCTGTTCTTTTTAAGGTTGACATTACTTTACAATAAATGACATTTGACAATATTTTTGTTAAATGCATAAATTGCATCTCTTTACAAAATCTTGTGTTGCATTTATCGCCAAAAAATCATGCGAACAATATTTTTATTATTATGTGTTTGCATGACTTGTCTAATATTATATTATATCGTATGTTCATTAAAAAAAAAAAAAACTCTAGAGTGCCATGGATAATATTGTAAGTTGGCAACTCTGAAATTTTATATTATAATTATCATGTTTGACGTTTTATATGTCAATTCATAAGGCGTGTAGCCAACTTAAATTTAAAAATAATTAAAATCATGGCACTCTAGAGGTTTTTTTTTATTGAACATACTACCCACTGAGCAAATACAATTAAGTAATTCTTCAACATTATTGCTACAATGTTGATATAACGTTATTTGTTTGTTTTTTGCTCAGTGGTTATACAATCTAATAGACCAGTGGTCTCCAAACTACGGCCCGCGGGCCAAATCCGGCCCGCGACTTGCATGAATCCGGCCCGCGAATGTTTGTAATATTTTTTGTAAACGTCATATTTTGAAATATTGAAACAATTGTTCCTTAAATTTTTCATAATTTTATAAAATTAATCGGATCTTGGCCGACTTTATTATGTAGAGTTGTATTTGTGGCCCGCGAAGAAGATAGTTTGGAGACCCAGGTAATAGACCAATAAATTGATTGATTGATTTATTTATAACTGTATGCTTAGAGTTTACGGAAAGTGATTATTACACATAAAAATACTGTTATTCCTCACTTTACTTTTTGTTAAATAAAAAAATGAAGTGATTAATAACAATCTTTTTACATGTGATTGATTTATTATTATATTTTTCTGGCATAAATATAAAACTGTAATCAACATATCGGGCGTAATAGGATTCAGATAAATAATGCCCAATATATAAAGTAAGAAAAGTATATGCAGCCATTTGAAAATTTAAGGTTGACTATTGTTTGGCAATGAAGTTAATTTAAAGAAAATATATAAATACTGTCAATTTATTGTAATAAAACGACCATTGACTTTGCTTTTAGTTTATGCAAATCGATCAATAAATAACAGAGTTATGACGTTGGGCGTTTTTTTATCGAATTTTTCTTTAACTTTAAAGTATACATATCACGATAATTGCAACGTTTTGTAAATTTGCTGGGATTCGTTGTTTTTATAATCAATTTAAAGCTTCTAACGAGTGTTTTCCACTCCCAGATTAAGCATGAAGTAAAATTTCGAGTTTAGAAAAGCCTGAAAATTTGGCTCGGGCGCGTAGCGAAGCGGAGCGACCGAGCCAAATTAGGCTTTTCTAAACTCGAAATTTTACTTCATGCGCCACGCGTATAAAACACTGATTGAGGGTAAAGTACAAAATACTGTTTGATTAATCTAGTTGTATGAGTTACGTGAAGGTGTTAAGTCACTTAATTAAACACAGGTATATTCCTTTTTTCACTTTTATTTTTCTTGCTAGATGTACATTTCGGGTACTAAGTTCCCATTACCAATAGCTAACTGCTAACTATTGATAATGGGTACTTAGTACCTGAAATGTACATCTAGCAAAAAAAATAAAAGTGAAGAAAGGAATATAACTGTTGATAATGAAGGTTTAAATTAAATTACACTTGGTTTGTTTCACAATTTTTTACTTTACTATTTACTCGACTAGTTTCGCGTTTTACAGCATTATCACCAAGTGATAAGTGAGAAAATTATTCAAGGAATATAACTGTGTTTAATTAAGTATACTGTTTGAGTTTGATTAAACTTCCAGGTTTTTCTAAACACGAAATTTTACTTCATGCTTATCTAAGATGTGCGCTTATATAAAAAAATCGATAAATGCCTGAAAATTTACAGCCTACACATCGAAACTTAATGCGTGTAAATTTCCCCCCCCCCCCCCCCTACCAAAAAAATACAACTTCGACATTCCGCAAAGCAACTTTAAGAAATTAAAAACATCCTACCTTAAAAAAGTATTAGTTAATGCAATTTAAAACGATTAAAAATATCCCATAAAAAATATAATTGTCGATGTAAATTTAATTTGGTACCTTTAGTTTAAATTCAATAATAATTTTCGATATTTGTTGAAACAACATTTAATATTTTATCGAATTGTGTATTCCTTAACTGCTGTGTTCAGGGGTGATTATTAATATAAATAATTACACACACAAAGACACTTTAAATTTTCATTTATTCCGCATACAAATATGTTAATCGACCACAGGTATTTTTACAATGAATCTTTTATACACAAAATAAATATAATATAATAATTTTCCCGATCTACAAACGTAGACAAATTTCACATTTTATATTTTTGTAGCACTAAATTTTGTTAAGTATTACGCATACAGATGTTGAATTTTGATAAGTGCAAGAACATATCGCTGTTTTGCTTTGTTAATGGCACAAGTGAAAGCTAATTTTTAGGAGGAGCGTGCGAAAGTTTACAAGACACTTATTCAAATAATGAAGTCTCTATCTTCACTCGATTTATCTTTTTTTGCACGTATTTTTATTTGTGTCTCTTAAAGCTGTATTCATTAATTAACTGTATTGAAACATCATCACCTTTTTAGTTGTGCCACTATCAAAGAGAAGCAGCGATATTATTAATATCAAAGAAATGTTAATATTAAGGTAATTTTCCTAATCTACAAACGTAGACAAAGCATTTTCTTCGTTAAATCACTGATTGGATTCGAGGAGCATTTCATAATTACAATTCTCTCTCCCTCTACCCATTCATCAAACGAAAAGGTGTCAGTCTTTGAAGTCATTGTACCTACTTGACACAACTTCAGTAATGTAAAAGGGATCCTTTACACATTTGCGACTTCTTCTGTACTTACAAAAGATCTCAGATAAACGCCAGAATATACAAAAAAATATTTAAAAACTACATTCTTAGAGGTACAAACGTGAAAACATTGTATATACAAAAATGTAAAAAATTAGTAACATTATTAGAAGAATTAAGTCAAATATAATGAATGAAGGCTGAAAGACTGATCGTCCATAGCCCGTTTATAGGCGTATTTAATCAAATTATTTATTCGAGTTGTAAAAATGACGTTGTTAAAAATCTATAAATGAAGATATTATATATATATATATATATATATATATATAACTTGCTTGAGTTTTTTGGGCTGCTTTCTCGCGTTGGTTAGTTTCTTTGCGCTCTACGTTTCGGCAGCATCACTTCTGCCATCCTCAGGAGCTTTTTTGTATACTGAGTGATGGATGTCACGTTCACTGTCAGTACATTTGTTTTGTAAACTAGGGACTTGTAGTCTAGATCTGCTGCGTGTTATTGGTCCACTCGATGTAGAAGGTGCTAAAATTTCTTGATTTGTGTCCGATGTATCTGCATTATTGAAATTACTTGAATTTGTCTGAATATTCCGAAAATTGTTGGATATTGGAGGCAAGTCATTTTTTTTGTTGTTTTATCATATTCATCAAAGGTTTCCATGTGGTTTGTAATCTTGTGCCATCATCTCGTTTATTGAGGCACAAAGGATGTTTTTCTATTTCTATGGCTTCACGTACGATTCTTTCTTCAAATTTTGGGATAGAACTAATTACCGAAGTATTTTCAAAATCTATGTTATGGTCTGTATCAAATTTATGTTGGAATAATGAGGAAACCGACATTTGTACATAATCTGTCAAATAAACCTTTAGATAAAGTTACCACTCAGGCACTTGAAAAGGGATTCAATTTCGCTGTAACTCCTACTCATATACCTATAGAAGATCTTATATGTAAAACTGAAGCCGCAATTAAACACTTAGATGAAACGAACTCGGAAATAGTCAGGCAAGAAGTAGCAATTGCAATTCGTAGTGCAAAACTTCCTAAATCTAACATCTCGAAAGATGAACGCAGGGCAATCAAATTACTAAAAGAGGACACATCTCTAATCGTTCTACCCGCAGACAAGGGAAATTCCACAGTTATAATGAACTGGAATGACTACAACAACAAGATGTGTGAGCTTTTAGATGACCCAACATACAAAAAATCAGCATCCGATCCAACCACATACCTGGAAAAAATTACTAAAAACAAAATTAAAGCTGCTAACTTACCTGACGACGTGAAAAAAGTAATTATACCAAGAGAAAAGTCATCGATGTGCCCTAAATTGTACGGTCTTCCAAAAATTCACAAAGAAGGTGTTCCCTTACGACCAATTGTAAGTGCAATCGGATCGCCCACACATAAATTATCCAAATTTATAGCAAAACAATGGCAACCTTTTTCGGAACAAATGCACTCATTTGTAAAAAACTCTTCTCATCTCCTGGAAATTATTCACGATATAAAATTGGACAGTGACGACCTCCTTATCAGTTTCGATGTTAAATCCCTATTCACAAAAGTACCCATAAAAGAAGCTCTAAAAATAATAGAAGAGAAACACAGTCCTCCGAAGGATATTATGGAATTGGCAAACCTGTGTCTTACCTCTACATACTTTAGCTATAACAACCAAAAGTACAAACAAATAGAAGGTGCTCCGATGGGTTCACCACTATCACCAATTGTAGCTAATCTTTACATGGAGTTTTTTGAAGAGAAAGCTTTGAGCAGTTATAATTTAAAACCAAAACTATGGCTAAGATATGTTGATGACACATTAGTGATTTGGCCTCATGGTAGAAACAATGCAGACATGTTTTTGGACCATTTGAATAGTATTCACCCTAACATTAAATTTACCATAGAAATAGAACAAAATGACAAACTTCCGTTTTTAGATATTTTACTTTACAAAACATCAAATGGCAACCTGGGACATTCTGTTTATAGGAAAAAAACTCACACAAATCGATACCTAAACGCCGACTCACATCATCATCCTGCTCAAATTAGTTCAGTAGCCAAAACATTAATTACACGTTCTTTCAAACTCACAGATCAAAACAACATACTTTCGGAAATAAATACACTCAAATTCATTTTGAAATCAAACAAATTCCAAAAAAAACACAATAAACAAACTAATTGAGAAGGTCAATACACCAAAACCTATAAACACTATAAAGACAGATTACACGAACACAATAACTCTTCCTTACATAAAAGGAGTTACAGACAAAATTTCGAATATTTTCAGAAAATTTAACATACACACATCGTTCAAACCATATCTTACGATAAAACAACTTTTACGTAGCCTTAAAGACAAAATTTTCCTTGAAAAACAAGGAATATACGAAATTCCCTGTAAAGACTGCCATAAATCATATATCGGCCAAACCAACAGAAGAATTAGCGTCAGATGAGAAGAACATAAATTAGCCATAAAAAATCACGACCAAAATTCCTCATTATTCCAACATAAATTTGATACAGACCATAACATAGATTTTGAAAATACTTCGGTAATTAGTTCTATCCCAAAATTTGAAGAAAGAATCGTACGTGAAGCCATAGAAATAGAAAAACATCCTTTGTGCTTCAATAAACGAGATGATGGCACAAGATTACAAACCACATGGAAACCTTTGATGAATATGATAAAACAACAAAAAAATGACTTGCCTCCAATATCCAACAATTTTCGGAATATTCAGACAAATTCAAGTAATTTCAATAATGCAGATACATCGGACACAAATCAAGAAATTTTAGCACCTTCTACATCGAGTGGACCAATAACACGCAGCAGATCTAGACTACAAGTCCCTAGTTTACAAAACAAATATACTGACAGTGAACGTGACATCCATCACTCAGTATACAAAAAAGCTCCTGAGGATGGCAGAAGTGATGCTGCCGAAACGTAGAGCGCAAAGAAACCAACCAACGCGAGAAAGCAGCCCAAAAAACTCAAGCAAGTTATATTTTGCTCGCGAAAACCTAAAAATAAATATATATATATATATATATATATATATATATATATATATACCGAGTGTTGACTTGGGGGACGCAACATAGGAAATCGCATGTTAATTTTAAAGTGTTCAAATATTGGCTTCCCTATTTATTTTAGAGACAAAATGTATTTCAATTTTTTGTAGAGAGATAAATTCTAAATTTATGAATGTTCACACTTAACACTTTACGTTTCTCTAAGTTAAAATAATTAAGAAAAAGTAATGTGATTTTATAAAAATAATGACATACCATGGAATTGATACAACAATTGCGGATATTCCCTGTTTTTTTCAAAGTTCAATTTAAAGCTTTAAACAAGTGTTTTCCACTCCCAGACTAAGCATGAAGTAAAATTTCGAGTTTAGAAAAGCCCCGTGAAAATTTGTCGAGGGTCGCGCAGCGACCCGAGACAAATTTTCACGGGGCTTTTCTAAACTCGAAATTTTACTTCATGCGCCACGCGTATAAAAAACAATATTGGTAAATTTATGTATATTCGAACTTCACTTAAAATCTGTGTTTTATACGCGTGGCGCATGAAGTAAAATTTCGAGTTTAGAAAAGCCCAGAAAATTTGTCTCGGGTCGCTGCGCGACCCTCGACAAATTTTCACGGGGCTTTTCTAAACTCGAAATTTTACTTCATGCTTAGTCTGGGAGTGGAAAACATTCGTTTAATGCTTCAAATTGAATTCTTTTAAAAATCAAAGAATGTCAGAAAATTTACAGCTAAAATAATTAAGAAAAATTAATGTGATTTTACATAAATAATGACATACCATGGAATTGATACAACAATTGCGGATGTGAAAATAGCACAAGATATTGTTGTTACTTAATTAACGACAAAAAACATTACGCAAACATCGTGATAACTGTGGTCTGCATAATACTACTTTATTAGGAGGATTTTTTCTTGTATAGTGTAAATCATTTCGAAAACATTTACTTTAATGAAGTGACTGCAATATCTTTTGCCATTTTGACATTCGCAATTGTTGTTTCAATTCTATGGCGTGTCATTATTTTTATAAAACTACATTACTTTTTCTTAATTATTTTAACTTAGAGAAACGTAAAGTGATAAACGTTAACGCGAATGAATTTAGAATTTTTCCCTCTACAAAAAAGGTAAATACATTTTGTTTCTAAAATAAATAGGGGAGCCAAAATTTGAACATTTCAAAATGTACATGGGATTTCCTATGTTGCGTCCGCCAAGTCAACACCCGGTATATATATATATAATGACCCCAAAAAGAGCAAGTTACAGGTAATAGTTGAACGGCTCCATTCTTTCATTTATAAAAAGTCTTGGGAAATTTGGTTTTATTTTAAATAAGCCGTTTTTGTGGTGTGATTATTAATACAAATTAAAGGCAATTTATGTTTGTATAAAAAAAAAACTATTGCCCGGCGCATTCACCATTATTTTAATGTATTATTAATATAATTGCTTTAATATTTGTCCAGAGTCCAAATCCCTTAGTCCCACCCTTATCTACGCCACTGCTTTGTGTGTCAGGCGTATACAACACTGATTTCATTACCATATTTTTGTTTTCCTCGCAATCTACTTCTACGATGAATGATGTGAATGTTTGATGGGTAAATGTCAAATGATTTAATAGTATATTACACAACAAGTTTCGTAAGTAGCGCTTTACACACGAGTGCCATGAGCCTCACTTACGAACGAGTAATGTACCATACTTTTTCTACGCCCTCTATTTAAATTAAAACAACTAGATAACATTAGAAATATTTTTTATCAATAAACAACAACAACAACACAATTACTACAAAATATTTACTTATTGTAGTGTATATTAATTGTACAGTCTTATTAAACACGAAAGTTAATGTGTGAATTTATCATAAAATGTAGATTTTTGCCCGTCAACGTACATTTACCGTAACAAATAAAGGGTGTCCCAACAAGAGCGCCGGATTTAAATTTGCCGCCATTTTGTTAATACGAGTTGAACGGTGATTTTTTTTTTGACAGTTGTCAAGTACAGACCACGCGATTTAAGAATATGGAGAAGTATTCAAACGAACAACGTTTAATTATTGTAAAAACACATTACAAAAATGGTGAAAGTTTTGCGAAAACAATTCGCATATTACGTCAAGTTTTCGGTCGCCATTATGCGCCACATGAATCGACAGTGAGGCGTCTAATTACAAAATTTGAGACCAAATTTACGCTGATGGATCAGAAGACCATTGTTCGTCGTCGTCCTTGTCGGTTACTCGAAAATATAGATACAGTAAGGGAATCTGTGGCCGATAATCCAGGAACTTCCATTCGGCATCGTGGTCAAGAATTAAACATTTCCAAAACCACTATGCAACGAATTTTGGTAAAAGATCTGCATTTGCACGCGTACAAGATTCAATTGGTGCAAGAAATCAAGCCAAGGGACCATGAGCAGCGCCGTGGATTTGCTGATTGGGTGTTGGAAGATCATAAATTTTTTTTTTCGAAGAAAATCATTTTTTCAGATGAGGCACATTTTCAACTCGACGGATACGTAAATAAACAAAACTGTCGGATTTGGGGTGCTGAAATTCCTTGTGTGGTACTCGAACAGCCAATGCATCCACCCAATACGGCCCAATCACTCCGCCAGCCCAAACCGTTACTCGCTTTGGGCTGGCGGAGTGATTGGGCCGTATTTCTTTGAAAATGCGGCTGGAAATGCGCTAACTGTTATTGGTGTGCGGTATCGGGAAATGTTAACGGAGTTTTTGTGGCCCGAATTGGATGTAATTGATGTGGAGCACATGCTTTTCCAACAAGACGGTGCGACCTGCCACACAGCACATGAAACAATGGTGTTACTGCAGACCAAATTTCCAGGCCGTGTTATTTCTCGATTTGGCGATCAACATTGGCCACCAAGATCGTGCGATCTAACGCCGATGGACTTTTTTCTTTGGGGCTATGTGAAGCAAAAGGTGTATGCAAATAAGCCTGAAACAGTTCAACATCTTAAAGAGGAAATCCGGCGCGTTATTTATTTATTTGTACGGAAATCTCCATTTTACATTAAATATATATATAATAAATGTGTGTAAATTAAACATATAACAAGCGTTATTGATGAAATACAGCCACATTTATGCGAAAACGTTATTCAAAATTTCAACAAAAGAATAACCCTGTGCCAGAGGTTTCGTGGTGGCCATTTGCCTGATGTTGTATTTCATGTTTAATCGGAACTATTTTTCTTTATGTTGATACAAAAATGTTTGCTTAATTCAAAAAATAAATATGTTTTTCTTTATAATTAAATCCGGCGCTCTTGTTGGGACACCCTTTACATATTAAACGTTATTTTGTGAAATTTATTTTTTGTATCAGTACCTATTATTTTATATATTTTTAATTATTGTTTTCCTTACTTTTTTTTCATTTTATTCCATTTGTTTTTTTTAAATTAATTTATTTGTGTGCTTGCATTTATTATTTTATAATTTTTCTTTTATTGTTGTCTCTATTAGCACAAGCGATAAACTGTTATCAATGTTCGGGTACGAATTCCGATCCGAAAACGCAATTCCAGTGCAACGAATGGCTGGACAGCGACGCCAACATCGAGCCAGAGTCTTGCGACGAAGTTTACGGCGCTAAATATTGCATAAAACACACTGGCCGTTTCGAAGGTAGAGTGCGTTAACCAAAACTTAACAAGAACAAAAAAAAAACACACAATAACATATTTATAGCTTCCTGGTCCTCATGATTATGGTGCGATCCGGTGTAATGTGTCGAATAAATTACCGAACTACTCTATAATTTTAATATTTAAGCATATGTATACTCCTAATTCATTGCTGATGAGTGATGCTATCTGTGGCTCATATTAAGTATGCGATTCATCAAATGAACAATAGATGGCAGTAGTGGCATCATCAAATAATAACTATGGTTATCCACAAGCTTAAATAAGCACACAGAGAAATGGTTCAATGTTCATAATTCATTGCTGACGAGTGATGCTATCTGTGGTTCATAATAACTATGCAATTTATCAAATGAACAATAGATGGCAGCATTCAGCATCAAATAATAATTATGATTAACTTAAATGACAAGCTTAAATGACAAGCTTAAATAAGCACACAGAGAAATGGTTCAATGTTCATAATTCATTGCTGACGAGTGATGCTATCTGTGGCTCATGATAACTATGCAACTCATCAAATGAACAATAGATGGCAGCATTCATCATCAAATAATGATTATGATTATCCACAAGCTTAAATAAGCACACAGAGAAATGGTTCAATGTTCATAATTCATTGCTGGCGAGTGATGCTATCTGTGGCTCATAATAACTATGGCTCATAATAACTATGGCTCATAATAACTATGCAATTCATCAAATGAACAATAGATGGCATCACTTATCATCAAATAAAAATTATGATTATCTACAAGGTTAAATAAGCATACAGAGAAATGGTTCACTGTTCATAATTCATTGCTGGCGAGTGATGCAATCTGTGGCTCATAATAACTATGCGGTTCATCAAATGAACAATAGATGGCAGCACTCATCATCAAATAATAACTATGGTTATCCACAAGCTTAAATAAGCACACAGAGAAATGGTTCAATGTTCATAATTCATTGCTGACGAGTGATGCTATCTGTGGTTCATAATAACTATGCAATTTATTAAATGAACAATAGATGGCAGCACTCAGCATCAAATAATAATTATGATTAACTTAAATGACAAGCTTAAATAAGCACACAGAGAAATGGTTCAATGTTCATAATTCATTGCTGGCGAGTGATGCAATCTGTGGCTCATAATAACTATGCGATTCATCAAATGAACAATAGATGGCAGCACTCATCATCAAATAATAACTATGGTTATCCACAAGCTTAAATAAGCACACAGAGAAATGGTTCAATGTTGCTAAATAAATTTACACGTCTTTTTCCTTTGCTCCTTGGGATTTGATGTATCTTCCAAAAATTAACACAATTAATGTTACTAATACTAACACTTCTCTTTTGGGGATTGCTAAGCCAAAGCCATAGAATGCTTCCAATGCTTCGCGGGGGAAAGCCTGGACTGCTCTGATGGGATGATCCACATGGGTGGACTAACTCCAGAAAGTTGCGACAACGTCTTCGAAGCGCAATACTGTATTAAATCCACTGGCTTCGCTGGTAATTACTAACATTTTCCAAACTAACACAAAAATCGTAGCATTTTAGATTGAAGGGTTTTCTTTAAAAAATAATTCACTAACAATTCTTAAATATTTAAAATATGAATTTGTGTTAAGTATTCGTCGGTGTTGCCAGATTTTGTTCTGAGATTTTCTTCGACGCAAGCGTAGACTTTCTTCATAATCATTAATAACTCATAAGCTCGTAAAATTAGGAAAAGTTTACATTTTGTTTTAAATTCAGATACTGAAAATGTAATCATTTGTTTGGGATAAATTGCTTTTACAAATTAAACGTTTGTAAAATTAATTAAAGTAAGATCAAACATAAGCAGTGTATTTTTAACTTCAGTTTAAATCAGTGTTTAATACGCGTGGCGCATGAAGTAAAATTTCGAGTTTAGAAAAGCCTGAAAATTTGGTTTGGCCGCTCCGCGCTTCGCGCTACGCGACCAAACCAAATTTTCAGGCTTTTCTAAACTCGAAATTTTACTTCATGCTTAATCAGGGATTTTAAACACTCGTTAAAAGCTTTAAATAAAAAAAAAATAAAACAATGAATGTTCAAAAATTTAAAACTTACTCATCACGATCATTAATAATTCTTGAACTCGTAAAATTAAGAAAAGTTTACATTTTGTTTTAAATTCAGATACTGAAAATGTAATCATTTGTTTGGAATAAATTGCTTTTACAAATTAAACGTTTGTAAAATTAATTAACGTAAGATCAAACATAAGAAGTGTATTTTTAACTTCAGTTTAAATCAGTGTTTAATACGCGTGGCGCATGAAGTAAAATTTCGAGTTTAGAAAAGCCTGAAAATTTGGTTTGGCCGCTCCGCGCTTCGCGCTACGCGACCAAACCAAATTTTCAGGCTTTTCTAAACTCGAAATTTTACTTTATGCTTAATCAGGGATTTTAAACACTCGTTAAAAGCTTCAAATTTTAAAAAAATAAAACAATGAATGTTCAAAAATTTAAAACTTACTCATCACGATCATTAATTATTCTTGAACTAGTAAAATTAAGAAAAGTTTACATTTTGTTTTAAATTCAGATACTGAAAATGTAATCATTTGTTTGAGATAAATTGCTTTTACAAATTAAACGTTTGTGAAATTAGTTAACATAAGATCAAACATAAGCAGTGTATTTTTAACTTCAGTTTAAATCGGTGTTTAATACGCGTGGCGCATGAAGTAAAATTTCGAGTTTAGAAAAGCCTGAAAATTTGGTTTGGCCGCTCCGCGCTTCGCGCTACGCGACCAAACCAAATTTTCAGGCTTTTCTAAACTCAAAATTTTACTTCATGCTTAATCAGGGATTGGAAACACTCGTTAAAAGCTTCAAATTGAATACAAAATAAAACAATGAATGTTCAAAAATTTAAAACTTACTCATCACGATCATTAATTATTCTTGAACTAGTAAAATTAAGAAAAGTTTACATTTTGTTTTAAATTCAGATACTGAAAATGTAATCATTTGTTTGGGATAAATTGCTTTTACAAATTAAACGTTTGTGAAATTAGTTAACATAAGATCAAACATAAGCAGTGTATTTTTAACTTCAGTTTAAATCGGTGTTTAATACGCGTGGCGCATGAAGTAAAATTTCGAGTTTAGAAAAGCCTGAAAATTTGGTTTGGCCGCTCCGCGCTTCGCGCTACGCGACCAAACCAAATTTTCAGGCTTTTCTAAACTCGAAATTTTACTTCATGCTTAATCAGGGATTTTAAACACTCGTTAAAAGCTTCAAATTAAAAAAAAGTTATAAAACAATGAATGTTCAAAAATTTAAAACTTACTCATCACGATCATTAATAATTCTTGAACTCGTAAAATTAAGAAAAGTTTACATTTTGTTTTAAATTCAGATACTGAAAATGTAATCGTTTGTTTGGGATAAATTGCTTTTACAAATTAAACGTTCGTAAAATTAATTAACGTAAGATCAAACATAATCAGTGTATTTTTAAATTCAGTTTAAATCAGTGTTTAATACGCGTGGCGCATGAAGTAAAATTTCGAGTTTAGAAAAGCCTGAAAATTTGGTTTGGCCGCTCCGCGCTTCGCGCTACGCGACCAAACCAAATTTTCAGGCTTTTCTAAACTCGAAATTTTACTTCATGCTTAATCAGGGATTATAAACACTCGTTAAAAGCTTAAAATTAAAAAAAAGTTATAAAACAATGAATGTTCAAAAATTTAAAACTTACTCATCACGATACGTAAACTGAAGAGAGAAAATCCCTGCATGAAAAACGAATTAATTTGAGATGTTTAACATTTCTTTGAAGAAATTCATTGAATTCTGTTTAAATTCAGTGAATTTAACGACTAAATAATCATCTGTTAGGTTTGCATATTTTTTTTAACTTGTATTTTGTCCTAATTTTCTTTCTGTTTTAATTAACATATAAATTTTAGTTTATTTTAAGATGATCATGTCGTGGTGTTGTTATTTATATAAAAAAAACTTTAAAAAGTACAAAAGCGAATGTATCACTTTTCTGTAAACATTTTTCGTCTCGTTGAGACGTCTCCAAATATTTATCAAAATAACTATTTGAATATTCGAAAAAGTCTTAGAAAAACAGAAAATCGATAAATTCGCTTTTATATTTTGTAAATATTCTGCAAACAATTGGAAAATTCAATTCTATTTTATGATGTAAGACTATTTATTCTACGCAAAGTATTTTTTCGTTTTCTTTCTGTTATTCAGTTATTAAAGTTAAAGATTAAATAATCCGTCGATTTTTGTTCAAACTTGTTTTTCAAAGGTTTGCTAAATACATTGGATTTTCTCTCTTGAATGTTTAAAAAAAACTTGTGAAGATATTTGAATTCTGTAAATTAAGATAAATTGACTTTTGTCTAAATTCATTGAATTTTATAGCGATTAGGCATCTCTTGATTGTGAAGGTTTTTTAAATCAACTCAAAATTAATATTATATCAAATATAAAATAAAATTACCTAAGTATTTAGTTTAATTTCATACTTTCATATCTTCATATTTATTTAAATATACAATAATATTGAAAAGGGTATTTTCCACTCCTTGATTAAGCATGAAGTAAATATTTCAGGTTTCTCTAAACTCGAAATATCGTATGTTCAATAAAATAAAACCTCTAGAGTGCTATGGAATATATTATAGGTTGGCAACTCTGAAATATACATTATAATTATTATATCTGACGTTTTATATGACAATTCCTAAAGTGTGTTGCCAACTTAAATTTTAAAAAAGATAAAATCATGGCCCTCTAGAGAATTTATCTTATTGAACATACTATATTTACTTCGTGCGCCAGGCATGTTAAACACTGATTTAGTGTGAAGTTTTAAAAACACTTTTTTATTAAAAATAACACAAAATTCTTAAAAATATAACAAATATTATTCTTTTCTTCATTGCTCAATATGTATGGCTAAAATTCATCATGTTAAGGAAATGTCTTAAAATATGGCAACACTGGCTCATTCACCTGATAACTGATAACATATTTATTGGTGATCGTACCGGGGTAGTACTTGAATCTGCTACCCGAGTTATTTTTTGTGCAATGTTATATTTTGTCATTTATTTTTCAGTTTCATTTAATATTATTATTAATAGTATTTCTAATCTAATAATTTGTATTTACATATTTGTATGCGAATGTTTAATCTTTTCTTGTATTGGTTCCTCCGTCAGGAAATAAAGTATTGGGTTTTTCAAAAGAAAGTCCTATTTTAAACGACTCGTATCGTGGCTGATTTTTATGCATTTTTGAAAATAATAACAGTATCAGGTCTCAGGGAAAGCGGGATTTTTGTTTTACACCTTTCGGTCGTCATAGCAACAAACTTGTTTACAACAGTTGCGTGAAGAATAAAGTGTCTTCACAGGTTTTTCAAATACCTTTTTTTTTGTGAAAAGACATGGTTTTGCCTCTGCAAACTCGCATTGGACTTGTCCAATGTTATTACGAAAGTGGACGGAGTTTTTTGGCAGGTATTCGACGGTTTCGCAACCGTAACGATTTTAGAGGTGGCCCATGCACTTTAAAAGCTTTTCGAAAGCTGGTAGCAAAATTTGAGGAAACTGGTTCTGTTATGAATTAAAAGAAATCAGGAAGACCCACTGTGGCAACAGATGTTGCAGTTGCTGAAGTTTTACAAGAAACGCAAAATTTAGCAAATGAAAACGAATATGGAACATCTATTGTCAATAAAATAGAAGGACATCTGGAGATGAGTGGCACCACAGCCTGGCGCATTCTTCGAAGGCAGCTTAAAATGTATCCATACAAAATGCAAGTTCTGTTCGAACTGAAGGAAACTGATAAAGGTATAAGAACTGATTTTGCCCTGCAAACAATAGCGGGAATTCAAGTGAATCCACAGTGGCTTGATAATGTTTTATGGACTAACGAGGCACACTTTAAACTTAATGGTGGTGTGAACACACATAATTGTCGAATTTGGTCATTAAATAATCCGCATTCGGTCATTCAACAAGGACTTCACGATTCAAAAGTTACCGTTTGGTGCGGCTTTATATCACGATTTATCATAGGTCCATATTTTTTTGAACAGATTGTGGATGGACGAACAAACACAGTTACAGTAAATGGACAACGTTATTTGAATATGCTTCGTGATTATGCAATACCATTATTACAAGAGCACGACATTGAAAATATTGTATTTATGCAGGATGGCGCACCTTTGCACATCTTAAACCCAGTAATACAGTTTTTAAGGAACACTTTTGGAAACCGCATTATCAGTAGACAATTTCCTGTAATTTGGCCCGCAAGATCGCCAGATCTTAACCCTGCTGATTTTTGGTTATGGGGATATCTAAAAGAAAGGGTTTTTTTAATGAAACCTAATTCAATTGATGAATTGAAAGAGTCCATTACTCAGAACATAGCAGCTATTCCCTCAGACCTACTTAGAGCTGCGGTTTACAGCATTGAAGAAAGGCTACTTCTTGTTGTAGAAGAAGATGGCGGCCACATTCAACATTTACGATAATTGTAATATTTTTATTAAATCCCATTTCTTTTGGCACATAGAGACATTTTTCATTTTCAAATTGCTCAATTATTGATGAAGATATCAATTTTTAAAAATAGGACTTATTTTTGAAAAACCCTATATTATAACTATGAAGGCGTTTCAGGCTTCAGCACCATCATCAGTATATCCCCGAACCAGTGCTTGAAGAATACTGAATATCTCTGACCATTTATTATGGCCTGTGCAATTTACATATAATACGACGACGTAAACGCCCTCTATTGCCCATTTGCTAAGTGGTACTGTCAATAGGTGGCAAACTGAACGTTTCTATAGCTGGCAAACTGAACGCGTATATACAGCAATTGTCCGCCTACAAAAGGGCTTTCTTTTATAGAATACAATTATTAAAAATATAAGCTTGTTTTCAGTATTCAGCTATTGACGATGCTACTTAACAACTGGGCAATAGATGGCGTTTAAGTCGCCGTGTTATATGTAAATTGCACAGTCTATAATAAATGGCCAAAGATATTCAGTATTCTTCAAGCAATGGTTTGGGGCTAAACTGATAACAAATACAGAACACGAATTCATATTGTTAATATTTGTATTCTATAAACAAAGCCCTGTTGTGATCAAACAAGTGCTGTCTGTATAGAACCGTTCAGTCTGTCAGGTATTGTTTTGAGTTTTATGTAACACCGAACATGCTACAATGTACTCAATGTTAATTTTCCTATGTTCGATGTGTACTGGGACGACATAATAAAATTTACATTGAATACATTTTAGCATGTACTCTCTGTATATAAATTCTTAAGTGCGCTTTTATTTTGTTTTTATTACAAAATGATTGTATCTAATCTAACATTTTTGATGTTTATATTTTTTAGGTGGTGTCGGTACGAAACGCTTCTGTTCATCCCTAGATCTGGGAAATTACTGCAATTACGTGAAACAACCGGGAGATAAGTTGGAAAATTACAGGACGTGCATTTTCACTTGTACGGGAGACGGTTGCAATTCTGGATCTTCCTTAACACCAACAATAATTGTATCAACAACGAGCTTCCTAGCATTATTATTCTGGCAGATTAGATAATAAATACAAATTGTACAAACATTTTACAGCGAGAGAATACAAATTTTGTTATTGTTTTTAGTTTTAATTCTAAAACTGTGTGCGTTGAATGAAGAGCTGTAACTCTGTAAAAAGTTGCGGTAAATGAACAACTGTAACTTTATGGAAAGTTATAACTCTTGATTGTCTATAATTCTATAACAAGTTGGGTTAAATGAAGGGCTATAATTATGAACAGTCTTAAGTCTATGAAAAGTTATAGCTTTTAATTCTATAACCCACTGAGCAAACACATTGAAGTAATGTTTCATCAACATTAACCCATTAAACGCTATCGATGCATACACGCAACATTATTATGTTTTTGTTGAGTAAATTACTAACTAAGTTAATCTGATATATTATATTATCTGACCTGACTTGAAAATGAATGAATTAAATATAATAATTTTGTTATTTAAATATTTCGCTTATTACTCATTAAAATAACAAATGTTAGTGTGTTTCTAACTTCACAATATTTCAGTGTTCTATACGCGTGGCGCATGAAGTAAAATTTCGAGTTTAGAAAAGCCTGAAAATTTGGTTTGGCCGCTCCGCGCTTCGCGCTACGCGACCAAACCAAATTTTCAGGCTTTTCTAAACTCGAAATTTTACTTCATGCTTAGTCTGGGAGTGGAAACACTTGTTCTAAACTTCATATTGCACGTTTTTATATAAAATCGACGAATGCCTGAAAATTTACAGCGTATACTTTATGTATATTTAAAAGAGAAATTTACAGTATGTAATAATAATAATAAATGCCTTTATTTGTCATACAAAAAATAAATACAAAATAAATACTTAT
This sequence comes from Philonthus cognatus, assembly GCA_932526585.2. Taxonomy (NCBI): domain Eukaryota; kingdom Metazoa; phylum Arthropoda; class Insecta; order Coleoptera; family Staphylinidae; genus Philonthus; species Philonthus cognatus. The sequence continues at coordinate 11,211,446 of OW052251.1, read as the reverse complement.
AAGCGTAGGCGAAGTTCAGTCAGCTTAACCTGTTACTGATCTTCCACTTAACCTACGAAAAATTAAACATAAGTGTAATTGCAACGTGTGAGGGATAATAGACAAACATATTTCGTCGTCAATATCTCGAATTAATTCTGTAAATTCAAAGCTCATTTCGTAGTAACAGAGAGCGCAAGTGACATCTGAAGCTGTTGAATTTTAATTGTTTTAGGTTTTGGGGAATTTTATTGAATAATTTATAGATGTTGTAATAATACAATAAGTCATTCATAGAAATCATAAAAATAAGTGCAGAATTTTACCTAAAATTAACTTTTAGAGTTAACTCTATAATTGTTCGGCCGGTAATGGGTTAATACAACGTTTAATGTTGTTAGAATGTTGATATAACGTTATTTGTTTGTTTTTTGCTCAGTGGGAATTATATGAACAGTTTTAAGTCTGGGAAAAGTTATAGCTCTTGATTCTATAATTTTAGGAACAGTTTTAAGTCTATGTAAAGTTATATAGCTCTTGATTCCATAACCTCTATGGACAGTTTTAAGTCTATAAGAAGTTATAGCTCTGGATTCTATAATTCTATGAAGAGTTATAGCTCTTCATTCAACGATGTGTGTGTTAGTTTTGGCCAATTAGATCTATAAAACAAAAAAACTGTTAAGTACTAGAAATATACAGTGAAATAAAAAATTACTGATTCAGTTGGCAACAATGGAGTAAAATGTTATAACTGTTTGGTGTTGTAGGCGTTCACTTTGCGGTACATCTTAAATACACTTGTAAATAAAACACTTTTTACTTTGTTTAACCACTGAATCTTACATTTAGTTGTGTGACTAGTTTCGACTATCTAGTAGTCATTCTCAAACTAAAGTAAATACAAATTACACGTTAAAAACTATTTATACGGCTTCGAAAAGAGGGGTGTACATTAGGTCAACCTGGTCATTAAGAAGGGAAATTCCGGGATTAATTCGGGCCTTGTGTATTTCTAGTGCTTCCAGTAAATCCATTTTACGACCTTTTTCGGCAAAATGGATTACTGAAAGTACATCCTCGCCAAAAGTGTGATTCTCTTCTAAAAGATGGTTAGCATAGGTAGAACTATTATGTTTTAATCTAAAGGCTCGCACGTGTTCTTTCAATCTTATTTCGATTCTACGACCAGATTGCCCAATGTACACACCTTTACAATTTTCGCAGTTCAATTTATAGATGCCTGATCTAACTAGGGGATTAAGTTTTGTTTTTGGGTTGAAAATTATATTATTAAGTTTATGGGGCGTTATTAATATTACATTAATGTTACATTTTTTAAGGATGTTTTTAATTTTACAACTTATTGTACCATAGTAGCTGATTGTTTTAAAATGTTGATTATCTATTGACCTAATTCTGGGGTAGAAGAATTTCTGCACCTCTTTCATTTCATAATTATGAATTAAATTGTCTATTAGTGAAGTTGTGTAGCCATTATTCAATGCTATTTCCTTTAATGATTTCGATAGCTAACGCCATCTAATGCTTCATAGGCATCGTCACTGGGTCGGGACCACATTGAAGAGGACCTTGAAGTCCGAAACGCGTCTGTGGGTACCTGGTGCCGGAATACTGAACACAAATTCAATTTTGCTATTTCCTTTATTGTATTAATCTCTTTCGTTCTATCATTTATATTTAGCGGAATTTTAAATGCTCTATTTATCATTGTATAGAAACTAGATTTTTTATGAATTTCTTTTAGAAGAGAATCACACTTTTGGCGAGGATGTACTTTCAGTAATCCATTTTGCCGAAAAAGGTCGTAAAATGGATTTACTGGAAGCACTAGAAATACACAAGGCCCGAATTAATCCCAGAATTTCCCTTCTTAATGACCAGGTTGACCTAATGTACACCCCTCTTTTCGAAGCCGTATAAATAGTTTTTAACGTGTAATTTGTATTTACTTTAGTTTGAGAATGACTACTAGATAGTCGAAACTAGTTACACAATTAAATGTAAGATTCAGTGGTAAAACAAAGTAAAAAGTGTTTTATTTACAAGTAAAATGTTATAGCCTACAATGTCACAACAAGTTCTTCTTGTGAGATAATTGGTCCCAACTTTTCTGTGTGTATATTGTATTTAGATCAAACATTGCAAAAAGAATTGCACTTTAATGTTTTTAAAATACTCTACAACAAAGTATTGATAATTTTATTCATACTTTATGCTAAAACGTTATTGTTAAAATGACGGAGTTTCTTTAAATTTAATATTCAAAGCATTAGCATCTTTTTACAAAAATTAATGTTGCCAAAATAATCAGAATTCTTGATCTCACAATCTGTAAATAAAAACTCATTTTTCTTATCATTATAAAATCGTTGTATACTTTAATTTATTTTTAATAAAGAGAAAAACATGTAAATGATTATTTTATTAAATTTAAATTATTTAATACATATAATAGAAGAAAGTGTAATAATCACTTCACGTAAACTCAAAAACATACAGTTGGTAATAGAGCAAAGAATGAAAAGAACATGTATGTATTGCAAAATTGTTTCATATGTAAAGTATACAATATACCATAATTTTGTTATCGTGTTTTTCTTAGTCATTCGTCCATGTCAATAACTAATAATGTTAGTAGAGTTTCAAGGTCAAACTAGCAATAAAATTGAAAATTATTACAATTTATGTATATTTTAAGATTGGATAGTGCATTCTTTATTATTATAGAGCGACATTTTTTAGTTTAACATGGGTAATGCAATAGTCGTCTTTGCATTACCCATGTTAAACTAAAAAAAAGTGTCGCTCGATGAACATCATGAAGTAAAATTTCGAGTTTAGAAAAGCCCCGTGAAAATTTGTCTATGCGGGGCTTTTCTAAGCTTGAAATTTTACTTCATGCTTAGTCTGGGAGTGAACAACACTCGTTCTTAGAAGTTTCAAATTGAAGGATCACTCTAGATTACTAAGTTTATTACCATTTTACAAAGGCTACAGCTCGAAGGACCAATCATGGTTTTCGGAGACCGAAGGACTACAGGGATTCGAATTTTTTTTTTTTTTAATTTATTTGTAAAAGGACATATATACAATATGTATTACAATGGTCATCGAATAGTAGTGGTAAATCATCAATTAAAATAAATAAATATATAAACAAAGCTACAGATAACAGTAAAACAAGGTAGTACTAAACAGTGCAGGCGGAGAAATGCCTGCAGATGTCTTGTGATTAGAGGAAGAATGTTACTGGTTAATTTTCTACTGGTTTAGGTTTCTGTCTTGGTGATACTCGCTGACTGAGTAGTATGCCTTTTCTATTAGCATATCTTTGAGCAAATGTTTAAATTTTTTGAAATGTGTCAGCATTTTTATATTGCAAGGCAGGTGGTTGTAAAGGGTCAGGCACATGTAATAGGGACTTTGATTGTATAGTGTGGTGCGATGCGTGGGTACCGCAATATCACTTTGATAACGAGTAGCAGAGCTCCTGTTGTATGTTTGATTGGTTGCAAATTTATTCTTGTGTAGAAAGACATATAAGCAGCAATTATATATGTATAATGAATAAAATGTAAGTAGATTCAGTGCTTTGAATAGAGGTTTACAGCTTGCTCTACCTTTTGAGAATGTAATTCTCCGGATAATTTGTTTTTGGAGTCTAAATAGTCTAATAGCGTCAGGCGAGACACCCCATATGATTATGCCATACGTTAGGTAGCTACAGACGTAGAAAACAACGTATATTTTAAGGTTTACAGCGTGGATAGGAAAGAAAACATCCAATTTAAAAAAAATATCGAAATTGGGTTAGTTTTCAGTGCATTTTAAACTTAGTTTTAAATTAGTGTTTTATACGCGAGGCGCATGAACTAAAATTTCGAGTTTAGAAAAGCCCCGTGAACATTTTTCTACGCGGGCCTTTTCTAAACTCGAAATTTTACTTCATTATAGGAATAGGCCAGAAACTCGTCCAGCTCCTCCAATCAGACCAATTCCAATTGAGATTTCTGCTAAAGATGTACCATTTCCCCAAATACTACCAATTCCATATGAGGTTTCTGCAAAAAATGCACTTGCGGAGCAGTATCACCAATAAGACCAATTCCAATTGAGATTTCCGCAGAAGATGCACAAGGTTCCCAAGTGTCACCATATAGACCAATTCCGATTGAGATTCCTGCTGAAGATCCGAAAATTCCAGCTAATCCAGTTGAAGAAGCTGCAGTTGCTATTCCAGCTGGTGAGGATATTTTAATTGCAGCACCTATTGGTAAAGTAAATCCACTTGTTCTATTTGGGAATGAAGACGAAAAAAAGCCAGAAGGTAATGCAGATAATGATATCGAACTTTCTGATGAATCCAGAGAACCTATTCCTGAAGAGCTACACGTCCCACTGAGCAAAAAAAAACAAACAAATCACGTTATAGCAACATTAAACGTTGTTTTAATGTTGATGAAATATTACTTGAATGGATTTGCTCAGTGGGGTAGAAGCACCTATTCCGGAACACATGAATCCAGAAAATCCATTGGATCCCATTGGTCCGGTTGAAACCCTAATTGAAATCCCAGGCCACTAGTAAGACCCGCTCCTGGGCACTTTCCAAATCCTGGTGGTAACAAACCCCCTAAAGATCTTGTAAGACAGGCAGACCCAATCACGAAGATCACGTTCCAAAAAGGAAAGACAGGCCAGCAAAGTTTACACACATTGACGAGGAAAAATGCGAAGAAATCAAAAAATTACTTGCTATACTTCAGCTCGTCCAAAAGCCAGAAACTAAATTTGAAGATAATAAACGTCGCCATCCGCTTTTCCCTACCGACGATAGGCCAATAACCAGACGAGTTGTTCCAGAAAGGAAAGACAGGCCAGCGAAGTTCCCACATATTGACGAGGAAAAATTCGAAGAAATCGAAAAATTATTTTCTGGGCTTTTCTAAACTCGAAATTTTAGTTCATGCGCCACGCGTATAAAACACTGATTTCAAGTGAAGTTCGAATATACGGAAAGATCGCAATCGTTTAGTGTTTTATACGCGTGGCGCATGAAGTAAAATTTCGAGTTTAGAAAAGCCCAGAAAATTTGTCTCGGGTCGCTGCGCGACCCTCGACAAATTTTCACGGGGCTTTTCTAAACTCGAAATTTTACTTCATGCTTAGTCTGGGAGTGGAAAACACTCGTTTCATTTATTTATTTATTTATTTATTAAATTAACGGTATAACACCTTTTTACAGAATAATTAATTAATATGTAGTATTATTATCTATGACATTAAAGTAATTAAAGTAACCACGCACAGTTGCGACGTGCGCAATGAAATATAAATTAAGCTTACAAATAATAAACTGAATTATTTATAGACTAAACATACTGGTTAGTTTACGCTTAAGTTGGTGACGTTCAATATTAAAAATATCGATTCGTCCATTAGAGAGATATTCGTTACCTAGGGACATTAATCGTGACATCGAGTTTTGTAAACCAAGAGATGTTTTATGTCTCTCTAGGTAAAAAATTTGGACTCTGTGTTGTTTTTTTTATATACGGGGAATTTTTCTTTTAGGTAAAAATAAACATGAAAATACTGATATTGGTTATAAAAATAAATTTGAAAGCGATACTAGTGCTGCGACCTCCTTGGTAACTAATAAAAGCAATTATGCCAAAAATTCCCAACGGAAACCGAATATCTTAGTTCGAGGAACTGCTACAGAAGCAGACATTAAAGTGGCTAACAAACGAATGTATTACCATATTCAAAATTGTGCTCCAGGAACAACTGTTGATAAACTCAATAAGTATGTTATAGATAAAACTGGAATAACAAACGTAAACTCTTGGTCTCTTGGTCTCTCTTATACTGCTCCTTTAAGGTTGGAATTAATGAATGTGATAGTGATCGCTTTCTTCAGCCAGATAAATGGCCTGACAGTCTATCTATAGCTTTATTCACCAATCTAAGACGTTCCAAATCAAATTACAAAAAGAAATCTGATGCTAAAACTGGCGATTTTTTATCAGAAAGCCGACCGAATTAATTAATAGCAAGAAATCTGTATCCTTTGATAATCGTCTCTTAAAAATCTATTATCAGAATGTCCGGGGCTTAAGGACGAAATGGGATGAACTCCGAACGTCTGCTTCACTGGGGGAATTTGATATACTTGTTTTTTTCTGAAACCTGGCTAACTGAAGATATTGCTGATGCTGGGCTGGGCCTTCATGGATATAATATTTTTTGCAGCGACAGGGATCCAATGGTGACTGGAAAATCCCGGGGCGGCGGAACATTGATTGCTGTTTCGAAGATATTTAACTATTAAAAGTGCGATTCTTTTCGCAATCTACAACAAGTTAGTCTTACAAAGACTATATCAAACACTCACTGAAACAACTACTTCCCGGGTTAATACCCCGACGGACATTGAATTATACAACAAGTGTTTGCTGTTACATACAGTAACCTACTGCAAATGTAACAATTTGGGTCAAATTATTCAGGCCATCTATAGACGCGTTTCGAGATTTATCTCTCATCAGTATAAATCTCGAAACGCGTCTATAGATGGCCTGAATAATTTGACCCAAATTGTTACATTTGCAGTAGGTTACTGTATGTAACAGCAAACACTTGTTGTATAATTCAATGTCCGTCGGGGTATTAGCCCGGGAATTAGTTGTTTCAGTGAGTGTTTGATATAGTCTTTGTAAGACTAACTTGTTGTAGATTGCGAAAAGAATCGCACTTTTAATGTTTGAAGTATTCTGCAACCATGAATTGGCAATTTCATTTATACTTCAGATATTTAACTCTTTTATGTTACGATGCGTAGCGAAAATTCAGGAGGAATTGTTTGTTTCAGTTACAGTAAATAATCTAAAGTTACTCATTGGTGCAATTTATATTCCACCTAACGCTCCTGTCTCGTGTTATGATGATCATACTAGTTTGGTTGAGGAGCTTACTGACTATTTACCTGACCATCACACGTGCATTATGGGCGACTATAATCTACCGAATGTATCTTGGGAATTTTACGATAATGTTATAACAACTAACTCCTTTCAGAGTTCTGTACAACTAATAGCTGAAACATTCAGTTCATTGAATTCTCAACAAGTGAATAATGTAACGAATTCGAATTCTATTATTTTAGATATAATATTCTTAGACTCTTTACTTGCTAGTCATCACATTGTCTCACGTTCCGAGGTTAACTTAGTAAATTGCGATTGTCATCATCCATCCATTACTTTAGATATTGATTATTTAAAAATATCTACGCCTGGTAGCAATTGGATTCAAAGTTTGTCTAGAATTTTGCTCGGGCTGATTATAATTCCATTGCTGAACAAATTATTAATACCTCCTGGGACAGTTTGTTTTCTAACAATAATACAGATTTTAATGTAAATCTATTTTACTCAGTGTTGTATACCATTATTGATGATTATACACCAAAAATATTAGAAAATAATGCTTGTCGAACCCGGAGATATCCTAAGTGGTTCAGTTCTGAACTTATTGATCCAATTTCTCTCAAGAAATTACATCATTTAAATTTTAAGCGCTCTGGTCTGGACTCTGACTTTCAGCTTTTTAGATCAACACGTTCACAATGTAAGATTTTGTCTCAGATTTGCTATGGAAACCATGTACAGTTAATTGAACAATCTTTGCAAAGCTCTCCAAAGTTGTTCTGGAATCACGTTAATGGAAGTAGAAGTAGCTCGAGATGTAAAGGGTTTTCGCCGCACAGTACTGCTTCCCGTTGTTGAGGTCCAGCTGTTGCATGTCCTGATCGGAGTTCCCGATACCGATGAAGGCACACAGCTGGGAGGCCTGTTCGGATTCGCCCTCGCGCAGCATTTGTTCCTGCCGGAGCCTCCAGCCGTCACCGAAGAGGTAGATACAGGGGGGTGGGCAGAAGAATCGTTTTTCGTTACCATACGATTTTTGCGCGACTTTGGCGTGGAGGATTACAATCACCATGTCGGAACGGTCGCGTAAGTAGCGTTCCATTGCTTCGCGGGTTAACGGGCGGTCTTCTCCACGGTAGCCTCCAGGGACGACAGCTCCGGAGAAACGGGGGTACATTGCGCCGTGTTGTGGGGGCGGAGTCGGACGGGATTGAGCGTGGGCTATGCCCGGTATACCGTATTGATGCGGCATTTTCGGATTCAAATAAAGGAATCAAACACACATTTATTTTAATTTTTTTAAATCACTCTTAAAACCCTCATCAATACTCTTTGATTAAAATTACTGTCTATCTCTTTTTTTAAATCGCTTAAATCCTTGGTTTCATTCAAATCCCTAAATTTAATACACTTGAATTAAAAGTTCGCTTTTAGATTCAAATTTGTTTAATAAAGAAATTGTGGATAATATTTAAAGAATTCCTTGATTTAATGTCTTTTAATACACTTGAATTAAAAATTACTGTCTAGTTTATTAAAATAATTGTAAATATTTTAAAAAATTAGTGAATTGACGCTCTTTTCGAAGAATTATAGGTAATATTTAGGAAATTAGTAAATGAAATCACTTTAATATGTAATTTAAATATCCTTTTTTTCTCTTCTGCGAAATTAATGGCCCTGATTTCAAAGCTCTGTCAACCAGTCACAGCGAAGTATACGTTTTTTATTAAAAAATTATCTGTGTGTTTAGGTTATATTGACTGTTTTCTTCAAAATTCACTTTCAAAGTAATGTGTTTATAAATGGTGATATTCCATAAATATTTACTTCTTTATAAAAAAAACATCTGAATAGTTTTTAGTTTCTTGTTATAATCACTCACTTTTATGTTTTCTCGGGGCAAAAATTCTAAAATGCAGTTGGTTTAATTTAATTTCACTTAAATCAAATTAACACTTGAAATCCATTTTTGTCACAGTGGGGGTGATATTGTATAATAAATATTTGTTTCTTTTTCATTTAATTGAAAATTATCTGATTTAGGGTTTGTTTTGTTTATAATCACTAACTTTTACGTTTTTTCTTTGCACAAATGTTCACTTATAATTCATGTTTATTTTTCTGTTATATTCACTCGAATTGCTGCTTTCTCACTTGAATTGCTGCAAAATTAATGTTCTGTTGGTAAAAATCCAGTATTGTAGCCACAATTAATCACTAAATAAATCGTGTTTTTTGTTATAGTTTCCAAACGAAGTTCCGATTTTCTCTTGAAAAACAATACTCACATTTTAAACTCGGATTTTGTTTTAAACAAACCGTTTGTTTACGTTTTCCTTTTATTTACAAAGCAGTTAAATCGATGCACGTGCCCTTTCTCCGCCTTCTGTTGTTTAAAACAATTTCTGTTTATAAGATAATTCGTACTGTACCGGTCCCGATGGGTTACCTTCTGTTATTCTGAGACGGTGTTCTTTTCCACTTAGTCGCCCCTTGTGGCTACTATTTAACCAATCTCTTAACTTTGGTTTTTTCCCAACTTTATGGAAGAACGCTTTAATAACACCTATTTTTAAGAGTGACAAAAAGAACATCGTCTCAAATTATAGACCGATTTCAATTCTATCCCATATTCCCAAAATATTTGAGAAATTAATAACTGTACCCCTCACAGCTTGCCTCTCTAAGGTCCTGTCCGAAAAGCAACATGGCTTTAGAAGCGGTTGTTCTACTTCATCCCATTTATTATCGTATAGCCACTATATCGTGTCTGCTTTGGAGAGGGGATATGAGGTTGACTCCGTCTATACAGACTTCTCTAAGGCTTTCGATACCGTTAATTATACCATCTTGCTTCGGAAACTTGAGCTTGTAGGAATCTGTGGAGAGATGCTTAAATGGATCCATTCATATTTGATCGGGAGGACTCAGACAGTACGAATCGGAAGTGTTATATCATCAGCCATAACAGTGACTTCTGGGGTTCCTCAGGGGTCACACCTAGGGCCTCTTCTGTTCAACATATTTATAAATGATGTTACCGACTGCTTCCATCACGCAGAATGCCTGCTGTTTGCTGATGATATAAAAATTTTCACAGAAATATCTAATCTTTCAGCATATTTATTGCAAGATGATTTGGATAGATTCCAGTCTTGGTGTGTAACTAATGACATGACACTGAATTTGAAGAAATGTAACACTATTTCCTTTTCTAAGAGGAGGGCAACTGCTGAGAGGAATTATTTTCTTAATGGCACTCAGTTGTTGCGCGTCTCGTCGGTGAGGGACTTAGGCGTTACATTGACTCAACAGTGGGATTTCAACTCGCATATGACTAATATATCGTCTAAAGCTCATCGTATGCTGGGTTTCATAAAACGAAATACCAAGGAGTTCACAAACATCAATACTCTACTGACATTATATTCGACCCTTGTGAGACCACATTTGGAGTACTGTTGCATGGTATGGAATCACCATAGCAAGTCTGAGATAAATTTACTTGAAAGGGTCCAGACGAAATTTATACGCTTTATAGCGTATAAGTTCCATATTTGTGGTTCCTACCAAGAGATTTTAAGTAGCCTAGAAATGAATACGTTGGAGCAGCGATGGAGGAACGCGGATGTAATGCTAGGCTTCAATTTGATAAACGGTTGGATCGACTGCCCTTACCTTCTGGGCCAGTTTAAAATCAATGTGCCTAGCAGGGGTTTGCGTTCCTTCGACCTCTTCAACGTACCATTTCATCGTACCAATTATGGTAGAAACTATGGTATGGCTAGAGTTGCCGCGCACTGCAACTCGGCGAATATAGACTTTGCTACCACAAGCAAAAAGAATCTTAAGTCCATGCTCCGTGAGACAAATTAGATTTTTATTTTTGTTCACATTTTAATCTGTTTTGTTTGTTTTATTTGTATATTGTTTGTGATTTATATTTTAACCTTATTTATTACTTTTAGCATAGTCATAAGCATTTTGATTTTAATCTGTTGTGTATATTGTTTGTGATTTTATATATTTTAACTTAATTATTACTTTTAACTTATTTTAGACTAAGCATTATGTATTTATTTTAAATGGATATTCGTAAATAAACAATAAATAAACAATATGCATACGCTGTAAATTTTCCGACATTCGTTGTTTTCTAAAAGAGTCAATTTGAAGCTTTAAACGAGTGTTATCCACTCCCAGACTAAGCATGAAGTAAAATTTCGAGTTTAGAAAAGCCCCGTGAAAATTTGTCTCGGGTCGCGCAGCGACCCGAGACAAATTTTCACGAGGCTTTTCTAAACTCGAAATTTTACTTTATGCGCCACGCGTATAAAACACTGATTTCAAGTAAAGCTCGAATACGCGTAAAGTTCGCAACCGTTTAGTGTTTTATACGCGTGGCGCATGAAGTAAAATTTCGAGTTTAGAAAAGCCCAGAAAATTTGTCTCGGGTCGCTGCGCGACCCTCGACAAATTTTCACGGGGCTTTTCTAAACTCGAAATTTTACTTCATGCTTAGTCTGGGAGTGGAAAACACTCGTTTCATTTAGAAAATTTGGACTCTGTGTTGTTTTTTTTATATATACAGGGATTTTTTCTTTTAGGTAAACATATGCATATGCTGTAAATTTTCCGACATCCGTTGTTTTTGAAAAGAGTTCAATTTGAAACTGTAAAAGAGTGTTTTCCACTCCCAGACTAAGCATGAAGTAAAATTTCGAGTTTAGAAAAGCCCCGTGAAAATTTGTCGAGGGTCGCGCAGCGACCCGAGACAAATTTTCTGGGCTTTTCTAAACTCGAAATTTTACTTTATGCGCCACGCGTATAAAACACTGGTTTCAAGTGAAGCTCGAATACACGTAAAGTTCGCAATATTTAAGTATTTTATACGCGTGGCGCATGAAGTAAAATTTCGAGTTTAGAAAAGCCCAGAAAATTTGTCTCGGGTCGCTGCGCGACCCTCGACAAATTTTCACGGGCTTTTCTAAACTCGAAATTTTACTTCATGCTTAGTCTGGGAGTGGAAAACACTCGTTTAAAGCTTTAAATTAAACTCTATAATAAAAAACAACGAATATCTAAATATTTAAAGAAAATAAGCTGAATTTGGAATACGTATACTTTAAAGAAAATCTCCCTGTTTACGCAAAAATTAGGTCGTAAATAATTGAACGTCTTGTGTCTTAGCAATCAGATTTCCAATGGAATTAGTGTCAGTCAAGTTGAATGTGTGTAAGTGTGGGTGTTTCGAAATAATTTGCTGACTGTGCTCTGATCTGGTTGTGTAATTTTTAATTTCTGCGAAATAATTGCAGCTGCACAAAAAAAAATGATCAAGCAAAAGGTGTTCTTAAAATGATCTTGTTTACGAGTTTAACGATTTTTTATAGTTAATTAAAATAAACACATTGTATCATAAATAAACAAACTATTTATTAAATAATTGTGCATCTGAATATATATACAAACCAAAAATATAACAAAAATGAATAAAGTAAATTAATAAATGACAAAAAAAATACAAGTTAAAGATTAAAAAAATACAAGAAAATGAATTATAACAAAGTTTCACAATTAGGTGAGATATTTTAAACTTACTTGTGTCGTGGTTGGAATTAGAATGATTTCAGTTGAAGGGATGTTGTGGAATGAAAACTAAAGGAAGCACAGGATTGGTTGAAAGTTTTGAAAGTGGGAAAAATGTTTGGAAAGAGATGATAGTAATTTTGCTCAGAAAAGAGTAAGATGGGGAAGGAAATTCATGAGAAAATATTTTAGGTCAGGGCTGCGTTTTATAACTTATTTTTATTGAGTCTTGGATGAGAGCTCAATCTTTATTACGGAATTTAAGGCACGTGATGCTGGAAACCATTGTCTGCTCCAAAATTTTTGACAATGAGTTTTACCGCTCGGTTTACGATGTTTTCCAGGAGTTCGAAGTTATAAAACGCACCCTGCCTCTGCGACACAAAGGCTGCAGGTACCAGAAAGGATACAATGAATTGTAAAATGGTCAAACATTTCACAACCCGAATGTAATGTTTACAAAATATTCAAAGTAATAGAAATAACGCACAAATTTATAAAAATATATAAAAAACACTTCATTCGCGATGTTTAGCGCGAACAGATCTAGAAGATGTTCTCAAAACTAAACAGTAATCCAATTAGAAAGTATTATTTTTTTAATTGCATGAAATTGAAAGGATTGTTTATATTATAACCGTTTTCCGGTAGGAGAATTGTGTTCACGTGCCCAAATAATCGTTCCATATTAAAATTTTAAAGAAACGTATGCGCCTCGTTGAATAACAACGAGCACAAATGCGCCACTTCCGGTTAGGATGTGCTTTTTGATAAACCGAGGAACAAAGAGGATCTTACTAGAAAACTTCCGGTATTTTTTATACGTACACTTCTGTGCATTAAAATTAAGCACACAAAATATATTATAGTTTAAAACGGACATGATGAGTTTCTTAGTTACAAAAATATGTGAACATGTCAATTTCTTATCGTCATTTGGACAACTTAAAAATTCGAATTCTAACTAAAATAGAAAATGGTTTTTCTATTTCGGCTTTGCTGTATTTATTACGAGTGTTTTTTTTTAAAGGTCTTAGTTTTAGTTTTTTAATAAAGGTGTTATTTTCAAGTTATGGTGTTTTATCATTTATTGGAACTGCTGCTAGGCAATTAACACAGACCCGAATTATACAACTAGAATATTGTGAAAAATCGTTCAGAGACTTGTACTTAATTTTATTGCACAGAAGTGTACGTTCATTATTAATAATTATAATTATCGAACGAATTATAATTTCGAATCATCAAGAGTGCAGAACAAAGTATTTACCGTATCGAACGATAGCATATTGTTTTTTTTCAGATTTCAATTTTGAGACTTCTGCCGAGTGTTTTCACTCCATGATTAAACATGAAGTAAAAAATCAAGTTTAGAAAGGCCTGGAAAATGTCTAGGCGTTTCTAAACTCGCAATTTTACTTTATGCTTAAAGAAAGGAGTGAAAACACTCGTTAGAAGCTTCAAAATGAACGCTTTTATAAAAAAATGCCTGAATATTAACATTGTATACATTGGGATACGTATACTTAATGTATAATCGATTTTTTTTTAATATGACCGAGCAAATTTGACATTTCAAGAATTTATTGGTGTAATGCAGGTTGTGTGTTTTGGGTTAGAACACAGATCTACAGATGCACAACTATGGAAAAAAAACGGCCGCAACAGGGCAAACCACACTATGGCTTAATCCAAAATATGGCGGTTTATTTAAAAATATTTTGTTTTAGATTTCAATAAATTTAATCTAAGTCCAAATAAAAATTATTGTTTATGGTGAAGTAAGCAATAATTTTAATGTGATCATTATTTAAATTACAGAGGGGTATAAAAGTTGCTTCATACATGGTTAATACATTTTATTTAAATAAATAAATACATTTATTGCCCAACAGGAAACAAAAAGACCCAATTACAGGACAATATAGAAAACATAAATGTACAGCAAAAAGTAAGTATTTATAAAAATAATGTACAAAATAGCAATGTCCTTCTAAATTCGGGTTATAACAAAATAGGGTTGTCCGTGTTGTCAGCACAGCCGAAAGAAATCACTCACCGTGGATACGTATTGAATATCTCATTTAACATAATACTGTAATAGGTATAAACAAATTAGTGAATAATAACAATAAAATGCTTAATTGTAAATTCTTTGATGTATGCACTTACAATTTGATTATTTGCTAGAAACAACAATTTAAGACAAAGAAACCGACTGCAAATAAAATATCTAAAAAATCCTACAAATACAATCTTAAGAGAAAACTACGTAAATCATAAATCAACAACAACGAAATTAATAAAAAACACTAAAATAAAATATTACAAAAATTTATACGACAAAAACAAAACTGACCAATCAAAACTATGGAAAATAATAAACACACAAATTAAAACAGATCAAAAGAAGGAGAACTACATAGAAGCAATAAATAAAAGTGACGGTACACAAACCAATGACAACGAAGAGATAGCAAATGAATTAAATACATATTTCACAAGTGTTGGAAAAACACTAGCAGAACTACAAATGCAATGCTCAAATGATAAACATGAAACGACAACAACAAAAAAATCATATAAGAACATGAGTTTTAAATATACGACCAACGAAGAAATAAACAAAATAATAACCGAACAAGAAGACAACAAAACACCTGGATTCGACAAAATAAGAAACACAATAGTAAAAGAGAACAAGAAAATATTAGTTCCAATACTTGTTAAACTTATTAATAATGTAATAAATGAAGGAATATACCCCAACTATCCAAAGAAAACAATTATCAAACCCATCTACAAAAAAGGCGACAAATCACATCCTGAAAACTACAGACCAATAGCACTACTATCAACGCTAAATAAAATATTGGAAAAAGTTATTCAAACCCAAATAAGTGAACACCTCAAAGAAGAAAAAATAATAGATAAATACCAATACGCGTTTCAGAAAAAATCCGGCACAACATCGGCTGCGAATGACTTAATTCACTACATAAAAACAAACCTAGAAAACAAAAAAAAAGTAGTTGGATTATTCATTGATATGAAGAAAGCGTTTGATACGATATCAAAAGAAAAACTACAGGCAAAACTGAAAGCAATAGGCATAATTAATAAAGAATCAAACCTAATAGAAACATATCTGAAAAAAAGACCTCAAATAACAAGAACTAATGATTTAGATAGTAAACCAGCAGAAGCTGATTACGGAATTCCACAAGGAGGAATTCCGACCTCTTCGAACAACAATTAAATGGGAAAATGTTTGCTTATGCAGACGATACATGTTTAATATACAGCGAAAATTCACACGATACGATACAAACGCAAATAATATCAGATATAAAAAAAACTGTAAAAATGGTATTTCAACAACTTACTAACAATCAACGAAACAAAAACTGAACTCATGATTTTTAAAAACATAGATAACACAAAACTAACTATAAAAGTTAAAGGAACTCCAATACAACAAATCACAAAAGTAAAACATCTAGGAATCACAATACAAGAAAATTTAAAATGGGATGAACACATAAAACATTTAATTAGTACAAACACGAAAACGATATATGGATTATCAAAGATAAGAAACTACATCCCAGAAAACTGTAGAAAACAAATATATAATTCAATGTTTACTTCAAAAATACGTATCTGAACAATATATGGGGTGACACAACGAAGAAAAATTTGAATAAACTACAAATACAACAAAATAAGATACTAAAAATAATTTATAAATTGGACAGAAGAACTAACACGGAACAACTATATAAACAAACACAAGAATTAAATATATCCAACATGATAAAATCAAGTAATTTATTGTTACTTTATAAAATCAAAAACAATCAAATAAAAACAAACATGGATATAAAACTAAGCAAACAAATTCACCAATACCAAACGAAAAGAAAATCAGACATAAGAACACAAAAATTCACATCTAATAATACATCAATAACACTGATGTCAGAAACTATAAAACAATTTAATAAACTTGACAAAAACATAAAAAACTAAATTATACAACATATAAATTAAAAATTAAGAACCTAACACTAAACAACAAAATAAAATAAGTAAATATATCGGAGCAGAAAATGTACAAAACATAATCACCCAACGATCTCGCGGCGAAGAAGTAGGGAAGGAAGAAAGAAAAATTTTCAATTTTTACAATACCATTTATTATAAATATAGTATTATTGTAATGAATGTTTGTAAATATTTGTAAATAAAGAATATTGTACTTTAAAAAAAACTGCACCTTCCACACAGCCTCCAATGTATTCCAATATTACACCTTCTTTAGACAAAAAACATCATTTTTAATAAAGAACAACAATCGACTTGTAGGCTAACCACAAAGATAAATTGCAAATGGCGTAGCGTATGCGTGACATTTTGATGTACAGACATCTAGTGCATTTTTAATAAAACAGATTATTATTTTTACAGTTTCCTGTTAAGAGAATTTCTAGTGGCGCCGCCAGGGGCTCCTTGGGTAAACCGTTTTGTGAACAAGAGCTACAGGCAATTAAATGTGCTAGACAAGCTGGACAACAATTTATATATTGTTGACACCCCGTGGGGATGTAGACCTCAAAATTGGAAGTAAGCAGACACATGTAGAGACGTCTATCTAGTGCATTTTCATTAAAACAGATTAGCATATTTACAGTTTCCTATTATGATTTTCTAGTGGCGCCGCCTACGGCGCTGAAATCCTTGGGTAAACTATCGGTGAAATAAAGCTATAGGTGTTTTAATGTGTTAGACAAGGAAGAAATTTTGGTTGCGCAATTCCATATATTGTTGATACCCCGTGGGTTAGGACAAGATTAATCATATGTTATGTTGTAAATCAGCTTTTTCTTTGTAGGTTATGTAAGGGGAAATCTGACAGTTATATGACAATTCAATTAACTCACAAAATAGATAATTGGGCTCGTTCATCAAAATTTTCAACATTCAACATGTTTGGATTTGTTAGTGATGTATCTAATGAACGGTACTCCGGTCGGTCTATTTTGTACGATTGCAAAAATCCCAAACACGTTCACGATTAACAATCCGGTCATCAGAGAATTCCCCAACAGTTGGCAGTTAACTCCCAACTGTTGTCTCTGATGAACAGGCCCATTCATTGAACAAAGATTAAGATTACAAATATCTACCTATCTACTACCAATTTAATAGCCTCTCTGAGGATCAGAGAAATGCTCCTTGCTTTGAAAGTGATTGGCTAAATTCGTTCTATTGTGTTTTGCCTAGATGCTTGATGAAGCTATAGTAGTAGGTAATAATATACTATTGAATTTTGAAAAAGTTTTAAAACACATATTTAGTTGAAAGTTGTAGCGTTCTCTTTTTTGAAACTGTAATGATTCGACCCTGGGTATTGTACAAATTTATAATTTGTATTATTGTTTACGTTGTGTTGTGTATGTAGTATCCCTTTTATTTATTTACCAGGTTCGTTGTTTGTGTCAATATGCATTATCGTAAATACTATGTCTTTCTTCCCGTTTAATTTGACTAGGAGGATGTGTGGACAATAAATAAAACAGGATATGAGCTTAACGTATGCAAATTTTATTGACCTTTCATGACATTTCTAATGAATTGGTATGTCTTATACTACTTATATTCACAAAATATATAACCAGACGTTTATGCTTAGAAATCATATGCATTCAGTTAAACTCAATAAAATGTATGACTCTACTTGTGGGAGCAAAATTAACTAGCCCCTGCATTTGCATTACGAGATGGGAAACCCACAAAAACCATCTCGGAGTTAGCATCACACACACTAGACACACTTGCGATTAGTTAGTGGGACAATCTCTCACATCGGCCCTACACATCAATCGCCATTCATTTCCGATTAATGAGTAGAACGACCTTTCACCTCGTTCCACTCATAATCGAATTATTTTTTTCTTGTGATTAGTTAGTAGGACACTTAGAGCAATAGTAACTCGGATTGGCCTTACACATGAATCGACTAGGTCGATTAGTTAGTAGGACATACCTCGTTTTTTCGCTCAATTCGGCCTTACACATCAATCACCATACATCCCTCATTCGTGTGGTTAGTTAGTAGGACACTTAGCGCAATACTAACTCGGATTGGCCTAACACATCAATCGACTGGGTCGATTAGTTAGTAGGACATACTTCCTGTTCTTGTTCGATTCGGCCTTACACATCAACCACCATACATCCCTCATTCGTGTGGTTAGTTAGTAGGACACTTAGCGCAATACTAACTCGGATTGGCCTAACACATCAATCGACTGGGTCGATTAGTTAGTAGGACGTACTTCGTGTTCTTGTTCGATTCGGCCTTACACATCAACCACCATGCATCCCTCACTCTCATCCCCCCCCCCCCTCCACCTTCCCCCTTTTCCCAGATGCTTAAATTATTTCGCTGGTTTTGTTTGTTTCATTTCAACTTAGTCGGTTTGTTGTACAATTAATTTTACTTAATGTTGATGGAACATTACTTAAATGTGTTTGCTCAGTGTATGTTGATAATTAATAATCATTAAAAAGTTGAAGGTAACTGAAAGAAAGTTTCTAATTTATAAAAAAATATATCCTTTAGAGATTTTATTTTAATGCACGACAATCCCTAATCACGACATTAATTCGTGATGATCAGATTATCTGGATTGAAACGAAAGTGAAACATGTCGCAAGCTGTGTGATTGAAAAGACAATGATCATTATTCCATTTTGAAACTGGGGCAGTTTTTTTTATTGAGCTTAAATGTCATTATTTAAGGATATCAAATAATGTTCTCACATTGCATGAGAATATAACCCATGCGTCACATGGCTACATTCCCTCCAATCAGATTTGCTTATTTTCATAGATACATGTTGTTATCACGGCGGTGATAGAATTTTATCACCTTGTTGTGGTGGTCGCTACGAAAATTATTTTTTAAATCTAAATCGAGTTTATAAAAGCCTGAACATTTTTAATTAATTACCTTGTAATGCAATTACGTAATTACATCAATATGTAACTAAATAACGCCCAAGACTGATATATTATAATCAGCCGTAATATAACGAGTGGTATAATAATTACACTGGTCTGCAAAAAAAATTTTTTTTTCGAGCCCTGACACCATTCCTGCTGATTCTTATGTAAAATGACCTCCTGAATCCGAATATGACCTCCGTTTTCCCCCATCACCCACCGTTTTCGGGGGAGGCCCCCCCACCTATTTTTATCACTTTTCGATAATTTGGAGGGATGAAAAGGATTATTTTAGCCTTTACGTTTCTTCTGAGGGGCTAGAGAGGTGAAAAGTTCCAAAACATGAACATTTGTAGCAAGGAGGTAGATTTGGGGGGGGATTTGCCCCCTTAAATTGTAAAAAAATCCTTAAAAATGATCGATTTTCCGGTTTTTTTCGCACGTTTTTCACTTATTTTCTACATATTCCAGCTTCCATCCCCCCTCATCCCCCCCCCAAACAATAAAAATATATAGCAACAATAGGTGGGGGGCCTCCCCCTGAAACGGTGGGTGATGGGGGAAAACGGGGGTCATATTCGGATTCAGGAGGTCATTTTACATAAGAATCAGCAGGAATGGTGTCAGGGCCGATTTTCATGCCGACCAGTGTTATCGATGATATTATGGAGTTGAAACCGAGCTGCACATGTTTCAACGACAAAATATCATCGATATTTAATCATATCACGAGTTACATTTAGTGAAAGAATATAACGAATAAAATAATGCGAGTCAGTCAACATTATCGAGAGCTATGATATTGTTGTTTCCAGTAACGCACACTGGTCGAAACGCTCATTCTAGCTGAACATTTCGCTATAAAGATATAATCTACTTTAAATTGTTCGGAGCCGAAAAAAATATTTGATTAAAAATATATATTACTCAATATTAAATAATTCTTCCCTTCTACCCTTCACCATGAGGTGAAGTAATTCTTGCATTTTTTTCGCTATATCTCGCTAAATATTAATCACCATCACATCTAAGCGTTATATATTTTTAACTTTACTGTTAATCAGTGGTTTATACGCGTGGCGCATGAAGTAAAATTTCGAGTTTAGAAAAGCCCCGTGAAAATTTGTCTCGGGTCGCTGCGCGACCCTCGACAAATTTTCTACGCGGGGCTTTTCTAAACTCGAAATTTTACTTCATGCTTAGTCTGGGAGTGGACAACACTCGTTCTTAGGAGTTTCAAATTGAAGGATCCCTCTAGATTATTAAGATTATTAATATTTTACAAAGGCTACAGCTCAAAGGACCAATCATGGTCTTCGGAGACCGAAGGACTACAGGGAATTAAAGTTTATTTTACAAGAAAACAACGAATATCAGAAGGTTTACAGCATGGATAGGAAAGAAAACATCCAATTTTGAAAAAATATCGAAGTTGGGTTGGTTTTCAGTGCATTTTTAACTTTACTTTATATCAGTGTTTTATACGCGTGGCGCATGAAGTTAAATGTCGAGTTTAGAAAAGCCCCGTGAAGATTTATCTCGGGTCACCAAAGCCAGAAATTATTCGGAGTCAGAATCCTCTGGTAAAGATGCTTGTTCTGGTTCTACTAATAACTTTAACACCTCTGTGTTCAATTTTTGAATAGTAAGCGGTCGAGAAACCTCTGGATTTACCACTAGAACATCCAGGTTGGGGCCCATTTGGTAAACCTTCAGTGCAGAACATATCCATTCCGTTTAGTCACTTAGAATATTTATTTTCAAAATTTTAAATTGTTCTATGAGAGGATCGCCATTTGATTGTCAACTGTGAAAATTATTTAATTTATGTATTATTAAACCTAAATTTTCAGTGTGCGATACAATTTCAATATTCATAATGTCAATGACAAAGAGATTTTTTTGTTCAAGCGTTTCTTGAGCGCGCCAAACATCGAATAATATTCTCCAAAAATTGTTACGCTACCTAAAAAAAAATCACTGCTTGTAAACGAGCGAAAACGGGCAGCTAAATATCATTTATATATTAAACTAATTAGTTATTATGTATAAAAAACAAAGATTCATTACTAAGAACGACTAAGAATGTATACTTTAACCTTTTTCAAGTTTAACTTTGTAAAAGTTTATTATAGAATTCTTTACTTAATTTAAATTAGTATATTTATATGTTGAGTAAAGTTATGTGAAAAATATTTAAAACTATGTTGTATATATACTACTAGAATATATTCATCTTTAAATTATATTTTTACGAAACACAAATGTGAAAAAAGAAATTAAACTTGGGCGTTTGCAGCGCGTAAAATCCACAACTGAACGGCCAGTGTTGCCAACCCTACCGATTTTTCGGTAGATCTACTGATTTTTAGGTGATTATACCGATCTACCGATTTGCTTCTAAATTCTACCGAATTCTTTATTTTTTTCGATTTTGTAGTATTATGTATTTATTTTTAAAATATAGTTCATAAGAGGCCAGTGAATCCCCTTATGTATTGATATAGAGTGCGGGTAATTACTTAAAATGGTCTTTTCGCAGACGGGGAATTATTTCCCTCGAAAAATCGTAGTCCGGTCAGTCCGATGTTGAACTTGTGCCAAGTTTCGCTTAGAAAGTGTACTTTGTAATTTAACATGAGTGATTCAAGTAATAATGGTGAAGGTTCAAGTGCTGGAGTCATTAAGAAAAAGAAGTATTTACAATTTTATAAAAACGAATGGGAAAAGATACCTGAGTATAAAGAATGGCTAACAAATAGCAGAAAAGGCGTACAGTATGCAACATGTAAATCATGTGACGAAAGATATTAATATAACAAGTGGTAAAAATGCATTGTTTAAACATAATATTTCAACAACGCATCAGGCAAAAGTGAAAAGTATGTTAAAGCAATCTACATTGACGGCTTTTACCACTACAGGTTCATCGAAAGCAAAATGTGACGAGGATATTAAAAAAGGTATATTATAATGTCGGTTCATTTTTATAAGCAATTGTCAGTTTGTAACGTAGTCTCATTATCATTCATTATTATTAAGATTTGTAATTACTTACCTATTATTATTAACACTCTGTAAAAAATCGATTTTCGTAATTTGAAAATGTATTTGCCAACCTTAAATAATATCAATAAGCGAGTGCGTAAAAGACGCGATCAATTGCAGTTCAAGGGAGATTTATACCGAAATGTCAAAATAATGATGAAATAAATATTACGCAGTGATAAATATTAATTGATGAATTATTATTTAAAAATAAATAAATAGTTAAAAAAACGTGCCACTATTGGCCATCAGGTTACAAACGCAATTGATCGCGTATTTTACGCATATTGAGTATTATAAAAAATATTGTATTCTTTTCCACAGCCGACATGCGACACAGGCATGTTGCGTATAAATCAGTCAAAAATCTCTTTTTAAATAAAAGAAAAGATTCGTTCCTTACTTCACATTTTATAGACTGTTTGATATTGGCAATTGTTTATTAAAAATAATAGACTAGACTAAATTAATTGTTAATGTGGTTACTATTTCTAGGAGAAATACGTTTAGCAGCATTTGGTGCAGAACACAATTTGTCATTTGTTGTTATGGATCATCTAGTCAAAGTAATTGCTGCTGTTTGCCACGATTCTAATATTGCTAAAGGTTTAGCTTGCGGAAGAACAAAAACTACTGCAATAGTCAAACATGTTCTAGGAAAAGAAGCCCTGGATTCACTTTGTGAACATCTTCATCTTCATCTTCATCTACGGACAGAAGTACAACAAAGCACTTGTGTTTAACAGTAAGAACTGTTTTAAATGATAGTGTCTCTGACATGTTTTTGGGTTTAATTAAACTTTCTGGGGCTGATGCCACTACACTGTACAGTAAGATTGTAACATTTTTTGAAAAGCATGAAATACCATATAAAAAGAATTTAATCGGTTTCGCTTCTGACGGTGCAAATGTAATGATGGGGAAACATTATTCGTTAATGTCCTTATTAAAAAACGATATTCCCTCATTATATGTAATGAAATGCATTTGTCACACATTTCATTTGTGTGCCTCGTATGCCTGTAGAAAAGTTCCAAGGTTTGTAGAAGATCTCACGAGAGATATTTATAATTATTTTGGTTCGAGTCCTAAACGAATTTCAGAGTTTACAGAGTTCCAAAATTTTTGTAATGTCAAAGTGCACAAAATTTTACACCCATCCCAGACAAGGTGGTTATCTGTTCGTTCTATCAGTAGTATCAAGAATTTTGGAACAATATGATGCTCTGCAATTGTTTTTTACAAATGCAGTCAGTAGGAAAGATGTGTTAGCTGCAGAGAATATATTAACAAAATTAAATGATCCAGTTGCAAAATTATTCCTACAGTTTTTAGAATTCGTATTGCCTAACATCACTTATGAATAAACATAATTTGAATAGAGAAATGCAGTCAGAAAGTCCAAAGTTATATCTTATTTATAGTAATATTTGCAAAATTTTAAAAACTATTTTTGACTGTTTTATTAAGAGGGATTATTTGCAAAATACTTCAATTGAAAATATTGACTTTAAAAATTCTAAAAATTATTTAAATATTGATGACATGTACTTTGGTGCTAACGTAATCCAAACAATTGCTAAAGAAGAGATTACTGATGAGAAAATAAGTTCTTTTAAATTAAGATGTTTGGAATTTTATGTAGAGTTGTAATCAAATAGTTCAACGTTTTCCACTAAAAAACAACCCACTAAAATTATTTAAGTTTCTTGATCCTGTGGTAGTTAAATCTGGTTCTGTCCATTCGATTTCAGACGTGGCCATATTATTTCCAAATTTAATAGATCACACAAATTTACCAACATTGGACAGTGAGTGGCGATTGTTGAGATATACTGATGAGATACATTCATTATCCAATGATATACAAACATTTTGGAATGACGTTCACAAATTTAAATTCGGTGATGAAACTTTAATGTTTAATTCATTAACAACTTATGTGTACAACTTATTATGTCTTCCACATTCATCAGCCAACCTAGAAAGAATTTTTTCATCTATAAATTTACTAAAAACGAAACAACGAAATAAACTGGAAACAGACACTATTGTAGGATTATTACATACTAAGCAATATATAGGTGACCAAGAATGCCATAATTTTAAAATTAAAAAAAAGTTAACATCACTTATGAATAAACATAATTTGTATGAAAATATTAATGAATCCCAAGACTGATAAATTGCCCCATTGGTTCCCTATGGATAGAAATTATTAGTAAATATTCATATTATTTATTATAAACTATTATTTTTTGTATAATTCTTTTTGTTCATTATTTATATAAGTATAAAGATTAGTTATATAAGAAATGTTTGTTTGTTGTATTATTTATAAAAATGTAATTTTAATAAATTTGTAAGTAACATTTAATAATTTTACTTTTAATCCCTAAATAAAGACAAAATAAATTAAATAATATACAAAATTTAAATCTACCGATTTTTGTGCGTAATCTACCGAAAAATTACGGCGATATCTACCGATGAAGCCTTGCCGAGGTTGGCAACACTGTGAACGACGTAAACGATGCGTGCACTTTATGACTTTACCTGCGCACCCTCTGGACAATAAACTGCTCATATTCCAAGAAAAATCTGTTTTCTAAACAGTTGATTTTCGGCGAAATGTTCAGCTAGAATGAGCATTTCGACTACTGTGTGACGGCTTTCAGCCTAACTTCAGGGTAGGCCACAGCGCCAAGGCACACAAAATTTGGGATTGCGCTTTATAAATACAAGGAATTGCACAACAAAGTCACCTTTCAATAACGGATACACATTACCTTGAGTCTCTGGCCTAGCCTGAAGTTAGGCTGCGAGCCGCCGCTGGTTGTTTCCTTATTGATTGTGAATTTTTTATTCGCACAAAAGTTTGTAAACTGCCGTCACTGTGTTTATGACGGTGTTTTTTTAGCGTTGCACTTTTCATTTCTATTTAATGTCACTGCATGAAACTTTACCCCAGCGATTTTCGTCCATTTTGACGTTTCGAATGACAGGACAACTTATCACAGCTTCTTTTGTTTTTTATCATCGCGGTGAACCTACGGCTTTTCTTGCATCTCATTGGTTGAAAATTCGTTCTAGTAGGCTGTGAGTTGTATTCTCAGCCGTAATATAACGAGTGGTATGATTATTATATTATCGATAATTATTTGGAGTTGAAACCGATCTGCAGATTCAACGACTGCGCAGCACGAGTTGAATGTGCTGCTTCGGTTTCAACGACAAAATATCATCGATAATTAATGATATCACGAGTTATATTTAGTGAGAGAATATAACGAATAAAATAATGCGAGATCCTCAACATTATCGACAGCTGTGATATTGTTGTTTCCTCATTGATTGTGAATTTTTTAACATGTACCTACGGCTTTCCTTGCATTTTACTGGTTGAAAATTCGTTCTAGTAGGCTGTGAGTTGTATTCTCACTTTTATGAATCTTAATTAGGAAAAAGATTTTACAACATGTGGTAAATTCTTCGAAAAAAAAAAACATTAGGTATTTGTGTCATATCAACAGATTATAGCTGCAAAATTTCAAGGTATCGTGAGTTTTCGAAGCTTAAATAATAATAATAATAATAATAAGCTTTATTCCAATAAATTATTAGACAACTTAACAATATTAACACATACAATGATATGAACATTACCAGCCGCTACTTAATATTAGAAATCGTCAAAATATAATGGAATTTAAATTGTAGCACATAAATTCCTCTACTGTATACGGTTCAACTTGCCGTACAATTTCATGCAAATATTTTTTGTATTTTACGAGACTAATTTCAGTTCTAATAAATACTGGTAATTTGTTGTAAAATCGCAAGCACGAGTAATGAACACCCCTCTCAGTCAGTGTAAATTTATGTAAAGGGTACATAAACTTACTCTTATGCCTCGTTGCATAAAAATGTTCATTTATGTCAGATTTGAAATAATAATTGTATTTCCTGACAAATATCAGACATTCTATGATGTATATACCAGCGACCGTTAATAAACCATTATTTCTAAATAATGTCCTACAAGAATCGGGGTCTGTCAACTTGGCCCCCCCAACTCAAAATTTTCAAATAAAAAATATTGCGCCCGAAAGGTCTTAACTTGCGCTCACTTGCGCCCAAATATTAAAACTTGCGCTGTTAAGGGTAGAAAGTTATAGCGATTTGAAAACAGGGGGGGCTAAGTTGACGCCAGCCCCCCCATCTCGGAATTTTTAACTTTTTCTTTCATAAATACATTCTATGGAACTTGCGCTGTCGATACCACCTAATTTTACAAGTTGCGCTGCAAAAATACACCCCCTATAAACGAAATAAAGGAGGGTGCCAGCCCCCCCACTTTACATTTTTTAAGTTTTATTGCATTGTACACAAAGCTTAGAAGTTGCGCTCACTTGCGCCATCGAAATTTCTTCAATATCACTTCTCATGAAAAAGTTATGGCATATTTTATATATACTCGAATCCAGTGCGCGTATTCCCATGATCTCCATGCAACTACAGAAGAGTAATACAATAAACATACTTAACTCACAACCACTGTCCTTCTTCGTCGAAAAGCATACATTATACAACCAAAACAGTAATTTTCTATAATATTTGCATATTTATTCCAGTGCCGTATCATGGTGGAAATATATATTTTTAATATTACTTAAATAAGTTTATTTCCAAAACAAATAACAATAATTCGATTCAATTAATAAATATAACTTTAACAATGTATTTAAAATGCATTTCTGCTGATTAGAAAAGTTGCGTTGCTTTCCCAGTAGCGTTACAAATAATTTATTATTTAATTTAATTAAATATTTTCAAAACCAAACATGAAAATTTAAATTTTTTAAGTGATTTTAATTAAACAATGCATAAGAAATGCATCAATGCCAATAAGAAAAGTTGCGCTCTTTTCCCAGTGGCGTCACAATTAATTTATTATTATTTAATTAAATTAAATATTTTTCAAACCAAACGGCAAATTTTGAATTTTCTAAGTGATATTACTTAAACAATGCATAGGAAATGCATTGATGCTAATGAGAAAAAATGCGCTGTTTTCCCAGTGGCGTCACAATTAATTTATTATTATTGAATTAAATTAAATATTTTCAAAACCAAACGGAAAATTTTGATTTTTCTAATTGATATTACTTTAGCAATGCATAGGAAATGCATTTATGCTAATAAGAAAAGTTGCGCTGTTTTCCCAGTGGCGTCACAATTAATTTATTATTATTCAATTAAATTAAATATTTTTAAAACCAAACAGGAAACTTTAAATTTTCTAAGTGATATTACTTTAACAATGCATAGGAAATGCATTTATGCTAATGAGAAAAGTTGCGCTGTTTTCCCAGTGGCGTCACAGTTAATTTATTATTATTGAATTAAATTAATTTTTTTCAAAACCAAACGGAAAATTTTGAATTTTCTAAGTGATATTACTTTAACAATGCATAAAAAATGCATTTATGCTAATGATAAAAGTTGCGCTGTTTTCCCAGTGGCGTCACAATTAATTTATTATTATTGAACTAAATTAAATATTTTCAAAACCAAACGGGAAACTTTGAATTTTCTAAGTGATATTACTTTAACAATGAATAGGAAATGCATTTATGCTAATGAGAAAAGTTGCGCTGTTTTCCCAGTGGCGTCACAATTAATTTATTATAATTGAATTAAATTAAATATTTTTAAAACCAAACAGAAAATTTTGAATTTTCTAAGTGATATTACTTTAACAATGAATTGGAAATGCATTTATGCTAATAAGAAAAGTTGCGCTGTTTTCCCAGTGGCGTCACAATTAATTTATTATTATTGAATTAAATTAAATATTTTTAAAACTAAACCGGAAACTTTGAATTTTCTAAGTGATATTACTTTAACAATGAATAGGAAATGCATTTATGCTAATGAGAAAAGTTGCGCTGTTTTCCCAGTGGCGTCACAATTAATTTATTATTATTGAATTTAATTAAATATTTTCAAAACCAAACAAAAATTTTTGAATTTTCCAAGTGATATTACTTTAGCAATGCATAGGAAATGCATTTATGCTAATAAGAAAAGTTGCGCTGTTTTCCCAGTGGCGTCACAATTAATTTATTATTATTCAATTAAATTAAATATATTTAAAACCAAACGGGAAACTTTGAATTTTCTAAGTGATATTACTTTAACAATGCATAGGAAATGCATTTATGCTAATGAGAAAAGTTGCGCTGTTTTCCCAGTGGCGTCACAATTAATTTATTATTATTGAATTAAATTAAATATTTTCAAAACCAAACGGGAAACTTTTAATTTTCTAAGTGATATTACTTTAACAATGAATAGGAAATGCATTTATGCTAATGAGAAAAGTTGCGCTGTTTTCCCAGTGGCGTCACAATTAATTTATTATTATTGAATTTAATTAAATATTTTCAAAACCAAACAGAAAATTTTGAATTTTCTAAGTGATATCACTTTAGCAATGCATAGGAAATACATTTATGCTAATAAGAAAAGTTGCGCTGTTTTCCCAGTGGCGTCACAATTAATTTATTATTATTCAATTAAATTAAATATTTATAAAACCAAACAGGAAACTTTGAATTTTCTAAGTGATATTACTTTAACAATGCATAGAAAATGCATTTATGCTAATGAGAAAAGTTGCGCTGTTTTCCCAGTGGCGTCACAATTAATTTATTATTATTGAATTAAATTAAATATTGTCAAAACCAAACGGGAAACTTTTAATTTTCTAAGTGATATTACTTTAACAATGAATAGGAAATGCATTTATGCTAATGAGAAAAGTTGCGCTGTTTTCCCAGTGGCGTCACAATTAATTTATTATTATTGAATTTAATTAAATATTTTCAAAACCAAACAGAAAATTTTGAATTTTCTAAGTGATATTACTTTAGCAATGCATAGGAAATGCATTTATGCTAATAAGAAAAGTTGCGCTGTTTTCCCAGTGGCGTCACAATTAATTTATTATTATTCAATTAAATTAAATATTTTTAAAACCAAACGGGAAACTTTGAATTTTCTAAGTGATATTACTTTAACAATACATAGGAAATGCATTTATGCTAATGAGAAAAGTTGCGCTGTTTTCCCAGTGGCGTCACAATTAATTTATTATTATTGAATTAAATTAAATATTTTCAAAACCAAACGGGAAACTTTTAATTTTCTAAGTGATATTACTTTAACAATGAATAAGAAATGCATTTATGCTAATGAGAAAGGTTGCGCTGTTTTCCCAGTGGCGTCACAATTAATTTATTATTATTGAATTAAATTAAATATTTTCCAAACCAAACAGAAAATTTTGAATTTTCAGTGATATTACTTTAACAATGCATAG
The DNA here is from genome assembly GCA_932526585.2 of Philonthus cognatus. Taxonomy (NCBI): domain Eukaryota; kingdom Metazoa; phylum Arthropoda; class Insecta; order Coleoptera; family Staphylinidae; genus Philonthus; species Philonthus cognatus. Next base: position 11,181,472 of record OW052251.1, on the reverse strand, counting down.
AAAATGCATTTATGCTAATAAGAAAAGTTTCGCTGTTTTCCCAGTGGCGTCACAATTAATTTATTATTATTGAATTAAATTAAATATTTTCAAAACCAAACGGGAAACTTTAAATTTTCTAAGTGATATTACTTTAACAATGAATAGGAAATGCATTTATGCTAATAAGAAAGGTTGCGCTGTTTTCCCAGTGGCGTCACAATTAAATTATTATTATTGAATTAAATTAAATATTTTCAAAACTAAACGGGAAACTTTGAATTTTCTAAGTGATATTACTTGAACAATGAATAGGAAATGCATTTATGCTAATGAGAAAAGTTGCGCTGTTTTCCCAGTGGCGTCACAATTAATTTATTATTATTGAATTAAATTAAATATTTTCAAAACCAAACAGGAAACTTTGAATTTTCTAAGTGATATTACTTTAAGAATGAATAAGAAATGCATTTATGCTAATGAGAAAAGTTGCGCTGTTTTCCCAGTGGCGTCACCAATTAATTTATTATTATTGAATTAAATTAAATATTTTTAAAACTAAACGGGAAACTTTGAATTTTATAAGTGATATTACTTTAACAATGAATAGGAAATGCATTTATGCTAATGAGAAAAGTTGCGCTGTTTTCCCAGTGGCGTCACAATTAATTTATTATTATTGAATTAAATTAAATATTTTCAAAACCAAACGGAAAATTTTGAATTTTCTAAGTGATAATACTTTAACAATGAATTGGAAATGCATTTATGCTAATGAGAAAATTTGCGCTGTTTTCCCAGTGGCGTCACAATTAATTTATTATTATTGAATTAAATTAAATATTTTCAAAACCAAACGGGAAACTTTGAATTTTCTAAGTGATATTACTTTAACAATGAATAGGAAATGCATTTATGCTAATGAAAAAAGTTGCGCTGTTTTCTCAGTGGCGCCACAATTAATTTATTATTATTGAATTAAATTAAATATTTTCAAAACCAAACGGAAAATTTTGAATTTTCTAAGTGATATTACTTTAACAATGAATAGGAAATGCATTTATGCTAATGAGAAAAGGTGCGCTGTTTTCCCAGTGGCGGCACAATTAATTTATTATTATTTAATTAACTTAAATATTTTTAAAACCAAACAGAAAATTTTAAATTTTCTAAGTGATATCACTTAAACAATGCATAGGAAATGCATTTATGCTAATAAGAAAAGTTGTGCTGTTTTCCCAGTGGCGTCACAATTAATTTATTATTATTGAATTAAATTAATTATTTTCAAAACCAAACACAAAATTTTGAGTTTTCTAAGTGATATTACTTTAACAATGCATAGGAAATGCATTTATGCTATTAAGAAAAGTTGCGCTGTTTTCCCAGTGGCGTCAGTGATCATTCCCAAAAACAGATGGTTCCCGTCGGTCACCCTACATTGTATATAGCAACATATTAACCTCTACTTCATTTGATCTTGAACAATGATTCTTGCTTGGAAGCAAGTCATTGTATTAATGTTTTACTGTCCGTGTTAACGGGTTCTATGAATATGAAATTGTTTAACTGTGTTTCAAATAATAATTTATTATTACACAAACTGCAATTTTGTTTAAATTCCGTGCTTAAATTATGTTGTAAAATGTTTTCTAAGTTATGAATGTTGTAATTTGAAAATTCTACAGAAATATAATGTTCATTCTTTATTTTTATTTGCGAACATATATCACATCTATAGATATTTGTTTGACATGAAGGTAAACATGTATTTAATAATTTAGTTAAAAACGTAAATGCATTTAAGCATATTATGTTTTCTGGAAGAATTGATTTATGAATTGAATTATGCAGTGTTAAAGTAATATCACTTAAAAGAATCAAAATTTTCCTTTTGGATTTGAAAATATTTATTATAATTGAATGATTATAAATTAATTGTGACGCCACAGGGAAAACAGCGCAACTTATCTCTTTAGCATTAATGCATTTCCTATGCATTGTTGAAGTAATATCACTTAGAAAATTCAAAATTTTTCGTTTGTTTAGAAAATATTTAATTTAATTACATGATAATAAATTAATTGTGACGCCACTAGGAAAACAGCGCAACTTTTTTCATTATCATAAATGCATTTCCTTTGCATTGTTAAAGTAATATCGCTTAGAAAATTCAAAATTTTTCTTTTGGTTTTGAGAATATTTAATTTAATTAAATAATAATAAATTAATTGTGACGCCACTGCGAAAACAGCGCAACTTTTCTCATTAGCATAAATGCATTTCCTATGCATTGTTACAGTAATATCACTTAGATAATTCTAAATTTTCTGTTTGGTTTTGAAAATATTTAATTTAATTCAATAATAATAAATTAATTGTGACGCTACTGGGAAAAACAGCGCAACTTTTCTCATTAGCATAAATGCATTTCCTATGCATTGTTAAAGTAATATCACTTAGAAAATTCAAAATTTTCTGTTTGGTTTTAAAAATATTTAATTTAATTCAATAATAATAAATTAATTGTGACGCCACTGGGAAAACTGCGCAACTTTTCTCATTAGCATAAATGCATTTCCTATTCATTGTTAAAGTAATATCACTTAGAAAATTCAAAGTTTCCCGTTTGGTTTTGAAAATATTTAATTTAATTCAATAATAATAAATTAATTGTGACGCCACTGGGAAAACAGCGCAACTTTTCTCATTAGCATAATTGCATTTCCAATTTATTGTTAAAGTAATATCACTCAGAAAATTCAATATTTTCCGTTTATTTTTAAAAATATTTAATTTAATTCAATAATAATAAATTAATTGTGACGCCACTGGGAAAACAGCGCAACTTTTCTCATTAGCATAAATGCATTTCCTATTCATTGTTAAAGTAATATCACTTAGAAAATTCAAAGTTTCCCGTTTAGTTTTAAAAATATGTAATTTAATTCAATGATAATAAATTAATTGTGACGCCACTGGGAAAACAGCGCAACTTTTCTCATTAGCATAAATGCATTTTCTATGCATTGGTAAAGTAATATCACTTAGAAAATTCAAAATTTTCCGTTTGGTTTTGAAAAAAATTAATTTAATTCAATAATAATAAATTAACTGTGACGCCACTGGGAAAACAGCGCAACTTTTCTCATCAGCATAAATGCATTTCCTATGCATTGTTAAAGTAATATCACTTAGAAAATTCAAAGTTTCCCGTTTGGTTTTAAAAATATTTAATTTAATTGAATAATAATAAATTAATTGTGACGCCACTGGGAAAACAGCACAACTTTTTCTATTAGCATAAATGCATTTCCTATGCATTGCTAAAGTAATATCACTTAGAAAATTCAAAATTTTCTGTTTGGTTTTGAAAATATTTAATTGAATTCGATAATAATAAATTAATTGTGACGCCACTGGGAAAACAGCGCAACTTTTCTCATTAGCATAAATGCATTTCCTATTCATTGTTAAAGTAATATCACTTAGAAAATTTAAAGTTTCCCGTTTGGTTTTGAAAATATTTAATTTAATTCAATAATAATAAATTAATTGTGACGCCACTGGGAAACCAGCGCAACTTTTCTCATTAGCATAAATGCATTTCCTATGCATTGTTAAAGTAATATCACTTAGAAAATTCAAAATTTTCCGTTTGGTTTTGAAAATATTTAATTTAATTTAATAATAATAAATTAATTGTGACGCCACTGGGAAAACAGCGCAACTTTTCTCATTAGCATAAATGCATTTCCTATGCATTGTTTAAGTAATATCACTTAGAAAATTTAAAATTTGCCGTTTGGTTTGAAAAATATTTAATTTAATTAAATAATAATAAATTAATTGTGACGCCACTGGGAAAAGAGCGCAACTTTTCTTATTGGCATTGATGCATTTCTTATGCATTGTTTAATTAAAATTACTTAAAAAATTTAAATTTTCATGTTTGGTTTTGAAAATATTTAATTAAATTAAATAATAAATTATTTGTAACGCTACTGGGAAAACAACGCAACTTTTCTAATCAGCAGAAATGCATTTTAAATACATTGTTAAAGTTATATTTATTAATTGAATCGAATTATTGTTATTTGTTTTGGAAATAAACTTATTTAAGTAATATTAAAAATATATATTTCCACCATGATACGGCACTGGAATAAATATGCAAATATTATAGAAAATTACTGTTTTGGTTGTATAATGTATGCTTTTCGACGAAGAAGGACAGTGGTTGTGAGTTAAGTATGTTTATTGTATTACTCTTCTGTAGTTGCATGGAGATCATGGGAATACGCGCACTGGATTCGAGTATATATAAAATATGCCATAACTTTTTCATGAGAAGTGATATTGAAGAAATTTCGATGGCGCAAGTGAGCGCAACTTCTAAGCTTTGTGTACAATGCAATAAAACTTAAAAAATGTAAAGTGGGGGGGCTGGCACCCTCCTTTATTTCGTTTATAGGGGGTGTATTTTTGCAGCGCAACTTGTAAAATTAGGTGGTATCGACAGCGCAAGTTCCATAGAATGTATTTATGAAAGAAAAAGTTAAAAATTCCGAGATGGGGGGGCTGGCGTCAACTTAGCCCCCCCTGTTTTCAAATCGCTATAACTTTCTACCCTTAACAGCGCAAGTTTTAATATTTGGGCGCAAGTGAGCGCAAGTTAAGACCTTTCGGGCGCAATATTTTTTATTTGAAAATTTTGAGTTGGGGGGGCCAAGTTGACAGACCCCAAGAATCGTACGGACTTAAACCTAACATGGTTCTCAGCGCACGTTTTTGTAGACTTAATATGTTGTTCAAATGCGTGGAGCTGCCCCAGAAAACTATGCCATAGCGAACTAATGACAGAAAATTTGAACTATATACTAGTTTTAATATACTAAACGATACATTTGGTTTTAAAATTTTCAGCATATAGCATGTTGTACATAAGCGGGAAGACAAATATCCGATATGTTTTTGCCATTTTAATTTGTTATCTATAAATATTCCCAGAAATTTTGTGTTACATGTTATATCAACTCTAGTGCTGTTGATGGTGATTTGCTGTGGAAGGTTTGTAGCCTCGGATTTTTTAAATATAATGTAGTTTGTTTTACTCTCGTTTAAAACAAGTTGATTGTTATCAAACCAGGTTTTTATTAAGTTCAACAAAACCGTGATGTTATTTTCTAAATCTGAGATATTTTTAGATCGTACACAAATATTCGTATCATCGGCATAGTTGACGATATTATATTTGTCATTGTCAATTATTTTAAACATATCATTTATGTATATATTAAAGAGGAATGGACCCAGGACACTCCCCTGAGGCACCCCCAGAACTATGTCCAAGGCATTCGATCTATATGTAGTGCTTCCCGATACCACTTCTACTAATTGTTTTCTGTCAGTCAGATACGTTTTGAACCAGTCATATGCTGCACCTCTAGTTCCATAATTGTACAGTTTAGAGAGCAGCAGACTGTGGTCGATACAGTCGAACGCCTTGGACAGATCCAAAAATATGCCACAAGCCATCTCATCTGATTCCATTCCCTCTATGATAAATTGGGTAAAATCATATAGAGCTGTATTGATGTTTTTACCTTTCCTGAAGCCATGTTGTCGGTCGGAAAATAGTTTGAATTTTTTGAAGAATGATTTGCATTGTTCGGTGACTATGTATTCAAATATTTTAGAGAAAGATGACAAGAGACTAATTGGTCTAAAATTTTCTATTTTTGATGAATCTCCACTTTTGTGGATAGGTTTAACAACGGCAATTTTTAGTTTTTCCGGGAATATACCAAAACTAATTGAGTTATTTATAAGAAAGCACAAAGGCTCACATAATGGCTCCGCGCATTCTTTGATAACGAACATTGATATTTCGTCAATCCCGTAACTTTTTTTATTTGGCATGATTTTTATAACATTCATTAGGTCATTTTGCGTAACAGGATTAAAAAACAGGGAGTGTTCGTGCATGTTAACATTTATGTCAAGATTCGCAATTAGTTTTTTCGAATTTATTAAGTCTGGTGCAGCATTTACAAAATAGCTATTTATTTTATTCACGTCCGTTTCTAGAGTAGAGCTTTCGTAATTTGTGATTTGTTTTTTTCCAGTGATGTCTTTTATAACAGTCCATGCTGTTTTGTTTATGTTGGTTGATGTTGCTATTTTATTGTTATACTGTTGTTGCCGGTCATTTTTTAGCAATATATTGTACCTCTGTTTGCAACGCTTTAAAGTTTCTTTACATTCGGTAAAATAATGTGCCAAAATATCATATAGTTCCAACTCTCTCTTGCAGGCAATAGTTTCTGCTGATAGTACTATTTTTTGTTTTTTATTACTGGATTTAACTGTCTCCAAAGGAAATGTTTTATTAAAATGACTTAGAAGAATGCGCGTAAACTCATTAAATTGTTCATTTACGTTACTATTTTCATACATCGTTAGCCAGTTTTCAGAATGTAGTGCACTATTAAATAATTTGAGTTTATTACTGGTAATACGTCTAAATATTTTTTGTGAAATATTTTCTTGTTCATTACTTACAAATGTAGCAATTTGAGCAAGGTGATCAGAGAACCCCGTACTTGCGACTCTACAACATTTTATACTCTCGTAATTTGTAATGATATTGTCTATACACGATTTAGTTCTGTTCGTAATTCTAGTATATTCATTAATTAAGAATCTGCAGTTATACGATTGAATTAACATATACAGGTCGTTAGATGTTCTATCGTGTCTAAGTATATCAATATTAAAGTCTCCGCAAATAAAAAAGTTTTCGTTATTGCTGATTAATAATGACAAGATCTGTTCTAGTTTATTAAAGAAAATATTTACATCACTGTCAGGAGATCTATAAATGCATGTTATATTAATAGGGTTGTTATTATTTATTTTAAAGTGAGCGCTTGCGCATTCAAAATTTTTAATTTCCGCTAAACGGTTTATATCTTTACATATATTAAACTTAAAATTACGATTACAATAAATAGCAACGCCACCATGTTGATGACGAGGACGACAAAAATTTGTAACACAAGTGTAGTTCATAATATTCAGCAATGTCAGCTGTTCAGGAGATTGCCAGTGTTCTGTTAAACAGACGAAATTACAATCATGTTCTTCTAAGAATACGCTCAGTTCATTTAAACAGTTCCCAATAGACTGTATATTAAGATGTAATAATATTAGTTCTTCGGCGTTGCATCCGGATGTGCGTTCTTTTTTATTAGCCAATGGAAAAAAGGGTTGATACTAATGCCCTTTGGCCACGTAGACGGGTCCTTTAGTGCTGGCAGCTCATCAATTGGGACGCTTACTTTAAACGATGTATAAATCTCGGGATGTTTAGATGTTATTTTCTCACAATCGATTATTGTAAATTTATTTTTATCCTGAAGATGGCGTTTTATATCATTACTTGTCATATGGGGTTTAAATCCCGACGTATGTATGTGTCCCATACGGGCTGCAACTTCTAAAGTTGTTGTTTCTGATGAACCATAAACACGTTTCGCCGATTGTCGTCTTTTTCTACGATTTGGCATTATAAATCCCTCATTATCATCAGCGGTTTTTGTAATCTCGCCTGGTTTATTTTCGTCGTTCGATGGTTCGATGTTTATCTTTTTTGCTGCTTTTGGATTTATTTTTAAATTTGAATTTCCATTTTGAGGTGCAAGTAACGACATCTCAGTTTTATTTTTGTAGGTTGATTGAGTTACCATAGTATTTACAGATTTCTGCTGCGTTTGAATGTTATTATTTATTATTTTGTTATTTAAGGTTAAAATTTCCTTTTTCATAATATGCATCATTTCAAATAATTCATCGATCTTAGTGTTATTATTGGGATCGGTAGTTGGTGGATCTGCCGTAGATGTTTTAGCAGCTTTGGTTTTGGGATATTGTACTAAGCAAGAATCACATACCCACTTAATGTTTTTATTTTCTAGGCATCCAGCGTCAGCCCTTTTCAGTCCACATGATAGGTGTAGTTTGCCATCACATATAAAACACTGAATGTGTTTATCACTAACACTTAACTGAACTTTGCAGGAAATACACGGCTCCTTACATTTCACAGTCGGCGCCATTTGATTAAAAATTCATTAGATTTGTTGCGCACAGTTATTGTAATTTCAAATAGATATCATAATTTCTAATACATGTATTATATCACTGTTCTTATTATTTTGTTTTCGTGGTATTAAATTGACGTCATGGCGTGCTAACTAACGTACCTGCCACATGTTTTATTACCCTGCTCATGAATAGTTTATTACCCTTGGAAAATTATCTCATACTTGGATAAAGAGCTCCAAAAATTCAACTCCCACTGGGTCGAGCACCTTTTCGCAGCTTTTGTTAGAAGTGCGGAGGTTTACCTGTTTCGAAAAAGCAGCGGGCGCGCAAGGTTAATAACTGTATTAACCATTATTTAGGAGAATTCAAGAATAAAACATGTTTTTTCTCACTTAATCCTTTTTATCGTTACAAATTTCCATTGCTAAGTTACGGAATTACGGTGTGGGGACACGCATCTGAAGCGAACAAAATATTCATAGTCCAGAAACGGATCATCCGTTTAATGTTTAAGATACCATACCGAGATTCGTGCAGATTGATATTCAAGCCTAAGCATATAATGACGACACCATCAATTTACATTTATAAATTATTAAAGTATATACATAAAAATAAAAACTCTCTTTCCAAAAATAGAGACAAACATAGCTACAAAACAAGAATTTCTGACGATATTTACATTGAAAAATTTGCCACAGAGCAATATAAAAAATCACCGTTATACGCAGGAAGCAATTTATATAATAAACTTCCCCAATCTATAAAGAATCTACAACTCAAACGATTTGAAAATACCATTAAAAACATTTTGTGCAAAAATGCAGTGTATTCTAGTCAAGAATTTATTGAACTATTATCCAAGTACTAATTTTACTGTAAAACGTGTATATGTTTTGAAATGTACTATATTGACGAATGTATCTATACCCTGTATGACAGTAACAGAATAAATATATTATTATTATTATTATTAATTTACACACACAGTGGGGAATACCTGCATTACAATGCGAAACAAAGTTGTTTTTTTGTTTTGCTTTATCGTTTTCTGATTATACATAAACACAAGTTGAATTGACCGGATTTTACACTTAGACCTTCATATTGTTTTATTAAAAAAAACATGTGTTAAAATATGTTTAACACATTGACTGTTGCAAAAAAATACAAGTGGTGATCCTTATTTAGCGTGAATCGTATTTGGTCCATACGACCCACTAAGCAGACACATTTAAGTAATGTTTTATCAACATGTATTAACGGCCAAGCAATTATAGAATTAACTCTAAAAGTCGATTAACGGCTGAGCAATTATAGAATTAACTCTAAAAGTCGATTAACGGCTGAGCAATTATAGAATTAACTCTAAAAGTCGATTTTCGGTAAAATTGTACACTTCTTTAAATGATTTCTACAAATGAGTTATAGTATTACATACTGTGAATTTTTCTTTTAATTATACATCATGTATACGCTGTAAATGTAAGGCATTCGTCGATTTTGTATAAAAACGTGCAATATGAGGTTTAGAACAATTATTTCCACTCCCAGACTAAGCATGAAGTAAAATTTCGAGTTTAGAAAAGCCCCGCGTAAATTTGTCGAGGGTCGCGCCAGCGACCCTCGACAAATTTTCGCGGGGCTTTTCTAAACTCGAAATTTTACTTCATGCGCCACGCGTATAAAACACTGAAATATTATGAAGTTAGAAATACACTGGAAATATTTTTTTTCAAATGAGTAATAATCGAGATATTTAAATAATAAATTATTTACGTTTTTCTTCATACTTTTTCAAGTCAAGTCAAGTAATATAATATATTAAATTAACTTATTTAGTAATTTAATTACTATAAAATTAATAATGTTGCGTATATGCATCAATGGCGCCTAATGAGTTAATGTTGTTACAATTTTGATAAAACGTGTTATAAATAATTGGGCCCGTTCATAAGAGACAACAGTTGGGAGTTTACTGCCAACTGTTGGGGAATTCTCTGATGACCGCATTGTAATCGTGAACGTGTTTAGGATTTTTACAATCGTACGAAATAGACCGACCGGAGTACCGTTCATTATATACCAGCATACATCACAAATAAATGCAAACATGTTGAATGTTGAACATTTTAATGAACCATTGTTTTACATCGAGTGATATTCATTTTTTTTCCTATTTATTATTTTGGGGATCACGATTTTTTATAATCTAAAGCACAGTTAATATCTTTAAATTGTTAGAATGGATTTTTAACGATATGAGTAAATGGATACGCACATGCATATAAACAGGATATGTGCATTTGTCACTGGTCGCTTGCGTAGATACGTCTGATGAATTCCTTGGGCATTTCCAGGATGATTCACTTTTTGATAACACTTGATAAAGTCACTAGGTCAAAGAACGAGCAATTGCCAGAGCTGCGACGAATTCTCGTAAAAAGGATTCGAATCACGAATCCGAATCACCTATTATGATTCGAATCACGAATGCTCGAATAAAGGATTCGTAAGAGATAAATATGATTCTAATCCAAGATTCGAATCATGAATACAAATCCTTTAAGAATACATTTGATTTTATTATTATTTTCAACCATTTATATACCGGGTGACCCATTTTAATTTATCCACTGGAATATCTTGTGAAATATGCATCGTAGAAAAAAATATTCCAAACAAAAGTTTAATGGTTTCGAGGGGGCCAACCGATCCTATAAAATGTTCGTCACCCCCACTCCCCGGGGGGTGGGAGAGGGGGGCAACTTTAGAATCTTAAATAGGAATCCCTATTTTTTATTTCAGATTCAGATTATACACCAAAAATGACGTAGGTTTTATACGAGATTTTTTTTTGAATTCGTGATAGATGGCGCTGTATTCGCTTAATTTATCCATTAGATTATCTCGACAAATATGCATCGTACAAATAAATGTCTCGAACAAAAGTTTAATGGTTTCGAGGTGGCCATCCGATCCCATGAAATGTTCGCCACGACTACCCCCCCGGGGGTGGAGGAGGGGGGCAACTTTGAATTCTTAAATAGGAACCCCTATTTTGTATTTCTGATTCGGATTCTACGGCAAATATTATGTAGGTTTTATCCAAAACATTTTTTGAATTCTTGATAGATGGCGGTGTAGTAGCAAAAATGAAGACGTTTCCGGAAAAAATGAAAAATTGCCTTCAAAAAATCAAAACAAACAATTCGACGACGCTTGCTTGGGTATTTTAATTCCGACTAGTTTTTCAACGGCATTTACGGGGACCGTGAGTCGTGGAATGAAAATAAGTAATAATAAGTATGTAAAATATACTTCACGAGTCTTTTTAACTCCTGGTAGATAAATAAATCTTGTTTTTTGTCAACGGGCAGACGGATTGCAACACAAAATACCTATTCATAATTTTGTTCACTATCGACATAGAAAGCGTCATCTTACCGCCGGCATGTTAGGTCGGATTTTTTAAATTTATTTAAACATTAGTCTTTTTACAATAATTATTTTGTACATCAAGTAGCCCTAACAAGGGCTGACATTTCAACAGCCATTTAAGCAATTAGATGCTCAAAAGTCGCACCATTGTTCTCATGACAAAGATGAATTCGACGTTCAAAATTCCTCACTGTATGCAAAAGGGTGTTGCGCGGAATACTGTTGCACGCAGCTTGGATCCTTTGAATCATGTCGTCTCTAGTAGTTGGTCTTTCTCGATAGACAGTATCTTTCAGGAACCCCCACAAGTGGAAGTCGGGAGCTGTCAGATCTGGTGACCTTGCTGGCCATCTAATTGTACCCCCTCTCCCTATCCACTTGCCAGGATACGTTTGGTCTAAATATGTTTTCACTATATTTGCAAAATGTGGAGGAGCACCATCTTGCTGAAACCACAGTCTCATCCTTGTCTCCAGATCCACATGTTCGATTAAGCCGGGAAGATCGTCTCGAAGAAAATTCAAGTAATTCGCACCGGTTACAGTGCCCTCGAAAAAATATGGACCGATTAAGTACCCGTTGACAATACCGCACCACACATTCACAGTCTAGCGGTGTTGGTGGTCCACTTGCTTCATCCACTGAGGGTTTTCCGGCGACCAATAGTGACTGTTATGGAGATTCAATAACCCGTCACTGCGGAATGTAGCCTCGTCAGAAAACATCACGAATTTGAAAAGGTCTGCGTCATTCTGCATTTGCTGTATTGCCCACTGACAAAACATTTGCCGTTGTTCATGATCCTGTTCACTTAATGCCTGGTTCAAACACACGTGGTACGGGTGATACTTCGAGTGTTTTAAATATCTTCTCGAAGTCTCTCTCGGGATGCCAATTTGTTGCTGTACTTCGCGAAGTGATATCTGGGGGTTCAAATGGATCATCGCTAAAACTCTTAAAATGCGCGGATTCATACGATGATCATTGATGGGGTATCGCTGTCGACGTTGAATATTTCCTCTCCTACATCTCGATTCAATATGACGAATCGCTGAATAATTGGGATGATGCTGCCGTTAGGGAAATCGTCTTCTGTATAATGCCGCAGCTCTTCGATAAGAATGGCGACATTCTCCTAGGACAAGGAGAATATCCACCGTTTCATTCGGAGAATAATCGCTCATTCCGGATTCTTCTACAAAGCGTTCTCAGTTCTCACGTCACAAGACATCGAGCTTTGTGTACGAAGTGTCAGAAAAACTAGTCGGAATTAAAATACCCAAGCAAGCGTCGTCGAATTGTTTGTTTTGATTTTTTGAAGGCAATTTTTCATTTTTTCCGGAAACGTCTTCATTTTTGCGACTACACCGCCATCTATCAAGAATTCAAAAAAATGTTTTGGATAAAACCTACATAATATTTGCCGTAGAATCCGAATCAGAAATACAAAATAGGGGTTCCTATTTAAGAATTCAAAGTTGCCCCCCTCCTCCACCTCCGGGAGGGTAGTCGTGGTGAACATTTCATGGGATCGGATGGCCACCTCGAAACCATTAAACTTTTGTTCGAGACATTTATTTGTACGATGCATATTTGTCGAGATAATCTAATGGATAAATTAAGCGAATACAGTGCCATCTATCACGAATTCAAAAAAAAATCTCGTATAAAACCTACGTCATTTTTAATGTATAATCTGAATCTGAAATAAAAAATAGGGGTTCCTATTTAAGATTCTAAAGTTGCCCCCCTCTCCCACCCCCCGGGGAGTGGGGGTGACGAACATATTATAGGATCGGTTGGCCCCCTCGAAACCATTAAACTTTTGTTTGGAATATTTTTTTCTACGATGCATATTTCACAAGATATTCCAGTGGATAAATTAAAATGGGTCACCCGGTATAAATATCGTTACCAGTTGTTTTAACAAAAATATTTAAAACCTAATTATTTATTATTACCACTGAACATCGTTGATAACAGACTAATTATCGTTGATAACAGAGTAATCATCTGATTCCTTGTTACTCTGATTAAAGATGTATTTGTGTGTTTCTGAACTTCACTTCAAATCAGTGTTTTGTACGCGTGGCGCATGAAGTAAAATTTCGAGTTTAGAAAAGCCCGAAAATTTGTCTCGGGTCGCTGCGCGACCCTCGACAAATTTTCACGGGGCTTTTCTAAACTCGAAATTTTACTTCATGCTTAGTTTGGGAGTGGAAAACACTCGTTTAAAGCTTCAAATTAAACTCTATTATAAAATCGACGAAAGCCTGAAAATTACGTAGATAAAAAATTCACTGAATATCATTAAAACCGGGAAAGTCAGAGAAAAGTCATGAAATTATAATCAAATTGACCAAAACACTAACAAAAAAGCCATATGACATTATTAAATTTGTCAAAATCAGCAGGAAAATTACAAAACACGTAAATATTTATAAAATTAACTTAAATATTGACAAAAACAATGAAAACAATTTTACAAAATGGAGGTTTCGCACAGAAGAAAGTTAATTAAAAGGCCAGGGAAAAAATCTTGAATCAGGGAAATGTCGGAAAAATTTAACATTTCAGTTTGTGGCTACCATGTCCGTTTTACTTCAAATAATATTAAACATAAATTTGAAATCTAGATTATTATCTATAAAAACATTTTTAGTCATTTAATGTTCGTATCAAAGCATTCAGTTTGATGTTTCGAACGAGCATTTCCACTCCCTGTGGATCTTTTTAAAATTTCGCATTTACCACAACAAACCACAAACCTTGCAAGTCTTGAAAGCCAACATTGAAGAAGAAATCACCAATTTGGGCCCAGATGTTTTACGAACAACAATTCAAAATGTTCTAAAACGAGCACAATCAACATCAACTCAGGAGATGGTCATTTGACCGATATCATTTTTTTAACTTTATATTATCAATTTTACACCTTTAAATTAACTTTCAGTCAAAACATTGCCCATTTTTTTTCATTTCTAATAAAATGGCAGCCAATTCATAATATGACATTACTTTTGCCTTATATTACACGAGACAAAAAGTTTATATCTTAGGAAATGTTAATTTTTGTTTTTTAATATAGATTTACTATCCTTGTTTACGCACGAAGTAAAATATAGAGGTTATAAAATTCTGAAAATTTGGTTTAGTTGAGTAGCGAAACGGATAAAACACTGAAATATTGTGAAATTAAAAATATACTGGTTTTTAAGTATAAATGAAATAGCCAATTCTTGGTTGCAGAATACTTCAAACATTAAAAGTGCGATTCTTTTCGCAATCTACAACAAGTTAGTCTTACAAAGACTATATCAAACACTCATTGAAACAACTACTTCCCGAGCTAATACCCCGACGGACATTGAATTATACAACAATTTGGGTCAAATTATTCAAGCCATCTTTAGACGCGCTTCGAGATTTATCTCTCCTCAGTATAGCTTGTTGTAAAATTCAATGTCCGTCGGGGTAT
This sequence comes from Philonthus cognatus, assembly GCA_932526585.2. Taxonomy (NCBI): domain Eukaryota; kingdom Metazoa; phylum Arthropoda; class Insecta; order Coleoptera; family Staphylinidae; genus Philonthus; species Philonthus cognatus. Next base: position 11,166,465 of record OW052251.1, on the reverse strand, counting down.
TAGCCCGAGAAGTAGTTGTTTCAATGAGTGTTTGATATAGTCTTTGTATAACTAACTTGTTGTAGATGGCGAAAAGAATCGCACTTTTAATGTTTGAAGTATTCTGCAACCAAGAATTGGCAATTTCATTTATACTTAATTGACAAATTACTTCATTGTGTACCAAAGCTCATAGAAAGATGTTTAGAATTAACTAAGTTTATTCAAGAGACTGGAGTGGAAATGCAGATACTCAAAATTAGAAATTAGGGGAAATGTTACTGATTATTCAAATGGTAAAATATTTGTTTTGTGTTGAAGGCGTTCACTTTGTGGTACATCTTAAATACACTTGTAAATAAAATACTTTTTACTTTGTTTAACCACTGTATTTTGCACTTAATTTGTGACTATAGTTTCGACTATTTAGTAGTCGTTATCAAACTTTAAGTTTGATAATGACTACTAGATAGTCGAAACTATAATCACAAATTAAGTGCAAAATACAGTGGGTAAACAAAGTAAAAAGTATTTTATTCACAAGTGTTAAAATATTTTTCAAATATTCATTTTTTATATTCTTCTTCTTCTGGAATCCTTTTAACTTCAGGTAATATTTTTTTCCGATAATCATTTTTATTCATTCATATACTCATACTCAAATCCAGTGGCGGCTTGTGGGTTTTTCTAGTCGAGAGGCAAATTTATTTAAGGCAAAGACTCCCAAACCCGGTGTGTCGCGACTGGATTACAGGGGCGCCGCACACTGGTCGAAACGCTCATTCTAGCTAAACATTTCGCTATAAAGCGTGTAAGTCTACTTTAAATTGTTCGAAGTCGAAGAAAATATTAGATTAAAAATATAAAAGGCTTAATATTGAATAATTCTTCCGTTCTGCCCTTCACCACCCCCATTTTAATTAAAAATGTTTACGAAAAATTGTTAATATAAAATTTGAAGGAATTCGCATTTTTGTTATACAATTTTTATCTAAAAATAGTAAGTATATTACAACCCCTTACCTTCGAATTATTAAAAAATTAATATTTAAAATTTTATAATCACATTATATTTAATTATAAAATTATTTAAATAGAAACAAAACATTTTAAATTGCACACATATCTATAAATAAGAATATACAATATTTCTTGAATAACTTTCTCATATATCACTTGGTGAAACATTTTAAAATAATATTGAAGGATAAATAAAAAACACTTGGTTTGTTTCACTAAATAGTGAAACAAACCAAGTGTTTTTAATTTATCCTTTAATATTATTTCAAGAATATATAACATATACAAGCAGTATAATCATACAAACAGTACACTAAAGCCAGAAATTATTCAGTGTCAGAATCCTCTGGTAAAGATGCTTGTTCTGGTTCTACTAATAACTTTAAAACCTCTGTGTTCAATTTTTGAACAGTAAGCGGTCGTGAAAGCTCTGAATTTACCACTAGAACATCCAGATTGGGGTCCATTTGGCAATCCTTCAGTAGAGAGCACATCCATTTCGTTTAGCAACTTAGAATATTTATTTTTAAAATTTGAAATTGTTCTATGAGAGGTTGGCCATTTGATTGTCAATTGTGCCGTAAAATTATTTATTTTATGTATCAATGTATTCAATGTGCGATACAATATTAATAATCATAATGTCAATTACAAAGAGATAGACTGCTTTATTTTTTTGTTCTAGCGTTTTTGGGCGCGCCAAACATCGAATAATGTTCACCGAGAAATGGTTACGCTATCTGCTTGTAAACGGGCAAAAACGGGCAGCTAAATATTATTTATATATTAAACTAATTGGTTATTATGTATAAAAAACAAAGATTTATTACTAAAAATGGCTAAGAATGTATACTTTATCCTTTTTCAAGTTTAACGTTGTAAAATTTGACTGTAGTATTCTTTACTTAATTTAAATTAGTACTAAAGTTATATGAAAAATATTTAAAACTATGTTATATACATGCCAGTAGAATATATATGCATCTTTAAATTACATTTTTCACGAAACACAAATGCAAAAAAAGAAATTAAACTTTGCCAGTTGGAGCGCGTACAATCCACAACTGAACGACGTAAACGATGCGTATACTTTGGTACTGATAACCATTGGACCAAAGGTCGGAGGGGTTTATGACTTTACCTGCGCACCCTCTGGACATTGAACTACCCATATTCCAAGAAAAAATCTGTTGATTTTCGGCAAAATGTTCAGCTAGAATGAGCATTTCGACAACTGTGCGCCGCAAAAATAATGTTGGCTTTACATCAATAAATGTCAACGATGAAGAACGTTAGTTGGACCAATATTTTGATTTAGGGCGCCGCAGAAACATTCTGATACATTTAGGGCGCCGCAGAAACATTCTGATACATTTAGGGCGCCGCAGAAACATTCTGATACATTAAGGGCGCCAGAAACTGAAAAAGTTTGGGAACCAATTATTTAAGAAATCGCTGAATGAGTGTTAGGTGCAATATCGAGTTATGTGCATCCCCTATTTTTGTCACTTTCTTTTTGTCTAATCTAAGCTTCGAGCAATGTTTCTTAACCATTTCAGAATCATGGAATAGAAGTGATGAAATGTCAAAAATTGGAAGCAATTCTTTAGGGTTTTCTCAACTCAAAATTTTACTTTATGCTCAATCTGGGATTGAAAAACCCTCGTTAGAGAAAAAGCAATAGTTTTTTCAAAAATTTCATTCGTTTATAAAATCTTGTCGGGACCTCGGAGTGTATCCTGCACTTCGAGGTCCCGACAAGATTTTATAAACGAATGAAATTTTTAATTAAAATCGTATTATTTTGTAAAATAATAAAATAAAATAAAACACTTTAACTTTGTTTGTATAACACAATATTTATATTTTTGAGACTGCAGTTTCGGCAACTCAACTTGTAATTTTTAATTTCTTGAATTAATTTCTCATCTGGCACTTGGTGAAACATATTAGAATATGTAAAGTTATTTAAATAAAAACACTTGGTATTGTTTCACAAATTAAATTGTGAAACAATACCAAGTGTTTTTATTTAAATAACTTTACATATTGTAATTTTTAGTACATTATATTGGATTCGCCATTTGCTTTTTATAAAAATTAATATAAATATATTTGTATAAATGAAATTGCCAATTCTTGGTTGCAGAATACTTCAAAAGCAAAAGCGAAGTTATACTGATGAGAGATAAATCTCGAAACGCGTCTATAGATGGCCTGAATAATTTGACACAAATTGTTACATTTGCAGTAGGTTACTGTATGTAACAGCAAACACTTGTTGTATAATTCAATGTCCGTCGGGGTATTAGCCCGGGAAGTAGTTGTTTCAATGAGTGTTTGATATAGTCTTTGTAAGACTAACTTGTTGTAGATTTGCGAAAAGAATCGCACTTTTAATATAAATATATTTGTTTCAAATTCCCATGAGTCGATTAAGGTATTAATTTTAAATCAAAGAATGTGAATTGAAACTTTAAAAATTATCGCAATCTTCCGTTTTGAATAACTTTTGATAAAATTCCGGAAGTCAGGAGAATAAAATGTATTACCAGGTTTACAGGTTTACTGGTAAATTGTATAAAATGTTTTCGAAAATGTATCGGTAAGTTACTGTTTTCTGTCGGTTTTTCGGTCAATTGGTTTAGTTGTTTGATCGTAAAACGCTTTTATCTGTGTATATATTTGAAGCTTTAAATGAGTGTTTTCCACTCCCAGACTAAGCATGAAGTAAAATTTCGAGTTTAGAAAAGCCCCGTGAAAATTTGTCGAGGGTCGCGCAGCGACCCGAGACAAATTTTCTGGGCTTTTCTAAACTCGAAATTTTACTTCATGCGCCACGCGTATAAAACACTGACTTATAGTAAAGTTTAAAAACACATATTGCAATAATTATTATTATAATTGAGGGATCCAATGCAATAACCAGCCAAGTCCAGTTTTATAAAATGTTGAAAAGAGACAAAAAACTGTTCACATGCAAGAAAAAAAAAAACATAATGATTATTATGCATGCAACTAACAATACACCAATACACTGCAAAATTTAAACCTGATTGTTGCATGCTATAACACAGAATTTTCAACTTTATAAGAATATTGAATACTTTACCCATTTTCTCATAAAAGGGACTTGGCTGATTATTGCATTGGATCCCTCAATTATAATAATAATTATTGCAATATGTGTTTTTAAACTTTACTATAAGTCAGTGTTTTATACGCGTGGCGCATGAAGTAAAATTTCGAGTTTAGAAAAGCCCCGTGAAAATTTGTCTCGGGTCGCTGCGCGACCCTCGACAAATTTTCACGGGGCTTTTCTAAACTCGAAATTTTACTTCATGCTTAGTCTGGGAGTGGACAACACTCATTTAAAGCTTCAAATATATTTCTTTTAAAAAACAACGAATGTCAGAAATTTTACAGCTTATGCATGTTTACCTAAAGTTTACCATAAAGTAACCACATTTAAATTCAGCGCGCATTTGTGACTTAAGCGATCTCTACCCTTTGGTAGACCAAACCATATTTTCAAGCTTTTCTAAACTCGAAATTTTACTTCATGCTTAATCTGGATGTCTAAAACACTCGTTAGAATAATATAGAGCACTATAACAAATATGCAACGCTAAAAGAAGGGTAAACTAGATATTAGATTATGAATAATTGTTTAACTACTATAAAAAATTACTTGTTTTCAAAATTATTGAGCGGTACTTGAATGTAATTAGTGAAGACGATTATTAAGCATTTTGTTTTAAAAATGATATAAAAATCGAAACCCCCGCTAAAACGACGATATTGTATTTAACGATAAACTATCGATAAACCGGTTTTGGTTTACATATTTACTGAATTGCCGGTAATTTAAAAAACTCGGTAAATTTACAATTGCTTATTGTCTCCACTGAGCAAATACAATTAAGTGGGAATGGGACGTTTCATCGCCGGGCCAGTTCATCGCCTGGCCAGTTCATCGCCGAGCCAATTCATCGCCGGCTGTTTCATCGCCAAGCCAGTTTATCGCCAGGCCAGTTCATCGCCAGGCCAATTGCGATATGATATGTCAGCATTGGTTAGGATAGGTTTGGATGGGTCAGTAACAGTGGCAGCTACTTCCGTTTATTGCTGAAGAATCATGCGAATGTACATTTAATTCATGTACAACATTCCATTTTTTGTGTGTATCCTGGCGTTACAACGTCCTACGTGGTCACACCGCCAAAATTAAAAACATTGGTCACACTTACTGTTTTTGTCAAAAATATACATATGTCGTCCGTGGATAAACTTTTCTCTCCCTCTTTTGGTCAAAATTTGTGTTTCCATACTTGCAAATAGTAAACCTTAATCTGAATTGCACTCAAGGACATATATCAAAAAACGACAGCATTCTCATTCGATTTTTATTAAGTTTGAGTAACGATTACTTGGTACTATATTAGGTTTTATACCTAATATAGTAATATAATAATTTCCAGAATTGGGTAATATTTAAAGTTTTATCATTGGATGTGATCTTTCTTTCAAAATTTATTTTATAAAAATATTGGCGATGAACAGTCCTGGTGATGAAACGGCCGGCGATGAACTGGCCCGGCGATGGAACGGCGGCGATGAATCGGTGGCGATGAATCGGTGGCGATGAATCGGCGGCGATAAAACGTCCTAGACCGCAATTAAGTAATGTTTCATTAACATTAAAACCACGTTTAATGTTGCTACAATGTTGATACAACGTTATTTGTTTGTTTTTTGCTCAGTGGGTCAACTCTTAACTAGATATTTTCAAAAAAAGTTATTTTTTAGTTTATATTTAAAAAAAAAACGTCTAAACTTGAAGTTTTACACATTGAAAAATGGTCGTCTTTTGTGTATGTATACTCTTTTTGTCGTACATATTAAAAATGAAAATGATAAAAACAACACGGATGTTTACAGACAACTTAGTAAAGTTTTATAAACAAAAAATAGAAATGAATGTATAAATGAAATTGCCAATTCTTTGTTGCAGAATCCTTCAAACATTAAAAGTGCCGAGATCCTTTTCGGAATCTACAACAAGTTAGTCTTACAAAGACTATATCAAATACTCATTGAAACAACTACTTCCCGAGCTAATACCCCGACGGACATTGAATCATACAAGTCTTTGCTGTTACATATAGTAACCTACTGCAAATATTTATGTTTGAACCGCAACGTAACTGCCAGTCTAAAGTGTCAAATTGTTTAGAGGGAATGGCAAAGCTATACTGATGAGAGTTAAATCTCTAAACGCGTCTATAGATGGGCTGAATAATTGTTACATTTGCAGTATGTTCTGTATGTAACAGCAAACACTTGTTGTATGATTCAATATTCGTCGGGATATTAGCTCAGAAAGAAGTTGTTTCAATGAGTGTTTGATATAGTCTTTGTAAGACTAACTTGTTGTAGATTGCGAAAAGAATCTCGGCACTTTTATTGTTAGAAATGAATGTTTTTCAGCGTTAAAATCTATACAATAAAAAGTAATATAACTTTGAAATTTATCAGATTTCATCTGTTTAGTGGATCTTAGCGGCTCTCTAATAAACAAATCAAGGACAAAGTAAAAGTAAAGTCAATATTTAAAGTATGAAAGAAATATATATCATAAGAAATATGTAAATAAGTAATTGTTTGATAACAAAAAATTTAAAAAATTGTATGTTTAAGAGAAGATTTTGACTCAACTTTGTTTTCCAAAAATCTTAACAACCGGCTCGCCCGAGCCGGTGCGAGCCGGCTCCAGCACACCCCTGATCTATATTGTACCTAAAATTAATTCAACTTCTATAGATTCTATAGAACTTGAATTAATTTCTACATTTTGAAACGTTGATTTTTTTACCTTTACTTTACTTTAGAATTTGAATTAATTTCTACATTTTGAATAGTTGATATTTTTAACCTTTACTTTACTTTAGACTCTTATAACTTTAATCTAAAACAGACTTTTTTTGTTTTGTGTATTGTGTAATAAAAATAAAAATAAAAATATTCTCTTTCTCTTCTCTAACTAAAAAATGTACTTACTTCAAACTATAGGTTATTTTCAAGAGTCTAATTATAATTTTTCAGGTTTTTTTTGATTGTATCTTATAAAAAAATATTGATCATTATTGATTAAAACTGGTAAATATTTAACTCGTTTTTGAACTAATGTCTACAGAAAAAAAAAATATTTATAAATTATTAATACAGGGAGTTTTAATTTTAAGTTTACACACCCCAATTGTATACTGTAAATCTTCAGATATTCGTTATTTTTGTAAAGCTTTAAAAGAGTGTTTTCCACTCCCAGGTTAAGCATGAAGTAAAATTTCGAGTTTAGAAAAGCCTGAAAATTTGGTTTGGTCGCGTAGCGCGAAGCGCGGAGCGACCAAACCAAATTTTCAGGCTTTTCTAAACTCGAAATTTTACTTCATGCGCCACGCGTATAAAACACTGATTTCAAGTGAAGTTCACTTGTTCACAATATTTTCGTGTTTTTAGTGTTTAATACGCGTGGCGCATGAAGTTAAATTTCGAGTTTAGAACTGAAAAGAAAAATTCCCTCTGGCTTAGTGTTAATTTATTACATATAGTGGGCCAGTTGCACCAAACAAGTTGAACTGGTTCAACTATGAACTTCAGTTCAAAGTGAGATTAGAACAGTAGGAACTGTCATCTTGAACTCAAGTTCAGTTTGAACTCGGGTTCAACGTTTTTGGTGCAACTGGCCCTGTATTGATTCTGTCGGTCTACAATGATAATGTAATAAATACTACATCTATTTCTATCACAAATTTCTTGGTGAGGCACTGCCTCCCCTAACCAGCCGCCACTACTCAAATTATGAAATTATTTGTAACATTAACCCATTAGGCGCCATTGATGCATATACGCAACAGTATTCATTTACTGTTAATTAAAAAACTAAGTAAGTTAATTTGAAATATATTATTTGACTTGACTTGAAAATGTATTAAGAAAAACATATATATTTTGTTATTTGAATATCTCGATTATTACTCATTTAAAAAAAATATTTTCAGTGTATTTCTAACTTCACAATATTTCAGTGTTTTATACGCGTGGCGCATAAAGTAAAATTTCGAGTTTAGAAAAGCCCCGTGAAAATTTGTCTCGGGTCGCTGGCGCGACCCTCGACAAATTTTCTACGCGGGGCTTTTCTAAACTCGAAATTTTACTTCATGCTTAGTCTGGGAGTGGAAATACTTGTTCTAAACTTCATATTGCACGTTTTTATACAAAATCGGCGAATGCCTTACCTTTACAGCGTATACATTATGTATAATTACATGAAAAATTCACAGTATGTAATACAGTAAGTCTTTTGAAAAAAATCATTAAAAGAAGTGTACAATTTTACCTAAAATCAACTTTTACAGTTAACTCTATAATTGCTCGGCCGTTAATGGGTTAATCGAAGATTGCGATACAATCAATAGAAATTATCATTTCTTTAATATAATAAAGAGATGTGACATTACTTTGTCACTTGGATAATATTTGTTCATTGTCTATAATATCGTATGTTCAATAAAAAAAAACCTCTAGTGCCAAGATTTAATTTAATTTTTAATTTAGGTTTAAGAATTGACATATAAAACGTCAAACACAATAATCATAATACGAGGCGCATCCAGAATGTAAGTTTCCCGATTTTTTTCCCTTTAAAGTAAACATAATTAGCCGTGTCAATTGCGCATGCGTAGTAGATCTATGACATATCAATCATATGCCAGCCGAACAGGTCCCGCCTGGTGCCAGTACCGTGGCAGCAGTGGTCCGAAATGGAAGCTCTTGTAGGAATAAGAGCTTCCATTTCGGACCACTGCTGCCACGCTACTGGCAGAAGGATCTCCCGCCGCCTGCGAGGTTCGGTCGGTGATAAAGTTCTTTAATGCACAAGGCATTGCGCCAATTGACGTACCATTCAAAAAAAGAGGCGTGGAATGCGTACTGCAGGTGTTGTGCTCCTCCATGACAATGCTCATCCACATACGGCTCAGCTCACAGCAGCTGTTTTGACGAAATTTGGCTGGGAGTTGTTTGATCATCCACCCTACAGTCTTGAGCGATGTTCACGTTTTCTTGCACCTCAAGAAATTCCTGTCCTCCGGTGAGCGTTTTGGCAACGACAAAGAGCTGAAGACGTCTGTTACACGCTGGTTCCATTCACAGGCGGTAGAGTTCCACGACAGAGGGATACAAAAGTTGATCCCACGATATGACATACGCTATGTTGAAAAATAGCTAAAACATTGCTGTACCTGTTGCCAATCAAATTTTTCCTAAAAGTGTGTTTTATTAAAAAAAAAAAAAAAAAAACGGGAAACTTACTTTCTGGATGCGCCAACTCTGGTGGTGGCTATGTTGAAAAATAGCTAAAACATTGCTGTACCTGTTGCCAATAAAATTTGTCCTAAAAGTGTGTGTTATTTAAAAAAAAAATCGGTAAACTTACTTTCTGGATGCGCCGCGTATATAACTTCAGAGCTGCCAACCTACCTATTTTCCATAGCAATCTAGAGGTTTTATTTAATTGAACATACGATATCTTATTATTATTCACGTAGTTACACAACTCAAATACAACATGTGTTTTATTTATCACAAGCACGTGCTTAATTTCCGTTTCCACATCCGATTAAGGAGAAGATTCTTCACAACAATCACAACTAACAAAGTGAAGGTTTATTTTGTTTAGATTGGAAAACACAGCGTTGATTATAATACATCAGTCTTGGGCGTTATTTAATTACATATTGCTTTAGGAGTATCGTTGTATAATACTTTTTTGTAGTAAATTTACCTCCTAATCGTGCTATGTGATACAAAAGGGGGCATTCAATTTAAAAACAAATGAATATCAAGATGTTTAACCCATTAAGCGCCATTGATGCATGCAACGTTATTAATTTGTTGTTAATTAAATTACTGAATAAGTTAATTTGATATATTATATTATTTGACCTGACTTAATAATCTACGAAGAAACATGTAAATATTGTGTTATTTAAATATTTCGATTATTACTCAGTTAAAAAAAATGTCAGTCCGTGTATTTCTAACTTCACAATATATCAGGGTTTTATACGCGTGGCGCATGAAGTAAAATTTCGAGTTTAGAAAAGCCTTAAAATTTGGTTTGGTCGCTCCGCTTCGCGGAGCGACCAAACCAAATTTTAAGGCTTTTCTAAACTCGAAATTTTACTTCATGCTTAATCTGGGAGTGGAAACACTCGTTCGAAACTTCATATTGCACGTTTTCATATAAAATCGAATACCTGAATATTTAGAGCGTATACTTAATGTGTATTTAAAAGAAAAATTCGGAGCATGTAACACAGCAAGTCATTTATTGAAATCATAAAAAGAAGTGCAGAATTTCACCTAAAATAAACTTGAAGAGTTAACTTTATAATTGCTCGACAGTTAATGGGTTGAGAGGGCATTTAGATATTGGCATTTTAAGAAAACTTATTGTCAAAATTGATCGTTTCCAATTATTTTACTCATAGAGGCATCCTTTAGGTACAATTAGAGGTATAAATAATATTTTTATCTTATTCTTAAGATAAGTTTCAGATAGATTTCAAGCTGCCTTTTGGAGATCAAAATTTTAGAAATATTTTTTTTTCTTGAAAACTATAAGAGATAAGTATACATACATTCCTACAAAATATGTTGCAATAAAATAACAAATTAAGTGCAATTTCCAGTAGAGCTGGAAGTGATAGAAAGTTGAAAATATTTCACATGAGGAGAAATGATTCAACCGTGTGACGAGGATTTTTGTCAAATTTTACCAACATTTCAAAATTTGATGTTTAAAAGACCTTACTGTTAAAGCAGGACTGCAACTGTTCGCAGTAAAAACACCCTAAGTTTGATCATATACAAAAAAAAACAAAGTTTAGATATTGAGGTGTGCTTATAAGTATTTATTTTTTGTATGACAAATAAAGGCATTTATTATTATTATTTTTTTTTTCTGAGTGTCTAGGTATTGTAATGTACCCATCTGTATATTTATTTCATTTATATAATTTAATACTTTAGTATCGTGCATTTTTGATAATCATATTTAAAGTTATTTATGTTTGTTTCACTTATTGATGTTTGTTGTTTATTTTTACTTAAATATTATTCATTGCTAAATGTTATTATCAGAATGCATTTGCTAATGCTAGAGCACAGATAAGCCTGGGAAGAATAAATAGTTAATTAGAATTTGTACTTAATGGAAAAATTCCGCTAAAGATGATAAAGTTCACCCCGGCTTATGCGTGCCCCTTCTTACGCATTGTTTGCTTTACGAAGAACCATTATTCATTACTATTAGATTTTATTTCGGGCACTTCTGATTTGACTCTCGAACGCAAGACAGTAAAAATATTACTTACTCCGATTAAATTCAATAAACTTCGTTAAGCAAGCTAGTTAAAGTTTCTAAATATATTATATTGTAATATTCACAACTTTCTCAGTTAAGAAAATAGAATTGATATTCGTTATATAAAAAACATCAAGTTATTTTAACCTCACCCAGAATAAAAGAACCTACTTAATATTAAATAAGTGTTAAATATTGAAAATCCTAAATAATAAACTTCACAGTATTTTTAGCTATCCATATCTGACTCTAAATGCAGAGAATACCTTCACATTTACTATACATTTCTGAATACGAGCGTGTAAGTAATCTCAAGTGTGTATTCCTGAGCGTAAACCCAGTGGTAACCCATACAGACTCTCAGGTGTGTACATCTGTGAGGGTGAGGAGGTATTCTCGTGCGGCGTTCGAAACCTCGAACGTGTCGGTGTGTGTGTGTGAGTGCAGGTAAGTCCGGCCGACTCTCCGGTATCCCCACAACCAGTCGCGCCCGGGTATTCCGAGAGAGAGGTGAACCTCCAACTGAACCAAACAATACTTGTCCAAACCAGGTATGGGCTTGTTCGCGATGGCCAGTGCTACGCTGTTGTAGTTCACTCACTCCGGCGTTTACCGAAACGTCCATAAATAAGAGAGAGAGAAAGAAAAAAAAAAACAGTAGTAGGTGTGTTTTCGTGACGGTGTTTTTATAAACAGTGTGATAAAGACTGACCTCGTGAAATTAAACTTTGTGTTAAAACAACACACCAGACGAAGAACATTAATTTAAAAAAAAGTAAGACGTGAATACTCAAGAGAGGAGAAACTGAAAAAAAAGACGTGAATCCTGAAGAGAGGAGATTTTTGGTGCGTGTGGAGACAACCAGGTATTCAGATCCCACTAAGCAAAAAACAAACAAATAAATAAATAATTTAAAAATAATAAGACGTGAATACTCGAGAAAGGAGAAACTGAAAAAAAAAAAACAAAATAAGACGTGAATCCTGAAGAGAGGAGATTTTTGGTGCGTGTGGAGACAAGCAGGTATTCAGATCCCACTAAGCAAAAAACAAACAAATAAATAAATAATTTAAAAAAAGTAAGACGTGAATACTCGAGAAACTGAAAAAAGACGTGAATCCTGAAGAGAGGAGATTTTTGGTGCGTGTGGAAATAACCAGGTATTCAGATCCCACTAAGCAAAAAACAAACAAATAAATAAATAATTTTAAAAACAGTAAGACGTGAATACTCGAGAAAGGAGAAACTGAAAAAAAGACGTGAATCCTGAAGAGAGGAGATTTTGGGTGCGTGAAAACAACCAGGCATTCAGATCCCACTAAGCAATTGTTATATTAACATTGTAGCAACATTAAACGCTCTTTTAATTTTGTTGAAACATTACTTAAATAGATTTGCTCAGTGGGATGAATGCTGAGGGACGTACCTTATGTGAAATTCAAGTGTTCGCATGAGTAAATAATTTGTTATAATTAAACATCCAGAATTAAATACCAATCAATAATCTTGTATAACAATTAAGGTATCTATTTTAATGCCAGTTGGAAGTTTATTTAACAATACTGAAGAGGTATGTACCTGCATACATAATAAGGAATACCTTCAAAAATTCAAATGTGCAAGAAATGCGCTCCGCTTTTTATTACAAATACCTTCCGTCTGTTTAATAGTGTGGACAATTTAAAAGCTTTGAATAAATCCACATAAATCCGGATGAATGTTGAAGACTTGACATACCTTCTGTGAAAAATCTACAATTCGTGTTGTTGTTTTCAGAAGAAATCTTGTGGGATTAAATTAAGTGCTTTAAATCGAGCTGTTTGGGTGTGTTGTCGTTTTTTTTTTTTTATTGCAAGTGGTGTTCTTTACGCGAGTTGTTAGTGTTTACCACGTCGTTGCTAGGATACACCCTGGATGTGTGTTTTTATTGACTTTCATGCAACATGCGATGAAATATATAAGGTAAGAAAACAAAATCAAGCGGATTTTATAAGATTTTTGTTGTTTTACAATAAAACACTTTTTACTTTGCTTGTATAACATTGTTTATTGAATGTGACTGCAGTTTCGACAAATTTAGCCTGTTATTATCAAACATAAACAATTTGTGTTTGATAATAACAAGCTAAATTTGTCGGAACTGCAATCACATGTGACTGCAGTTTCGACAAATTTAGCCTGTCATTATCAAACATAAACACTTTATGTTTGATAATGACAAGCTAAATTTGTCGAAACTGCAATCACTTAAGACTGCAGTTTCGACAAATTTAGCTTGTCATTATCAAACATAAACACTTTATGTTTGATAATGATAAACTATATTTGTCGAAACTGCAATCACATTCAATAAAACTTGTTATACAAACAAAGTAAAATGTGTTTTATTGTGAAATTAATATGTATAACGATGTGTGTTTCTAACTTCACAATATTTCAGCGTTTTGTACGCGTGGCGCATGAAGTAAAATTTCGAGTTTAGAAAAGCCTGAAAATTTGGTTTGGTCGCGTAGCGCTCCGTGCTACGCGACCAAACCAAATTTTCAGGCTTTTCTAAACTCGAAATTTTACTTCATGCTTAGTCTGGGAGTGGAAAACACTCGTTTAATGCCAAGGTACGTCGATGGGCGTGACACATATGAACACATATATGTTACAAGGTATGACAGAATTGTATCTTTCCATGTTTTCCCCTACCCCTTTCCCCGCAGACCCTAGGTCCTGCGAAAGACAACAAGGACGTTGTATTTGGTTACGTTTTTGAGTCTATCATAACCTCTCTTTCCTGTTTCGCTTTCCCCGCAGACCCCAGGTCCTGCGAAAGAGAAAAATTACGTTGTATTTGCTAACGTTTTTGAGTCTATCATAACCTCTCTTTCCTGTTTCGCTTTCCCCGCAGACCCCTTTTGATAGACTCAAAAACGTAACCAAATACAACGTCATTGTTCTCTAATGACGTTGTATTTGGTTACGTTTTTGAGTCTATCATAACCTCTCTTTTCTGTTCCGCTGTACTTTCATAGATAGATTTTTTAATATTAGAGTATTAAGTTTTTAATAATAACAAAGGTTTTAAGAGCAAAATCTCTCAAATAAAATACAATGCAAAGAGGAGAAAATTTAATAAATTGTAAATAAATAAAATTAGTAACATGTTTAAAAATAATAATTTTCCCTTTTCGTACTTTCTTTAATAGTTTAATTTGAAGCTTTAAACAAGCGTTTTCCACTCCCAGACTAAGCATGAAGTAAAATTTCGAGTTTAGAAAAGCCCTGTGAAAATTTGTCGAGGGTCGCGCAGCGACCCGAGACAAATTTTCTGGGCTTTTCTAAACTCGAAATTTTACTTCATGCGCCACGCGTATAAAACACTAAAATATTGTGAAATTTATGCATATTCGAACTTCGTCTAAAATCTGTTTTATACGCGTGGCGCATGAAGTAAAATTTCGAGTTTAGAAAAGCCCAGAAAATTTGTCTCGGTTCGCTGCGCGACCCTCGACAAATTTTCACGGGGCTTTTCTAAACTCGAAATTTTACTTCATGCTTAGTCTGGGAGTGGACAACACTCGTTTAAAGCTTCAAATTAAGAATTAATATTCCGTTACTATAATTACTTGTAATTATCTAAATACCACATTTAAATTCAGCGCGCATTTGTGACGTAAGCGATCTCTACCCCCACTCCAAAATCTTCGATTTTGTCGATCCTTCTTACCATATACTCGACCGTCCTTGGTTTAATGCTTCAAATTGAATTTTAAGAAAATAAAAAAACGAAAATCTGAAGATTTACAGTATATACGCTGTAATTAAAATATGTATACTTAAAAGAAAAACTGGTTGTATATTTTTATTATTCCAAAATTATTAGTTCAAATCTTCACGTAACTCAAAAATCACATTTCTATGACAACACATTTATAGTTGGCAACATTGAATCTTTTTTTAATTTGATAAAACTGTCTTTCGATTTCGATTTGCAGTAGCTTAATGCTGCTAATTAATTACATATCGGCAAAACTATATATCGATTGGTTCGAACAAAAATTCAGAAATATTTTTAACGAATAATTCAACAGTAGGTATATTTTTAAGGGTTATTGCATTTTTCTTTTAGATTATTTTTGAATTGAAATTGTATTGTATTAATTGTATTAGTAAAAAAAAATATTTATTGCTGCAAGAAATGGCTGAATTCTAAAATTTTGTGGATGAAGTGGTCTTGTGTGATATATCTAAAGGTATTTAGGAAAAACCAATAAGTAATTAGCCAGGTGTTACGGGGGCTAAGGGTTCGGCATGGTTTTCGGTGGGATTACATTCTCTGTGGGGTGATTTTTGGGTAATAAATCTAATAATGGATTATCTAAGAGACTAAAATCAAAATTTAGCAAAACATTTTTATTTTTGTACATTTAAATTGATTCAAGCATCTTTAATCTACGATGTTTCTGTTATATTTAGTTTATTTTTGAATTCCATAGTGAACTTAGTTTGAGTTTTTTTATTGATAACGAGCACTTTGTGTCTCGAAATGTACATCTAACGATAAAAATAAAAAGTGAAGTAAGGAATAACAGTCTTTGTTAGTGTAACTTATTTTGATTTTTAAGATCATTTAATAATATCGTTTGACAGTGCGAACCAATTTATTGTTTGATGCAAAAAATTGCTGGATTCAACTATTTTAATGATAATACTTTGCCATTTTCATCTGCAAAAATACAGAGAATTGTCTATTGTTTTTTTAGATAATTTACGATAAATCTACTCTAAATTTTGCTCGATTTCAATTACCATCTCATGTTATTTGCTTTTACATAAGATGCAGGTAGTTTAAAATCGAGCAAAAACGTAGAGTAGATTTACCGTAAATAATCTAAAAAAACAATAGACATTTCTCTGTATGTTTGCAGATGAAAATGGCAAAGTCTTATCATTAAAATGGTTGTAACTTTACCCACTAAGAAAACACATGTTGCATCAACATTAATTCAACGTTAAATATTGCCACAATGTTGATAAAATGTTATTTGTTTGTTTTTTGCTCAGTGGATAGTTACCTTCAACCGAATTTAATAAACGTTGACTAAATTAATAAATAATTGAATACACTTATTAACACTATGTATTCTGATTTAATTTAATGTCAATAGTAAGAAACATAGGGAACAATTTGGAAAATAAAATAAGATTTTTAAGAGATATGATTTTTTTAATATTTGGTATGAACGGTGCTATACGCGGGACAGCAATATATTATATAAATAATTAACAAATAAGAGTGACAACATTTTGACCATCTATGCTCGGTCTAGATATATTGTTTAAACAATTAGTGAAGAAATTTGGAAAATAAAATAGGAGTTTTTAGAGATATGATTTTTTTAATTGTTGGTATGAAAGGTGACATACGCGGGACAGCAATATATTGTTTAAATAAAGAACAATTAGGAGTTACAACATTCTGGTTATTTATACTCGCTCTATGTTTATTGTTTAATCAATTATTGAAAATAAAATATGTGGTTTGGGAGTTATGAAATTTTGAAAATCTGGGGAATCTGTTCCATTATTCGTGTGATCGTGGAGGCGCCAAAATCCATGGCTGGAAAATCCGTGGCTATCTTCACATCGGTGGGCGACATCTTCATCTCCGGTTAGGATGAAGATGTCGGGATGCGGTTTTCGCCAATTTTCACACTTTTGTTCATTTTAATTAACTATTGTAACTTACGTATACCTTCCAATTTAAAAATTTAGAGAAAATGGAGAAAATTCGGTGATTGTCTCAACTGCACCCTCTGGTGCTTAATATTGAAAGTAAAATAAATCAGAATGAATTATGTTTAAAAGTGCATTCAATTATCTATAAAATGAGCACAAGTTTATTAAATTCAGTGCAACCTAACAAAAGTTACAGGCATTTAAATAATTACACGTTTTCGTTCTGCCGTTCTAAGATTAAAACATATTTTATTAAATTAATGCCGAATTAAGCGATGTGAAATATAAAACAAATCTTGATCTACGGTAAATTTTATCTAATTTTAACTATTTTCTCGTATTTTTATGTCTCACATAAGATCGAGAAAATAGTTAAAATTAGATAAAATTTACTGTAGATCAAGATTTGTTTTATATTTCACATCGCTTAATTTGGCATTTATTTAATAAAACATGTTTTAATATTTTACTATAGAGATAGCGCCCTCTTGCGGCAGTGGTATGAACTTAAAAATAATTTCCAGTGATTTCTCTTGGCCACTTTTACCGCAACATGCTACGATGTATAGTTTCTGGTATACAACCGATGGGCACGCTTAATCAAAGACCCGGTACAATGATAGTGATTACAACAATGACAATAACTGAAAATTACATAAATATTGGTTCAATAATCGGCATGACGAAAAATTCATTAATAAGATGAAAAAAAGGTCTGGGTAAAGATAATAATATAGGTTTAAATATAAATTAGGTTAGGGTAAAAATAATAATATAGGTTTAAATCTATATTAGGTTACTCTTCAAGTTGTACATGAAGGTTCTATAAGTTAAACAAATTCTTAAACTTTGAGGGTACCCGTTTGTTTTAAATTTGATGAATTTCATTAGAACTTATCCAAAATCATGTAGCACTCATTATCGCACCATTATTAGATACATACGGTTAGCCAACATAGTAAAACTAAAATATATTCTCAGGCAGACTTACTCAACACTATTTGTTTGAAAATGATTGTGATTGTACCAATAACTAGTACAGGCCACCTGAGCAAACAATTAAGTAATGTTTCATCAACATTAAAACAACGTTTAATGTTGCTAAACTGTTGAAATAACGTTATTTGTTTGTTTTTTGCTCAATGGGAGGAGTGCTATGAAACATAGATTAATTTATTTACCTCTGGTTTGAGAATGGCTACTAGATAGTTAAAACTATAATCACAGAATTAGGTGCAATACAGTGGTTAAACAGAATAAAAAAAGCATATGTTCGAAAGCGTAAACGCCATCTAATGCCCATTTGCTTAAGTAGCATCGTCAGCGATTGACGATGCTACTTAAGCAAATGAGCATTAGATGGCGTTTACGCTTTCGAACATATGTAAATTGCACAGGCCATAATAAATGGTCAAACTTGTTCAGTATTCTTCAAGTAGTGGTGCGGGACTACACTGATGATGGCGTTGAAGCCTGAAACGCGTACATAGTTATCCGGTGAATGAATGAGTACTGAACACAAATTCATATTCTTAAAATAAAAAAGTATGATAATTACAAAAACAATGCAACATAACCTCTGAATGACTTTAAATTTAATTAGGGTGAAGTTGGCACACATGACACTTCATTTTATCAATAGTTCCCAACCCACTGAGCAAACACAATTAAGTAATGTTTCATCAATTTTAAAACAACGTTTAATGTTGCTATAATTTTGATATAACGTTATTTGTTTGTTTTTTGCCCAGTGGGAACTAAATAATAACATGTCGATTTTGTTCTCTAAGTAAAAAATTTTACTATTATGTTTGTACGGATCTAGTCGAAATTAACTGTCATTAAAATATAATGATGCCCAGAAAAATACAGTTTTGAGGAAATTGTTGGGAAGAAAACACAATTTTGTATATTCTTGTAAATTTATAGAAAACTGATGTGAAGAAAAATACAGTCCTGAGATAATTTTAATAAAGAAAACGCTTTGTTTTTTTTCAATAAATTTATAGATAACTGATATGAAGACAAATGCAGTCCTGTTGTGAAGAAAACACAATTTTGTGTTTTCTTATAAATGTTTATAAAACTGATGTAAAGAAAAATACAGTTCTAAGAAAATTCAAGATTATTGTTTTGGTTACGTGAAGTGTTTTCTATTAATTATTGTAGTAATTCCTTTCTTCACTTATTACTTTTATTATACTAGATCAGTGGTGGGGAAACTTTTTTTAAGACGGGCCATTTGTAATAACCAGACAATCGTAGCGGGCCAAAGAATAATGCTTAATCGTAGGTAGGTAGTTTTTATGCGGGTCGTCACATTACGAAGTAAGAACGCGTTCAAACATTCTCACGACGGCACTCTTAAACGGGCCGGATTAAACCTTTCCGCGGGCCGGACTTGGCCCGCGGGCCGTAGTTTCCCCATCACTGTACTAGATGTACACTTCTGTGCAATAAAATTAGGTACAAGTCTTATGCCTATTTTTCACAATATTTTAGTTGTATAATTCGGGTTTGTTTTAATTGCCTAACAGCAGTTTCAATAAATAATAAAACACCATACCACTTCTTTCCTGCTCCCAACGTTTCTTAACTCTGAAAACAGTGTCTTTACTGATGTTTATTTACCAATCGAGCAATTTGTCTAATATAAAAACCATCTTCAATTATAGTTAGGAAACGACTTTTTGAATTGTTGTCTAAATGAGGCGGTATTTTGACATTTAAAAATTAACATATTTACGTAACTAGGAAACTAATCATGTCCGCTTTAAACTATAATATTTTGTGTACTTAATTTTATTGCACAGAAGTGTACATTTCGAACACTAGGTGTTCATTTTCAGTAGTAATAAAATTGACAAATATATTTATTTCATTAATTGACAGTGTCACTCAAACAAACATTTCAAGGAGGGGATTATTTAGGGGGGTTAGATCGAATTTTAGTAGTTTATCTTATTTTAGTTTGTAAACATATAAATTGCTTCTAGCGTGTCTAATCTTTAAAAATAAATAAGAAAATTGTTGGATAGAAAACACAATTTTGTCGATTCTTATAAATTTGTAGAAAATAAAATACACTTTTACAAACGAAATCCTGAGTGATTTCATTATTTTTTTCGAATCAACCGTAACTAATAAAACCGATATAAAACAACGCAACGTTTTAATTAGAAAACCTCAATCAAGTGAATAATAAATATTTGAAACTTCTATTTCAACCTTCATCGATTGGGATATTTGGTAAATGAGATGCAATTTTCGCTTTCGCTTTTCTACTGAACAAACACCAATATGGACAAACATTTCCCAATTATTACATAAACTATCAAAACCTATTTTATATCTACAAATACGCAGAGTCAAAATATATGTGAAATTTAATTAAAAAACGTGAAATATTAGCAAGTGTTTGATTTGTAAAGAGTTCATTTTTGTTTGAATCTAATTATGGTAATTTTAATTAAAACCCTTGGTTTATTTCACTGATTTTATTTTTTTACTTATTCAAATATCGTTTCATAGTCAATTTCCTGATTGCTTCACCTAAATAGTAATGAGGTGCGCAAATTATTTGAATCACGTTCGTGACATTTTCAATTTCAATGACTCTCGACCTCCAAAAATTTCGCCCAAGCTTTGTCTAAATTTCGCGTCCTTCGTTTTGCGGACGTAACGCCCAGAAAGCAGTTTTGCATCCGGAAATGAATTAAATATTAAATATATTATATAAAATTAAAAACGTCGTCTTTCAAAAATGTTAAATAGATTTTTTTTAATTTTACATAATTGCAAGACAAGAGTTTCTATTGCATATTTTTAAAAGACACGATTCAAAAATATACAATAGGAATTCTTGTCTTGCAATTATGTAAAATTGAAAATTATTTTTTTCAAGATTGCAGCACGGAAAATAGAGATGTTGTAAAATAATATTTATTGTACTACAACAATATTCGAGTCCAAATGCGGGTGATTCGAATCCTCATAAAAGGATTCGAATATTTAGAAAATGTTTCGAATATTTATAAAAGGATTCGAATACTTACAAAAGGATTCGAATACTCACAAAAGGATTTGAATCGATTTTTAACGATAACGATAACTCTAATTAATTGTGAGGATTAACATGAAAAATTTGTTTTGTGTTTTAAAATTTCTCATTAAATCACTGTTTTACACGCGTGGCGCATGAAGTAAAATTTCGAGTTTAGAAAAGCCCCGTGAAAATTTGTCTCGGGTCGCTGCGCGACCCTCGACAAATTTTCTACGCGGGGCTTTTCTAAACTCGAAATTTTACTTCATGCTTAGTCTGGGATTGGAAAACACTCGTTTAAAAATACTAGAAACGCTTGAATTTAAGGGTTTTTGGCGCTCAAAGTGGAGCTAGGCTAACGCTGTGGCCCCTAGTTGGGCGCCATAAATCGCGAGCGTCCAAATTTAACGTTGGGAGCCATAAATTGCGAGAGTAAAAGTTGTAAACTTCTTACTGGTTCAGCGTTTTATACGCGTGGCGCATGAAGTAAAATTTCGAGTTTAGAAAAGCCCCGTGAAAATTTGTCTCGGGTCGCTGCGCGACCCTCGACAAATTTTCTACGCGGGGCTTTTCTAAACTCGAAATTTTACTTCATGCTTAGTCTGGGAGTGGACAACACTCGTTCTTAGAAGTTTTAAATTGAAGGATCACTCTAGATTACTAAGTTTATTACCATTTTACAAAGGCTACAGCTCGAAGGACCAATTATGGTCTTCGGAGACCGAAGGACTACAGGGAATCGAAGTTTTTTTTTCAAGAAAACAACGAATATCTGAAGGTTTACAGCGTGGATAGGAAAGAAAACATCCACTTTTGAAAAAATATCGAATTTGGGTTGGTTTTCAATGCATTTTTAACTTCACTTTAAATTTGTGTTTTATACGCGTGGCGCATGAAGTAAAATTTCGAGTTTAGAAAAGCCCCGTGAAAATTTGTCTCGGGTCGCTGCGCGACCCTCGACAAATTTTCTACGCGGGGCTTTTCTAAACTCGAAATTTTACTTCATGCTTAGCCTGGGGGTGGAAACGCTCGTTTGAAACTTGCAACACTAAATATATTGTTTCTCGAGAATATAAAACTGTTTTTTTTTTGTTTCAAGATTGCAACACTAAATATATTGTTTCTCAAGAATATAATAATAATAATAACAATAATAATAATTTTATTTCCCAACAGAAATTAACATCCATTTACAGGGAAAATATAAAAGACTACTTAGACTAAGTGTAAATTTAAACAAACAAAAAAACAATGCTTACATACATACACAAACATACATAAAATTAAGGAGACGTATTATAATATATTTTTGATACATTTTATAAATTCTTTTGGACTAAGCATAAATATATCTGCATATTGTTGAACATCAAGATGTAACAGTTTCATGAAATTAATTGGAGAATAATATATATACAGGGTGAGTCGGGAGGAGCGCACCAAACTCTAGGAGTTTTTTCTAAATATTAGAATGCAGATGTACTATCAGCACGATGGAGCTCCTGCACATGTCGCTCGTCAAGTCAAGCAACATTTGGACGAACGTTTTCCAGGGCGTTGGATTGGTCGTGGAGGTCCTATTAATTGGCCTGCAAGATCTCCAGACCTCACACCACTAGATTTTTGTTTATGGGGCTGGATGAAAAATGAAGTCTACAAAATAAAAGTGGACACACAAGAATCACTAATTAGACGAATTGAGAATGCTGCAGCCCATATAAAAGAAGAAAGATATGAATCAATTGGGAGAGCAACAAACGCTCTTCGTAGACGAAGCAGAAAATGTTTAGAAGTCAATGGCGGTATTTTTGAACATTTGTTGAAAGAACGCTATGATTAAGAACATTTTTTGTATAATAACTTGTTTATTTGTTAATGCTATAACTTGAAAACAAATGAAAATCGGATAAGAACAAATGAGTTTTTTTACATTATTTTCACGTGTATAATACACTCCTAGAGTTTGGTGCGCTCCTCCCGACTCACCCTGTATAATCTTTTATCCTTCTACCAAATATTGGTGTAGGATAATTGGAGAATAATAATATAAATTAGTGTAGCTATGGTTACGTATAAATGTTGTACAATTTCTACTAGACGCTCTAGGAACATATATATTTATTAGTGCCAATAAATTGGGATCATCTATATCGTTATGAATGATCTGATGTAGACATTTTAGAAGTAAGATTTTGGGCCTTGAGCCCAATTCTTGTAAGTCAAACATTGACAACAGATCACTATAAGATACAGCAGTGTCGGGGTAAACCGAATGTTTTTTAAAATACAAATATTTAACAAACATTTTTTGCACTCGCTCTAATTTTTGCATATGCACATTGTAATTCGATGCCCAAACACAAGCACAATATTCCAATTTTGGACGCACATATGTTTGATACAATTTATTTATTGTATAAATGTCCCGAAAAGGCTCACTGATACGTCGAATAAAACCTAACATTATTAAGGCATCTTTCTGTATTGCATTATAATGGGGTATAAACGATAAATCTTTATCAAATAAAACACCGAGATCTTTTAAAATAGTTACTCTTTCTAATGAGACATTGTTCATGTTGTAATCAAATGCTATATGAGTAAAGGTTCTAAAAAATGATATAATCTTGCACTTGGATATGTTAAGATGCAGTTTATTATTGAGGCTCCATTCTATGATGTTATCCAAGTCGTTTTGTAATGATTGGCAATCATCTACAGATTTAATACAGCTAAAAATTTTGACATCATCTGCATATATTAGGATTTTAGAATTGATATCTTTAACTATATCATTAATAAATAAAATGAATAATAAGGGCCCAAGGTTTGATCCTTGAGGAACACCACTTAAGGGGCAGTACGAGTGAGATTTGTACTGTTTGTATTCTACGTATTGTAGTCTATTAGACAAATATGAGCGCATTAAAGATATCATATTAATACTAAAACCCCATTGATTTAATTTACAAAGCAGAATATTGTGATCGATAGTATCAAAAGCCTTGCTGAAATCGGTATGGATTACATCGACTTGAAGACGTTGATCTAGCTGACAAGCAATAAATTCAGTAATATTTAAAAGATTTGTTTGAGTTGATCGTTTCTTTATGAATCCATGTTGTCTAGTTGTTAAATATGCCTCCACATGAAGGTATAACTTGTCAGCTATGACCAGTTCCAACATTTTAGCAAAATTGTTTAGAATCGATATTGGTCGATAATTTTCGATAGCATTTTTACATCCAGATTTATGTACAGGTGTGACTCTCGCGGTTTTCCAGATATGGAAATGTGAATGATTAATTATACAATTAAATATGTAGACCAGTGGTTCAGCAAGGCTTTGGATAGTATCAACCACAATAAATGATGGGATATTGTCGGTGCCGGATGTGAATTTTGTACTGAGCTGTTTTGCAGCATTAAATATGTCTGTTTCTGTGATAGTGGAAATGTTAAAAAACTCAGAATTTACGATATCCATATCAACGGCTGACGTTGTCCTAACATAAATAAAATTGAAAATCTTGTATTTCAAGACTGCAACACAAAAAATATTGTCTCTCAAGAATATAAAATTGACATTTTATTTATTTAAGAATAGTTTACATTCTTAAAAGAATAACATGTCAATTTTATATTCTTGAGAGACAATATTTTCTGTGTTGCAGTCTTGAAATACAAGATTTTCAATTTTATTTTCGTATCATCGTATCATTCGATAATGTAAGATAGAAAATCTAGTCTTGCAAATCTTAAATAGAAAATGCTGCCTTTAAATAACGAACCATTGAAAATGATTTCTTTTAGGAATGTTAAACAAAGAAAAAAAGACACTTAGTTTGAAAATGACTACCGTGTAATTGAAACTACTCATGAAAGTAAAATAAAAGTGGTATGAAAAAGTTCAGTGTTTTCTTTATATCAAAATTGAAAATGTACCACGAAGTGAACGCCTCCAAAATTCAAGAAAGAAAAAAAGAGTTTGTTATTGATAATGAGCACTTTGTGTGTCGAAATGTACATCTAACGATACAAATAAAAAGTGAAGTAATGAATAACAGTCATTTTTACTGAAAGAAAAATGAATTGATATTCCTGTCTTTCATAAAAACAACACAGAAAAATATCCACCAAGGAGAGACAATCTTTTATCTAAATGCACAAACTTATTTACAATGTGATAACTCGAATAAATATTGCCAATGTCAAATATTTGCGCACGTATTAATGACGATCTTAAATTAATTAAGATTAGGATTTCTCGCTAATATTTACAGACGCAAGCGAATAATCTCAAATTATTATTTTTTCTTCTCTTTTTTAATCGAAAAAGGTGTGGACTTCCTTTGGGCGAGTTGAAAAACATAATTACGCAAGAGCCCAGATAAAAGTCCTTGTTCACACTTACGTGTGTCGCGATTATTAATCACCATCCTTATGCTTGATTAAACGAAAAAATAGAGAGAAATAAGAGAGATAATTTAAATATCTTCAGAATGTGTTCTATCTCAACATTTTGGAAAGAATTTAATTTTGATAGTGAATTAGTCTCTTTCAGCCTTATTAATAAAAAAATAATCATGAATTTTCTTAGAACTATATTTTTCTTTACATCAGTTTTATATACATTTATAGGAAAACACAAAATTGTGTTTTCTTCACAACAGGACTGCATTTGTCTTACGAAAAAATAGAGAGAAATAAGAGAGATAATTTAAATATCTTCAGAATGTGTTCTATCTCAACATTTTGGAAAGAATTTAATTTTGATGGTGATTTAGTCTCTTTCCTTATTAATAAAAAAATAATCATGAATTTTCTTAAAACTATATTTTTCTTTATATCAGTTTTATATACATTTATAGGAAAACACAAAATTGTGTTTTCTTCACAACAGGACTGCATTTGTCTTCATATCAGTTTTCTATAAATTTATTAAAAAAAAACAAAGCGTTTTCTTTATTAAAATTTTCTCAGTGCTGTATTTTTCTTCACAACAGTTTTCTATAAATTTACAAGAATATACAACATTCTGTTTTCTTTCCAACAATTTTCTCAGAACTGTATTTTTTTGGGCATCATATATACTAAATAGGTAAGGGTGGTCGTGCAAAAACCCACTTCCACAGCCGTTTCAGCCTTCTCCGTCCCGACGCAAAACTATCAAAATTTGGCGGCCGAAGGCTTTGCGAATTTTTTCCGCCAAAACGGCTAGAGATAAAAAATCGCGGCTTTTAGATTCGGAAGGAGCGCAAAAAAACTCTAGGGACGAGGATTGTTTTTTTAAATCACCTCCCCCAGAGGCGGTGCGAATTTTCGAAAAAAAAAAACACGAAATTTTTGAGAAAAACCGAATCCTTGGTACCTCCTACGGGAACACCTTACCTATGACGGCCACAAAAAAAATCAGGCCATAATGCTTTATTTAATCCAACTAATAAGCACAAGTATGCTAAAATCCAATTTCTGGGGGCCGAGAAAAAAAATCCAAGTACATCGGGGCCGATTTTCCTGATGTTCACATTTTTCGCCATAGCGCCAAGTTGCTACTTCCGATCGAATCGCGGCCAACGGCGTCGGATGCGCCTTAAAATTTTCCTTCTAATGGTTTTTTATTTGGGCTTCTGTCGCCCCCCGGGGGCAGCAATTAATTAAAACAATTTTAAACTTCAAACCTTTATAACGCCCTTATGCGATGA
The DNA here is from genome assembly GCA_932526585.2 of Philonthus cognatus. NCBI lineage: Eukaryota > Metazoa > Arthropoda > Insecta > Coleoptera > Staphylinidae > Philonthus > Philonthus cognatus. The sequence continues at coordinate 11,139,559 of OW052251.1, read as the reverse complement.
GCTACGTCGACTTTTTTTTCAGCAAATTATACAAGCTGCGCCGCCTACGATCTCCAACTCGGGGGTGGCAACGGTTTTTTTGAAACCAAAATTTCCCTCAAATTTAAAGTGCTATAGCGACCAAACGAAAGCTCTAAATAAATATTCGATTTCATGGTCTTGTAGCCCAATAAAAGGGTTTTCGATTGATGTACGATGTTTTTACCGGGGCCCCATTATGGGGCCCACAATCGTGAAAATATCCGGCCCGGTCCACCGCCATTTTGTTCGCCTACGCCAGTGGTCTCCAAACGACGGCCCGCGGGCCAAATCCGGCCCGCGACTTGCATGAATCCGGCCCGCGATTGTTTGTAATTTTTTTTGTAAATGTCATATTTTGAAATATTGTAACAATTGTTCCTTAAATTTTTCATAATTTTATAAAATTAATCGGATCTTGGCCGACTTAATTATGTAGAATTGTATTTGTGGCCCGCGAAGAAGATAGTTTGGAGACCCCTGGCCTACGACATGACTTTCAGATTCGGAAAGAGCGCAAAAAACTCTACGGACGAGGATTTTTTTTTAAATTGGCCATAGTGCCATATTTAATCCAACGAATAAGCACAAGTACGCTAAAATCCTATAGCTGGGGGCCGAGAAAAAAAAATCCGAGTACATCGGGGCCTATTTTTCCAATTTTCACATTTTTCGCCATAGCGTCGAGCTGCTACTTCCGATCGAATCACGGTCAACGGCGTCGGATGCGCCTTAAAATTTTCCTTCAAATGGTTTTTCGTTTGGGCTTCTGCCGCCCCCGGGGGCAGCAATTAATTGAAACAATTTTAAACTTCGGACCTGAATAACGCCCTTATGCGATGAGCTACGTCGACTTTTTTCAGCAAACTGTAGCTTTTGACGTGTTCTACAAGAATTATACCAGCTGCGCCGCCTCCGATCTCCAACTCGGGGGTGGCAACGGTTTTTTTGAAACCAAAATTTCCCTCAAGTTTGAAGTGCTATAGCGACCAAACGAAAGCTCCAAAAAAATGTTAGATTTCATGGTCTTGTAGCCCAATAAAAGGGTTCTCGATTGATGTACGATGTTTTTACCGGGGCCCCATTATGGGGCCCACAATCGAGAAAGTATCCGGCCCGGTCCTCCGCCATTTTGTTCGCCTACGCCATGACTTTCAGATTCGAAAAGAGCGCAAAAAACTCTACGGACGAGGATTTTTTTTTAAATCAGCCATAGTGCCATATTTAATCTAACTAATAAGCACAAGTACGCTAAAATCCAATCGCTGGGGGCCGAGAAAAAAATCCAAGTACATCGGGGCCGATTTTCCCAATTTTCACATTTTTCGCCATAGCGTCGAGCCGCTACTTCCGATCGAATCGCGGTCAACGGCATCGGATGCGCCCTAAACTTTTCCTTCAAATGGTTTTTCATTTGGGCTACTGCCGCCCCCCGGGGGGCAGCAATTAACTAAAATAATTTTAAACTTTGGACCTTAATAACGCCCATATGCGATGAGCTACGTCGACTTTTTTTTCAGCAAACTGTAGCTCTTGACGTGCTCTACAAGAATTATACCAGCTGCGCCGCCTCCGATCTCCAACTCGGGGGTGGCAACGGCTTTTTTGAAACCAAAATTTCCCTCAAGTTTGAAGTGCTATAGCGACCAAACGAAAGCTCCAAAAAAATATTCGATTGCAGGGTCTTGTAGCCCAATAAAAGGGCTTTCGATTGATTTACGAACTTTTTACCGGGGCCCCATTACGGGTCCCACAATCGAGAAAATATCCGGCCCGGTCCTCCACCATTTTGTTCGCCTACGCCAGGGGTCTCCAAACTACGGCCCGAGGGCCACATCCGGCCCGCGGACAGATTTAGTCCGGCCCGCGGAGAGCTAGCATACTTGAAAACTCCTTTTAGAGAACATATTTTTGGAGTGGACCATTTCACTTTTTACCACCGGCAACAATGATAATATGGTTTTGGCCCTCGGAACTTACTGGAGTAATCAGTATGGCCCTAAGGCTGGAAAGTTTGGAGACCTAGGGCCTACGCGATGACTTATCCGATTGAAAAAAATACTCACAAGTAGCCAAAAGATCACTTATTAGGGTGTGCCCCATGCGCTCTTACTGGGTGGCCCAGGAGGGGCGTTAAAAATTCACAAAATTCAATAATTTTCGAATTTTTTAAAATGGCATTTTTTTACGAAAAATCGAAAAAAAAATTCACCATTTCCTGTGAGTTTATCGCAGAGGGCTGAACTTTTAATCAAATGTACTTTAGGGCAGTACCTTTAATATACCCCGGATCGCTTCTTATGTTTTAGATATTTGCTGAAATATTTCTGTTTACGTTGGCGGAGTCGTCGAAATCACGAAAAACTACCTTTTTTATTTTTTCACTTCGGTCATAATCATAACAGACCACTGGGAGTTGGACCATAAATTGGCAATACGAATCTGCATAAATGCTGAAAATTTCATTGATCCAGCTCTATCAGGACCGAAATTGGGATTTTTTTTTCGGCGTTTCAAAACCTCTTTTCAGGCTAAAACGGCGATTTAAAAAAACGATTTATAATTTTTAGCTCAGCTATTATTTATAGCATAACAATAAAAATAATAATAATAATCAATAAATAGGTAATACAAATCTCTATAAATGCTGAACATTTCATTGACCTAGCTCAATTTAGATCGGAAATAGAATTTTGTTTTACTTTTTAAATTTTTTAAATTAATAATTTTTATTTTTTTTGCTATAGTATTTACTACAGTGAAACAACAAAAGTTATAATAATAAATAGGAAATACAAATATGTATCAATGCTGAAAATTTCATTCATCTAGCTTAATTTGGATAGGAAATAATGTTTTTTTTATTTTTCAAATTAATTAAATAAATAATTTTTATTTTTTTGCTTCAGTATTTAATACAGTACAACAATAGGAGTTATACCAATATATAGCAAATATAAATTTGTATAAATGCTGAAAATTTCATTCATCTAGCTCAAGTAGGACCGGAGCAATAAATATTTTTTAGCTTTTAGCAATTTAGGAATATTTTGGATGCACTGGTTATCAAAAGCCATGAGTGGGAAAAGGACAGACTTATGCGGGTTTCAATGTTAAATTTCAAATCAAGGGGGTACACCCTTGGATTTTTTTGAAAAAAAAAATTTTTTTGTTGAAGGTATCAAAAAATTCCTCATTTTTTTCTATGAAGTTTTCGTAGAAAGCATTTTTTTTTCTACTCAACGGAAAGTATTTTTTTTTATTAATTAAATTTAAAAATATTTATATTTTAAACGAAATAAATACGAATAGCATGTTTAACGATATTTCAGGGATTTTAAAAGTGTAAAAATCAAACTAAGCGCGATTCAACTTGCGAGCGAAGCGAGCCTTTCGCGAGCCCAGCGAGCAGGCAAACGAGCGAAGCAAGCTAGGGTGACTTAGCGAGCTATAGAAGCTAATCGAAGCTAAGCGCCGTTTAACTTGCAAACGAAGCAAGCCTGTTGCTAGCTAAGCGAACGTATTGCGAGCGCAGCGAGCAGGCTAGCGAGCGAAGCGAGCAGGCTAGCGAGCGAAGCGAGCAGGCTAGGGAGCGAAGCGAGCTGGGGTGAGCGTTAGCAAGCTACAGAGTCCTTTTAATATACAAACTGCTTCCTTTATCCACCGCATCCTTACTACCTCAACAACACATCATTCTCCAATCACAACCATTAGGCTTACTCACCCTCCTTTCACCCCTTATCACTCCCCTCTTGCTATAATTGTATTTTCGTTCCATTAAACATTTTTTACTTTCCATTTCAACAATCCCTCGCGCTTTCTGCGGGCTTTAGCTTGGTACCTGCAGGTAGTTCCAGCGGAGCGATGATTAATTTCCTTTAGCTTTCAGCGGAACGGTGGTTGATAATAGGTAGTACTAGATACATTCTGGTTGGTTTTCTACAAATGTATAAGAAAAAACAAAATTGTGTCTTCCTCACAACAATTTTCTCATGACTGATGACTCATGAAGCAATGTTTGTTTCAATGAGTGTTTGATTTAGTTCTTGTAAGACTAAGTTGTTGTAGATTGCGAAAAGAATCTCGGCACTTTTAAATGCCAAAATTCTTCACATCCTTTACAAAGTTCTCTTCCAAATCGAAATAATTCTAACTTTAATTTGTCTAGCATATAATATTTAGTTTAATTCGTTGAGATATTTTTAATTTTAAATTCTTGAATTTTTGTGCAACAAGTAAATTTATCTGCTGATTTATTTTCTGTTCAAATTAATGTAACATAGGCATTTACTTTATACAGGCACTCACTTTATATTTACACATTTATAAAACACCGTAATTATTTCATAAAAAAACCTGTTCCACCTTCTCTTGATTAATCTTGACATGTTACGTGTCTTTTAGCACGTCGCCTCTGCGTTTGAGTTTCGATCAAACTTAGAAATATCTGTTTTTCTTCACACACACCTTTAAATAAAATAAAAGCCATCAAGTGTACAAGGGAAATCCACATCACTTTTACACACGCACACTCATCGAAAAGTCATTAACCGCATGGGAAATTAACACCACATAATGAGTTTTACCTTTAAAGAAGGATGCGTTGCGTTGCATGTGTGCATGTGTAAAAATACCGCGTCTGTTTCGTGAGATTTCATCATCATCGTCTGTCTGCGGAGAGTGTGGAAATAGAGTTTTATCTGGAGCAAATTGAAACAGTTTTGAAATGTGGCTTCTATTTCAAAATGTAAACGCGCATTTTCGGTTTAAATATGTTATTACATTTATACAAATGCAGACGCTAAATTTGGTATAAATATATCAACGGTTTCAAAATTGAATAAAACGTTAAAAAATGTTTCACCAAGAGTTAAGTGAGAAATTAATGAAATATATAAAGATATTATTCGTTTATTTTAATTACTTATAAATATTATTAATTTAAAACGCAGGCACTTATTTTTGGTAGTAATATCTCATGCTAATTTTGTTTAATACAGGGTGTCCGTATTTCGACAGAATGTATGGGGATCTCAGTTATTTGAAGAGATAGAGAGTCGGTTAAATTGGGGCAAAGTTGCGTATATGAGCCGTTTATTTTGAAAGTGACCTAATTTTTTGTTCTTGACTTTAATAACCTTCATAACTTGAGGTTATCAGTTATAAAAAACAATTTGTGGTCAAGTATATTCACAATACATTTTATTTATTTTGAATATACTGAACCAGAAAATGTTATTTTTGGCAGAAAGCCAGAAATTATGAAGATTATTTGGGTCAACAAGAAAAAATTAAAAATGGAGTTAGGCCACTTTCAAAATAAACGACTCATATATTTTTAACTTTACTGTATATCAGTGGTTTATACGCGTGGCGCATGAAGTAAAATTTCGAGTTTAGAAAAGCCCCGTGAAAATTTGTCTCGGGTCGCTGCGCGACCCTCGACAAATTTTCTACGCGGGGCTTTTCTAAACTCGAAATTTTACTTCATGCTTAGTCTGGGAGTGGAAGACACTCGTTAGTTTAAAATACATCACAACTGGTGATGTATTTTAATAATTATGGGTCCTAGGAGTTGTCAAATGAGTGAGTTACTCAACTGTTTCCAAATCACTCTTTACAAAAAACAAAAGCTTAAATTTTACATATAAAGTGTACAATAAACTATAAGTATGATACATCATTGAACTCAGAAAAAAATATTCTTCCAAGAATTATAAAAATCCAAAATAAGCGCCCATAAGAAAAACAAAAGTTGGCTATGATCCCTGGGAAAATGTTATAGTTATCTCAAAATAAAATATATTACTAGATTTCTCATTAAAAAGTACCTGTATAATGTCAAAGTTATAAATGTCTGAATTAAAGGGTTTTTGAATAAAAAAATAAAAACGAAATTTCAAAAAATCAGTTTTTTGACAATACCTCAAAAACGAATAAAGATATTTCAAATTTGTTTCTAGATTATTATTGGGCCCTAAAATACACAACTATGCCCCAATTTAACCGACTCTCTGTCTCTTCAAATAACCAAGATCCCTTATACATTCTGTTGAAATACGGGCACCCTGTATATTATTATTAATACCAATAAATTTATAAAAATAAACCATGGATTTATTTTAAAATACAAATGCAACTTTTTGGTATAAATATCTCATTATTTTATATTTGTATTTATTAATTGTAAATGTAAAATAGCAATTAATAAATAAAAACATAAAATAATGAGATATTTATACCAAAACGTAGGATTTGTATTTTAAAATAAATCCATTGTTTATTTTTGGAAATTTACTGCTATTAATAATAATGTATTAAACAAAATTAGCATGTACAGGGTGGCCCAAATTGGATGTTACTATAGGGAATCTCGGTTATTAGAAGAGATAGAAAAAAATCGATGGCGCATCCTCGAGCTCTTTTTTCGAGGAAAACTCAATGTCGAAAACAGAAATTAGCTATCGTCTTTTGTTTTCAAGTTATAGCCAAAAATTCAATACTTTCTATATTCGATTTTTATTAATATCAGTCATTTATTATTTATCAAGATAAGAATTGTATGTTGAAAAGTTTAACAAGCTGTAAATTGCATTCGATTCTCCTCGAAAATGTACCTGTAGAACATACAATTCTTATCTTGATAAAATAATAAATGACTGAGATATTGATAAAAATCGAAAATGGAAAATATTGAATTTTCTCGAAAAAAGAGCTCGAGGATACGCCATCGATTGTTTTCTATCTCTTCTAATAACCGAGATTAAAGCAACCCATAACTCTGGACCCGACGGTTTACCTGCCTCATTTTTAAAGAACTGTGCATTTTCACTCAGTAGGCCTCTGTGGATCCTTTTCAACAAATCTCTTACTGAGGGAATATTTCCCTCAATTTGGAAGGGTGCATTCATCACTCCCATTCATAAATCAGGGAATGTGAAACTAATTGAAAATTACAGACCGATATCTATTTTGTCAGCGATCCCTAAACTGTTTGAAAGACTAGTAACCAGTTACCTGACTGAAATACTCCAACCATTGATATCTTTAATACAGCATGGATTCCGTACGGGAAAAACTACCGTAACTAATCTTCTGATCTACGAATCTTACATAGTCAGCGCCTTCGTCGATCGTTTACAAGTCGACTCCGTCTATACCGATTTCTCGAAGGCGTTTGACAGTGTTGATCATTGTATTTTAATCAAAAAATTGCGTAATCTCGGCATTGGAGGTCTCGTTCTCCAGTGGATCAAATCGTATATCACTGGTAGATCTCAGATGGTTCGGATTGGCCAATGTGTATCGCGTAATATTTCTGTCACCTCCGGTGTTCCCCAAGGGTCCCATTTGGGACCACTACTTTTTAATGTGTTTGTGGATGATGTTACTGAATGTTTCGTAAATGCCCAATGTCTCCTATACGCCGACGACATGAAAATTTTCATGCGAGTCCGTACTTACGATGATGCCGTTCGGTTGCAGAATGACTTGCTATCATTTCAAACGTGGTGTCGGTCTAATAAGCTTCAACTTAACTTGAACAAATGCAAAGTAATAACTTTTTCTCGACGTCAGTCTTCCGTTGTGTATGGATACCAGTTGATGGACGTACCTTTGGAACGCGTAACATCAATCAGGGATCTGGGTGTGGTCTTCGATTCCGTGCTCTCTTTCAACGAACACGTATCCAACATTATCGCCAAAGCTTATAAGCTTCTGGGATTCGTGAAACGGAACTCCAGAGAGTTCTCCGATTCGAAGACGGTACTCATACTTTACTACTCTTTAGTGCGTTCCCATCTGGAATATGGTTCTTGTGTTTGGTCTCCATATACGGCGGTGGACAAAGACAGACTCGAATGCATCCAAAGGAAGTTTGTTCGCTTTTTAGGCTATAAATTTAACATTATCGGGAGCACCAAAGAACTCTGCAACCGTTTTGGCATCCAAAGTTTAGAGCAACGTCGATTTAACTATGATGTAACTCTTGTTTACAAAATTGTAAATGGTCTAATCGATTGTCCGGACATTCTAAATTGGATAGGAATGCATGTTCCGTCTAGACCTTTACGGAAAATACCGACTTTTAACGTACCATTTAGAAGGACAGATTACGCTCTGCACTCCGCGTCAACACGTATATTAAGGAACGCCAATGAAGTCAATATTGACTTCTTTTCGGACTCGTACAACACCCTACGGCGCTCGTTAACATCATTGTAAATGTCTGTTGTTTTATTGTTATGTTTAAACTTGATATGTGAAACTGTCATCTACCAAGTTTTTTTACACTATTTGTTTTATAGTGTGTGTTATTGTCTTTTTTTTAATTTGTTTTTTGTTCTATTTTTTTCTGTATTTATGTAATTATGTATTGGCCTTCCGTTTTAATAAAGATTAAAAATTAAAGATTAAAGATTCCGTATAGTAACATCCAATTTGGGCCACCCTGTACAGTTTGGTATAAATATGTTATTGTTTATAGCAATAACAATATAAATATTAACCATGTTTTTATTTTGAAATCCAGACGCTAATTTTTAGTACAAATATCTCATTATTTATACCATTTACATTTCTAAATATAAACCAAGATTTTATTTTCAAAGTCAGACGTTAATTTTTCTGTATAAATATCTCATTATTTATATGAATGAATGTATAAATAAAACCATTGGCCACACGTGGTTTTGCTTCTTTTATGGGATTCTAGAATCGAGCAGCAGGTATGCTATTTTTGGAAACCACGAGGGGGTTAATGGGATATTTACATCTCTTTCTTTCAAGAGAATCAATGTACTCTCTCTCTCTCTCTTTCTCTATTACTTCCAGATTTTCAAGTGTTTTAATGGGGATTTAATTGGATTGATATCGACTTCTGTCGGTTTTACAAAACAGATTTAGTTGAGAGATAAAACAAAGATACTTAAAATTGAACTTTGTAAAATACAAACGATTTCATTGAGTGAAAATGAAACCTAACTCTCAAATCTAGGTCTAATATATTTTTAAAAATGTTTTACCAATTGATCAATGAGAAAAAAGGTGTCCAATATATAAATTTATACAATTTCAATCAACTTTGAGCGTCTATAATTTTGTTAAAAATAGGTGGATTTTATTTTTTCAACTTCAGTGCAAATTTCATATAAGAAAAGATAGTAGGTATCTATTAATATATATATACATATATATATATATATATATATATATATATATTTATATATATTAGGGTGGGTCGAAAAAAGGGTATTTTTTTTAATCGTCGATGGCCCCCCCTAGAACTTAAGATTATTATGTCCTAAGAAGGTTTTTATCCAAGAAACATTTTTCTGAGCTGAACTGACCTAGCGCACGAGCCTAAAAAATGGCCATTTTTGCACTTTTTTTACATTTTAATCTCCAACAACTCTAGATATGCTCAAATCAACTTCGGAATAACATGTATCAACGCGTATTGAGTCACTCTATAAGCCAGTCATACTTACTTGCATAGGCAAACACCTTTCTTCAACTCCCAGTGCTCCAAACATAGGGAAAAAATCGAAGTTTTGCAATTTCCGTAAGTTTTTTTAAATTGTATTAGTTTTACTTAAACTTTTGCCCATTTTTCATAAAAGAAAACAATTTTCACATGTATTTTAATCACGGGATACAAACTTCTCATTCTTGAATGTCAAATAAATTATTAAAAATAATGACTTTTAATAATTTATTTGACATTCAAGAATGAGAAGATTGTATCCCGTGATTAAACTACATGTGTAAATTGTTTTCTTTTATGAAAAATGGTCAAAAGTTTAAGTAAAACTAATAAAATTTTAAAAAAACTTACGGAAATCGCAAAACTTCGATTTTTGCCCTATGTTTGGAGCACTGGGAGTTGAAGAAAGGTGTTTGCCTATGCAAGTAAGTATGACTGGCTTATAGAGTGACTCAATACGAGTTGATACATGTCATTCCGAAGTTGATTTGAGCATATCTAGATTTGTTGGAGATTAAAATGTAAAAAAAGTGCAAAAATGGCCATTTTTTAGGCTCGTGCGCTAGGTCAGTTCAGCTCAGAAAAATGTTTCTCGGGTGAAAACCTTCTTAGGACATGATAATCTTAAGTTCTAGGGGGGGCCATCGACGATTTAAAAAAATACCCTTTTTTCGACCCACCCTAATATATATATATATATATATATATATATATATACAGGGTGTATTTGAATTAACGAACAGGCTCTTAACCACAAAGAGATTATATTATTTCTAAACATAATTCACAATTATTTTGTTTATAGTTCTAACAATGAGCCCGCAATTAATTATTAAAATAAATGAGTAAAATTAGACAACATTTTTGGAAGCACTGGCAATTAGAAATAATTTTTAAACGGCATGCGGCATCAGCTTTATCAAATTACAGCAAGCGCTTAGGGAAAATATCGGAGTGCACTTAATGCAAGGTCGTCACGCCGTATTGTGTCAATGGAGCAGGTCGACGGCCGGGCCTCGGGATTTATGGCACACTTGTAAAAACATTTATTGCTTACACCATTTTAGAAATTTACAATGAATTAGGTAGGTAAGAAAAAATATGTTTGTGTTTAGTCTTTGCTGAAACTTATTCAGACAAACATATTTTTTTGTGAAAATGGCGCGACACATTTATTCTAATATTGAACTAGCCGATATGTTAATTATTTACGGCGAAGCTAGGTGCAATTCTGCGGAAGCAGTAAGGCTTTATCAGGATCGGTTTCCCGAACGGCATTTACCAACACCAAATCGTTTTCGGGAGTTACTTCAAAGAGCACGTGATACAGGAAGTTTGCAACCCGTTGGCGCAGTTGACAGAGGTGTTAACCGAGCAGATCATTTGTTTGCAGTGGAAAATGAAATTTTAAATTTGTTAGAATCGGATCCCGGTTTAAGTACACGGATTATCTCTCGGCAGTTGGGTGTTTCTCATAGCTTTGTGCATAAAATCATCCGCGAAAATAATTTTCACCCCTATCATTATCAACGGGTTCAACATCTTCAGCCAGGTGCGTCTGATTTTCAACAGAGAGTTGCGTTTTGTGAATGGCTTTTAGAACAAAGTGCCCGAACTCCAAACGTCACTAATAACATTTTAGTGACGGATGAATCGTGCTTTACGCGAAATGGCTGTTTTAATTTTCATAACATGCATGTTTGGGCAGAGAATAATCCCCATTCTACGCGCCGATCGCATTTTCAGCATCGTTTCTCCTTTAATGTTTGGGCAGGCATTGTAAATGACCAATTAATTGCACCTTTCATTTTTCCATTTAATTTAAATGGCGGCCGTTATTTAGATTTTCTAGAAAATGAACTTCAAGATCTTTTAGAAGATGCCTCTAGCTGTGCTGAGACATTTATGGTTTCTGCACGATGGTGCACCTCCGCACTACGATCGGCGTGTTAGAAATTATTTAAACAATGAATTTCCAGGACGATGGGTTGGACGTGGAGGTGCTGTTCCATGGCCTCCTAGAAGTCCGGATTTAAACCTATTAGACTTTTTTCTTTGGGGGTATTTTAAAAGTGAAGTGTATGTCGAGGAAATTGACGATGCTGATACACTCAGACAACGAGTTCACGACGCAGCTAACGCAATAAAAAAAACCGCGGCAAATATTCACTTCGGTTCGTGAAAACTGGCTAAGGAGAGCCCAATTGTGTATTGAGTGCGAAGGGCGTCAATTTTAACATTTAATTTAGTTTCATGTGACTTTTTATAAAACAATTGTGACCGACTTTTAATTGTTTTATACGTGACCTACTTTTAACAAATTGCATGCACGAGTGTGCGGTAAGTGTTATCGTAGTAAAACTGCTATTTTACTGCTATTTATACATGAAAATAACATGTGTAGAAGATATCAATTTACTAGCTCAAGTCAAGTGAATTTTTCTTAATGAATGTGAATGAACTTGAGGAATGTTTATCTTTTACAAAAAAACGTGATTACACTTCAAATTTCGAAGGCAAAGACTCTCGCGTTTAAAGTAAAAAAACACGCATTTCACGCAGACCAAATTAAACGAGAAAAGCATTGGTTCTCAAAATGTATAGAAAAAAACTCGAAAAATGTTGAAAATTAAAAAAAAAAAATTCGAAAAAATCTTGGTGGAGATGGGTTCACACATATTTTGTGTATGTGCCCTTAAATGCCTGTTCGTTATTTCAAATACACCCTGTATATATATAAGCAGATTTTTTTTTCAACGTTAATACAAAATTTACTCATTTCTTTCCAATACTTTAGGTATTTGGCAAAATCTGAGGTGTCCTTGATAATCTCAGATTACAAAAAGATAAACTATACTTTGTGATAAATTCAGTTGGATTAATAAAATGTTTGTCAACTTTGAGCGTCTATAGTTTTGTCAAAAATCAGTATATTTTTTTTAACTTTAGTAAAAAGTTTATTATTTTTCAACAGTTTCTGTTGGTTTTATCAAAATCCGACGTTTTCATCATACTGTCAGATCAGTAAGAGAAAAGAAAAATGTTTCAATGTTTCTAGTAAATTGATGACATTTTATTGAATTTTGAGCTTCTGTAGTTTTTTTTTTGATGTCGAGAAAGTGTCAACAATGCACAATGGGTCTAATGAGGCCTAAGTGCAGTGCAGAAATGCGCAGTCCCCAAAGAACCAGAAGTGTCAAATGTGGCACTGATTGCCAAAAGACATTAACATTGATCAACAAAACACCTCTTGTGAGCCAGCAATTTTGATACAGAATTTTGTTTACATCTCCTAGCAACGTCACCTTTACCAGTGATTAAAGAACGTTGTCTAGGCAACGTTCATTTTTCGCTGGTATAATAATACCAAAGTAGGGTTTCAAATTTGACGTTTTTTGCACAGCCGATTGCAGAGAGCAGAGAAAGATTGCAGAGAAATATTTTCACAATTTAAAATACTTACACTCCCTTGTATTTATATTTACGAATGTTTAATCCATACACATAAACATAAAGATCAATACCTTATGTATGAAGACAGACATACCTATAATACGCGGAGTAAAATGAATATATGTCCAGATTATGTACGACTATCCATTACCAGAAGCGGCACAAGATATTATGCCAGCAGGTTTTATAATCATCTACCAATGCATTATCGTGAACTGGATCTTAGCCATTTTAAGCAGAAAATTAAAACTGTGCTAGTAACATCAGCTTTTTATTCACACGATGAGTTCTTAAATAGCTCATTGCTATAATCAGTTGAACATGTTTCAATTTACTGCTCATATTTTGTAGTGTTTTTATGTATTTAGATATTTAAGTATTATTATCCGTTTTTAGATTTTTTGATATTAATGCATTTTATACTTTTATATGTTTTTTTTGACTTGTGTAAACGTTTTTGTATTGGCACGTAACTAATAAATAAATAAAATAAATAAATAAATAAATAAACGTCAAAACGTAAAAATTAAAATGTGAAATAACACGCGTTTAGGTGGTGTGTCTATAGAATTTATTGCGAATGCAGTTAAAAGTAATATCCTCGAAATCCAGTGAGTTTGCCAGTAACATTATCTACAATTACTGCACCTTCAACATTTAAACTATTAATGTTAATAATGATAATTCTTTAATTTAATAGTTATTAGTCTAATGAAATGTAATATTTGAGTTGTTAATCTCCCTAAAATAAACAATATAAAATGTATTAACTGGGATACTAAAGAGAAAAATAGTGAAGATTAAAGTATTTTTTCATTAAACATTGCCAAGAATTAGAAATTTTATTTAAATGGATTGTATTAGACCACAGAGTAAACTCTGTGGTCTCTGCGATGAGACTTAAATCTTTATTAGACTTAAGTGTTGCGATCTTAGATAATTCTTCTTGTGAAAAGAAGAATCAATCATAATCAGAACGTGTCAAATGAACACTTAGACAATTATGAGAAAACGTCTCTTTTTACTTAACTTTTGTGGGAACTAGGATTCTCATTCAAGCCAAATGATGAATTGATCGCATTTTTTTTTTCAACTATATTACATAATTTGTTCACTCGAGAAATATGCCAATCAAAGAAAAATACAGAACAAAAGTCAATCAAAGAGAGTATGTAGTACAAGAAAAAAGGTTAATGAACAAAAAATCAGTAGACAATTATTAATTAAAGGGAAATTCGAATAATTATTGATTATTTTCGAAGAATTGCTTGCACTTTTTTCACCTCATAAAAATAATTCTTGCAATTTTCGCTAAATCTTAATAAATATTGATTACCATTGCCTTATATATTTTTAACTTTACTGTAAATCAGTGGTTTATACGCGTGGCGCATGAAGTAAAATTTCGAGTTTAGAAAAGCCCCGTGAAAATTTGTCTCGGGTCGCTGCGCGACCCTCGACAAATTTTCTACGCGGGGCTTTTCTAAACTCGAAATGTTACTTCATGCTTAGTCTGGGAGTGGACAACACTCGTTCTAAGGAGTTTCAAATTAAAGGATCCCTCTAGATTACTAAGTCTATTACCATTTTACAAAGGCTACAGCTCGAAGGACCAATCATGGTCTTCGGAGACCGAAGGACAGGGAATCGAAGTTTTTTTACAAGAAAACAACGAATATCTGAAGGTTTACAGCATAGATTGGAAAAAAAACATCCAATTTTGAAAAAATATCGAAGTTGGGTTGGTTTTCAGTGCGTTTTTAATTTCACTTTAAATCAGTGTTTTATACGCGTGGCGCATGAAGTAAAATTTCGAGTTTAGAAAAGCCCCGTGAAAATTTGTCTCGGGTCGCTGCGCGACCCTCGACAAATTTTCTACGCAGGGCTTTTCTAAACTCGAAATTTTACTTCATGCTTAGTCTGGGAGTGGACAACACTCGTTCTAAGGAGTTTCAAATTAAAGGATCCTTCTAGACTACTAAGTCTATTACCATTTTACAGAGGCTACAGCTCGAAGGACCAATCATGGTCTTCGGAGACCGAAGGACAGGTATTCGAAGTTTATTTTACAAAAAAACAACGAATATCTGAAGGTATACAGCATGGATTGGAAAGAAAACATCCAATTTTGAAAAAATATCGAAATTGGGTTGGTTTTCAGTGCGTTTTTAACTTCACTTTAAATCAGTGTTTTATACGCGTGGCGCATGAAGTAAAATTTCGAGTTTAGAAAAGCCCCGTGAAAATTTGTCTCGGGTCGCTGCGCGACCCTCGACAAATTTTCTACGCGGGGCTTTTCTAAACTCGAAATTTTACTTCATGCTTAGTCTAGGAGTGGAAGACACTCGTTACTTTAAAATACATCACAACTGTTAAATTAGTATTAGTATTTTGTCATTAAATCACTATATTGACTGCTATTTTGATGTAATGACTTATAACTATAACATCACAATAGCCGAAATACAGTCCATCGAGAGATATAATCAGACAAAATCCTAGCATAGTCAACAGACAGTCAATCAAGCCACTTACAGTCACAATAGTCAAAACACGGCCAATAAAGATATAATATGACAAAATCCTATGATAGTCCAAAGACAGTCAAGCAATTTATTAGGATTCAAAATGTCACACTAGTATTTCGTTTATAAACTATCAGTACAGTAATTGTTCAGCTGGATGCCCGTCTTCAGGGGTGATATGTTAGCAAATTATGGGTCCTAGGAGTTATCAAATGAGTGAGTTACTTAAGAGGAAGTCGACCGCTCTCTAACCGTATAAAACTAAGCATACTGCCGTCTTAATTACATCCTTGTTTAGGGATGAAATATTTTGAAAAAATAGGCATACGTTAAGGAAAGTGGAATCTTATTGCCTGTCTTAATAAAATATTTCCCACTTTGACCGTTCTTTTATAAAAAAAATATCAAACATTTTTTTTTTTTTTTCTTGAATTAATTTCTCATCTGGCACTTGGTGAAACATATAACACTATGTAAAGTTAGTTAAAGGAAAGGCACTTGGTATTGTTTCACAATTAAATCTTCATTCCTAATAATAATAAAGATTTAATTGTGAAACAATACCAAGTGCCTTTCCTTTAATTAACTTTACATAATATCAAACATTGTTAAAATAGCGTAATCGCATCTTCAATATAATTTTTTTCTGCAACATTTATAAAAAATATTGGGAAACTAAATCAGTCACATTGTAGAAGAATTCTTTTCAAAGAATTTTAATTTTTTACAATTATTTCTATCGTAGAATAAATTTACTGGGATGTCGCGCGTTATTGAAGTTTCAGAAAATTTGAAAAACTGTTTTACGCGCGACATCCCAGTGACTATATTTAACCAAATAAATAAATGAAAAAAATCACATATCTTTGCAAAGGAATTATCTACAATGTCACTGATTTGGTTTTTCAATATTTTTTATAGATACTGCAGACAAAAATAAAATTAGGAACGCGATTTCGCTAGTTTACCAATGTTTGATAATATTTTATAAAATAACGGTAAAAGTATAAAATATTTTATTGAGACGGGCTTAAAGATTGTACTTTCCTTGAAGTATACCGATTTTTTCAAAATATTTCATCCCTAAACAAGGATGTAATTAAGAGGGCATTATGCTTAGTTTTATACGTTTAGAGAGCGGTCGATTTCCTCTTAACTGTTTCCAAGGCACTCTTTACAAAAGCAAAAGATTAAAATTTTCCATACTAAATGTACAATAAACTAAAGGTGTGGTACATCATTGAATTCAGAAGAAAATATTCATCCAAAAAATATAAAAAGCCAAAATGGCGCTCATAAGAAAAACAAAAGTTGGCTATGGTTCCTGGGTAAATGTTATAGTTATCTTTAAATAATATATGTTACTAGATTTCTCGTTAAAAAGTGCCTCTATAATGTCGAAATTGTAAATGTCTGGATTCAATAGTTTTTGAATAAAAAAATATACACGAAATTTAAAAAAAAAATCGTTTTTTGACAATATCTCAAAAACGAAAGAAGATATTTCAAATGTGTTTTTATATTATTATTGGCCCCTAAAATACGCAACTTTGTCCCAATTTAAGGGGGTATTACCACTAGGATAGCGTTTTTTTGGCGGTTTTTCAGAATTTTTTTTTCAGGTAAATGTTATACATGCGATCTTGCGGTTTCTTGCAACTTGTTTATAGATTCATGAAGTATAAAAAATGAATTTTAATTCTTTTCAATCGTCCGGCTTGACCTCTAAATCTGGCCTCAAAAAGTCCGTGTCCGCCGTGTTTTTCCTCATGGCCGGAAAGATTTTTTCGATTCTGTGATTTGAAACGTAAAATGAAGTAGTAGTCATTAATCTGTATTAAATTATCTGGAGTTTGAACCACCGACAATAAAAAATCTCGATAAATAACAAAATGGAGGCCATTCGAAAAAAGTGGTCACTTTTTGCCCCCCTTTTTCTGACTTTAAGGCTCTATGAAAAATATCAAATATTAAAATATTTGAATGACGGTGGTTCAAACTTCAGAGGAAAATGTGGAGAACCGAAAACTAAAAGCTCAAGTCGATCCGTTTCATAGTTTGAAAAGAAAGTTTCCGGCCAGCGAAAAAAAGTGGCTTCGAGAAAAACGCGTTTAAAGTTTTGACACAAGTTTTAACTATTTTTGGAGATTTTTGGCTTTAGTCAGCTATGCCAGCTCTGTACAGTAGGCTCTTCTCTTCCTCTAAAAACTGGGTTTTAAAGATTTGCTCCTGCCAGCATTGTTGGATGGCCTTCTGAGCTGCTGGAGTCAGGCAAAATTCGTCCCACGTCTCGCGCTCCGCACCGGAAGGCCTTGGCTTGCAGGCCGATATGGATTCCCAGTGTGTCCATCGTCTTAAAAACTACCGAGTATCCGTCGTTGATGATGCTGGTAGCTATGAAAGATGCGATAGCGACGGTTTTTGCACCACAGTTGAGGTGCTTTGAAGTCAGCTTCCCAACACAAGCATTCAAACTTTCGTTTGAGTTCTGCGTATTTCCACCTAGCTACCTACTCAGCATAGTTTACTTCAACAAGCAAAAAACTAACTAAAGAATTTACGTATTGTAAAACGGTTTTGTGGCATGAAACTAGATACTATCAAGTATCATAATATGCAAAAAAAATAAAATCAATTTCTTAAAACTTCCGAATGGTAATACCCCCTTAATCGACTCTCTATCTATAGTTTCCGTTTTTATAATTTTCCGATAGAGAGTCGATTAAATTGGGACAAAGTTGCGTATTTTAGGGGCCAATAATAATCTAAAAACAAATTTGAAATATCTTCAAATAACCAAGATCTCTATACATTCTGTTGAAATACAGGCACCCTGTATATCGATGGCTTTCCGCGCAAATGTGTCTAGTGCAATTTTTTTGTCTAAAATGAGTTGAGTGTGCCATCTCATACATCTGAACTAAATGTATGAGATAGCACACTTAACTCAATTTAGTCAAAAACTGCACTTAACACAATTGTGCGCTAAGCCATCGATATCTAATGTTTGAAACTGTACACCAACTACATGAATAAATAAATAAATAAAAAAGTTTTAAAGACACGACAGTAGTTATTTTTTTATGAGTACAAGAGGTAATCTCGTGGCACGAATTTCTATGTAAATAGGCTGTGTACACTTCTGTTTTCGAGTTAGTGGAGCGTGAAAAGTGTTTGCGTTTTAATTTGCTCGAACATGGAAAATCAAAGAAATTCCTTATGTATTTAATGACCAACCACGCGTGCACAAAACTAATAAATCAATAAATCGCTCTAATTAATTAATCTGTAAACGGAAATATTGAGTGAAAATGCCATTTAAAATTAGCACCCAAGCTTCTATTTCCAAATTGCTTGACTTGCTTCTCTCTCTTTCCCTCTTAAATTATCGGAAAATTATAAAAACGGAAACATTGAGTGAAAATGCTATTTAAAATTAGCACCTAAGCTTCTATTTCCAAATTGCTTGACTTGCTTCTCTCTCTTTTCCTCTTAAATTATAGGAAAATTATAAAAACGGAAACATTGAGTGAAAATGCTATTTAAAATTAGCACCTAAGCTTCTATTTCCAAATTGCTTGACTTGCTTTTCTCTCTTTCCCTCTTAAATTATCGGAAAATTATAAAAACGGAAACATTGAGTAAACATGCTATTCAAAATTAGCACCTAAGCTTCTATTTCCAAATTGCTTCTCTCTTTTTCCCTCTTAAATTATCGGAAAATTATAAAACGGTAATATTGACTGAAAATGCTATTTAAAATTAGCACCTAAGCTTCTATTTCCAAATTGCTTGACTTGCTTCTCTCTCTTTTCCTCTTAAATTATCAGAGAATTATAAAAACGGTAACATTGAGTGAAAATGCTATTTAAAATTAGCACCTAAGCTTCTATTTCCAAATTGCTTGACTTGCTTCTCTCTTTCCCTCTTAAATTATCGGAATATTATAAAAACGGAAACATTGAGTGAAAATGCTATTCAAAATTAGCACCTAAGCTTTTATTTCCAAATTGCTTGACTTGCTTCTCTCTCTTTTCCTCTTAAATTATCGGAGAATTATAAAAACGGTAACATTGAGTGAAAATGCTATTTAAAATTAGCACCTAAGCTTCTATTTCCAAATTGCTTGACTTGCTTCTCTCTTTCCCTCTTAAATTATCGGAATATTATAAAAACGGAAACATTGAGTGAAAATGCTATTCAAAATTAGCACCTAAGCTTTTATTTCCAAATTGCTTGACTTGCTTCTCTCTCTTTCCCTCTTAAATGATCGGAGAATTATAAAAACGGTAACATTGAGTGAAAATGCTATTTAAAATTAGCACCTAAGCTTCTATTTCCAAATTGCTTGACTTGCTTCTCTCTTTTTCCCTCTTAAATTATCGGAAAATTATAAAAACGGAAACATTGAGTGAAAATGCTATTTAAAATTAGCACCTAGGCTTCTATTTCCAAATTGCTTGACTTGCTTCTCTCTCTTTCCCTCTTAAATTATCGGAAAATTATAAAAACGGAAACATTGAGTGAACATGCTATTCAAAATTAGCACCTAAGCTTCTATTTCCAAATTGCTTGACTTGCTTCTCTCTCTTTTCCTCTTAAATTATAGGAAAATTATAAAAACGGAAACATTGAGTGAAAATGCTATTCAAAATTAAAACTTGAGCTTCTATTTCCAAGTTGGTCGACTTGCTTCTCTCTCTCTTAAATTATCAGGCTTTTCTAAACTCAAAGTTTTACTTCATGCTTAACCTGGGAGTGGAAAACACTCGCTTAAAGCTTCAAATTGAACTATTGAAAAAAAAAACGAATACCGAAAAATGTACAGCAAACAAGCTCTTCTCAGTGGTGACTAGACCCTTTCGACCAACCTTAGTAACATTAGGGTCATTTTTTAAGCACCAGATTTGCAAAAGAACCCACTTTAACCCATTAAGCGCCGTTGATGCATACAGGCAACATTATTAATTCTTTGTTAATTAAATTACTAAATATATTAATTTGATATATAATATTATTAGACCTGACTTAAAAATATATGAAGAAAAATGTAAATATTTTGTTATTAAAATATTTAAATTATTTCTAAATTAAAAAAAATAATGTGAGTGTATTTCTAACTTCACAATATTTCAGTATTTTATACGCGTGGCGCATGAAGTAAAATTTCGAGTTTAGAAAAGCCTGAAAATTTGGTTTGGCCGCTCCGCGCTTCGCGCTACGCGTCCAAACCAAATTTTCAGGCTTTTCTAAACTCGAAATTTTACTTCATGCTTAGTCTGGGAGTGGAAACACTCGTTTTAAATTTCATGTTTTACGTTTTTATATAAAATCGACGAATGCCTGAACATTTTTAGCGTATACATTATGTATATTTAATAGAAAAATTCACAGTATGTAATACAATAAGTCATCCATAGAAATCATAAAAAGAAGTGCAGAATTTTACCTAAAATCAACTTATAGAGTTAACTCTAAATTTGTTTTTAGATACCTACTATAGAATGTTTAACTACTCATTTCCTAAAATCTGTAAATATAATTGTGTAAGTCAAAGAAAAAGAAAAAGAATTTATAACACTAACGAAACTAATCATTGTAAACGATTATTAGATTCATACTTTGTTATATCTCAGTACAATCCATCCTATTCAAACCTTTACAAAGTACAGAAAATACAATATGACATTTTGCTTCGAAATGCAAAAGAAAATGATATTAGGAATAGGTACCAGTACTCGAACAATATAATCAAGACATCGTGGAATATAATTAAGGAGATTACGGGTGTATCAAAAAACAATATTCAAATTAACACTACAGAACACATCAAGACATTGGCAGACAATTTATTACACATTTTGTAGAGTCATCTAAACACCTATTAGTAAATAGTGAGTCGCAATCTTACAGCGATAATATTATAATCAATAGTAATTCATTATTCTTAGAA
Source organism: Philonthus cognatus (assembly GCA_932526585.2). Lineage (NCBI taxonomy): Eukaryota > Metazoa > Arthropoda > Insecta > Coleoptera > Staphylinidae > Philonthus > Philonthus cognatus. The sequence goes on along the minus strand of OW052251.1, from coordinate 11,118,123 downwards.
CCAGCAGATATCACAGAAGTCTACAACGCCGTACACTCACTCAAATCGAACACGTCACCGGGATTCGATGAAATTTCGGCAAATTTAATCAAGTTTACTACAAACGAAATCTTAGAGCCTCTTACGTACATGTTAAATATCAGCTTAGAAGCTGGGATCTTTCCCAGTGTTCTGAAAAAATCCGTTGTCACACCAATATATAAAAAAGGTGACCCAAACGACATTAACAATTATAGACCAATTAGTGAAATAACCTGCTTTGCAAAAATTTTTGAAATAATTATTAATAATAGATTATTAAATTTCTTTAACAAATCTGATATAATAACCCCATCTCAGCATGGCTTCAGAAAAACTAAATCTGTCACAACTGCACTCCATAAATACATACACAGCATAATTGGAACGTTAGAATCAAATGAAATACCTGTTGGTATACTTTTAGATTTATCTAAAGCCTTTGATAGCTTAGATCATGAAATCTTAATAAAAAAGTTGTGGAAGTATGGTGTCCGTGGAACCCCTTTAAACTTAATTAAAACCTATTTATCAGAAAGGCAGCAATGTGTAAAATTTCGTAACATAACATCAGATAGTTTATATCTAACAAAAGGAATTCCACAGGGCAGCATACTAGGGCCTTTATTGTTTATTATATATATTAACGATCTTGCTTCAGTTACTCAAAAAACGGGTGGTATAATTGAGATGTATGCAGATGACACCAATCTATTGGTCTCCTGTAAACATATTGCTGAAGCTGAAATTAAATGTAATGAGCTTCTGATACAGTGCAATGAATGGCTCTGTAAAAATAAACTAAAACTAAATACACAGAAGACTGAAATAATATTCTTTAAAACCAACAAAACAAAGATAATTTATCCAACTGATCTAACGTTACTAGATGACACACTACTACCAAAACAAAACGTTCGATTCCTTGGAGTAATGCTAGATGAACAACTCAATGGCAAAGTGCATATTGAAAAGGTAGAGAAAGAACTGAGTTCGGCGTGCTATATCTTAAGAATGCTAAAAGGTCAGGTGCACTCATAGACACGTTAAAACTTGTATACAATGCTTATCTTTGCACAAGAATGCGATTTGGTATAACATATTATGGATGGAGCAGTTATGTAAATAAGGTATTCATAATTCAGAAAAAAGCATTACGAATTATTTTTAATTTGTCTTTTTCAACTTCGTGTAGGGGATATTTTAAGTCCCATAATCTATTGACATTCTATGGTATGTATATTTACGAATCAATAGTAAGAATTCTATCAACTGAGACACATCTCTCTAAACACCAACATTCTTATAAAACCAGACATTTTGCCAACTATGCCTTGCCGATCCATCGATTAACTTTGTATGAGAGAGATCCTTCGTACGTTGCTATGAAATATTATAATAAGCTTCCAAGTGCTATCAAAAACATTCAAAACAAAAATATATTCAAATCACGATTATATGAACATTTGTGTTCTTTAAATGAAGTATAGTGCGAATTCTTCGAACCGATGCGTCAATGTGTGCTCTAAAAATGTTTCTAAATGTTTCTTCTTTTTTATATTTATGTTATATTTATGTATTTTTAACTGTTTACTTGACACTTTTTCATTAATATGTAACATTTTGTCTGTATGCGTATTTTTGAAAATAAAGATTTAAATAAAAAAAAATATTATATTCACACAGAAATCCAAATAATTTCGTTAAGAAATCCAACGAAATACGCTTTTCATATTTATAATCTACAGTCAAACTAAAGTTTTACATAACAGAATCAATAATATCCATCTTAAACAAAGTGATATAACATCCTCTCAATACAATTAACTAAAAAAGTTTTATGCAACCAAACAAAACAGATTAAAAAAAAACGCTCCCAATTCAAAAAGAGATAACGACAAAGTTAATTTCATTTGAGCAATTACGAAACTATTACCGTTACTAATTAAACCAGAGTGAAAGTCTTTTTTTTGGCTATTTAGAGAAGAATAGAAGAGAATAAACGAATAATCAAGATATGTAAATTGATTATTTTTTCTAAGAATGCGAAAACCGGAACCGGAAGGAGCCTCAGAACATATTCTCCTTGTAAATCCGACCCAAGATCAAGATTTGTAGATTGATTTTTTTATTTTTGAGGAAATTAAATGAACTGCAGTGTTGCTCTAAGTCAGGGATGCACAGACATATTAAGACTAGGGGCCACTCGGGTAAATTATGAACTGATGGCGGGCCGCCAGAAGTATAGGTAATTAAAGACAATAAAGAATTGATAATAATGTATTAAAATTGAAAAAGAATTTATTAATTTGAAGCGTGGCACTGCATTGTGCTTACAATCTTTTTTATATTTGGCTCAAATTTACTTGTAGCAACACGTAAAACTGCTTGCAAACTTTCGTTTGCAAGGCGGTTTCGATTTTTTGTTTTATTATTATTTAGTATTGAAAAGGTTTGTTCACATATATAGGTAGAACCAAATAAGCTGGCACATTTCAGAGCGTTTATGCGCAACTCTTTGTACGTATTTTTATCAATGCAGCGGTAAAAGTTCAGCAAGTCTCCTTCGTTGAATTTGTTTCGTAAATCTTGGTCGTTTTGAATGTCGATAATTTCTAACTGCATTGACTCTGGCGCATTTTCAACTGAAATCGTGAAAGGATTGCTGAATATGTCCAACAGAGGTTTCACTTTTTTAAACTCCGAAAATCTGTCTTGAAAAGATTGAATCAAAATAAATAGTTTTTCTACATAACTGAAATTAATCGCAGTTTTGTTGAATTTTTCAGCCATTTTCTTATAATTCGGAAAATGATTGTATTTTCCAGAATTCAATTGCGATCTGAAAAGTGTCAGCTTGCATTGAAAGGGTGATACATGAGCGTAGAGCTGGGATATCAGTTGATTTTTGCCTTGAAGCCGTGTGTTCAAGACATTCAAATGATTTCAAATGTCAACTAAAAAAGCCAAATCACACAACCAATCAGGATTTTTAAGTTCCGGGACATCCCTTTGCTTTTCCGCCAGAAATATTCCAATTTCTTCTATTAAATTTAGAAATCGTTCCAGTGTCAATCCACGACTTAGCCACCTTACTTCTGTATAATACAGTAAATCTCCATATTCGCTTTCGATGTCATCAAGGAATTGTTTGAATTGCCTGTGATTGAGTCCTCGTGATTTTATGAAATTTACAGTCGAAACTACCACTTTCATGACATTTTGAAATTCAATTTTTTTAGAACAGAGGGCTTCTTGGTGTATAATGCAGTGAAACTGCATGAGATCTTCAGCGTTTATGTTTTTTTCTTGCAGATGCTTTTTCAGCAAAGTAACTAGCCCAGAATTGACACCAATCATCGAAGGAGCACCGTCAGTCGCAACTCCCGATAATTTTGATAAGTCCAAATCAGTTTTTGAACACTCATCCAAAAGTACATTGAGTATATCAACTCCTCTGGTTTGACCTTTCAATGAACACATTCCTAATAACTCTTCTAAGACTTCAAAATCTTGAGTAACACCTCGTATGAATATGAGAAGCTGAGCTGTGGAACTAATATCAGTGGATTCGTCGAGTGCTAATGAAAAAAATTCAATGATCTTAGTTTTTTCATTTAATTGTTCCGCAATATTACCTGACAAAGACATAATTCGTCTTTGGATAGTCATGCGATTCAGTTGAATGTTCTCAAACTTTTTTGCTGCTTCTGGACACATTTTCTATGCATTCTTTTACAAAATCCCCATCATTGAAGGGGCGACTTCGCTTTGCTATCATTCGAGAAATTTCATAACTAACTTCTGTAGCTGTTTCTGAATCTTGAATGGGTTTTGTAAACATAGCTTGCTGACCAGTAAGCTCCCGTTTTAAAGACAACATTTTTTGCTTTCTTAATTCGCCTGTAAACTTGGTAAAAGTAGGATGCTGCGTTTCATAGTGCCTTTTTACATTATATTCCTTTGCAATCGCAACAGAATTCTTGCAAATTAAACAAACGACTTTGTTATGCGACCATACAAAAAAGTATTTCTCAGTCCAAATTTCTTGAAACTGCCGATTTTCATCTTTAACCTTACGTTTTTTACTAGGCCCTGGCTTGTCCATGTTGCGTTCTAATCCTGGCTATGATTAACACAGCACCTAAAAACAATTACAGTACCTACTTAAATTACCCATCCTTTTTTAAATTACCAAAAATAATTGATTAAATATGTAGGGAAACACTTATTAATAACAGAGTTTTACTTACGAATTCACAACACAATTATACACGGCACTTGACGGGAAATCTACGTTGAATGTGGATCAAAATATATGACACCGGCTAGTCGAGTTAAAATCTACACTAGAACTATTGACACTTCACTCAAATTAAAACCGAACTGTCGGTCGCTGCGGTTAGCGTGGCTTTTATACCGCGCGTATAGAGTCGAAAACTGTCTGGAGAAATCTCGAAACCGAGTCTGGAAGCTTCGTGTATCTACCTACGCGAGCAATCGGGAATTCGGGACTATTGCTATCTCGCTTGCTCTAACAATATAACCCGTGGATAAGCCGCCACCGCGCTGCCGTCGTCGCCGCGCCGCCGGCCGCGGTGCTTCCTCAAGAAAACGAATTTAACCGATATCGGCACGAACATTACCGACCGCTGTTTCCGACGCATGCACGGCGCACCAGGGGGTGTCGACTCTTTTGGGCACTTAAGAGCGCGCGCGCGAGATTCCAATTACTTTTCAAACATATTTTTTTTGGTTTTATTCTGGAATAGAAATCAATATTTTTCGAATGTATGAGAGTATTATTTTTGCTGTCGGCGGGCCACCAGTATTCGACCGGCGGGCCGTGGTCTGTGCATCCCTGCTCTAAGTGAAATAAAATGAGAAAATTGATTCTATTTTGCTTGGAAGCCTTGGATAAATACCGCAGTCCATTTCATATTTTCAAAATCTGTCATCGTAAATAAAAAATGTATAGTTCAAAGTGTTTCGTTTTTATCTAATACTCTTGTTAGTTTGGAAACGGATATTAGTAAAGAAAGAAGTTGTGACAAAATCACACACCGAGGCGCTTTGGATCAATCGCTTGAAAGACTTACCTAGAAAAGACAATCAATTAAAATTAAATAATCCATTGGGCAGGAAAGCAAATAAATAATTTAAGAAGTAAATTAAAGTGTTTTTAAATAGATCAGTGTAATTCTGTAGTCGTGACTGAATGGTATATGCCCAAGTCAGATAACATTAAAAGTGCGATTCTTTTCGCAATCTACAACAAGTTAGTCTTACAAAGACTACATCAAACACTCATTGAAACAACTACTTCCCGAGCTAATACCCCGACGGACATTGAATTATACATGTTTGAATGAGTGTTTGATATAGTCTTTGTTGTAGATTGCGAAAAGAATCGCACTTTTAATGTTTGAAGTATTTTGCAACCAAGAATTGGCAATTTCATTTATACTTAAGTCAGATAAGTCTGAAGGTATACAGCATGGATTGGAGAGAAAACATCCAATTTTGAAAAAATATCGAAGTTGGGTTGGTTTTCAGTGCGTTTTTAACTTCACATTAAATCAGTGTTTTATACGCGTGGCGCATGAAGTAAAATTTCGAGTTTAGAAAAGCCCCGTGAAAATTTGTCGAGGGTCGCTGCGCGACCCTCGACAAATTTTCTACGCGGGGCTTTTCTAAACTCGAAATTTTACTTCATGCTTAGTCTGGGAGTGGACAACACTCGTTCTAAGGAGTTTCAAATTAAAGGATCCCTCTAGATTACTAAGTCTATTACCATTTTACAAAGGCTACAGCTCGAAGGACCAATCATGGTCTTCGGAAACCGAAGGACAGGTATTCGAAGTTTTTTTACAAGAAAACAACGAATATCTGAATACTCTTGTTAGTTTGGAAACGGATATTAGTAAAGAAAGAAGTTGTGACAAAATCACACACCGAGGCGCTTTGGATCAATCGCTTGAAAGACTTACCTAGAAAAGACAATCAATTAAAATTAAATAATCCATTGGACAGGAAAGCAAATAATAATTTAAGAAGTAAATTAAAGTGTTTTTAAATAGATCAGTGTAATTCTGTAGTCGTGACTGAATGGTATATGCCTAAGTCAGATAACATTAAAAGTGCGATTCTTTTCGCAATCTACAACAAGTCATTGAAACAACTACTTCCCAAGCTAATACCCCGACGGACATTGAAATATACATGTTTGAATGAGTGTTTGATATAGTCTTTGTTGTAGATTGCGAAAAGAATCGCACCTTTAATGTTTGAAGTATTCTGCAACCAAGAATTGGCAATTTCATTTATACTTGAGTCAGATAAGTCTGGTTTAGACTACCAATTGATAAATAAACAATGCAGTGTCCGCAGGGCCCACAATTTGTTGAACACAAAGGTAATTTATTATTATATCAATAAGTTAGTTCTCATTAGATAAGCGCAAGTGTTTTTTTTAAATTTAAATTAAATTAACTATATGAATTTAATTTAAAAAAACACTTGCGCTTATCTAATGAGAAATAACTTCTTGATATAATAATAAATAAAAGAAATTATTCTTAATAATAATAAACATCTTCATTTCTGAGTTGACTACAAAACAAATATAATACATATAATACAATACATTTTGATTTTGTTTATTTTTTCCAACTCGGAAACTGGCTATCGACCAGCGGTCTTTCAGCCTGTCTTTGTCCTGTCTATGTCTGTTTTCTAAAAGTCGTGATCGCTAACGTTATTGTCGGGGTCCGGTTGATGTAATGAGATGAATTGATAAATGGTAGATGTGGGATATTTAAATTTAGGGTGGATATTAGGGTTGCGGGGTATACACATATGATTGAGGATAGTAGTGATATTAGGATTTGTGGCGAATTTTAAGGCGAGGTATTCTAAGCGTTGATTAATAGGGGGAATATTGCACATTTCATACAGGAGAGTATTGGAGGGGTTGTGTAGGGGGTTATTAGGGTGTCTGATTTTCGTTAGAACTCTTAGGGCTGATCGTTCGGCGACCTCTATATTTTTCAGCACTTTGGGACGAGGATTGTGAAATAGGATGGGGGCATACTCTAGCAGGGGGCGACATATAGTACTGTATATATGAACTGCGGTCTTTACAGTTATTCCTTCTTTTCGGAATGTCAGCGATCTAAAATGGCGCGCCCTGCATTTTATCTTTGTTTTTAGGCTTCGAGTGTGGTTAATAAAGGTTAGTTTGGGATCGAGGGTAATGCCTAAGTATCTGCAGTTAGGTGACGGTGAGATAGGATGATTATTGATTAAAATATGGTAAGTGCAGTTTAGATGGCGGTGGAAGCGAATGAGAAGTTGGGTTTATTTGGATTAATGGAGATTCTCCATTTCGCGAACCAGGTTTGGATGCTATCTATCAGCCCTTGAAGAGTGCTTAAGGCTTATTTACCTTTTTAAACGCCTTTCTGGAAAACCATCCCTGAAGTTTGTTGAGAAAAATCCTTTGAATACTCGGCGTTTCCTCCGAACGTCATTTTGACTACTTAGTGATAAATCACCAGTCTTTAAATTTCACATCGACACAAAAACATGTAAAAACAACAAATGCTCATAAACCACACACACGAAAGAAAGAAAAATCATGTAGAATGGGATTACAACAAAAGATTTACTCCTGAAGCAAAATTAACCAGCAAAAGTTTAATTTATTAACAAGACTTTGTGCCATTATGTCAACACACGCGGGTGAAAACTAACGCTGTTTTCCCTGCGCGATTAAAACTTTATATCGCAAATGCTGTGGGTGAGTTGTAAGTCTAAATGCGCGGATTTTAATGAGGAATAGGTCGTTGTTGAACGGATTTTAATTTAAGCTAATTTTAAAATTTATTGGACAGGAAAGCCTTTCTGGAAAACCATCACTGAAGTTTATTGAGAAAAATAAAAGGATTTTCCTTCGAACGTCATTTGGACTACTTAGTGATAAATCACTAGTCTTCAAATTTCACATCGACACAAAAACATGTAAAAATAACACACGCTCATAAACCACACACACGAAAGAAAGAAAAATCATGCAGAATGGGATTACAACAAGAGATTTACTCCTGAAGCAAAATTAACTAGCAAACAGTTTAATTTATTAACAGGACTTTTTGCTATTATGTCAACACACGCGGGTGGAAACTAGCGCTGTTTTCCTTACGCGATCAAAACTTTATATCGCAAATGCTGTGGGTGAGTTGTAAATATAAATGCGCCGAACTTAATGAGAAATGGGTCGGTATTGATCGGATTTTAATTTAAGCCAATTTTACTTAACAAAAATTGGTTAAAACAGGAGCATTTTTTGAACACGCGTTCTCCAGTCGTAGTTCGCGGTGTCGCCACGCAATGCAAAGCGTGGCGACACCGCGAAGTACGACTGGACAGCGTGTGCTGCCAACATCAAATAAATACAAAAATAATTCATAGAGTTATCATTAAGCGATTTTGTAAGTGATACAATGCTTTAATTATATTTACTGATGCCTGTTAGTAATTTTTATTTTTTATTCTTCTAAGATTTTTTAAAATTCACACTCTTTGTTGATTTTCATCTTAAAGAGATCAAAATAGTAATAAATCCCACAAAAAAAATCAATTTTGGGCGCTTGTTTTAGGCGCAATTTTCAATCTTTAAAAACAATTTTAATTCAAATTTAACTTTTTAATCCATAATCGATGACCTTTTCGAAAAAAATATACGATGTAGGTTTTATAAATTAGGATGGTGATGATACGAAGCAAGTGATAATTTCATGAAAGTGAGTGGGTATTTAATAAAAAAAAAGTTGCTAAACGTTAGCTTATTTAGAATGATATTGGCTTTAATTTAAGTTGCCTAACGTAATTTTTTGTTGAAGTTTAAAATTCTCACCACTTAAAGAAGACTTGTGACAGCGTTGAGTGGCATTGTCACGGATTTTTTAAGTGGCGGGAGTTTTAAAATTGTACTTTTCATTAATAAAAAAACAGAATTATATATATAAGGTGTATTAGTATTAATTAGAAATTAGTGCACAGCAACTATTGATTGGAGACAATGATGTTCGCCAATAATCTAAATATTGGCGAACATCAAAACGCCACTTATTAAGTAGCGGGAATTTCAATTTTATACTTTTCATTAATACAACAACAGAATGATATAAGGTGTATTAATATTAATAAGAAATTAGTTAGGGCTCAGCAACTTTTGGTTGGAGACAATGATGTTAGCTAATAATCATATTATTATAACAAACAAAATTTATGCAATAATTATAGGAACATTATAAATAAAAAGACTGTTATATTAACTAACTAACTAAACTTATGGAACTTATAAGGACTATCAACTGTAAGTACTTCTGCCCAAGGAATATTATAAATGCAGTTATTTAATTTCTCGTTGAAAGAGTACAAGATCAAGATTTGCCGATTACATAACAGGCTCGTGTTTGTTTATTGGGCAATTTTGTTTCGTAATAACGATGCATTGTTTGCTAATTGTTGCTATTTTATAATAGATTGTGTTGATGGATTGTTTGTTCACATTAATTTTGTTGCTAAATCAGTTATGACACTTTAATTAAATTGGGATATTCAATATTTCCGGGCTCAGAGTTGAGAAAGAAAAACAGGTGGAGATATTTTGTTAAGTTTCACATAATAGAATAATTTTATCTAAATGAAATTTAATACAAATAAAAACCTGTCTGAAATATTAAACTTCTTTTTCTAATTTATTTGTTAAATTATGACTTTCTAATTTAATTAGGGATATTTGCTATTTCCTGATTGTACGCGTTAAGAAAGAAAAGGGCGGGAAAAGTTTAAGTTTTAAATAATAGAATAGTTGTATATTTATTAAATTTAATACAAAAAAAATCTGTCTGAAATAATAAACTTTTTTTTTAAGGGCCGTGATATCCACCTTCTAATAAAGTTCCAAGTAGTTAATAGGAACATAATAGCATATTGTAAAACGAGAGTGGATAGTATGACAATATCTAACAAAGGCAAGTTTCAGACAGGACGCCGCACAATGTGCCGATCTGAGCGAACGCACCAGCGGTAGTTCGGGAAGGAAAATAAATGTCAAAATTGACGAATAAAGAAAATACTATTATATTGTAGATACTCAAAACCTCATAAAATTTCAAGTTTGCAATTTTTTGGACACACACCTATTGTGCAATTAATGTTTAAAGCTGATCAATTTCAGATCGCGAACAACAAAGAAAATAATAGATTCACAAAATTCAATACAAATAAAAACCTGTATGTGATTTTAAACACCGCTTTTTTTTTATATAGTTTGAATAACGGTTAAGGAACATCTGCTCTGCACAATCCGGATCCGATTTACCGTCTAGATTATTCCGTTTTACTGCCAAAGTTAGTCATATTGTGTTCCCCGTGTTGTTTTTATTTTATTTTCGTGTGCGACTACAAACTGAATATAAATGTCAGAGACTCAGAGGTAATGCACACCACGCCATATTTGAAATCCTTTGCATAATATTAGAGTTAAATTCAGTGTAAGCATTGAATGATGAATCATATGAAAGTTCAACACCATTTATTTTTCCCGTTACGGTGAACTCATGCCGACTGAGTGGCGACATCTATACGTCAGACGGTGAACCAAAATTTCAGGAACATGCAGGGATTTTTTAATTTTTTGTACACATATCCCGATGCATACTCTGTAAACATTTAGGCATTCGTTGTTTTTGTAAAGCATTTGTCAGGTAAATAAACTGGAGAGGGATTGCAACAGTACAACTCGATATATTAATATTCAATGAGAGACTTGAAAAATAGTGACAAGATTTAATAGAGTGAAATTAGTATCAAGTTGTAGACAGCGACTGGAGTACAGTGGCTCCAGTGCTTCTGTGTGGCGGGAGTATATGAACTGCTGGGATTGTCACTTTCAACATTTAAAGCTTCAAATAAGTGCTAACACTTCTTGATTAAGCATGAAGTAAAATTTCAAGTTTAGAAAAGCCTGAACATTCGGTTTAGTCCTGTAGCAAAGCGAAGCGACCAAACCAAACTTCAGGCTTTTCTAAACTCGAAATTTTACTTTATGCTTAATTAAGAAGTGTTAACACTTATTTGAAGCTTCAAATATTAAAAGTGACAATCCCAGCAGTTCATATTCTCCCGTCAAACACTGAATTATTGTGAAATTACAAATATACGGCTTTAGCATACTGCTTTAGCAGTATGTTTTAAGTTGGACTTGAAATCAGTGTTTCCTACGCGTGGCGCATGAAGTAAAATTTCGAGTTTAGAAAAGCCTGAAAACTTGGTTTGTCGCGTAGCGCTACGCGCTACGCGACCAAACCAAATTTTCAGGCTTTTCTAAACTCGAAATTTTACTTCATGCTTAATCAAGGAGTGGAAACACTCGTTAGATGTTTCAAATTGAACATTATTAAAAATACAATGACTGCTTGAAATCTTGCAACGAATGCATCGAGATTTGTATACTTATGGAAACATTTCCTGTATAACATTGGCAGATCTAGAATTAAGTTAAAGCAGAGGGTGCTGTTTTGTGGAAGGGAAAATAAAATTGTGTATTGGATTGCTTGAGTTTAGATAATTTGCTTGAATTTCATGTTATTATAACATTTCATGTTGTTATAATGTTAATGAAACGTTATTTATTTATCAATTCGATCGGTTCGAAGATTATAATTTATTTTGAACGTTAAAACACATTAATTTCTTTCGATCATATTCTTAAATATCTTATTCCAAATTGTTATCACGTCGAGAAAAATGTCGTTGACCAACGACCGCACATTCCACAAATACTGCAGCACCCAGAATACTGATTACCAACACAGCCATGGCCAAATCCATAAATAAATTACCTACCGGAAAAGATATGGCGAATTTAATTGAAAAACAAGTGATAGGAAAGTTATGAATAAAAACACGCGGAATGCGGGCTGTTTGCTCAGCAAACAATTCGCACAAATAAAAGGAAAATTAAACACCCGTATACTTTATTTATAAAACTATTATTTGTTTATATAAAGATTTCAACCAATAAAAGGTTTTAAGCCTTAGCTAAGCATCTTTTTTATCTTCTTTTGTGTATTTAATGGCCTTGGCATTAACCAACTAAGCATGTTAAATTAAGTAAAGTTAGGTTAGGTTAATCCAAAGAAAAAAAAATAGTACTGCCAACATGAACAAACATGTATAAGATTGTCAATTTTGACACAGAATGCTGTGTTCTTGTGACAAATTCTGTTAATTTTAACGACTCTCAAAGGTGAACAGTAAAATCAATGGGCCCGTTCATCAAAATGTTCAACACTCAACATGTTTGAATGTGTTTGTGATGTATGTTGGTATCTAATGAACGGTAATCCGGTCGGTTTATTTTATACGATTGCAAAAATCCCAAACACGGTCACGATTAACAATCCGGTCATCAGAGAATTCCCCAACAGTTGGCAGTAAACTCCTAACTGTTGTCTGTGCTGAACGGGCCCACTGTCAAACAAATTTCACTATTGCCAACATAAACAATCACGCACATGATTGTCACTTATGACACAGAGTAATGAATAACCAACGTTTTCTTTGGTCTGTTCTTTTGACAAATTCTGTTTGTTTTAACGGCTGCCAAAGGTAAATATAAGGGAACAGGTCAAATCCACAGTGTCGGCAATTTCAAACAAATTTTACTACTGCAAACATGAAAAATCGCGCACTTGATTGTCTCTTTAAATCAGAGTTTAGCACCGCCAACTGAAACAATAATTTGAGATCAATCCATCGAATGTTTCATGATTCCATTTTAGGTGTTGTTTTGTTGTTTGTTAACAAGCAGGGCTTTATTTGTATTTGCAAAACAGCTCGTTTTATGAAAACCGAAGCGTTCCAGCCCATTTTTATTTATTGTTGCAAACACGTCGTATTTTGTTTTAATTTTCATAAAAGCGTGTGTCAGTTTGCAAAATAAATTTATAATAATTATGGAAACTCGTCGGCCTCGGCGAAGTGGAAGCATTGACCACTGATGTATAGATGATTACATATTTGCAGTAAATAACAAAGAGGATTTTCATTACCTTCGAGGTATAGTTTCAACCTTTGGTTATTTGAAAGTCGCAAATTCGAAAATTACGCAAAAACGGATGGAAATTGATAGCGTATGATCAAAAATTGGGCCCGTTCAACAGAGATAACAGTTGGGAGTTTACTGCCAACTGTTGTATAAATCTCTGACGACTGGATTGTTAATCGTGAACGTGTTTGGGATTTTTGCAATCGTATAAAATAGACCGACCGATGTACCGTTCATTAGATACCAACATACATCACAAACAAATCCAAACATGTTGAATGTTGAACATTTTGATGAACGGGCTCATTACTTCATTGTGTTTACTCACTGGGGTACTTTTTTCATGACCCCCCATTGAAAACATTGAAAATATATGTTTTCAATAAGAAGTCATGAAAAAAGGTATTTTTTTCATGACCCCTCATTGAAAACATTGAAAATATATGTTTTCAATAAGAAGTCATGAAAAAAGTACCGCAGTGAGGAAAACCGGGAAAGTCAGGGGATTTTATTCGTCGGGAAAAGTTAGAGACATTCGCCCTGTTTAGCGAAAAGTCAGGGATTTTTTAAATTGATAATAATAATAAATAAGCAAATAATACGATTAAAGAATTGACAAATTGTTGGTTCTGTTCAGAGCGCGAATTTAACACTTTAAATAATATTAAACAAAATCAAAAAAATGGTGGAGTGTCTATCATAACACTTTTCTTGTAATTTGAACAATTGATAATTAGTATACTGAATTTATTTTACTCTAATCAATTAGTTAAAGATTTCACTTAAAGTTAGAGGTTTATACGCGTGACGCATGAAGTAAAATTTCGAGTTTAGAAAAGCCTGAAAATTTGGATTTGCTGGGGCGCGACTCGCTTCGCTCGCGCGCCCCAGCAAATCCAAATTTTCAGGCTTTTCTAAACTCGAAATTTTACTTCATGCTTAGTCTGGGAGTGGAAACCCTCGTTAGACAATTAATCGGGAACTTAGTTTGTAGTTTCTTATATGTATTGTCAAATTTATGACGTACAATAAATAGAGTTGATCCATGTTATATGATTAGCTATTGATAATGGGTACTTAGTACCCGAAATGTACATCTAGCAAGAGAAATAAAAGTGAAGAAAGGAATATACCTGTGTTTAATTAAGTGACTTATCACCTTCACGTAACTCATACAACTACATTAAATAGAGTTGATGTTATTTCTTAGTTAAAATTTAGAACGAAAACGAATTCCTGTGTAATTTTTCAAGCATTCGTTGATTTTATGAAAGCGTTCAATTTGAAATTTGTAACGAGTGTTTTCCACTCCCAGATTGAGCATGAAGTAAAATTTCGAGTTTAGAAAAGACTGAAAATTTGGTTTGGTCGCGAAGCGCGGAGCGACCAAACCAAATTTTCAGGCTTTTCTAAACTCGAAATTTTACTTCATGCGCCACGCGTATAAAACATAGTCAATATTGCAAAGTTCAAAATATACTGAGTATGTTTGAATAAGTTTAAAAAAAAGCATTATCAAATCTTGCAATTTCTCAATTCATACTTTATGGTATGTTTTCTTTTCATTTTTTTTTTCACCTCTTAAATCTGTAACTACGAGTGTTCGTTGTTCAAATAACTAAAATTTGTGTGTTAGTAAACTTTGACGAACAAATTGGAAACGCTTAAATTATGTAAAATAAAGCCTAATAAATACTCTACCAAAGAACTAATGTTAATAATAAAATCACAGATTAATAAATTATTTATTTAACAACTTTTATTGTAATCGATATATGTTTTTGAGTTTCGTGAAGAGTATAATTAATAAATAATGAACACTGTTGTATCCTTTCTTCACACTTTATTTTCTAATGGTTGGATATATATTTCAAGTGCTAAGCACTCATTATCAATAACAGTTGTTAGAATTAGTTGTTATTGATAATGAGTGCTTAGCACTTGAAATATATATCTAACCATTAGAAAATAAAGTGTGAAGAAAGGATACAACAGTTTTATTGTAACATTATAAATAATTAAATCATACAATTTTTAACAAAATTGCAAAAGTTCAAAATGATTAGATTATGAATTGGCATAAATATAAAAAAATGGTGGAAAGTCTAGTTAAGTGATGAAAATCTAAAACATATCGTTCAATTTAATAATTCAACACGCAAAAATATAACATATTTTCTAAAAATGATCACTTTTTTATATTTTCTCGACACTTTGAAGAGTTCTCAATTTTTGACATCTGGACGTGACTACCGAGGATTTTTTCTTTTAAGTACTTATGCATATGCCGATATACAAAGTGTAATTTTTCAAGCATTCGTTGATTTTATGAAAGCGTTCAATTTGAAATTTGTAACGAGTGTTTTCCACTCCCAGATTAAGCATGAAGTAAAATTTCGAGTTTAGAAAAGCCTGAAAATTTGGTTTGGTCGCGTAGCGCGAAGCGCGGAGCGACCAAACCAAATTTTCAGGCTTTTCTAAACTCGAAATTTTACTTCATGCGCCACGCGTATAAAACATTGTCAATATTGCAAAGTTCAAAATATACTGAGTATGTTTGAATAAGTTTTAAAAAAGCATTATCAAATCTTGCAATTTCTCAATTCATACTTTATGGTATGTTTTCTTGTCATTCTTTTTTTAATTTAATTTATTTATGGAATCTCCATTTTACAATCTATATTTTCATTTACAAAGAATAGTAATACTAATAGTAAAAACATAAAATAACATAATTGGTGCGTTAAATTTAAACATGTTACTTCACGTCTCAAAATGGTTCAATAAATCCTTAAAATTATAAATTTATTATTGCTCAACTTTAGTATAATATAATGAATTAATACAAAGTAACAGAATAAATAATTATACATCAATAAAATAAATATCAATAAAACAAATATTATTGAGACCTCTTAAATCTGCAACTACGAGTGTTCGTTGTTCAAATAACTAACATTTTAACGGCGGGCACTTTAAAATTGCTTCATCAAATAACTTTGTTCTTCCGTATATTAGGCTTTTCTACAAAATTGAGTTTTTTTTTTAGGGATCAGGGAATAAATCTGGAATTAGGAAAGAGTCTGGGAAAAGTCAGGGAAATTTAACATTTCAAATTGGTCGCCACCATGCATTTATCTTTACTGTCATTATCAGTAAAATTATTAAAATTACTTTACTATTATGTTGTTCATATCCCTCCTCCCCATTCGACAGTCACCGGGTGAGCAATTCTAGAAAGGTGGCAACCCTACCTACATATCAGTGTAATGCTTACAATTGTTGGGCTCGTACGGGAAATGCTCTCTTTCAAACCTCGTAATGAAATATACTATTACCATCGAGTAGGTAATTAATTATTACTTTTTATAAAATAAAGAAATATTCTACTATTTGCCAAATGTCTTTCCCGTTTTATCAAATGATGTTCCCCTTGTTTTTATAAAGAGTTCGATTTAAGGCTACTAACAAGTGTTTCCACTCCCAGACTAAGCATGAAGTAAAATTTCGAGTTTAGAAAAGCCCCGCGTAGAAAATTTGTCGAGGGTCGCGCCACGCGTATAAAACGCTAAAATATTGTGAAGTTCACAACAACTGAATCGGCTTGATTTTATGTTTGATATCACGTAATAAATTGCACAAATGTTTATTTCGTCTAACTAACATTATTATTATTTCATTATTCTTATTATAATTATTATTTCATTATTCTTATTATTATTATTATTATTATTATTTTATTATTCTTATTATTATTTCATTATTCTTATTAATATTATTATTAATATTAATATTATTATTATTACTTAAAATTTATAACATCTGTACAAAGATCTTTTAAGGCTATATTGGTTCTGTAAATTGAATTCCCTTGGTTTTGTTCCACTTATATGTATTTTGTTTATCTACTAGTTTCGGCTTAATGCCATTATCAAGAATGATGTACAAGTGGATTTGATTAGGAATATTTATTTATTTATTTATTTATACATTTAGACGGTCAAGCCTTTTTGAAGATAAAATACAGATTTTTAAAATATTACAATTAAAACAAATATAATACAAATATTTGTTTGTTTTATTGAACAATAAAGACATTTATCTTTAAGGGCTTTAAAACTGTATGATCTTTCTGTATCGCTTTACATTCTCATTAGTACTAGTTCGTGCAAAAATTAATTCAAAAGCTTACGCAATCCCGCGCAAAATGTGAAAGTCAAATTAATTCCGCAATGAATCACTCATTTGTTTTTTTTTTCTTGTTGGAACTGGCGGTTTAGTTTCCGAATAAGCGCATCACTTTGCCGAACGACCGGTTTGCGCAAAAGTTCCGAAAAATTACTCGGCGATTTGGCCGCACGTGCCTCTTGCCTTTGTGCACAAAGGAAATTACTCGAAAATTCAAACAAGCGAATACATAACGCACAATTCATTGAAATATATCGATTTTGCTTTAAAATATGAACGGCAAAGTCCAAAGAAGTTATTTACAGTAGTATACTATTGGGAATGGATAACGAGTCACTGCCTTACTAATTAGCAGAAGGAATAAAGAATCCACTTATATATTAGCAGAGAATTTTAAGAATCCACTAAGCGTATTTTTCAGAAAGTTATTCAGAAAGTTTAAAGTATCCACTTAAGAATCCACTAAGCGTGTTATTCAGAAAGTTGCTTAGTAGAGTCTTAAGACTAATTAAATATCATTAATAAACGTCAGTAGAAGAATTTGAGATGATTTCAAATAACATTCGCTTGGCTCATTAAAGCTTCAAACAATTGTAATATTAGAGTTCCTGGCCGGACAATAAGGGGCGCTTTAACCAGATTTGCAGGCGGGTGCCAGTGACCCTAGCGCCGGCCCTGCTTAGTAGAGTCTTAAGACTAATTAAATATAATTAATAAACGTCAGTAGAAGAATTTGAGATGATTTTAAATAACATTCGCTTGGCTCATTAAAGCTTTAAACAATTGTAATATTAGAGTTCCTGGCTGGACAATAACCAGATTTGCACACGGGTGCCAGTGACCCTAGCGCCGGCCCTGCTTAGTAGAGTCTTAACACTAATTAAACATAAATAATAAACGTCAGTAGAAGAATTTGAGATGATTATAAATAACATTCGGTTGGCTCATTAAAGCTTTAAACAATTGTAATATTAGATTTCCTAGCCGGACAATAAGGGGCGCTTTAACCAGATTTGCAGGCGGGTGCCAGTGACCCTAGCGCCGGCCCTGCTTACTTACTTACTTACTTAAGCCATTTATTTTCTTTTGGATATACATACATATAATAATAAGTGAGTATATAACAAGGAAAATCGTCACAAAAAAACAACTACTATAACTATTGTAGGCCTGGCCCAATTCAGAAATAATTGAAATATTCTGCCATCGTATATGGTTCTATTTATACTAAGAGAGTTTTAATTTCAATCTTAAAAGTATGTGAATAAATCATGTTTCTGTATCTTCCAGCTAGATACAGAAACATGATTTATTCACATACTTTTAAGTTAGTATTAAATAATTTCATCATGGCGTAGTAAGGGGTCTTTTCAACCATAGACAAATTGTGTTTTGGGTAGATATAACTAATATTTGCATTCCGTGAATTGTGGGAATTTTGGTTAAGGAACAGTCTGAATTTTTCTTTGTTTTGAAAAATATATGAAAGACTTTCATAAATGTACAGTGCCACTACTGTTAATATGTGATTTGTTTTAAATAGGCCGCGACATGAATCCCTGTATCTTTTATTAAATATTGTTCTAATTGCGGCTTTTTGTGTTGTCAATATTTTCGAAATGTCATTACTTACACCCCAGCATATTATGCCGTATTTCATAAGAGAAGTGAAGTAGCTGTTATATACTAACATTAAAGTAGAGAAGTGTACATATGGTTTTATCCTTCGTATACCGTATAAAGTGTTATTCAGTTTACTGTTTACTTTAATAATCTGACCTGTCCAATCCATGTATCTATTGATAATAATACCCAAGAAGTTACATTGCGTTTCAATTTTTAAGTTCGAATTATTTAATTTTATATTATTTGGGAGTTCGTTAGTAGATCTTTTCGTTGCGAATATTATTGAATTGGTTTTAGTTTGGTTTAGAAACAATTGGTTTTTGTTCAAGTATGTGGCTATATCCTGTACTATATTGCTTGCTATATTGACTAGATCCAAATAGGTCTTATGTTTCAACAATACATTGTTGTCATCTACATAGCTTACCATTATGCCATAATTAGGATTCATTATTTGAAATATGTCATTTATGTAAATGATGAATAGAGTAGGTCCTAAGATGCTGCCCTGTGGTATGCCTGCACTGATCTCAAGTGTACTAAATTCTTTTATACTGTTGTCAGTATGGTATTGAACTTTTTGCTTTCGATTGTGTAAATATGATTTTATTATGTCATTGGCGACTCCTCGGATGCCATATTTATTTAACTTGCTTAGAAGTATGTTATGATTTACACAATCGAAAGCTTTCGATAAATCTAGAAATATTCCTAAGGGAATGTCTTTATTGTCTAGAGCATTGCCAATGAAGTCAACTAAGTCAACGAAAGCCGATTTAGTCGATTTGTTCGTGACATACCCATGCTGCGCTTTATTAAATATTTTATATTTGTCAAAAAATGAAACGAATCTAGTATTAAGAGACTTTTCAAAAATTTTGGAGAAATGTGAGAGAATGCTAATTGGTCGGTAGTTTGAGAGTACTTTTGGATCTCCATCTTTAAAAATAGGTTTAACTATTGAGGTTTTTAGACTATCGGGAAATTGTCCTGTTTCTATGGATTTGTTTATTATTTGACATAAAGGATATTTAATCAGATGTATACAACTTTTTATTACTTTTAGTGAGATTCCATCGGTTCCACACGATTCTGTTTGTTTAAGACAATTTGTAATTTTGTGAATTTCACTCTCAGTGACCGGCTCTAAAAAAATTGAAAAATCATTTGCTTTTATGTCATCATCATAATTTACTTTAGTGATTTGTCCTAACACTCGCGAGGATGTGTCAATGAAATATTTATTGATCTCGTTTGGATCTACATGAAGACGATTCTTAGGTGCGTTTGACTGCTGAATTTCTCGTACAATGCTCCAAGTCGTTTTATTCATATTGCTACTATTAAAAAGTTTTTGGTCATAGTGTTTTTTCCTAGATTCAATTAGTAAGCTGTTGTACTGTTTTTTATAGATTTGTATTCTTCATTGTATTTTTGATCGTGCATGCGTAATATTTCGTAGAGATCTAATTTATCTTTCATAAGTTTAACTTCAGGTGCCTGTTTATTAAAGTGTTGTCCTTTTTTATGTAATGAATATCTTACACGCGGAAAACATGCATTATACAATAAGGTAAATTGAGCAATGAAAGCGTCCCAACTAGGATTAACCCCTTTCAACTGAAGTATTGGATCCCAGTCAATTTCTGTTAATTTGTCATTAAATAGATTTAGTGTATTGTTATTTATATTTGGTTTGTAATATGCGTTAGATTGATCAATTACCCCTAAATAATCATGAAGAATTGCCTTTTGACCATAATGATCTGAAACGTGAGTTTTGATGGTATCAGTAGTGCAATTACACTCCAGATTACTAATTATGTTATCTATACACGTTCTGCTAATCCTAGTTACTCCAGTGAATGATTTGATTAAAGGTTTACCACCATAACTGACAATTAAATTGTTAAAAGAAATGCTGTTAGAGCTTTTACTTTGGAAGTCAATGTTGAAGTCCCCCGCCATGATGTAATATACCCCAGCGGTTAACAAGATATTGAATACAATATCCATATTTTCTAAGAATATGTCCATATTTCCCGAGGGTGGCCGATATATTGCAATTATGACAAATGTTCTACTATTAAGTTGAAAATTTGCAGCCGCGATTTTACGTCATTGGCTGAGGAGAGTTTATTGATATCCTGATGAACGGTTGCCTCAAGATCATTCCTTGCATAGACTGCTGCTCCGCCAAGCTCGTTTCTATTTCTACAGAATGATGATATTAGATGATATCCGTCAATTCTATACTGTTTTAATTCCTCTTCAGTTTTCCAGTGTTCAGTTAGTGTTATTGCCTGTCCATCGAAATTGTTTGCTATCACTTCATTTAAAATGTCTATAGCTGTCCCAATTGATTGTACATTTTGATTAAATAATGAAAGAGAATTATTTAATGTTGCAGTTCTATTCTGGTCTCCTCTTTGTTGATTACATCTCGTTCTATCTTCCTTGGTAGGTGCAATAAAAAACGATTATAGACGACTCCTATCGGCCATAAATTTTCGTTTTGGATTTCATCTAGCTTGCTGAAGGGTACTGAAATTTTGAATGAGCTGTATTCTTCTGGATGTTTGGATTTTAATTGTTCACAATTAAAATAATATTATTAGACTTTAAAAATGTTGTCATGCTCTCTGTCGTTACATCCGGATGTAGTCTTAGTAGAGTCTTAAAACTAATTAAATATAAATAATAAACGTCAGTAGAAGAAGTGACCCTAGCGCCAACCCTGCTTAGTAGAGTCCTAAAAGTAATTAAATATAAATAATAATCGTCAGTAGAAAAATTTGAGATGATTTTAAGTAACATTCGCTTGGCTCATTAAAGCTTTAAACAATTGTAAAATTAGAGTTTTGATCACTGAACACTAATTGATATTGCTGTTTAATTGTTAATAAAAACACTTTAAATGGTTCGTTACTTTATGTGTTTTTACATTGCTAATTGTCTGGTAATGACAAAAATTTCTATTCAGCTCAAAAAGCCAATTACCCGAACGAATCCGGTGAAGGATAGAAATGAATAGAATCCAACAAAAAAGTGGTTTACTTGAAAGTGAAAACCGATTGCGCTTTAACGAGCATTTGAAGCACACAGAAAAAAATGTTATTATCGGACAAATCGGATTCAAAATTCTCCACAAGAAAGCACTCAGTGCGCAAACAGATTGAAACACATTGAATGTTGATAAATCGGTATTTAATTAAAACACTTAACTTTGTTTTACCACTTTTATTTTTATCGTATGTTCAATAAAATAAAACCTCTAGAGTGCTATGGAATATATTGTTGGGTGGGAACTCTGAAATTATACATTATTATTATTATGTCTGACGTTTTATATGACAATGCCTAAAGCGTGTAGCCAACATAAATTTAAAAAAAGATAAAATAATAGCACTAGAGGTTATTTTTTATTGAACATATAAGGCTGGTCGTCCACTGGAAGCGACAACACGCGGCTACGCGCTCACGCGATACAAGCGACAATGGGCGTATATGCGCGACAGATCCCGATGTGTGTGAATCCAATGAATCTCGTCCAGTGCAAGCGTGCGCGGACAAACGGATTCTCGCGACGAGCGTGAAGCTGCGTCATATCCCAAGAGAATGGGATCCGTCGCTCGTAGCCGCGTCTAGTCCTGTGTCTGTTCTTTCTACTTTGTCTTCTCTAAGTCTAACCTTACTTTTTTCTGATAACAATAGTTCTAAATACTTTTATCATTCTTAATTTCTTACTAGGTAGGTGTATTTAACAGTATATACTATAAAATAAATTAGAATATTATAATTTGAGTATTTTTTATAAAAAAATATATTTTGGAATTCCAATCATACCCCTAATTAAGTAGGGATTTTCCAAAAAAATCCATTAAAAATGTACAACTCTTTTGACGCTGCCGACAAACTGAGCAGCGCGAAGTCAAGTGCAGTATACGACCCCCGTCGCGTGTAGCCGCTAGTCTTGCAGCCGCTTGTCACCGCTCGTATCGCGTGAGCGCGTAGCCGCGTATGGTCGCTGCTAGTGGACGACCGGCCTGATACTTTTCAGTGACTATAGTTTCGACTACAAGCTAGTCATTATCAAATTAAGTGCCTAAAATTATGTGTACATTGCTTTTTTATTACAGCATCAAAGAGAGGGGTATACATTATGTCGGTCTGGTCATTAACCCATTAAGCGCCATTGATGCATACACGCAACATTATTAATTTTTTGTTAATTAAATTACTAAATAAGTTAATAATATAATATATCAATATGATTTGACTGACTTGAAAATGTATAAAGAAAAATGTAAATATTTTGTTATTTAAATACTTCGATTATTCAAACATTAAAGGTGCGATTCTTTTCGCAATCTACAACAAGTTAGTCTTACAAAGACTATATCAAACACTTATTGAAACAACTACTTCCCGGGCTAATACCCCGACGGACATTGAAACGCGAAACGCGTCTATAGATGGCCTGAATAATTTGACCCAAATTGTTACATTTGCAGTAGGTTACTGTATGTAACAGCAAACACTTGTTGTATAATTCAATGTCCGTCGGGGTATTAGCCCGGGAAGTAGTTGTTTCAATAAGTGTTTGATATAGTCTTTGTAAGACTAACTTGTTGTAGATTGCGAAAAGAATCGCACCTTTAATGTTTGAAGTGTTCTGCAACCAAGAATTGGCAATTTCATTTATACTTCGATTATTACTCTTAATAAAAAAAAATTCAGTGCATTTCTAACTTCACAATAATTCCATGTTTTATACGCGTGGCGCATGAAGTAAAATTTCGAGTTTAGAAAAGCCCCGTGAAAATTTGTCTCGGGTCGCTGCGCGACCCTCGACAAATTTTCTACGCGGGGCTTTTCTAAACTCGAAATTTTACTTCATGCTCAGTCTGGGAGTGGAAACACTTGCTCTAAACTTCATATTACACGTTTTTATAAAAAATCGACGAATGCGTGAAAGTTAACTGCGTACACATTATGTATATATATAAGAAAAATTCACAGATTATAATACAATAAGTCAGTCATAGAAATCATAAAAAATAAGTGCAGAATTTTTTTTTCACCTTAACTCTTTTGTTTATGATCAGTATACGAAAAAGCCTAGGGAAGATATTTATTTGAGAATCACTCACAAATTGCTGCTTTATTAGTTACCTAATCAAAAAAAGTTTCACACAAAAGATAATAAAAAAAACCCAACACAAAATTTTATATAATCACTTTTCACCTCAGTTCTTCTGTTTATGAACTAGAAACTAAAAAAACTAGTTTAGATCAACAACTCACCGGCTTTCGAAGTCTCAATCGAAAAATGTTTCAAACAAAAGTTGTAGCCAACTAGAAAATAAACCACTTTTACCTTAACACTTTTCACCTCAGCTCTTTTGTTTTTGTTCAATAAACCGAGGAAGATTTTTTTGATATATTCTGCCTATCACTCATTAACTGTAGATATTTTATCGATTCAATCAAACACGAATTGCAGACTACGAAAAAATACAAAACTTTATGATAATTCGAAAATTTACGAACGAGTGTCTTCCACTCCCAGACTAAGCATGAAGTAAAATTTCGAGTTTAGAAAAGCCCCGTGAAAATTTGTCGAGGGTCGCGCAGCGACCCGAGACAAATTTTCGGGCTTTTCTAAACTCGAAATTTTACTTCATGCGCCACGCGTATAAACCACTGATTTACAGTAAAGTTAACAATATATAACGCTTAGATGTGATGGTGATCAATATTTACCGAGATGTAGCGAGAAAAAATATTTGTTTGTGAATAGTTTTGGAATAATAATAATAAAAGCAGAATACATTTATTTAAGCAACCAACCAGATAGGACCCTTAATAAAAAAGCTGCACTGCAAAGGAAATGGCACCTAATGGCAGCTAGTTTATTGCTGTTTATTTTCACAATAGCATTACAAAAAACGTGGCGTTAAGCTTTCGACCGAACACGGCAGAACAAATAACTTTTTCCTTGTTTAAAATAATATTTTAATTATGTTTTGTGCAGATTTTCATTGGCAAAGATTGTTAATTATCAAAATAATAAATTATTTCGACAATTTTCATTATGCAATAATTCTACTTACTTTAAGGAAATGAATCGATTTCACAGATCTAAATTCCGTTAACTACACGCTTATCAATCCATGAACACAAACTCGTAAAAATCCCGCAATTGTGCTCCACAGAATTTGTCTCGGGTCGCTGCGCGACCCTCGACAAATTTTCTACGCGGGGCTTTTCTAAACTCGAAATTTTACTTCACGCTCAGTCTGGGAGTGGAAACACTTGTTCTAAACTTCATATTACACGTTTTTATAAAAAATCGACGAATGCGTGAAAATTAACTGCGTATACATTATGTATATATATAAGAAAAATTCACAGAATATAATACAATAAGTCATTCATAGAAATCATAAAAAATAAGTGCAGAATTTTACCTAAAATCAACTTTTAGTTAACTTTGTAATTGCTCGGCCTTTAATGGGTTAATGAGGGGAATTTCCGGATTAGCTTTTAATTGTGAATTTCCAGCGCTTCCAGTATTTGTTTGCGTTTGCTCTGTGAACAATAACAGTACAAATACGATTCGAAATTCATCATAAGTAAGCAATAAACGTATAGAGTGATCGGCACTGTTTGTTTCAGTTGGCAGTAGTTTTGTTGAGTCAAAAATAAGAAAATTAGAGCAATGCGCTTTAGTTTCAAATGGTAAACTAACTGAAAAGGTCAGAAAGGTTGTAGATATATATATTTATTTTTCTCCATTATTTCTAATCGTGCTTAAAATGAAACACTTTCTCTTTCTTCTCTTCGAACTGAACCAATCTGAAAGCTTATCTTTCGATGTGTGGCTCTAACGGTTGGTTTCGTGATTGCGATAAATCGCTCGAAATGCGAGACCTTTACAAAATAATGGACGACCCAGATAGAAAGAACATGTCGCATTATGCGGAAACAACAAAGAGTTTCAGACAAAACAAGAAAAGCCGGCCTCTCCCAGTGTACAACAATAGAGCTCGAATAAAGATGAAGGCGTATTGGTTTAAAATTAAAAAAAAAAATACAAGGATGAAATGGTTATGGCTTGATGGAAATATTTATAGAACTTACGGAAATTGCAAGAATTAACAACATCAACAGAATTTATTGAAAGCGCAGAGTATATAACTAACAAATAAATATGTTTTACCACAGCTCTAGATATCTAATTAGCCACCCACTGAGCAAATCCACTTAAGTAACGTTTCATCAACATTAAAACAACGTTTAATGTTGCTAGAATGTTGATATAACGTTATTTGTTTGTTTTTTGCTCAGTGGGCAGTTTCTATATAAAATTTGGTAGCCGCATTTGAATGCTGCATCCAGAAGCGAAACCGGTGATTGGTGTATATAGTCTGTCTTACTCTTACCCCAATCATGACCATAGTCTCTCCTTTTCTACTCGACTTCCAGTTCTCCCATAAGCATTGGTTCCCCTTGGTTTTACACAATATAAAAAATTGCAAACATGTGAGTGATCACGAATGATTGTTTCTGTTGTCGGTATTGGATTTTATTTGTACTTGGCGTAACTGCGGATTTGACATTTAACGTTCTGAAAGTTTGGTGGTGTGAATTTGAATGAATTTAAATCAGTGAAACAAACCAAGTGTTTTAACTAAATACACGGTAATTCGATTAAAGAATGTTTCACCACGGGTTGAGTGAGAAATTAACTGAATATGATTGTATGAAGTTTAAAAATAAGCGTTGTTTTAATCTGGTTTCTTATTATTCTACATTTAAAGCTGCTAAAGATGCTTTTGAACTTCACATAAAATCAGTGTTTCATACGCGTGGTGCATGAAGTGAAATTGTCGACTATAGACCCACCGAAAACAAAGAAATAACGTTATATCAACATTGTAGCAACATTAAACGTTGTTTTAATGTTGATGAAACATTATTTAAATGGATTTGCTTGAAGTGAAATTGTCGACTATCGACCTACTGAGCAAAAAACGAACAAATAACGTTATATCAACATCGTAGCAACATTAAAAGTTGTTTTAATGTTAGTAAAACATTACTTAAATGAATTTGCTTAGTGGGGAGTTTAGAAATTCTAGCTTTTTTTAAAATCGAAATTTTTATTCATGCTTAAAAACGTGGAAAATACATCTTAGCACAATTCTTTAATCTTCTTATAAAACAGGATATGGGATAAATTAGTAATGCAAGCTGCAACTGAACTTAAACAACCTGCAATTGCATTAAATAATTAATAGCACAGTCTAAGCATGTTGTCTGCTAACGCACACACGAATAGCAATTATGTTGGAATTATACCTTACCAGCTTTTGAAACAATTGCTCGCAGCAGTAACAATTTATTTAGAAATAATAAATATATGTAATTTTAACCATGGACCATAAGTCGAGAAAGTGTTGTTGTATTTTTAATCTACGCTCAGATTAAATTTATATCTCTCGTGCTAAGTTTTCGAAGGGCAAATCTAATTCTCAATTCGCAAGGTTAATTACCCAATAACACTTTGCCATTTATGCACATTGCACGAACACAAAACCGGATCAAAGCAAATAAATCATGATATAAATATTGTAGAGTACACCTAAAAAAATAACACGAGAAAGTTTCAAGACTCTTCTAAGAGCTAGTTGCACCAAACAAATTGAACTGGTTCAACTCTGAACTTCAGTTCAAAGTGACATTAAAACAATAAGAACTGTCATGTTGAACTCAAGTTCAGCTTGAACTCGGGTTTAACCTTTTTTGGTGCAACTGGGCCTAAGCAACAAATGGAAGTATTGTATAATAAGTTTAAAATATACTGAAACTTTTCAGGACTCTTTTAATCAACAAACTAAATTGTTTTATTTCAAGTTTAAAATATACTGGAACTTTGTATAGTATATTCAAGAATCCAGGCAATATGTTAATGGGTTTAAAGTCCCCGCATTGTTGCCAAGAGTACATGTAAACATTCAACATAACCTCAAAACCCGTCCGAAAACGTTAGGTGCTAGATGCCTAACGTTAAGTTATGAATGATTAAAAAGTGGTGAATTATGGTTAAGCTGTAGTGACGCAGCAAGAAGAGGGCCCAGATCCACACCAAATAACATAAAACTGCCATGTATCAATATGAATTTGAACGTGCATTGAAATGTTCTAACAAATTCACTTTTCCTCGGACTCGGAGTTTTCGCCTGGATTTATTACGAGTGGTGAAGCAGCAACACTGTGGGGTATTACCAACAAAACTTCATATATTTAACGTTGTGTTTAGGCAGTATAGAGATGTCGGAATGGCAGTGAAAACAACTAGATATTGCTTGCATTCTCGGACAAACTTTACTAAACCAATGTTTTACACGTACGAATAAAAATTTCCAGTTTAGAAAAGCCCGAAAAAAAACTTGGGCCCGGTGGTACCAAAAATGTCGAACTCGGGTTCAAGCTGAACTCAAGTTCAAGATGACAGTTCCTATTGTTCCAATGTCACTTTTAACCTAAGTTCAGAGTTGAACCAGTTTAACGTATTTGGTGCAACTGGCCATTAATCAAGGAGTGGAAAGACTAAGGGCCAGTTGCATTAAACACGTTGAACCGGTTCAACTCTGAACTCTAGTTCAAAGTGACTTTAGAACAATAAGAACTGTCATCTTGAACTTGAGTTCAGCTTGAACTCAAGTTAAGCTTTTATGGTGCAACTGGGCCTTAGAAGTTTTAAATTGGACACATTTATAACACCTTATTTTTTGTAACTTATAATTATAAGATTAATACATCGTTATGATATCAATTTAAAAGATTAATGTAATTCAAAAACTTACACAAAGTGCATTCATAACTGCTTCTCATCACACTTACACACTTATTTCTAAAAGATTAATATCCGCTCACCTTTTCCCGTTTGCATGCAGTTAGCCTCGAGTCAATAGCTGGATCTTCGCTCTTTTTTCATCTTTCTCGGTTTCTGGATCAGGTCAATTAATTACTAGTAGTAATAAACATATTTATTACGACCTTTGAAACAAAAACACAAACACAAACCCGTTAGTTTCGACGTTTCAATCAACATAATTCCTAAATCTGTCACTCTTTTTATTACCAGCAAAAACTTGGTAAAGCAATAATTTTACTCTTTTCATTGCCAGTATTAAACAACTACATATGGAATTTCAATGTTTTTATTTACATAAAACCGCTGTAAATTATTTAAATGACTCACTGAACAAATACTTTTGTGATTAAACATGTTTCTTTTCTAAGTTTAATACAAAAAAGAAAATCAAGTTTAAATTTTAAAGAATATAAGGTGTGTTATATGCAACCCAAGTTACTCAACAATCTCAATTATATTAATAGACTAGCATTTAGCCCGATTTACCAACCCGGGAGCCGAGGGCCGAATCAAGGAAATGTAGAAATGTAAAGAGAAATGCATAATTAAAAAAAAATAAATGATGTTGAAAAAAAATATATGTATAATAGTAGCAAGGGGAAAGGGAGGGGGAGAGGCGTTGGTGCATGAGCCGAATGGTGGTGACTGCTAGGTAAATCGTTGTTTTGTAGTGGTTATGGAGTGGATAGATGTAAAGGTCCGTGAAAAGGTTGGAAGAGATGGTCGCTTCGCTCCAGCCGCTCGCTTTGCTCGCTTGCCTTGCTCGCTTCGCTCGCACATAGAGAGGGTAGTTGCTCCTTTATCCCCGCGAAAACAAATTTTCTCTAGCGCAATTTTTTGACCGAAAATTTGCTGAAACACCGGGAAGGCGGCCATTTGTTAGCTTGAAAATAATTTGCTGAGCACCGCGAGGTCAAACCATACCACCCTACGTTTAAACAAATCGTTTTGGAGCATTTTAAGTCGGCCAAAAAAAATAATCAAGAAAATCACGGTTTTAGACCACCCTGTATATACACGTTAAACTTAAAAATTATTAATTTTAATTTTTTTGTTTCGTCTTGTTTCATCTTGTCGGTTGCGGATAATTATTCGAAATCGAAATGTGAAAACCAAATTCCTCTATCGCAATTTTTCGACCGAAAATGTGCTGACAGCCCTTGAAGGCGGCCAATAAAAAAAAAAAAAAAAAACATGTCCCAACACCGCTAAATTTAATCCTAGCGATCTGCGTTTAAACAAAACATTTTGGAGAAAAAATAAAAACTATCGATTAAATGCGAGATTTAGACACCCGGTATATATTTTTATGAAATTTCAATTGCAAAAAAAATACTTTTCCTCGATAGAAAAAAATCTCGATAGATAGGTCGTGTTTCTAATGGAATTCTGAACACGATAGACGCAAAATTTTGAAAATCTATTTTTTTTTTTTTGCAAAATCGATTAAATGCGATATTATTTTTAATCGGGCGATTTGAGCACTCGGAAGTGTCGCGTTGGAAAGGCCAGGTCAAATCCCATCGAAATTGTGCTATGTGCGACCTGAAAAAGTTCCGTGTGAAGCAAGACCAGCGTGTAAAGTATTGAGGTTAGGAAAATTAAAAAAATGATTTAAAATAGAAAACGCGGTCGGATTTGAACGCCGGTTAGCCTAAGACACGCGGAATTTTTGTTTTTCGGTCCTGTGAAAATTTGAACTGTCTAAAATGAATTCTTCGATTTTTCCACTCCCGGTGACAGTCGTCTCCCATAAGAGCAATGTAAAAGTGGTTGCCATGGCGACCGAATCGCAGCCTTCTCGGATCCCCGCTGCTTTAACGTTCTTATTATGGGAGAATTTGCCAATATTTATTAAAAACCCGCTTTTAACAATTTAAACGACGTACACTTCTGTGCAATAAAATTAGGCAAACAAAATATGTTATAGTTTAAAACGGACATGATGAGTTTCCTAGTTACGAAAATATGTCAATTTTCTTAATGTCAAAATACTTCGTTATTTAGACAACAATTCAAAAATTCGAATTCTAACTAAAATAGAAGATGGTTTTTCTATTAAACAAATTGCTCGATTGATGAGCATCAGTTAAGAATTAATCTTAGTTTTGGTTTTTAATAAAGGTGTAATTTTCAAGTTATATCATTTATTGAAACTGCTGCTAGGCAATTAAAACAGACCCAATTTATACAACTAGAATAATGTGAAAAATAGTTATGACTTGTGCTTAATTTTATTGCACAGAAGTGTACTTCACCGATGTCGGTTAGATAAGGAATTAGTTATTTATTAAATAAAATCGAATAATAGTTGCATATACAGCGTGTAAACGAACTACTGTACAGGCTCTCTACCACATAAGGGGCAGCGTTTAAATAAACAATACCTGCATTTGAAATTACCATACCTTTAGTAGATAGCTCACAAATAATTATTAAAAATAATTAATAATAATAGGCCACATGTTTGTGGTATCTGGTATACGCGCACATTGCGTATTTTAAGAGAGATTCCACATAGACTGGTAGTTTTTAAACGATTTGGATATCGAATTACACCATCCAGAGAAAAGTGGGTCAGATTGTGAAGAATTATGTCTATGTTATCGTTTTCATAAGTACCCATTGCTGACTAAAGTTTAGTGCGTGCGAAGTGATTTATGCGCCTCGCAGTAGTAAAAGTAAATAAAAAATACAACAACTTACGCATCCACGAAAAATATCATGAACACAGGTAACCAGAAGTTCTCAAAAAGTAAAAAATGCATGAAAAATTATGAAAAATCCAATATTTTTTCCGATTTTATTTTTGCTGCAATTGGTGTCAAAATATTTTGTGTATACACCCTTAAGAGGATGTACATTAGTTCGATTACACGCTGTATGCAACAAATCAGTAAATTCTAAAAATTTTAATTTCAAATAAATTTCAATTGAACGTGTTTGGTGCAACTGGCAATTTAAACGACGTACTTCACTGATGTCAGTTAAATAACGAAATAGTTGTTTATTAAATAAAATCGAATAATAGGTGCATACGTGCAAAAAATCAGTAAATTTATTTTTTGACGTTCAAAAAATTTAAATTTTAAATAAATTTCAATTGAACGTGTTTGGTGTAACTGGCAATTTAAACGACGTACTTCACCGATATCAGTTAAATAAGGAAATAGTTATTTATTAAATAAAATCGAATAATAGGTGCATACATGCAAAAAATCAGTAAATCCATTTTTTGCGTTCAAAAAATTTAAATTTCAAATAAATTTCAATTGAACGTGTTTGGAACAACTGACAATTTAAACGACGTACTTCACCGATGTAAGTTAAATAAGGAAATAGTTATTTATTAAATAAAATCCATTTTTTGCGTTCAAAAAATTTAAATTTCAAACAAATTTCAATTGAACGTGTTTGGTGCAACTGACAATTCAAACGACGTACTTCACCGATGTCAGTTAAATAAGGAAATAGTTATTTATTAAATAAAATCGAATAATAGGTGCATACATGCAAAAAATCAGTAAATTCATTTTTTGACGTTCAAAAACTTTAAATTTCAAATAAATTTCAATTGAACGTGTTTGGTGCAACTGACAATTTAAACGACGTACTTCACCGATGTCAGTTAAATAAGGAAATAGTTATTTATTAAATAAAATCGAATAATAGGTGCATACATGCAAAAAATCAGTAAATTCATTTTTTGACGTTCAAAAAATTTAAATTTCAAATAAATTTCAATTGAAAGTGTTTGGTGCAACTGACAATTTAAACGACGTACTTCACCGATGTAAGTTAAATAAGGAAATAGTTAACTGTTTGGTGTTGTAGGCGTTCACTTTGTGGTACATCTTAAATACACTTGTAAATAAAACACTTTTTACTTTGTTTAACCACTGGATCTTACATTTAGTTGTATGACTAGTTTCGACTATCTAGTAGTCATTCTCAAACTAAAGTAAATACAAATTACACGTTAAAAACTATTTATACGGCTTCGAAGAGAGGGATGTACATTAGGTCAATCTGGTCATTAAGAAGGGAAATTCCGGGAGCGAGCCTTTAGATTAAAACATAATAGTTCTACCTATGCTAACCATCTTTTAGAAGAAAATCACACTTTTGGCGAGGATGTACTTTCAGTAATCCATTTTGCCGAAAAAGGTCGTAAAATGGATTTACTGGAAGCACTAGAAATACACAAGGCCCGAATTAATCCCGGAATTTCCCTTCTTAATGACCAGGTTGACCTAATGTACACCCCTCTCTTCGAAGCCGTATAAATAGTTTTTAACGTGTAATTTGTATTTACTTTAGTTTGAGAATGACTACTAGATAGTCGAAACTAGTCACACAATTAAATGTAAGATGCAGTGGTTAAACAAAGTAAAAAGTATAAATGAATGAAGTAAAAAGTGTTTTATTTACAAGTAAATAGTTATTTATTAAATAAAATCAAATAATAGTTGCATACATGCAAAAAATCGGTAAATTGATTTTTTGACGTTCAAGAAGTTTAAACTTTAAATAAATTTCATTTATAGTTGACGAAACTGCATATAATTAAACATACAGAGAGTTTTATGTAATACCGAACATTTTCATAACGAGAATATTTCTTTGAAGTATACATATGCATACGTTGTACATTTTCCGACGCTCGGTTTACTAAGAGAATTTAATTTGAAGCTTTAAACAAGTGTTTTCCACTCCCAGGCTAAGCATGAAGTAAAATTTCGAGTTTAGAAAAGCCTGAAAATTTAGTTTGGAGCGGCCAAACCAAATTTTCAGGCTTTTCTAAACTCGAAATTTTACTTCATGCGCCACCCGTACATAACACTGATGCAATGTAAAGTTTAGCGGTGTGTTTTAAGCTTCGTAATATGTCAGTGTTTTGTACCGGTGGCGCATGAAGTAAAATTTCGAGTTTAGAAAAGCCTGAAAATTTGGTTTGGCCGCTACGCGACCAAACCAAATTTTCAGGCTTTTCTAAACTCGAAATTTTACTTCATGCTTAGCCTGGGAGTGGAAAACACTCGTTAAAGTTCTAATTGAATTCTCTTACTAAACCGAGCATCGGAAAATGTACAACGAAATGCATATGTATATTCAAAAGAAATATTCTCGTTATGAAAATGTTCGGTGTTACATAAAACTCTCTGTATACTTATTTATGATTAATCAAATTTATTTCAGCTTTTAAATTGTAAAAGCATTTATATAAAAATGCTTTTACAAATTTAACAGTATTGGGTTATATGTTACTTTAAGGAATATGTTTTATTGCCTGTTATTTCCTAAGATAAAAAATTGGGCCGATTTTGTAATTGAAATATTAAATTCTACGTATATGTTATTCTTTAACTTCACCTTTTAAGTGGATTGGTTATTTGTCATGTATTCTTTAAATGCTGATTTAGTAATCGAAATATTAAATTCAACGTATATGTTATTCTTTAACTTCACCTTTTAAGAGGATTAGTTATTTGTCATGTATTTTTTAAATGTAAAGTTGTAGTTGTACTACGTTAAATTTAACATTTTGCTTAGAGAATCAGGAGGAGCATTTAATTAATAACCTGCTATAAACAACTAAAACGATTCATTAACCCATTAACGGCCGAGCAATTATAAAGATAACTCTTAAAGTTGATTTTAGGTAAAATTCTGTACTTCTATTTATGATATCCATAAATGACTTACTGTATTACATACTGTGAATTTTTCTTTTAAATATACATAATGTATATGCTGTAAAATTTCAGGCAATGGTCGATTTTTTATAAAAGCGTGCAGTATGAAGTTTAGAACGAGTGATTCCACTCCCAGACTAAGCATGAAGTAAAATTTCGAGTTTAGAAAAGCCTGAAAATTTGGTTAGGTCGCGTAGCGCGAAGCGCGGAGCGGCCAAACCAAATTTTCAGGCTTTTCTAAACTCGAAATTTTACTTCATGTGCCACGCGCACAAAGCTCTGAAATATTGTGAAGTTAGAAATACACTCATATTATTTCTTTTTAAATGAGTAATAGTCGAAATATTTAAATAACAAAATATTTACATTTTTCTCCTAACATTTAAGCCAGATCAAATAATATATA
Organism: Philonthus cognatus; assembly: GCA_932526585.2. Lineage (NCBI taxonomy): Eukaryota > Metazoa > Arthropoda > Insecta > Coleoptera > Staphylinidae > Philonthus > Philonthus cognatus. The sequence continues at coordinate 11,083,123 of OW052251.1, read as the reverse complement.
TTAAATTAACTTATTTAGTAATATAATTAACGAAACATTTATAATGTTGCGTGTACGCATCAATGGGGCTTAATGGGTTAAACAGATAATATATTGAAATAACAAAATTACATTATTTGCTTCGAAGAAATACCTAAATTGCTTTTAATAATTTAAAGAGTGGAATTGTTTTATATGCAACCCAAGTTACGCGTTGCACGAACAAATATCTGTAGAAATTCTTTAACTAAACATCTGCGGTTAACAATTTAAACGACTCATAAAACAGATAATATAATAATATATTGAAATAACAAAATTACATTATTTGCTTTGAAGAAATATCTAAATTGTTTTTAGTAATTTAAACCGCTGAATGATTTTATATGCAACCCAAGTTACGCATTGCACAAACAAATATTTATAGGAACACTTTGATTAATCACTTGCTGTTAACAATTAAAGCGGCCTAGTAAACAAGTAATTTCGTGTGTTAAGAAAATTACATTACGTGCTTCAAAGAAATATCAAAATTGCGTAAAATAATTTAAAAGTGGAGTTGTGTTATATGCAACCCAAGTTACACATTACAAAACGATTTGTTTTTAAAAATATTTTTAAATAAACCGATGGTGAACAATTAAAACGACTTGTTAAGCAAATAATATCGTAAATTAATAAGTTTATATTGTGTGCTACTAGGAATTGTTTAAATTACGTTTAAATATTCAAACAGTAGAGTTGTCCATTATAGGCTATAAACAATTAAAACGACTCATTCAATAAATAAGCTATTAAAATAACAAAATTACATTATTTGCTTCGAAGAAATATCTAAATTGGTTTTAATAATTTAAAGCGCTGAATGGTTTTATATGCAACCCAAGTTACGCATTACACAAAAAAATATTTATAGAAACACTTTGATTAATCACTTGCTGTAAACAATTAAAGCGGCCCAGTAAACAAGTAATCTCAGGCATTAAGAAAATTACATCACGTGCTTCAAGGAAATATCAAAATTGCGTAAAATAATTTAAAGCGTGGAGCCTATGCATATGTATACTGTGGAGCTGGATAAAGGTTTGTTTTTAAAAATATTTTTAATTAAACCAATGGGAAACAATTAAAACAACTTGTTAAACAAATAATATCGTAAATCAATAAGTTTATATTGTGTGCTACTAGGAATTGTTAAAATTACGTTTAAATATTCAAACAGTAGAGTTGTGCATTATATACTATAAATAATCAAAACGACTCATTAAACAAATAAGCTACCAAAATAACAAAATTATATTATTTGCTTCGAAGAAATATCTAAATTGATCTTAATAATTTAAAGAGCGGAATGGTTTTATATGCAACCCAAGTTACGCGTTGCACAAAAAAATATTTGTAGAAAGACTGACTAAATTTGATTGATCAAACACTTTTATTTGAATTACAAAATGTACATTTCGGACACAAACTGACCATTATCAATGGATTAACACTGTTAATGGTCACTTTGTGTCCGAAATGTACATTTGTTGATTCAAATAATAGTGCGAAGAAATGTTATTAGTGCTTTATTCGTCATATTAATTTGATCTTTACGTAACTCACAATCAATTTATTTATTTGCGTAAAATAATTTAAAACGTGAAGTTGTATTATATGCAATCCAAGTTACACATTGCAGAAAGATTTGTTTTTAAGAATATGACTAATGGTGAACAATTAAAACGACTTGTTGAACAAATAATATTGTAAATCAACAAGTACAATTCCAAATACAAGGAATTGTCAAAATTACGTGTAATTATTCAAAGAGTAGAGTTGTGCATTATATGCAACTTAAGTTACGCACTGCTGAAAGATTTATTTCATAACGTTTTGTAACTTATTCCTGCTGAAAATGCGCAACGTTACGCTTACTGCAATTCCGTTTTATCGTAAGTGCACCCTTAAGAAAACAAATCCACTAAGGATTAATGGGAACTTATATTCTAAAGGTAAGCGTTGCAAAATTGACGTCAATTCACTAATCATTGATTATTTCGTATAAAAGAATTTCAAGGAAAAAAAAAATATTTAGTAAAATTGAAAAAGCCAACAGAAAATCAGTTTCTTAAAATTATCAGCATTTAGTATAAATTAATTAATAAATTGATTATTGCTGCTTGTTTGTAGAATTTCAAAAATCATCCCACTGAGCATAAAACAAATAAATAACGTTATATTAACATTGTAGCAACATTACAAGTTATTTTCATATTGATGAAACATTTCTAAAATGTGTTTGTACTCAAAAAATCCTGAATGAATTTTATTAAAATATGTGTTAGCTCAATAACGGCAGAGCAATTATAAAGTTAACTCTAAAACTTGATTTTAGAAAAAAAACGAACGAGTGTTTGCACTCCCAGACTAAGCATGAAGTAAAATTTCGAGTTTAGAAAAGCCTGAAAATTTGGTTTGGTCGCGTAGCGCGAAGCGCGGAGCGGCCAAACCAAATTTTCAGGCTTTTCTAAACTCGAAATTTTACTTCATGCGCCACCGATACAGAACATCGACATATTACAAAGTTTTAAACACACCGCTAAGCTTTATATTGAATCAGTGTTTTGTAGCGTTGGCGCATGAAGTAAAATTTCGAGTTTAGAAAAGCCTGAAAATTTGGTTTGGTCGCTCCGCGCTTCGCGCTACGCGACCAAACCAAATTTTCAGGCTTTTCTAAACTCGAAATTTTACTTTATGCGCCACGCGTATTAAACATTAACATATTGTGAACTTAGAATTACACTCAAAACGTTTTAATTTTAAATGAGGAATAATCGAAATATTTAAATATCAAAATATTTACATTTTCGTTTGAAGTGAAATTTGTTAATTTTTGGTGATTAAGCTAAAGCAAAAAAATGTTGTCTCCAAACTTGAATATCTGGAAAACTGTTCATGTATTAATCATTTTTACATATTTTGAAAATTTAGCTCTTTCAAAGTATGTAAAAATACTTCATAAACTAGTATGGGAAGTGTGTAATGTGTGATTGGGGGAGGGATACGTGGACTGATTTGGCGGAGGAGTGCGAGGGGGTGAAAGAGGAATGGGTGGGAATAAGAGGGAATAGAAGAGTGACGGTATGGATGAGAGAGGCTGGGGCCGGGGTAAGGACGCTGGAGAAGTTGGGGGAAGAGAGGGAAAGCAGATTGAAGAGAGGGGGCAGCGATTAGTGTAAATGTAAAGTAGTATTATGCCAATAAAGATCTTTCTTTTTTACTTCATAAACTAATCATGAGGTATTTTTACATATTTTGAAAAAGCTAAATGTTTCAATTATGTAAAAATACTTAATATAGATATTTTAGTTTGAAGACAGCAAATTTTAATAAAATCTATTGGGATTTTCTTACGATAATTCAACTTTTATGCAGAGCATTTGAGAGGATTGTCTATTCATGAAGTATTTTTACATATTTTGAAGATGTAGCTCTTTCAAAATATGTGAAAATGTAAAGATACTACATGAATAGTTTTCCAGGTATTTTAGTTTGAAGACATAAATAGTTTTTCAGGTATTTTAGTTTGAAGACATGAATATTTTGCTTTTATGGTATATCTGTTGGACAATAAAGATTGTTATTATTATTATTATTATTAATAGTTTTCCAGGTATTTTAGTTTGAAAACAGCAAATTTTAATAAAATCCGTTAAGATTTTTTTGTGATAATTCAACTTTTATGAAGAGCCTTTGAGAGGATTGTCTTATTTATAGAAAACACTTTTACTAGCTAATAAAAACAATTTTATCACAATCCAGATCTCTGTATGAATAAAAAAAAGAACAGGTGAAAGCACGTGATGTAACGATTCTAACAGAAAATGGCCATTATTAATACTAAAAATGAAATTTGTTTATACGCTTCGTTGAACGCGCGAATACATCAAAAGTTAATGCACTTTTAATTTAATTCATTTCGTCTGTGTTTTTACAGTTAAACGTTTTTTTTCTATTGTTGTAAATAAAAAATATATAATTGAGCAGAACAGAGCGTTTAATCGTTGAGTGCGTAATCTAATATAGATTCTTTTACTCAATGGGCCCATTCAGCAGAGACAATAGTTGGGAGTTTACTGCCAACTGTTGGGGAATTCTCTGATGACCGGATTATTAATCGTGAACGTGTTTGGGATTTTTGCAAATATAATACAAATGAATAAAATAATATATTTAAATAAAGATAGTTTTATAAAGGTTTTATAAAGATAAGATATGTTCAGGATTGTGCATTTTGGAAGTACCACATATGAAAAACCTTTTTTGTTTGAAGAGATATTAAAAAACGGTTTTCGCGAGCCTGGATCACTTTTTCGTGTTTAATTCAACGGTGAAAAGAAAACTTATCTATCCGGTTATAGAGCGGAAACGGCTAGAGCCCCTCTATAACCGGAAGTTGATAAAATGTCGTTTTTATGAAGTTACTGTAACTCATTTGTTTTGAAAGTTATAGTCAAACTGTAAAAACTTTGTAATGGCAACTTTTTACGCCCATTAAAATTACGTACGTGTTTTATTTCAAGAAAGTTTCATATCATTGAACAGCAGAACAGCATGCTGATTTCAACGATGTGCCACTTGTATACCTTTGTAAAAAAATATTTTTTGTTATATACGGCAAAGAAGCATTTTATGTCAATCAAGAGTGTTAATTTATGAAACAATATATACTACATCTATAGTGTTCATATTTTTAAACAAATTACAAGCATCACCTGGTAACGAAATTGTTTACCAGTTGTCATGACAAGTTTGCATTGCGCCACATGCATTTTTTAACAAAAGTATGCTTGTGGCACATCATTGAAATCAGGGTAAAAAATGCAATGATATGTATATATGCGTCCATAAGAAACATGCGATTTTAATATAAAAAAAAAACAAAAACGAAACGTCCTTGAAATAAAACAGGTATGTCATTTTAATAGGCAGTTTTACAGTTTGGTTATAACTTTAAAAACAACCGAGTTACAGTAACTTCATAAAAACGACATTTTATAAACTTCCAGTTATAGAACGGAAACGGTTTTGAAAATTGTTGTGTATAAACAAATGCACTTCAGAATAAGTTAGCATTGAGCGCGCCTGGCGCATAAAGTAAAATTTCGAGTTTAGAAAAGCCTGAAAACAAATTATTGTAAATGTATATCTGTACATTACTATGTTTTTATTTGTATATTTGGAAATCGCCGCATAAATTATTTTAAATATATGTATATCCGAAAAACTCGCAATTTTAAGGATATTTTTATTAACATACATGCATTTTCAACTTGAACAAACGCGTGTAGGGCAAAGTGTTCATTTACATAATGGCCGTGTTGTAAAAATAAATTGCACGTTTTTCTCGTTTTAATACTTGAATTTATCGATCCTAAAAACTTCTCACGCGACCTTGCCCTCAGAAATACGCCAAGGTTATAATGAAAAATTATGAAAGACGTAAAGGATGTTAAAAAAAAAACGACCAACTAGAAACAATGATAAAAAGATCTTTATAGTTTTTGAGAAAAATAATTGTAAGCTAATTGATAAGATTTTTCTTAAAGTGGCAAAATAATTCGAATATGTAAAGTTATTTAAATTAAAAAACACTTAGTGTTGTTTCACAAATTAAAATTTGATTCCGACTAGTTTCAGTTTGTTAGACCATTTTCAAAGGAATGTGAATAAAGTTTTAATTTGGGAAACAATACCAAGTGTTTTTTAATTTAAATAATTTTACATATTTTAATATGTTTCACTAAGTGCCAGATGAGAAATTAGTTCAAGAAAATAATTCGAAGTTTTTTAAATTTAAAAAATTGTACTAATTTATTTAGATAATTAAAAAAATCAGTGTAAGTTAATTAATATATATTTTATTTAATAAAAGTTTAGGCATTCGCGAGAAAACCCTAATGACGCTGATGGATACCCACTTTCCCTCCGATTCTGGCGGAAAAGGGGGTTGCCCTATACATGATATCTTGAGTGAAGACAAATTGGCTTGGAGTGTAAAAAGCTTCAAGCCTTTTAAAGCTGCAGGCCCTGACGGGATCATTCCTGCTGAATTACAGATAGCCTCAGATATTTTAAATCCCTGGTTGGAAGTAATATTTGAAGCCTGCCTAACTCTATCGTACATCTCTCAGAGATAGAAAGAGACAAATGTGGTGTTCATACCCAAAGCAGGGAAAATAACCCACTCAACACCGAAGGACTATAGGCCAATCAGCTTATCGTCCTTCTTACTCAAGACGTTGGAGAGACTAGTTAAAGCGTACATAAAGAAACGCATCAATCCAAACCTTTGGTCAACTAGCCAACACGCTTATACTAAGGGCAGATCAGTGGACACAGCGCTGCACGCCCTCATTATCCAGGTTGAGAAGTCCATGTGCAATAAGGATTTAAGGGGTTAATAGGGGTACCCCTCAAGGGGGGGTCCTCTCTCCACTACTATGGAACGTAGTCATAAAAGACCTACTGAAAGAACTAGAGTCTGTAGGGTGTAGGGCAATTGCCTACGCTGACGATTTGACCCTTACAGTCTCTGGCAAACACTTAAGTATCCTATCCGAACTTATGGAACAGGCACTCCGCAAGGTAACCCGCTGTTGTGAGAAGTGTGGACTAGAGGTAAACCCCCTCAAAACTGAGCGTGTACTCTTCACCAGAATGCATGAAGTACCGAACTACAAAATTCCTACTCTAAACGGCATGGAACTGGTGGTAAAAGAGCAAGCTAAATATTTGGGCATTCTAATTAACAGGAAGCTAAGTTGGAAGTCCAATATTTAGGAGAGAGCACGGAAAGCACTCGTCGCGCTGTACTCCTGTAAAAGAGCAGTGGGCAAGGACTGGGGACTGAAACCAACCGTTGTTCACTGGATGTACACGGCCCATTATGTTCTACGGAGCCGCAGCCTGGTGGACTGCCCTGGACAAAAGGATCCACAAAACTGCACTGAGCAAGGCTCAAAGAGCCGCCGAATTGCTCATAACGGGGGCGGTCAGGTCCACCCCCTCCAAAGCGCTAGATATAATACTAAATCTAGCTCCAGCCGACCTCTACTGCAGATATTCTGCAGCTACCACAGCGATCAGAATCAACTCAGTTGGGATATGGAACACTAGCAAACAGGGCCATTGAAGGGTCCTGAATGAGCTTGTCGATATCCCTCTGAAGACTGACAGCTGCACTCCAGAACTTAATTTTGAAAATATGTTCTCCACTTCCATCCCAGACAAAACGAAATGGTTAGAGAGCAAGATCTTAAACTATCTTGCCCTCTAACTATTTGGCAAGGACGTCTGGCTTTTTACGGATGGTTCCAAGTCTGAAAACAGAGGGAAAAATCTTCTTACAAGATTTCAACCTCAAAAAGTCTTTTAGACTCCCAAACCACTGTAACATTCTTCAGGCAAAGGTCATGGCCATCCGAGTGGCAGTGGACTGGATCCACAAAAATGGCCTTCAGGGAAACCGCATCAGGTTCATTACTGATAGCCAAGCCGCCATTAAGATACTGAATAGTCCGTACTGCACCTCGAAGGTGGTCAGAGACTGTAAAATATCGCTAAATAGGCTTGCAAATAACTGTGACGTGGGACTCATGAGGATACCTAGTCACAGTGATATCAAGGGAAATTCAATTGCCGACGACCTTGCATGGATGGGGACAAGAATAAAGGACCTGTCTACTGAACTTACCACCCACATTCCTCTTGTGGAATGCAAGAGACTACTTAGGGACTAAATGATAGCATCGGTCAACCATAGGCGGAGAAGAAGATACGTGTTTCATAACAAGGCAGCTATGGTATATATGGGATACTATAAACAGCAACAGATTAATTGCACTTAGCAGAATCGACATAAAGAAGGCGGTAGGCATCCTCACGAGCCACTGCCTCCTAGACAGACATGCACAACGACTTTTGCAGAGGATGCCTGGATGTGGAGGAGGAAGAGACGGTTCTCTACTATCTGGGACAATGCCCTGCTCTTGAAGGAAAAAGAATCAAGTACCTTGGTATGCACTACGCGAATGGACTAGCTAGAAATCTGATCGGGTTCGTTAGGTGCTCGGATTGGTTTGTATAGGTAGGGAGGAAGGGGATATATGACTCCTTTTTTACCCGTATGGTATCACAAGGGGCCCTTTTAGCCTAAGTGAGCGGTCTAACTGCTGCCATTGAAACCTAACCTTTTTGCTTTGTTATAGAGAGGTGGAATGCATTACGCATTATCCCTTCGACAGGGGATGTGTGGGACTACTTCCTCCTCCAGGGGGCCATACCATACCCACTAAACCACCTCTCTTTTCATCTAGGAGGAAGGGGATATCTGACTCCTTTTTTACCCGTATGGTATCACAAGGGGCCCTTTTGGCCTAAGTGAGCGGTCTAACTGCTGCCATTGAAACCTAACCTTTTTTTTTGTTATAGAGGGGTGGAATGCATTATGCACTATCCCTTCGACAGGGGATGTGTGGGACTACTTCCTCCTCCAGGGGGCCATACCATACCCACTAAACCACCTCTCTTTTCATCTAGGTTACCGGTAGAATCAACTTTCAGTATTCTTCGCCCGGATAACCTCTTTCTGCGCTCTGGCGCTTCTCTTCTTCCCTAAATGCCATTGGCTTCACCTTGCCACCGCCATTCTCCTTGTGTCCTCATCTTTTTGCCGCAGCACAGCCTCCGCGTATATCGCCAGCGATATTGAAACCTAGCCTAACCAAACCTAACCTAACCTAAACTAACCTTAGGCATTCGCTGTTTTTATAACTATCAAATTGAAACTTCTAACGAGTGTTTCCACTCCTGCATTTAGCATAAAATAAATTATCAGGCTTTTTTAAACTCGATATTTTACTTCTTGCGCCAGGCGCGTTCGACCAATAATCATTTATTCTGAGGTGGATTTGTTATACAGCGAAAGTTACTTATTCTGAAGGTTTCTTATTGCAGTGTTTTACATGTTTTAAAAATAAAGTTAAACGTTGTGTTTTACACGTTTTAAAGTAGTGAAGTTTAAAATTGCGTTCTACCCGTCTTAAAGTACAGTTCAAAATATACTCAGCTTGAACACAAATATTTTAAACTCAAAGGTATTCAAATTTGAGTGAATAGCTTACGCTTCTTTTAGCTTGTAAAGCTTTAAACATAATATTGCATGATCAATAAAAAGACCTCTAGAGTGCCATGGAAAATATTGTAGGTTAGCAACTTTAAAAATATATTTTATAACTATTATGACTGAAGTTTTATATGTTAATTCCTAAAGCATGTAGCCAACTTAAATTAAGAAAAAAGATTAAATTACTGCACTCTAGAGGTTTTTTTTTACTGAACATACGATATACAGGGTGATGCTTCGACTTAGGAAATCCAATGTATGGGCCAATTATTGAGCCAATTCCCTACTACATTCTGCAGAATCTTGTATTGAAACTTTTTAAAGTACCAACTCAAATTAAGAAAAAAAGATTAAATTACTGCACTCTAGAGGTTTTTTTTTACTGAACATACGATATACCGGGTGATGCATCGATTTGGGATGTATAGGAAATCCAATGTATGGGCCAATTTTTGGACCAATTATTGGCTCCCCTATTAAATTTTGCAGGAACTTGTATTGAAACTTTTTAAAGTACCAACTTAAATTAACCCATTAACGAACAGAACAGACTATTCTCGTGCAAAATCGTACAGGCCCATCAGTCTCATGTCATTTGTACTGAAGACAATGGAACAAATGATGGACAGGCATATTAGATAGGGGGTACTGGTGACCTACCCACTATCCCAAGATCAATATGCCTACCTTCCAGGTAGATCAACAGACAGCTCTCAGCCGACTAACAAGGAGTGCCGAAGCTGCCCTGGAACACAAAGAAATTTTACTTGCTGCCGTCTTGGATATAGAAGGAGCATTTGATAATACAGCCTTTAACTCTATAACTGCTGCCCTGAGAAAGCGGGGGTTGGAGGAAATTAGCTGCAGGTGGATAGACTGCATGCTAAGACAAAGGATGGTCTACACAACGTTCGCTGACCAGACACTAGCATCCAGGGTTGCCGGTGGTTGCCCGCAGGGAGGAGTTCTCTCACCCCTGCTGTGGAACCTGGTCATGGATGGCCTGCTAGTGGATTTCAGCAACGAGGGATACTCTTCCCTAGGATACGCGGATGACCTAGTCATACTCGTTGAGGGAAAATTTAACAACACGATCAGAGAGCGTATGCAACGTGCACTGAACGTGGTGAGCAAATGGTGTGCTAGAGAAGGACTTACAGTCTCACCCTCGAAGACCACTCTGGTACCATTTACACGCAGGAGGAAACTGGCGGGCCTTGGACCGCTCTTTCTAAATGGTGGCAACCTGAAAATGTCGGGTGAGGTGAAGTACCTAGGAGTAATCTTTGACTCCAAACTGACCTGGACCCCTCAAATCTCAAAAATCAGACGCAAATTGGAAATTACCATTGCGGTAATTAGACGAATGTACGACCGACAATGGGAGCTCAGACCAGGAATGGTATACTGGCTGTACACCAGAGTGGTCAGACCCGCAATCATGTATGCTGCTTTGGTATGGTGGCCTAAAGCCACACAGCATACAACCATACAAATACTCAGCAAGGTTCAAAGACTTGCTTGTATTAGCATAACGGGGGCTATGAGAACCACGCCCACTGCAGCCATGGAGACGGTTCTAGACCTCACACCACTTCATATTCTGATAGTGGGGGAGGCAAGACTGGCACTCTATAGGCTGCAATTATCATCGGTCAACGTAAGAGTTGATACCCCACACAGAAGACTCTTGACAGACATAGGGGGATCTCTCCTGCAAATGAGGTCGGATCATATGGTAGTCAGATATCTTGAAAATTCACTCTTTAAAGTCACTATTCCAGACCGCAACGAATGGAACGGCTTTAGGGAAGATATACACAAACAAAGTGTGATCCGGTACACGGACGGTTCTAAATCAACCACAGGTACTGGATCAGGAATCTATAATGAAAACATGAGGACAGGCTATGCTCAACCATTGGGTAGCCTGGCATCAGTCTTTCAAGCAGAAATATTCGCAATTATAGAATGTGCGAGAACCAACATAGAGAAGGACTGTCGAAACAGGCAAATCTATATCATGTCCGATAGCCAGGCGGCACTGAAGGCTCTCCAGAGTCAAAAGACTTCATCCAAACTGGTATTGGAATGCTTCAATACCCTGAATGACCTAGCGAGACAGAACAAGGTTACGCTTGTCTGGACGCCGGGTCACTCTGGTATTGCGGGTAATGAAAAAGCTGACGAGCTAGCAAGGCAGGGAGCCACCATTTCATTTATGGGACCCGAACCTGCCTTGGGCATAACAAAAAAGTCGAGTCGCCTTGAAGTCAGGAAGTGGACTCGCAACAAACACAAGGAATACTGGGAAAACAGACCAGGCCTTAACCATAGTAAGGCCCATATAAAAGGGCCTAACTCAAGCCAAGCTGCAGGACTACTAACATTGAGTAGGGCACAGCTGAAAACAACCATAGGACTGCTCACAGGCCACATGACTGTTAAATAGCATCTAAGGAAAATCGGGCTATACAACGGCGACACCAACTGTCGCCTCTGTAATACGGCACCGGAAACAGCTATGCACGTTCTGTGCAGGTGCAATGCGCTGGAGAGCAAAAGACGGCTCATATTTGGGAACAGACAAATGGAACCAAATGATTTCCACGCGCAACCTCTGAAGGACCTGCACAAGCTAGTGCAGGGCATCGAGTTCGGAATAGTTGCGTGAGTGTAATAATATTGGGGCAGTACAATAAGTCACCTAGGCTGCAGTGCATCCGGATCCGAAAGGAAGACGGCCCCCACAGGAAAAAAAAAAAAACTCATTAACGACCGAGCAATTATAAAGTTAACTCTAAAAGATAAGTTTAAGTAAAATTCAGCGCTTATTTTTTATGATTTCTATGAATGATTTATTGTATTACATTCTGTGAATTTTTCTTTTAAATTTACATAATGTTTACGCTGTAAATTTTCAGGCATTCGTCGATTCTATATAAAAACGTGCAATATTAAGTTTAGAACGAGTGTTTCCACTCCCAAACTAAGCATGAAGTAAAATTTCGAGTTTAGAAAAGCCCCGCGTAGAAAATTTGTCGAGGGTCGCGCAGCGACCCTCGACAAATTTTCACGGGGCTTTTCTAAACTCGAAATTTTACTTCATGCGCCACGCGTATAATACACTGAATTATTGTGAAGTTAAAAATGCACTGAATTTTTTTGTTTTAATGAGTAATAATCGAAATATTCAAATAACAAAATGTTTACATTTTTCTTTATACATTTTTAAGTCAGGTCAAATAATATAATATATAAAATTAACTTAATTAGTAATTTAATTAACAAAAATTAATACTGTTGCGTGAATGCATCAATGGCGTTTAATGGGTTAAGAAAAAAGATTAAATTACCGCACTCTAGAGGGTTTTTTTACTAAACATACGATATACCGGGTGATGCACTTAGAACCTACAGGAAATCCAATTATTGGGCCAATTATTGGCTCCCCTATTAACTTTTGCAGAAACTTGTATTAAAACTTTTATCACATAAGAATACCTACCAACCCTGAATACTTTCTACTAAGCCGTTTTGAAGTTATTTGCAAAATTATGTCCTAAACAAATTTAATTTGCATAAGATCCTAAAACTGCAACCTAAAATAAAAAATCATTTTGAGCCACATGTCTTTTATTTTGATAGTTACTAGTGACTGCAGTATCTTATGCAAATTACATTTTTTTAGGACATAATTTTGTAAATAACTTAAAAACAGCTTATTAGAACGAAACTATAAACTATTCAGGTTTAGTAGGTATTCTTATCTAATCTAGTACTTTAAAAAGTTTCAATACAAGTTTCATCAAAAATTATAGGTTAGACAATAATTTAAATTCAACTTCAAAACTATTTGCATTCGAGAAAATAAGCTTTACGCTTCTTATAGTTTCGTAATTTTATATATAGACAATAATTGGCCTCTTTAACCCATTAACGGCCGAGCAATTATAGTTATCTCTAAAAGTAGATTTTTGGTAAAATTCTGCACTTATTTTTGTTTTTGTTAATGACAAATGACTTATTTTATTACATACTGTGAGTTTTTCTAATAAATATACATAATGTACGCGCTGCAAATTTTCAGACATTCGTCGATTTTATATAAAAACGTGCAATATAAAGTTTAGAACGAGTGTTTCCACTCCCAGACTAAGCATGAAGTAAAATTTCGAGTTTAGAGAAGCCTGAAAATTTGGTTTGGTCGCTCCGCGAAGCGGAGCGGCCAAACCAAATTTTCAGGCTTCTCTAAACTCGAAATTTTACTTCATGCGCCACGCGTATAAAACACTAAAATATTGTGAAGTTAGAAACACACAGACATTTTCTTATTTAATAATTAACAATCGAAATATTCGAATAAAAAATATTTATATTTTTCTTCATACATTTTAATTCAGATCAAGAAATACAATATTTCAAATTAACTTATCTAGTAATTTAATTAGCAAAAAATTAATAATGTTGCGTGTATGCAGCAATGGCGCTTAATGGGTTAAGAGGTATATTGGATTTCCTATATGTCCTAAGCCGATGCATCACCCGGTATACGAAAATTATCGTAATTTTTTTGTTTTATACTCAGCTTGATTTAATATTTGATCTCACGTTAATAAATCCAAATGAATGTTCATTTTCCTCTTACATACTTAACAAACAATTTATCGAAAATTATTTTACGTCCTCGAAAAAACACGAATAAATAAATAAATTGGAAAATCGCGCACTTTCAAAAAAAAAGCGGAAAGATTCGAACGCTTAGCATTTTAAAACGGGGCCTTCAAACGAAAATCTCCTCACGTTTCACATAATTACAAATTCTTGCAAACATTCAAAATGAAATTACCAACAAAAAAATTAACACTTGTTTTCGGAATAAATGAGGCGCGTTATGAAATTCAAATTTACATTTTGCTTCATTAAAATTGTTAATCGAATCGCAATTTTAATTAAGGCGCTGTAAATACGCAATAATTTTGATAATATGGAATACTAATTGTTTAAAAAATGAATTTACTATGTAATGTAATGACACAGTATTTTTTCTTTTGGTTTTTATCGTTTGTGAATAATAATATTCACAAACGATAAAAACCAAAAGAAAAAATACTGTGTTATTACATTACATAGTAAATTCATTTTTTAATCAATTAGTATTCCATATTATCAAAATTATTGCGTATTTACAGCGCCTTAATTAAAATTACGATTCGATTAACAATTTTAATGAAGCAAAATGTAAATTTTCATTTCATTTTCATATATTTACAAAAGAGGAAAACCAAAAGAAAAATACTGCAGAACAATGTTTTTATTCAACAGCACTGATTTTTTGTTTTTTTTGTTTTTAGGAAATGCTGAAACTGGAAAAAAATGGCGTCAGCACTTTTATCCGAGGATGCCAACGAAATCCCGCTGGAGGAAAACGTTGTGGTCTTCACGGAATGCGAAAAGACTAAGCTGCCAAAAAGGCCATATTCCGCGGCAAGCGAGGATCAACTTAAAAGCGAAAATAATTTTAGAAACGATTCTAGTCTGAAGAAATCAGTAGAGAAAGAAGAGGGTGATAGCCATAAACAAATGTGTTCAAACTTTAATGAGAATAAGAAAAATGAGGGTTTAACGAATGGAGTTATACAGTTTTCAAATTTCATACATGATAATAAAAATGAAGATTTTGGGTATAAAAATATTCAATGTTTAAATTATGAACAACAGAATGGTAGCGTTGATTTAGAATATAAAAATAACCAGTGTTCAAATTGCGAGAAAATGAATAAAATAGAAGATTTGAGAAATGAAAATATTCTGTGTTTAAATTGTAAAGAAAAGAGTAGTGAGCAGATCAAAAATGAAAACGTGCAACATTCCGAATCCCCGGATGAAGCTCAAAGAAAATCGGATTTAGATGTGAGGAATGAAAATTTGATTTTTGAAACAAGCGAAACACTTTTAGATATTTCAAATGATGGCGCGAAAGAAGATTTAACAAGAAATAATTTAGAAGAGAAAGAGGGTGTGATAATGGATAATTTTGATGAAACAGAAAGTGTGATAATAAATCATTTTATTGAGGAAGGGAGTGGGAACAAAAATCAGTTTGGTGAGCAAGGGAGTGGGAAGAAAAATCAATTTGATGAGAAAAGGAGTGGAAAGAAAAATCAGTTTGATGAGAAAGGGAGTGGGAAAAAAAATCAGTTTGATGAGAAAAGGAGTGGAAAGAATAATCACTTTGATGAGAAAGGGAGTGGGAAGAAAAATCAGTTTGATGAGAAAAGGAGTGGAAAGAATAATCACTTTGATGAGAAAGGGAGTGGGAAGAAAAATCAGTTTGATGAGAAAGGAAGTGGGAAGATAAATCAGTTTGGTGAGAAAGGGAGTGGGAAGAAAAATCAGTTTGATGAAAAATGGAGTGGAAAGAATAATCAGTTTGATGAGAAAGGGAGTGGGAAGAAAAATCAGTTTGATGAGAAAGGGAGTGGGAAGAAAAATCAGTTTGATGAGAAAGGGAGTGGGAAGAAAAATCAGTTTGATGAGAAAAGGAGTGGGAAGAAAAATCAGTTTGATGAGAACTGGAGTGGAAAGAATAATCAGTTTGATGAGAAAGGGAGTGGAAAGAATAATCAGTTTGATGAGAAAGGAAGTGGGAAGAAAAATCAGTTTGGTGAGAAAGGGAGTGAGAAGAAAAATCAGTTTGATGAGAAGGGGAGTGGAAAGAAAAATCATTTTGATGAGGAAGATAGTGTGATAAACAATCATTTTTATGAGGAAGATTGTGTGATAAACAATCATTTTGGGGAGGAAGAGAGTGTGGTAAAAAATGATACTCATATGACAGAAAGCCACCATCTTCCAATTAACTCTAACATATCCGTTGATAATTTAAGACAATCATCGAATTCAAAGACTGCTGAAATAGATACTATTTTTTTAAAAGAACCAAACGCACAAACACTAGAACTGAGTGAAACTCTCGACTTAAAAATGCGTTCCAATGAATTAACTTCAAAAAACTGCAATGAAAAGAATCCATTAATTTCTTTCAATGAATTAACTTCAAAAAACTACAATGAAAAGAATCCAATCGCTTCATTCAATGAATTAACTTCAAACAACTGCAATTTAAAGAATCCATTAACTTCTTTCAATGAATTAACTTCAAAAAACTACAATGAAAAGAATCCAATCGCTTCTTTCAATGAATTAACTTCAAACAACTGCAATGAAAAGAATCCATTAACTTCTTTCAATGAATTAACTTCAAAAAACTACAATGAAAAGAATCCAATCGCTTCTTTCAATGAATTAACTTTAAAAAGCTGCAATGAAAGGAATCCATTAGCTTCTTTCAATGAATTAATTTTACAAAATAGCCACGCAAAGATTGAAAACAAATCAAAATCCAGACAGAGACCGAAAAGTTTAACCCTAGACAACAAACATTTCAAGAAATTCAAAGCCTCTGATTATTTTAAAAAGTCTGATTACAATTTATTCGATTCACTCGATTTTCATAAAATTGATGATTATTCAAGTAAATTCAAGAATAATTTATTAGAAAACGAATATTCTGAGTCGAATTGTGAAAAAAATGCGAAAAGTCCTCAATTTCTCGACGGTAGAAATTCAAACGACTTGACTTTTTTGGATAAGTTCGAGAAAAATGGAAACTCGGACGGATCCAGTCGGAATGATTTGAAAAGTTCAATGAAAAATGAAAGCTCGGATGGATCCAGTCGGAATGATTTAAAGAGTTCAATGAAAAATGAAAGCTCGGATGGATCCAGTCGGAATGATTTGAAAAGTTCAATGAAAAATGAAAGCTCGGATGGGTTCAATTGGAATGAATCGAAATTTCCTGATGATTTTAGCACCGAAACCAATTTAAACACAAGCGCAAGTGAATTTGCTGAGAATAATTGTAACGTTTTAAAATTTTCAAATAATTTCCACGAGGATAGAAAATCGAAATTAAAAACAAATCATTTGTTAAACTGCGCAGAAAATGATATTCATATGACAGAAAGCCATCATCTTCCAATTAACAATTCGAACGAACCAAAATTTGAGGTTGGAGAAGATTTTCTTGGACTTAACGACTCGTCTTCCACCGAAAATGAAGCCCTCGGTGTCCTTTTGGAATTAGACGAAGTTCTAGACGAGTGCCTTAAAGAAAGTTTCAATTCCGGCGATTTTGTTAATTGCAGTGGATTCAGCGATGATTTCGTTAATGAAAATAACGACGAATACAGACTGAATATTCAAATAAGTTTAGAAGAATTAGAAGGGAAGGAACAAGAGGAAGAGAAAACAGCGCAAATGCTACGCCGAGCTGTGAAGATTCAAGAGCTAGAAGGCATGGCGAGAATCGAAAATGCCCAGCATTGTCTAAGAGAAAATCGAAATTACCTTCAAAACACTGAAGTTAGAAGAAACGGGGAACCTGAAGGAACATCGAATACTTCAGAAAGAAGAATTGAAAGTTCAAGATATGCTTTAGAAAGAATTAATGAAAATCATGAACACGCACTAGAAGGAATAAATGAAGATTCAAGAACTGTTTCAGGAAAAAACGAAGATTTAAGAAAGACTTCAGAAGGAATAAATAAAGATTCAAGAATAGCTTCAGAAAGAAGAAATGAAGATTCAAGAATGACTTCAGAAAATAGAAATGAAGATTCAAGAATGACTTCAGAAAGACGAAATGAAGATCCAAGAATTGTTTCAGAAAAAAACGAAGATTCAAGAATGACTTCAGAAGGAAGAAATGAAGGTTTAAGAATAGCTTCAGAAAGGAGAAATGAAGATTCAAGAATGACTTCAGAAAGAAGAAATGGAGATCCAAGAACTGTTTCAGAAAGAAACGAAGATTCAAAAATGACTTTAGAAGGAAGAACTGAAGATTCAAGAATAGCTTCAGAAAGAAGAAATGAAGATTTAAGAATGACTTTAGAAGAAGGAAATGAAGATTTAAGAATAACTTCAGAAAGAAGAAATAAACATTCGAGAATGACTTCAGAAAGAAGATATGAAGTTCCAAGAACTGTTTCAGAAAGAAACAAAGATTTAAGAATAACTCCAGAAGGAAGAAATGAAGATTCAAGAATAGCTTCAGAAAGAAGAAATGAAGATTCAAGAATGACTTTAGAAAGAAGAATTGAAGATCCAAGAACTGTTTCAGAAAGAAATGAAGATCCAGGAATGGCTTCAGAAAGAAGAAATGAAGATTCAAGAATGACTTCGGAAAGAAGAAATGAAGATCCAAGAACTGTTTCAGAAAGAAATGAAGATTCAGGAATGGCTTCAGAAAGAAGAAATGAAGATTCAAGAATGACTTTAGAAAGAAGAAATGAAGATCCAAGAACTGTTTCAGAAAGAAATGAAGATCCAGGAGTGGCTTCAGAAAGAAGAAATGAAGATTCAAGAATGACTTTAGAAAGAAGAAATGAAGATCCAAGAACTGTTTCAGAAAGAAATGAAGATTCAGGAATGGCTTCAGAAATAAGAAATGAAGATTCAAAAATGACTTCAGAAAGAAAACATGAAGATTCAAGAATGACTTCAGAAAAAAGAAATGAAGATTCAAGAATGGCTTCAGAAAAAAGAAATGAAGATTCAAGAATGGCTTCAGAAAGAAGAAATGCAGATCCTCTGGAAGAAAACATTTCAGTAACTGAAAGAATTTCTAGAGATTTTGGGTGTGTTGAAAGTTGGACAACAGAGTTTTCAAAAAGAAGAAGTGATGATCCTCAAGAAAGAGCCAAAACTTTCGAAGGAAGAAACCTAGATCACCATAAAAGGGTAGCAAATTATTTAGAAACAACTGGGCATCCTGGCGAGGCAGAAACAGTATTTTCTCAAATCTCAACAACAGATTTTATTAGCCCAAAAACCAGTACGGATCTTGCAGAAAGGGATATAACCATAGAAGAATGCCTTCAGGATTTAGACGAGTACCTTCGCAGTTTCGACGATGGTGCTTTCAATAGCTTAAGCCCAATTCCTTACGCCAATCCCGAATATAATTCAAGTCCAGATCCCCAAATTACAAACGGCGACACATTCAAAAACTTAAACTCATCAAATCCTTACGCATCACACTTTGGAGCTGACACATTCAAGAACTTAAGCTCAAAACCGTATGCATCACACAACGAAGCTGGTGATTTCAAGAGGTTAAGCACAGGCGCGCACGAATTAAATTCGCGTGGATTTTGTAACAATCCTGTTTTTACAAGAGATGCATTCAACTGCTCATGTTTAGCTGGATCTTGCAACAATTCGTGTTCTGCACACAATAACACAACTTCAGTTCCGAACGCCTGTGTTTCTTTTAACAATTCCTGCTCTACCTTCACTGATCCAACATCAGTTCCCCATTCCTGCGGATCTTTCAATGGTTCGTGTTCAAACTTTAATATCACAACTGATCCAACATCAGTTTCCCATTCCTGCGGATCTTTCAACGGTTCGTGTTCAAACTTTAATATCACAGCTTCGGTTTCTAATAATTCTTGTGGATCCTTCAACAATCCCGTTTTTGCGAGAGATACCTTCAAGAACTTCAGTTGTTCGGTTCGCGAAGCGTCGAATTCCGATGAGATTTTCAACAATTGTAAAAGACATACCTTTAATGGGGTAACTGCCATTCCTCGAAACTCTAACTGCGATGAAGCTTTCAGCAATTCCGGTTTTATAAGGGACACTTTTAATAACTCGAGTTCGGTTCACCGGGCTTCGAATCCAGGCGGATGTTTTAACAATACTGATGGCTCGAATTTAGTTCCTCAAGCAGCAAATTGTGGAACTGATGTGTTCACGAATTCAAGTTCAGGCGTTCAAGCAGCAAATTGTAGAACTGATGTGTTCGCGAATTTAAGTTCAGGTTTTCAAGCAGCAAATTGTAAAACTGATGTGTTTAATAATTCAAGCTCAGCTTTTCAAGCATCAAACTCTAGTGGAGTTCAAGTATTGAATTCTGGTGGGCATCAAAAGTTAAACTCTGGAGGACATCAAAGATCAAACTCCGGAGGACATCAAAGATTAAACTATGAGGGACATCGAGTGTCAAACTATGAAGGACATCGAGTGTCGAACTCTGGTGGATCTTTCAATAATTCAGGTTTTGCAAGGGATACCTTCAGTGGATTAAATTCAGCTCCTCCAAATTCTGATTTTATGAGTGGTATCTGTAAGAGCAATTTAACCGGCTTTTCTACAAACCCAAATCTAACTAGTGCTAAGAGTAATGGTGATTCCTGCACAACATCCGCTTTTATGTACAATACCTCTAATTCAAACGCAATTTCTGCAAACCCAACTTTTGCAAACAACGAAAGTGATGCTTTTACGAGTAACACTTTTAATCCCAGTGCGGTTTTTGCTAATAACGAAAGTGATGTCAGTAACATCCAAAGGCCGTTGTCTTCATGCGATGCACGCTCCGATGCCCTAACTAGAAACCACGCGTACCGAGCAACAATTGGGGCAATTAGATGTGGTGGTGGCGAGGAAATAAGCGCACCTGGTGGCAGTCGCGCCCGAGAGCCGGACAATGTAACGAGCCGTCGACCTGGAAACGCCGAATCCAGTGTTGTGGTCGAGGAGAGCATGGCAACGGGCGCCGCCGGCGGCGACGCCAAGCGTCCACTCTGGCTGCGCACTTCAATGAGACGACTCCAACCTCTTCCACTGCCCACCAGCAACAACCAAAACATCAATAATGCCATGGATAATCTGAATCCCGGAGATGGTTCGTTTTTACCACCCGGCAGGCCGATTAGCGCGCCCTCGAGATTATCCTCCTCTGTGCAGAGATCCAGGTCCAGGGATAGGACCTCGAGGAATCCCGCGGGAAGGGCGAGGAGCAGCTCGGCGTCTTCCAGATCTAGGCGGCCTAGAAGCTTATCGAGTAGTGTCTCTAGTGTAGTTTCTAGTGTGGACAGTACGAGCACGCCGACCTGCACGCCAACCCCTGCTCAGACTTTTAGTAATACAAATTCCTCAACAGAAGAGGCTAACAACAATAACAACAACAGCAGCAATGCAAGAAGGTGAGTTTTTAGGTTTAGATTATTTAAGCTTTGACTAATACCCAGTGACGAAGTTAGCCTTCCAATTTTAGAGAGGCTTAAGCCCCAGAACCTTGGGAATCTATCAACGCGTTTCGAGATTTATCTCTCATCAGTATAGTGTGGCTTTAGACTTTGAATACAACTAAAAAATTAATTAGAAACAAACAGAGAAAATTTGCATCTTGGGAATCTATCAACGCGTTTCGAAGTTTATCTCTCATCAGTACAGTGTTACTTTAGACTTTGAATACAACTAAAAAAATAATCAGAAACAAACAGAGAAAATTTGCATCTTGGGAATCTATCAACGCGTTTCGAAATTTATCTCTCATCAGTACAGTGTTACTTTAGATTTTGAATACAACTAAAAAATTAATTAGAAACAAACAGAGAAAACTTGCATGAATGGTGAAGTGTGTTGTTCAAAAGAGGGGGATATTTTTCTTTCCCCGTATTTAAGAATATCAAAAAATTTTTAAATTAAGTTGTAGATCTGTATAAATACTTGAAATTAAGTAATTTAATTTTACCTTACAACTTTATTCGGGGTTTTTGCGCCATCAGGCCGAATAATAAAGATAAATATATATTTTTAGATTAGTCTTTATATATAATTTAGTTTAATTTTTCATATGTTATAATAGTTATATTTTAAAATTTTCCCTGTAATTGGATTATTTCTGTTGGGAATAAATAAATAAATAAATAAAATGAAATAACTTGATTTCAAGTATTTATACAGATCTACAACTTAATTTAAAATATTTTTCGATATTCATAAATACGGGAATAGAAAAATATCAGAGTGACGAGAATGCAATTTTGTATCTGAAATGACCCCTCCGTGGCAAACATAAAGCCATGCCGCGTGCGCAAAGTTTTGACAATTCTGGTATCTTATCCGATTTTCGTCGGTCATCACGGATTTTGTAATAACTAGAACACTATTCAAGCTACAAGTATATACAGAGAGTTTTATGTAACACCGAACATATTCATAACGAGAATATTTCATTTAGGTATACATATGCAGACGTTGTTATTTTACCACGTCCGGTTTATTAAAAGAATACAATTTGAAGCTTTAAACGAGTGTTTTCCACTCCCAGGCTAAGCATGAAGTAAAATTTCGAGTTTAGAAAAGCCTGAAAATTTGGTTTGGTCGCGCAGCGCGAAGCGCGGAGCGGCCAAACCAAATTTTCAGGCTTTTCTAAACTCGAAATTTTACTTCATGCGCCACCGCTACAAAACACTGATTCAATAAAAAGTTCAGCGGTGTGTTTTAAACTTCGCAATATGTCAGTGTTTTGTACCGGTGGCGCATGAAGTAAAATTTCGAGTTTAGAAAAGCCTGAAAATTTGGTTTGGCCGCTCCGCGCTTCGCGCTACGGGTCCAAACCAAATTTTCAGGCTTTTCTAAACTCGAAATTTTACTTTACTCGTTTTAATTTTCAAATTTAACTCCTTTTAAAAAAACAACGATTTAAAAGGAGTTAAATTTGAAACTTAAAACGAGTGTGTTCCACTCCCAGACTAAGCATGAAGTAAAATTTCGAGTTTAGAAAAGCCTGAAAATTTGGTTTGGTCGCGTAGCGCGAAGCGCGGAGCGGCCAAACCAAATTTTCAGGCTTTTCTAAACTCGAAATTTTACTTCATGCGCCACCGCTACAAAACACTGATTCAATAAAAAGTTCAGCGGTGTGTTTTAAACTTCGCAATATGTCAGTGTTTTGTACCGGTGGCGCATGAAGTAAAATTTCGAGTTTAGAAAAGCCTGAAAATTTGGTTTGGCCGCTCCGCGCTTCGCGCTACGCGTCCAAACCAAATTTTCAGGCTTTTCTAAACTCGAAATTTTACTTCATGCTTAGTCTGGGAGTGGAACACACTCGTTTTAAGTTTCAAATTGAACTCCTTTTAAAAAAAACAACGATTATCTTAAGATTTACGGTATATACGCTGTAATTGGGACATGTATACTTGAAAGAAAAACTCCCTGTATGTACAAGTTGGGGCATTAATTGCAATTAATTAGCTACAATTTATAATGTTCATATAGGCAACTCAATTTACACATAACCTAAAAATTAAAGTTGTCAAATCGTATTTTATGAAAATGTTCGGTGTTATATAAAACTCTCTGTGTGGATTTCAAGTGTTTCGACGAGATTTACAATTTTGAAACACTTTTATATAAATAAAACAATTTAAACACTTTCAAATATATATTGTGCATTCGCTACAATTGTTTCGCCACACTGTGGCTTCTTCAGGCGAAGAAATGATAAATAAAATTTGTAAATTTTGAAACAGTTTTCTGGGTGCGCGCCTGAACAAAACAGATGTAACATGTACAAAACTCAATCAAAAACTACACATTTTAAGGAGATAAAGACATAATTTAAAGTTCGAAAAAGGTCATCTTCTTCAAGAAGCGCTACGCGGCCAAACCAAATTTTCAGGCTTTTCTAAACTCAAAATTTTACTTCATGCGCCACCGGTACAAAACGCTGATTCAATAAAAAGTTCAGCGGTGCGTTTTAAACTTCGCAATATGTCAGTGTTTTGTACCGGTGGCGCATGAAGTAAAATTTCGAGTTTAGAAAAGCCTGAAAATTTGGTTTGGCCGCTCCGCGCTACGCGTCCAAACCAAATTTTCAGGCTTTTCTAAACTCGAAATTTTACTTCATGCTTAGTCTGGGAGTGGAACACACTCGTTTTAAGTTTCAAATTTAACTCCTTTTAAAAAAACAACGATTATCTTAAGATTTACGGTATATACGCTGTAATTGGGACATGTATACTTGAAAGAAAAACTCCCTGTATGTACAAGTTGGGGCATTAATTGCAATTAATTAGCTTTAATTTATAATGTTCATATAGGCAACTCAATTTACACATAACCTAAAAATTAAAGTTGTCAAATCGTATTTTATGAAAATGTTCGGTGTTATATAAAACTCTCTGTATGGATTTCAAGTGTTTCGACGAGATTTACAATTTTGAAACACTTTTATATAAATAAAACAATTTAAACACTTTCAAATATATATTGTGCATATTTTAAAAAAATTAAATTTAAAATAAAATCACTTGGTATGTTTCACTAATTATACGTCTTTATTCCGACTAGTTTCGGCTATCAGCCGTTTTCAACGATAACGAAGACATCTGGACATCACCGATCGCGAACGCTCTTATTGCCTGACCCTCTCCCTTTTTGTAAATCTGTATATATTTTCTGTATAGTATTTTTCAAGCTCTAGTGCTGAGCAATAAAAAATATCTCGAGTACCGCCAATAAAAAATACAATGCCTCTTTAAAATTGTAGCCGCTACTGCACTAGGCATGATTTATAGGGGGTTGGTTTCAGAGGGTTTCTACCTGCGAAAAATGTTTCCATAGTTTTGGTATTCTGACAGGAAATATCTCAAGTAATTTAAACAAAATATAATTCTAAAAATGGCAATGTGTCCATCACAGCATTTTCCCTAATATTTAATAAGTAAATTCATCTTTACTTCACAACAATATAAATGCTCCCGGTATACTCGCTCAGTTAATTTTTTTTACACCTAGGATTTGTAGTAGAAATAGCGTACAATTTGTATGTAATAGAAGTCAAAGTAATGTATATTACAACTCCCCTCTCAATACAATGATGCGCAATTATAATAACTCTCAAAACGTTGCTGATATCTTTTGTTGTAGTCGTAAACAATTTATTAACCAAATGTCCGCTGTATTAATTTAGTCACTATGTCAGATATCGTTAAGTATTGTTTAACTGAATTAAATATTGTATATGTAATAATTTTCTGCTAGAATTTTGTATATTTTTCCCTGTAATTTGAAATGTGTATTTCTGTTGGGAAATAAATTATTATTATTATTATTATTATTATTATTTACAATTAGCTATTCAAGGATGTTTGCGCGTAACTTCTTTGCAATGCTTTTTAGTTCATCTCATTTTAAATTTTATGCAGTCAACATGAAACTCATAGAATTTATTTGGAATGTATTTAACTCACATTTTATAGAAAGAAAATTGAATCATCTTGACGTATTTTCCTAAAATATTTAGCCAAAGTTGACATTATGCAATAAAATTTACAATTTTGTTAAAAATTTAAAATTTTATACCATCAACATGAAATTCACAGAATTTACTTAGAATTGTTTGCACTTACATCTTGTAGAAAGAAAATTAAATTATATTATCACATTTTCTTATAATATTTAGCCAAAGTTGTAATTTTGAAATAAAATCAACGATTTTTGAGAGTGTTTTCATTTAAACAATTGTAAAAAATTAACAGATTATCAAAACAACTTAAAATTCTAAGAATCTGCACATAAATGAATAAACTTTGATTGGTTATAATTGAAAAATATCTTTACTAGATATTCCAAAATATCAAATCCAAGTTAAAATTTGAATTGATTTATATTTATTATAAAAAATTAAATTCCATTCAATTTGAATAAATTCTGATCATTTTGAACTTTTACAATTTTGTTTCTGATTGATCGCCTAACGAGGGTTTCCACTCCCAGGTTAAGCGTGAAGTAAAATTTCGAGTTTAGAAAAGCGTGAAAATTTGGATTTGCCGGGGCGCGCGAGCGAAGCGAGTCGCGCCTCGGCAAATTCAAATTTTCACGCTTTTCTAAACTCGAAATTTTACTTCATGCGCCACGCGTACTAAGACCTATAGTGGAATCTTCAACCAATTGGTAGGAGTGAAATAAATTTAGTATGTTAATTATAAACTGTTTAATTGACGGGGAAAGACACAGCACCACCTTTTTGTAAATATTTGGGTTACAATTTTTGTTTCACGCCCTAAAACAATTATACTTTTTTTTACTACTTGTGTAACAGAAAAACCAACAGTGTTGAATATTTATGTTTGGGTTTTATTTGTATAAAAATTTAATATCTAAATTTAGACCAGAATTATCATTTTACACCCTAAAATAAAAATGACGTTTATCTTTATTATAAAAAATACTTAGAAAGAAATTAAAAACATTGTACATTTTCTTTCTTTAAAAATTACTGAATGAAATTGAATAAACTGCCTTTTTCCTTTCATTAAAAATAAAATAAAAGGAAACTTTCTATTTTCCTCTGTTCATTTTTTCACATTTTTTTTTTCATTTTTTAGACGGCATAATTTGTTAATTACATAAACATAATAATAATATAATAATAATACATTTATTCATGTTATTAACAAAAGTTTTACATAAGTCAGGAGGGTGGAAAATTTAAAGCACATGTATATATATGCACATTAAAATAATTAAAAAAATATAAGGTCGTATTTATAAAATTTGAACAATACAAAAATAAAAATATCACCTACCAAGTTGGATTACCTGATATACACATTAAAATAAATAATTAGAAATAAAGTCATGTTATACCATATATACATACATATATCACATATTACATATGGATTACACATTAAAATAGGTAATTAAAAATAAAGTCATGTTATAAAAAAAATATATATATATATACATACCACACACCAAGTTGACTGTTTGGTAGTACATCAAAAATTGTGTTTGTTTTGTAAGAATTCATCAATGTTGTAAAAAGTATGTCTGCTCATGTAGGCTTGAACGGTCTTTTTAAATGTATGTATATTTAATTCTTTGATATGAGCGGGCAGTGCATTGTAGAGTTTTGGCCCAAGGAAACTGATCCCATTTTGCGATTTATTAAGTCTGAAGCGTTCAGAGTGTAGTAGATGACCTGAGCGTGTATTGTGGTCGTGGTGTTCTGCTCTTATATTGTATTGGCTTATATTTTTATGAACGTACAACAGACATTCCCGCATGTATAAGCTTGGGACAGTGAGAATATCTAATTTAGAAAAAGTTGATTTACAGTCACTCCTATATGGTATTTCATCTAAGATCCTAACTGCCTTTCTTTGGAGGCCAAACACTCTTGACATGATTGCTGAGTGTCCCCAAAGTAGAATACTGTATGTAATATGGCTTTCAATTAAAGCATAATAAGCCAATTTGAGTGCAACTTTTGGTACTACTTTACTGATGTGTCGGATTCTGTATATGTTAACACATAGTTTTTTAGCCAGATACTCTTGTTGGTTATGCCAATTTAGTTTAGAGTCGAGATATGTACCTAGAAATGTTACTGTACTGAGCTCCGTATCTGCACGCAAAGAGAACAGTATGCTTGTCGTTTTATCTATATTTATAGTCAGCTTGTTTGACATAAACCATTCCTTGGCCTGATCTACATAAGCCTTATTATTATCTAAGGCCATCTCTTTGTTTCTATTTGAGTTTTTTAGTGTTGTGTCATCAGCATACAACACCATTGACCCCTCATTGCTGATGTTAGGAAGGTCATTTACATAAATTAGAAACAAGAGTGGCCCCAAAATAGATCCTTGGGGAACACCGTGTTTAGTAGATAGTTCATCTGATAATTTGTTATTTGTCTTCACATAGTGCCCTCTATCGATTAGATAGCTGCATAGTAATCTACAAGACTTTGAATCAAAGTTGTAGAAATATAGCTTCCGCAAGAGAAGCTCATGAGAGACACAGTCAAAAGCCTTTGTTAGGTCTATAAGTGTGGCTATTGAATACATACTATGTTCAAAACCTTTGTGTATTTCATTTACAAAGGTAGCGACTGCATCCCTCGTAGATCTTCCTCTGCGGAAGCCATATTGATTATTTGAAAAGATATTGTGTTCTTCAAAGTAATGTGTTATTTGCTCGAACAGTATCCTTTCTAGGACTTTGGAGAGTATCGGTAAAAGCGAGATAGGTCTATAGTTGTTTGGATCGTTACGATCGCCTTTTTTGTGAATTGGTATGATGCATGCTCGCTTTAAGCAATGCGGAAAGGTATCTGATTGTATGCATAAATTTATTAAATTTGTTAGGGGATAAATGATTGCCTCTTTTATACTTTTTAGGAGGCTAACATTTATCCCGTACATGTCTCTGTAGGCTGAATTGTGAAGTTGCTTTATTGCAGTTCTTACAGTATTTTGGGTGACCTTATTAAAAATAAACGCATCTGTTGGAATGGACGTTACATTTAGTAGGTAGTTTATTGGGTCGTTCTTTGGCTTTTCTAAGTTTTCCTCGAGATTATTTGCAATATTGTTAAAAAATCTATTTATGTCATTAGGATTTAAATCACAGTTGCAATCACATTTGGACATTGATTGATTAGAACTGATTATGGACCATATCGCTTTTGATTTGTTATTTGAGTCTCTAATAAATTTAGCATTTGTTTCCTTTTTTGCCTGGTCGAGAGCATTTGTATATGATTTTTTAAAATTAAGATATTCTTGTTTTAAGTTCGGATTTATTTTCATTGGCTATCCGAAGCGGAGGCCAGTGCCATTACTTTTGAGAATTTTAATGTTCTGACTAATTTTTCGCGAAAAAATCATATTCATGGAGGGGTTATGATTTGTGTTAACCCATCGTTTAAATGCGAGGTACTCAATTTCCATAACTTGTCCATTGAAATCGATTGCGAAATTTGTGGAATTCTATTATGTGATATTAATGTTATTATATTGTCTGTGTATAGAAGCCCCTTGGGAAATTTTAACATATTTATTGATATTTTAAACAAGGTCTTATCCAAAATTGACTTTAATAAATTTAATGTTATTTTAGGGGGCGACTTTAATGTTAACTTCTTAGGTAGTGATTATAAAACGGCCCAATTAGAAGATTTTTTAATGAGTTTTAACATGTTTCGTACTGTAAACTTTCCCACACGATATGACTCGTGTTTAGATAATATATTTACTAATATCAATAATCAGCACTTCGGTACAGAGCCAATCACAGCTCATTTTTCTGATCACGATGCTATATATTTCAACTATAGTTGCTGTAAAATTAAACCTAAATCAAGCACTAAACTTATTAGACCTATTACCAAGTACGGCAAAGATATATTCTACCAACTCTTGTCAAATGAGAATTGGATTGGACTCTATCGAGGTGAAACAAATGAAATATGGTCAGATTTTGTAAATGTTATTATCAATTGCTTTAACACAGCTTTTCCAATAAGATCGAAAGAATTTAAAGGTGATAAATCCAGGATTTCTTGGTTCTCGACAGAATTGTATAACATGCGTGAAAATCTGAATCTAATTCATGAAGCATCGACTCGATTACGCGATCCCGAATTGATTGCAATGAAAAAAAGAATGCGGCTGAATTACAAGAACGCTATTATTAAAGCAAAAACCAAAGCAAATGATAATTACATAAATACTTCTGCTAATAAGTCCAAAGCCATGTGGCAGGTTATTAAAATTAGTAAAGAGGTACCCAAGACATCTGGCAGTATTACGGCTGGCGAATTTAATACTTTTTTTGCACACATAGCCAATAAAATTATAGACAATATGGACTCTTGCTCACCTGATCCCATTATACTGGCATGTGAACATATCTCAACGGACAATGTCCCGTTGTTTTCTTTTAAAAGAGTTTCTGGCGTGGTGGTAAGAGATGCAATAAATTCAAAAAAAAATAATAAAAGTAGGGACGTTTTTGGTTTGACCTGTGAGGTAATTAAAAGTGCTGTGGATATTATCATCGAGCCTCTCACTAAACTAATCAACAGCTCAATTGCTTCTGGTATTTTCCCGAATATTCTCAAAGTGGCTAAAGTAATACCCATACACAAAAAGGGAGACAAAGATGACTGCGGGAATTATAGACCTATCTCTATTCTGCCGGCATTCTCCAAAATAACGGAACGAATATTGTTTAACCAAATAATGGATTTTTTCGAGAAACACAAGTTGTTTTCGATGCATCAGTTTGGTTTTAGAGAAGGCAAGTCTACCAGCTCAGCTGTTGCTAATTTAATCGAAAATATTGTGGAATCGTTCGAAAAGCGTGAATTTACTCTAGCAACTTTCTTTGACTTATCCAAAGCATTTGACTGCGTCTCGCATAGTCAACTGTTGCGGAAACTTTATGTATATAACTTCGAGCCAAGCAGTTGTAAACTCATCATGTCGTATTTGACTGGTCGATTACAATATGTCCATCATAATCATGAAGCTTCCAGTCGGCTTCCTATTTCATGTGGGATTCCGCAAGGGTCTATTCTGGGACCACTACTATTTTTAATCTTTATTAATGATTTTGACGCATATATGGAACCAGTTAAATCGATTATGTATGCAGATGACACATCAGTATTAACATCTACAAAGACGCTGGAAGACTGCGTGCTGATGCATGAGGCAGCCAAACGTAGAGCAGCAACATGGTTTCTCGCAAACAAACTTGCCCTTAATGATGACAAAACCATATCAATGTTATTTACTCTTAACAATCACGGCCTTGAGGATTTAACAAAATCTACAACATTTCTGGGGGTACATATCGATTGTGCCCTATTGTGGAAAGTTCACGCTGATGAAATCGCCAAAAGATTGAATTCTAGTACCTATTTAATTAGAAACCTGCGCGAAAGAGCATCTCAGTATGTTGTACGAACAGCGTACTTCTCCTTGTACGAATCACACCTGAGATATGGCATTTTAGTTTGGGGCCACTCCAATGCCCGGCACCGAATATTTTCATTACAACGTCGTGTAATTAGGATCATTGCAGCGCTGGGGTATCGGGAGGACTGTAGGCTTATATTTAGAGAAATGGGTATATTAACTGTTCCCTGCATTTATATATTCGAATGCCTTATTTACATCAGGAAAAATATCCACAAATATACTAGTCATACTCTAAATCATGATCATGACACTAGAACTAAGAAAAACCTTTGCCAGCCACAATTAAGGCTAACTAGAAGTCAGATGAGCGTAAATTGCTTCGGAATCAAATTCTATAACATTCTACCTCTCGAACTACGTGCCCTGCCACTGAAACCTTTTAAAAGAAAAATAAAAGCAATACTATTGGACGGTGCCTTTTATGACTGGGATGAGTTTTTATTATTAAGATTGTAACCATCTATTGTTTGACATTTGTTTTAAAATTGCTATATGTTTTGTACTGACGTATGTATGATCTGTGATCCTAAACATCAATAAATTATTCTATTCTATTCTATTCTATTCATTGCATCGTACAAGAAGTGAATAGTGTCCCCCATAGATCGTAGTGAATTATTGAACCAGAGTATATTGTTATCTTTATTTCTTTTAAGTTTAAATTGTTTTGTAGGAAAACAAATATCAATTAGCGACTTTACAGCATTGATGAATTCAGAGAATTTGTCTTCGACGCTTAATTTACCATTCTGAATAAAACTCCAATCAGAGTTGTCAATCAGTTGGAAAAGATTATAACGGCCTAGCCGAGTATATGGTTTGATTATTTTTAATGCACTTTCCGCTAAGTCATTTCTACTTATTTCCAATTTTACATGTATCCCAATATGATCTGATATCTTTGGGTCACAGGGTGAGACATTGATTAAGCTATCATTTATATACATAAAAAGCCAATTTTTATATTATCTCCAACTTTTATTAAAGAGATTTTTTTATATGATCATTTTATAGAAACATTTTAAAAAATGCTAAGAGTAAACTACCAGTTCCGGTTCCCGCATTTTCACCAAAAGCTTTGCCTATCCTAGGATTGTAATAAAAAGCTTAAGTTTATAATGTCATCTTAACATCTTGATTGGTTTGGGTTGTACAACGGTGACGGACACACTTTTTTTTTTAAATGGTCTTAGTTAACAACTATCGGGGAAACAAATCTTAAAATGTCATGTTGACTATCATGATGACATGACAGCATCATTATTTGAAAATTGGTTCATAAATAATTTAATACCAAACTTAGCTGAAAAATCAGTAATAGTTTTAGATAACGCTTCTTATCATAGTCGCCAAATTGACAAAGCACCCACAGCGGCAAATAAAAAAGGTGAAATAGCTAAATATTTATATGAAAATAATTTGTTTTTTGAAGAACATTATACTAAATCCTAATTGATTGAAGTTCTAAATAGTCGTAGTAAAAAAAGAAAAACATATTATATCGATCAATTGGCAGAAGAACACGGACATACAGTGGTACGTTTACCTCCGTACCACTGTATTTTTAATTAAATTGAGTTAAAATGGGCTCAATTAAAAGGAAATGTGCGGAAGAATAATGTAACTCCAAATTTAAATAAATCAGTAATAGATTTAGTCAAAAAAGAAATAAAAAATATATCTGCCGACCAGTGGTCAAGATGTGTTAAACATACAATACGTATTGAAAAAGAGTATAATACGTTTGATTCAAATTATCAATTTTTTATAAATATACAAGACTCTGACAGTGATGACTCAGATATAGATATAGACAATTAAAATATTATTATACACAATTTTTAAAAATGTCATAAGACAACGTTGTAGACAATAATAAAGTAATGTTTTTCGTTATTTGACATATAATATTTTTTAACCCTTTGTCTCTGTGATCTAGTTATTTTGTTTAAATTTAAAATGAGATGAACTAAAAAGCGTTGCAAAGAAGTTACGCGTAAACATCCTTGAATAGCTAATTGTAAAGATGAATTTACTTATTAAATATTAGGGAAAATGCTGTGACGGACACATCGCCATTTTTAGAATTATATTTTGTTTAAATTACTTGAGATATTTCCTGTCAGAATACCAAAACTATGGAAACATTTTTCGCAGGTAGAAACCCTCTGAAACCAACCCCCTATAAATCATGCCTAGTGTAGTAGCGGCTACAATTTTAAAGAGGCGTTGTATTTTTTATTGGCGGTACTCGAGATTATTTTTTATTGCTCAGCACTAGAGCTTGAAAAATACTATAAAACATTATTTTTGTACATTCCTTGAAAATGGCTGTTGCGGAAACTAGTCGGAATAAAGACGTATAATTAGTGAAACATACCAAGTGATTTTATTTTAAATTTAATTTTTTAAAAATATTTAATCATGTTTCATCAAGTGATCAATGAGAAACAAGTTGAAAATATATATTGTGCATTCGCTACAATTGTTTGGCCACACTGTGGCTTCTTCAGGCGAAGAAATGATAAGTAAAATTTGTAAATTTTGAAACAGTTTTCTGGGTGCGCGCCTGAACAAAACAGATGTAATATGTAATAAACTCAATCAAAAACTACACATTTTAAGAATTCAAAGACATTATTTAAAATTCGAAAAAGGTCATCTTCTTCAATTTTTCTCAATTTTAAACGAACCTTGCTCAACATGCTTTGAACGACGGTCTCAGCGGTTTTCATATTTTTGGGAAAATGTTTACGATTTTGACTTCTTTCGCCATATTTTGAAAACAAATGACGTAAATTGGAGTAGTTCTATTTTGTAACAAAAATGGAAACTATTTTCTAATGTAACCATCTTCTTATCTCTAATTTTATTATGGACTAGCATTTAGCCCGATTTACCAACCGGGGAGCCGAGGGCCGAATCAAGGAAATGTAGAAATGTAAAGAGAATTGCATAATTAAAAAAAATAAATGATGTTGAAGAAAAATATATGTATAATAGTAGCAAGGGTAAAGGGAGGGGGAGAGGCGTTGGTGCATGAGCCAAATGGTGGTGACTGCAAGGTAAATCGTTGTTTTGTAGTGGTTATGGAGTGGATGGATGTAAAGGTCCGTGAAAAGGTTGGAAGAGATGGTCGCTTCGCTCCAGCCTCTCGCTTCGCTCGCACATAGAGAGGGTAGTTGCTCCTTTATCCCCGCGAAAACAAATTTTCTCTAGCGCAATTTTTGGACCGAAAATTTGCTGAAACACCGGGAAGGCGGCCATTTGTTGGCTCGAAAATAATTTGCTGAGCACCGCGAGGTCAAACCATACCACCCTACGTTTAAACAAATCGTTTTGGAGCATTTTAAGTCGGCCAAAAAAAGTAATCAAGAAAATCAGCATGATTTTTAGAGCAATAAACATACCATTATCCAAAGAAAATAGGGAAAAGGAATTTAGTTTAATCAAGAACATAGGCATTTCATTAAATTACAGCATTGACACAATCAATAGATTAATTAACAAACACATTAGGAATCATAAAATTATTTCAAATACCACACTAACCAACTCAAAGGAAGCCGCCCCAAAAAAGTATGCTAGATTCGTGTACCACCCAGCAACTTGTATGAAAATTGGTGGTTTATTGAATAAATTCAACCTTTCTCCTGCATTTTATGTCAACACAAAATTAAAATGTTTACTTGGCAACACATTTACTGAAACAAACCACCTAGAAAAATCCGGAATTTACTCAATAAACTGCAACAATTGCAATAAAATATACGTAGGTCAAACACAACGTAACATATTAAAAAGATTTAAAGAACACTAGTATTATTTTAAAATTCAAAACCCGGACAAATCAGCAGTTGCACACCATTCAATTGAAACAGGACACACATTCTCGGTAAACAATATTAAACTTTTAAAGCAATCAAGTTATCGTAGATTAAATATGCTTGAATCCATTGAAATGTATAAAAATAAAAATGTTTTGCTGAATTTCGATCTTAGTTCCTTAGTTAATCCATTATTAGATTTGTTACCCAAAAATAATCCTGCAGTGAATGTAATCCTACCGACCAACTTCCCGACCCATAAGCCGCACGCGCCGTCCCACCCCGCAGATAATGTAATGACACCGACACCCATCTCGAACCTTTAGCCGCTAACAATAGGTTTAATTACTTTTTGGTTTTTCCGATAACCCGTCAACTATATATACCGCTCACATAGTTTTAAGAATTTAGTTTGTTATTGATAATGAGCACCTTGTGTCTCGAAATGTACATCAAACATAAAAATAAAAAGTGAAGTAAGGAATAACAGTCTATCTATTTGTGAAGAAAATCACGGTTTTAGACCACCCTGTATATACACGTTAAACTTAAAAATTAAGTAATTTTAATTGTTTTGTTTCGTCTTGTTTCATCTTGTCGGTTGCGGATAATTATTCGAAATCGAAATGTGAAAACCAAATTCCTCTATCGCAATTTTTCGACCGAAAATGTGCTGACAGCCCGCGAAGGCGGCCAATAATAAAAAAAAACATGTCTCAACACCGCTAAATTTAATCCTAGCGATCTGCGTTTAAACAAAACATTTTGGAGAAAAAATAAAAACCATCGATTAAATGCGAGATTTAGACACCCGGTATATAAAGAGCAAATCGAAAAAATAAGCTCAAAACTAAGATCCGCCAGCTATGCTGTGCTGTCAATGAGGGTTGCGGTCAATAAAAACGCTCTCTTGAAATTCTATCATGCATTCGTCTGTAGCTACCTAACGTATGGCATAATCATATGGGGTGTCTCGCCTGACGCTATTAGACTGTTTAGACTCCAAAAACAAATTATCCGGAGAATTACATTCTCAAAAGGTAGAGCAAGCTGTAAACCTCTATTCAAAGCACTGAATCTACTTACATTTTATTCATTATACATATATAATTTCTACACAAGAATAAATTTGCAACCAATCAAACATACAACAGGAGCTCTGCTACTCGTTATCAAAGTGATATTGCGGTACCCACGCATCGCACCACACTATACAATCAAAGTCCCTATTACATGTGCCTGACCCTTTACAACCACCTGCCTTGCAATATAAAAATGCTGACACATTTCAACATTTGCTCAAAGATATGCTAATAGAAAAGGCATACTACTCAGTCAGCGAGTATTTCCAAGACAGAAACCTAAACCAGTAGAAAATTAACCAGTAACATTCTTCCTCTAATCACAAGACATCTGCAGGCATTTCTCTGCCTGCACTGTTTAGTACTACCTTGTTTTACTGTTATCTGTAGCTTTGTTTATATATTTATTTATTTTAATTGATGATTTACCACTACTATTCGATGACCATTGTAATACATATTGTATATATGTCCTTTTACAAATAAATTTAAAAAAAAATATATTTTTATGAAATTTCAATTGCAAAAAAAAATACTTTTCCTCGATAGAAAAATTCTCAATAGATAGGTCGTGTTTCTAATGGAATTCTGAACACGATAGACGCAAAATTTTGAAAATCTATTTTTTTTTTGCAAAATCGATTAAATGCGATATTTTTTTTAATCGGGCGATTTGAGCGCTCGGAAGTGTCGCGTTGGAAAGCCCAGGTCAAATCCCATCGAAATTGTGCTATGCGCGACCGTATGAACCAAGACCAGCGTGTAAAGTATTGCGGTTAGAAAATCTTCCGCCTGGCGTAAAATTAAAAAAATTATTTAAAATAGAAAACGCGGTCGGATTTGAACGCCGCTTAGCCTAAGATACGCGGAATTTTTTTTTTCGGTCCTGTGAAAATTTGAACTTTCTAAAATGAATTCTTCGATTTTTACACTCCCGGTGACAGTCGTCTCCCATAAGAGCAATGTAAAAGTGGTTGCCATGGCGACCAAATCGCAGCCTTCTCGGATCCCCGCTGCTTTAACGTTCTTATTATGGGAGACAATGAATAAACAAAAATGTGTACCCAACGGCGTGATTAACGAAAACAGTGATATTTTTTTTAAATACTTATAATTTAATGAACTTGAACCAAATTAATTCAATATGTAATTCTAATAGGAGATTTTTAGACCTTATATTTACGGATTTTCATCAATTTGATGTATAAAAAAATAGAATTTGTGTTCAGTATTCCGGCACCAGGTACCCACAGACGCGTTTCGGACTTCAAGGTCCTCTTCAGTGTGGTCCCGACCCAGTGCTGAGGAATACTGAACATTTCTGACTATTTCAAGCCAATATGTAAAAACTATTAATGATTTCGATAGCTAACGCCGTCTAATGCTTCATAGTGGCATCGTCAGTGACACGAATGCAGAAAGTGCATATACAGGTCACTGTTTCGTCCACGAGCGAGCAGAACTCTGTTTGTGAAACCAGAAAACAAATATCAAAATTGAATTTTTGTTCAGTATTCCGGCACCAGGTACCCACAGACGCGTTTCGGACTTCAAGGTCCTCTTCAGTGTGGTCCCGACCCGGTGCCGGAATACTGAACACAAATTCAAT
Source organism: Philonthus cognatus (assembly GCA_932526585.2). Lineage (NCBI taxonomy): Eukaryota > Metazoa > Arthropoda > Insecta > Coleoptera > Staphylinidae > Philonthus > Philonthus cognatus. The sequence continues at coordinate 11,045,816 of OW052251.1, read as the reverse complement.
TTTGATATTTGTTTTCTGGTTTCACAAACAGAGTTCTGCTCGCTCGTGGACTGCCCCTTAAATGATCTGGATGAAATACCTGACTTTTCAAAAGCTAATTACGATGCAATTAATTATTACCTTGCGTCAATCGAGTGGGAGAGTGTATTTCAAAATAAAAACATTGATGAAATGACTGATGCATTCTACATGTACATAGATGAAGCAATTCGATTATATGTTTCTCGTAAGAAGAATTACTGTAGCAACTACCCTGTTTGGTTTAACAAACGTTTAATAAGTTTATTAAAATGTAAAAAAGAAGCCGATGTAACTTTCAAGAAAACCGGGCTACCACATGATTACAATAAATTCAGTTTATTGCGCGATCAATGTAAACATTTAAGTTCTCAACTTCATAAAGCTTATATTGACACAATCCAAACCGATATATGCTTGAATCCACGTCACTTCTGGAATCATATTTCTAAGCTAAAAAAAACCAATGGCATCCCGAATAGAATGATATCAGGGGATGAGGTTCTAGATAACGGCCCGAGTATTTCAGCTGGTTTTGCAGATTTTTTTGCGGAGACTTATAAAGGTATGAGTACTAAATCAGGCAATTTTAATGCTGGAAAACTTGTCAATAATAATGACAGATGAAGTATTTAATGAGTTGAGCTCATCGTTTCCACAAATTTGGAAAAGGAGTTTTTTGATTCCAATTCATAAGGCTGGCAGTAAAGACGTTATTTCGAATTATCGAGGAGTCGCAATCCAATCCCATATTCCAAAGATTTTAGATAAACTCATATCACGGCAATTATTCTGGATGGCAAAAAGTATTATTGTAAAGGAGCAGCACGGATTCTATGGAGGAAGATCAACCAGTACAAACCTATTAGAATTTCATTCTGATATTCTGACCGTCGTGGAGGATAGAGGTCAATTGGACGTCATTTATACGGACTTCTTCAAGGCGTTCGATAAAGTGAATAATTCGATCTTACTTTCAAAAATGAGTGCTTATGGTTTTTGTGCAAGTGTTTTAAATTGGTTTCGGTCCTACCTTACAACTCGTATACAAAATGTCAAAGTTGGAAGTTTCATGTCTGAAGACATACAGATAACGTCTGGTGTGCCGCAGGGTAGCCACTGTGGCCCAATTCTATTTCTTATTTTAATTAACGACATCACTGATTATTTAAAATTCTCCAGATGTTACCTGTATGCTGATGACATGAAAATTCTACACAAAGTAAAATATATATATATATATATATATATATATTTAAAATACAGCCCTAAGATTAAATCTAACGTAATAATAGAATCAGCAGGAATTGACGCAGAAATAATTTGTAACAAAATCAATTCAGTCCAAGATAAAGCATTAACAAAAAATAAAATCGCAAAAATAACCACTCAATATAAAAACAACCCGACACACAACAAAAAACATTCAGAACAAAAAACAATAAATAGTATAAAAAATAAATTAAAAAATAACAATTTGATACTCACAAAAGCAGATAAAGGAAATACAATAACCATACTTCATAAAAAAGATTACATACAAAAAACAAATGAATTATTAAAATCAGAAACATTTAAAATTTTGAAGAGCGATTCTACATACAAATACCAAAATCAGATGAAAGAAAAGTTAAAATCATGTAAGAATTTAATAACAGAAAAACAGATATTTAAATTAACAAAAATGAACCCAAAAGCTCCGATTTTATATGGATTACCCAAATTGCATAAAGAAGGTAACCCAATGAGGCCTGTAGTCTCATATCTATATGCACCCACATATAATTTATGTAAATATCTCAATCATACTCTACCAAATTTTATAAATTTTAAGTAAACGTACGCAATAATAAATTCTATAGAATTAGTTAAAAATCTGGAAACATTAGTTACCCCTCCAAATGCAAAGCTTATATCATTCGATGTAAAAAGCTTGTTTACGTCTATTCCAATAAATGAACTCAAAATAATTTTGAATAAGTTAATTACTGATAGTGATCAACCAAACACACACAAAGATGAAATGATGCAATTAATTAATATATGTATCGATCAAAATTATTTTGAGTTCAATAGTAAAATATACAAACAAATGACGGTCTCCCAATGGGTTCGCCTTTGTCACCGTTACTATCTTTGAAAAAGATTTACTCCAACAAAAAATAGCCAAGAATATATTTTACTGGAAAAGATACGTAGACGATGTGTTTTGTATTTGGACGGGCACTAACAGACAACTAGAAATATTTAAAAACGACCTAAATAATATTAATAAACATATACAATTTACCGAAGAAATAGAGATAAACAATAGCTTAAACTTTTAAGACATAACAATTACAAGAACACATAATAAGTTAGAATTTAAAATTTTTAGAAAAGATACATTTTCAGACGCAATTATCCCAGAAACATCAAACACACACCACAAAATTAAATATAGCACATTTCATTCATTAATTCATAGAACAATTCAAAGCGAACAAAACTTTTTACAAGAAACAAAAATAATAAAAACAATAGCAGTAAATAATGGATATAGTAAGCAATTAATTGATAATATGATAGCAAATAAAAAATCAAAACAGTACCAAAAATATTTTTATATCCGAGACAAGAAAGAAAACACAAGTTGGTGTAAGTTAGATTTTGTTAGCGACTTTTCTCCAAAAGTTAAAAAATGTATTAAAGGGCAAGAATTTAACATAATCATGACTAACCCAATAAATTTAGGCAAACTCCTAGTGAATAGTAAACAAAAAACTGATAAAAAAGTGTGGAGTGTATGAAATCCAGTGCGACGATTGTGACTCAATATACATTGGCCAAACCGGGAGGAATTTCAAAAAACGACTGGAAGAACACAAAGCTTCAATCACAAATAAAAAATATTGTACTGGGTTAGCTAAACAGTGCATTGACAATAATCACTTTTTTAATAACCAAACGCTAAAGATTTTATACACAGGCAATAAAGTTCGTCATTTCAACTATCGAGAAGGACTGGAAATCCAAAAAGCAATAAAACAGGGAAAACCAATTGTTAATGACATCGAAGATCTGTGGAGCTCACCCATCACCTCTCTTGTATACCGGGTGACCCATTTTAATTTATCCACTGGAATATCTTGTGAAATATGCATCGTAGAAAAAATTATTCCAAACAAAAGTTTAATGGTTTCGAGGGGGCCAACCGATCCTATAAAATGTTCGTCACCCCCACTCCCCGGGGGGTGGGAGAGGGGGGCAACTTTAGAATCTTAAATAGGAACCCCTATTTTTTATTTCAGATTCAGATTATACACCAAAAATGACGTAGGTTTTATACGAGAATTTTTTTGAATTCGTGATAGATGGCGCTGTATTCGCTTAATTTATCCATTAAATTATCTCGACAAATATGCATCGTACAAATGAATGTCTCGAACAAAAGTTTAATGGTTTCGAGGTGAATGAAAAATTGCCTTTAAAAAATCAAAACAAACAATTCGACGACGCTTGCTTGGGTATTTTAATTCCGACTAGTTTTTCAACGGCATTTACGGGGACCGTGAGTCGTGGAATGAAAATAAGTAATAATAAGTATGTAAAATATACTTCACGAGTCTTTTAAACTCCTGGTAGATAAATAAATCTTGTTTTTTGTCAACGGACAGACGGATTGCAATACAAAATACCTATTCATAATTTTGTTCACTATCGACATAGGAAGCGTCATCTTACCGCCGGCATGTTAGGTCGGATTTTTTAAATTTATTTAAACATTAGTCTTTTTACAATAATTCTTTTGTACATCAAGTAGCCCTAACAAGGGCTGACATTTCAACAGCCATTTAAGCAATTAGATGCTCAAAAGTCGCACCATTGTTCTCATGACAAAGATGAATTCGACGTTCAAAATTCCTCACTGTATGCAAAAGGGTGTTGCGCGGAATACTGTTGCACGCAGCTTGGATCCTTTGAATCATGTCGTCTCTAGTAGTTGGTCTTTCTCGATAGACAGTATCTTTCAGGAACCCCCACAAGTAGAAGTCGGGAGCTGTCAGATCTGGTGACCTTGCTGGCCATCTAATTGTACCCCCTCTCCCTATCCACTTGCCAGGATACGTTTGGTCTAAATATGTTTTCACTATATTTGCAAAATGTGGAGGAGCACCATCTTGCTGAAACCACAGTCTCATCCTTGTCTCCAGATCCACATGTTCGATTAAGCCGGGAAGATCGTCTCGAAGAAAATTCAAGTAATTCGCACCGGTTACAGTGCCCTCGAAAAAATATGGACCGATTAAGTACCCGTTGACAATACCGCACCACACATTCACAGTCCAGCGGTGTTGGTGGTCCACTTGCTTCATCCACTGAGGGTTTTCCGGCGACCAATAGTGACTGTTATGGAGATTCAATAACCCGTCACTGCGGAATGTAGCCTCGTCAGAAAACATCACGAATTTGAAAAAGTCTGCGTCATTCTGCATTTGCTGTATTGCCCACTGACAAAACATTTGCCGTTGTTCATGATCCTGTTCACTTAATGCCTGGTTCAAACACACGTGGTACGGGTGATACTTCGAGTGTTTTAAATATCGTCTCGCAGTCTCTCTCGGGATGCCAATTTGGTGCTGTATTTCGCGAAGTGATATCTGGGGGTTCAAATGGATCATCGCTAAAACTGTTAAAATGCGCGGATTCATACGATGATCATTGATGGGGTTTCGCTGTCGACGTTGAATATTTCCTCTCCTACATCTCGATTCAATATGACGAATCGCTGAATGATTGGGATGATGCTGCCGTTGGGGAAATCGTCTTCTGTATAATGCCGCAGCTCTTCGATAAGAATGGCGACATTCTCCTAGGACAAGGAGAATATCCACCGTTTCATTCGGAGAATAATCGCTCATTCCGGATTCTTCTACAAAGCGTTCTCAGTTCTCACGTCACAAGACATCGAGGAATTGTTTGTTTTGATTTTTTGAAGGCAATTTTTCATTTTTTCCGGAAACGTCTTCATTTTTGCGACTACACCGCCATCTATCAAGAATTCAAAAAAATGTTTTGGATAAAACCTACATAATATTTGCCGTAGAATCCGAATCAGAAATACAAAATAGGGGTTCCTATTTAAGAATTCAAAGTTGCCCCCCTCCTCCACCCCCGGGAGGGTAGTCGTGGCGAACATTTCATGGGATCGGATGGCCACCTCGAAACCATTAAACTTTTGTTCGAGACATTTATTTGTACGATGCATATTTGTCGAGATAATCTAATGGATAAATTAAGCGAATACAGCGCCATCTATCACGAATTCAAAAAAAATTCTCGTATAAAACCTACGTCATTTTTGGTGTATAATCTGAATCTGAAATAAAAAATAGGGGTTCCTATTTAAGATTCTAAAGTTGCCCCCCTCTCCCACCCCCCGGGGAGTGGGGGTGACGAACATTTTATAGGATCGGTTGGCCCCCTCGAAACCATTAAACTTTTGTTTGGAATATTTTTTTCTACGATGCATATTTCACAAGATATTCCAGTGGATAAATTAAAATGGGTCACCCGGTATAATGTTTGTAAAAATGTAATTTCCTGTACTCCTTGAGAATGACTCAAAGTCGAAACTAGTTGGAATAAAAAACCAAAATATTAGTGAAATTTAACCAAGTGTTTTCTTTATTAAATCATAGTTAAATATGTTTTACCACGTGAAAGATGAGAAACTTGTTCAGGATATATTAATGACTGCGAGGAACTACAAGCGGATATTAATAATGTGTCTAAGTGGTGCAATATCAATGATTTAAGTCTAAATATAGGCAAATGTAAATTAATAAATTTTAACAAACACAAAAGACATATAAACTATGGTTATATGATCGATAATGTGATTCTTGAAAGGGTGGATACCATTAAAGACCTAGGTGTTCATTTCGACAGTGCATTAAATTTTTTAGTGCATATGAAGGCCGTATGTGGAAAAGCAATGCGTTCTTTAGGTTATATCATGCGAAATGGTAAAGATTTTAATATGAGAACTTTGCTGGTTCTTTACAACTCATTTGTACGATCTACTCTTGAGTATGGATCTTTGGTGTGGTTTCCATATTATAATGTGCACATTCTAAAATTGGAAAGGATCCAGAAACGATTTGTAAGATATCTATCTTATAGATTTAATGAGAATATCAATCTAAAATCAATTCAGGGGCGTCATACAATATCAGGAATCTGCTTTATCCACAAACTTTTGAATGGCTATGTTGATGCTCCTGGCCTCGTAACTTTATTGAATTTCAACGTGTATCCGCATGGTATAAACCAGTGATGGGGAAACTACGGCCCGCGGGCCAAGTCCGGCCCGCGGAAAGGTTTAATCCGGCCCGTTTAAGAGTGCCGTCGTGAGAATGTTTGAACGCGTTCTTACTTCGTAATGTGACGACCCGCATAAAAACTACCTACCTACGATTAAGCATTATTCTTTGGCCCGCTACGATTGTCTGGTTATTACAAATGGCCCGTCTTAAAAAAAGTTTCCCCACCACTGGTATAAACCTTCGGAAAGCTCCGTTATTTCGAGTCAATTTTCATCGGACTAATTATGGATATTTTTCACCACTTGAAATAATTGTTAGAAACTTAAATACTTTATATTGTGATCCAGATTTTGACTTGTTTCATATGTCCCTACGTTCATGTAAACAGCTAATTAATTCAAGATTTCATTAATAGGTGCCTATTTTCAGAGTTTTTAAAATGATTGTTCAATTTGTAATGATTCGACCCTAGGTATTGTACAAATTTATAATTTGTATTATTGTTTACGTTGTGTTGTGTATGTAGTAACCCTTTTATTTATTTACCAGGTTCGTTGTTTGTGTCAATATGCATTATCGTAAATACTGTGTCTTTCTTCCCTTTCAATTTGAATAGGAGGATGTGTGGACAATAAATAAAACAGGATATGAGCTTAACGTATGCAAAGTTTATTGACCTTTCATGACATTTCTAATGAATTGGTATGTCTTAGATTATTTATATTCACAAAATATATTACCCAACGTTTATGCTTAGAAGTCATGTGCATTTGGTTAAACTCAAAGAAATGTATGACTCTACTTGTGGGAGCAAAATTAACCAGCCCCTGCATTTGCATTACGAGATGGGAAACCCACAAAAACCATCTCGGAGCTAGCATCACACACTCGACACACTTGCGATTAGTTAGTGGGACAATCTCTCACATCGGCCCTACACATCAATCGCCATTCATTTTCGATTAATGAGCGGAACGACCTTTCACCTCGTTCCACTCATAATCGAGTTATTTTTTTCTTGTGGTTAGTTAGTAGGACACTTAGCGCAATACTGACTCGGATTGGCCTAACACATCAATCGACTGTTTCGATTAGTTAGTAGGACATACCTCGTTTTCTCGCTCAATTCGGCCTTACACATCAACCACCATACATCCCTCATTCTCACCCCCCCCCCCATCTTCCCCCTTTCTCAGATGTTTAAATTATTTCGCCGGTTTTGTTTGTTTGATTTTAACTTAGTCGGTTTGATGTAGAATTAATTTTACTCTTACGTGATAATCTCTCCAACGTTGTTATCCCTAACTCCATTCTCCATTCTCTAACTCCAATTTCAATACTTAACTCTTTTTATCAACATTACTTCACTAACTCACATTTCACTGAAACTTCGCATTCTAAACTGTATCCATTTACATTCAAATACTGACTGTCCTAGTCCCTGTCCCAAAACTAACTGATTTTTAGAATTGTTTCTTTGCTGCTCTCAAAGTTCTCCCCTCCCCAAATTTTGTTGCTTAAATTTAGTCTACTACCATATATGGTCACAAAACCCTTCCCTCTCTGACGTCAACTTCATTTCCCTGACTTTGCACACTTGTTGTGTTTGCGTTCGTTAAACCCTGAACTGAATCTTTCTGTATGTCTTAGCATTTCTCCACGCGCCGGTACTTGTTTATTATTTTAAGGCGATGCTGCATTTGTTATTTCTTTTAGATAAAAAAATTTGATCGGCTAATGTTATTCTCGTATTTACTGGATGTTGATTTTTCTTTATTATTTTCTTGGGTGATTTTTGTATTAATATTTTAATTTAATTTCGTCAAAAATAATATTTGCACATGACCCCTACTGACCTATTACAAATTCTACCAATTTAACGTTCAATTTGTAATTTCTAGATAAGATCATTTTATTTATTCTATTTTAGGAAAATTTGTATATATATATATATATATATATTGTAAGCAATTATAAATAAAATGGTGATGTGTCCATCATAGTACTTTCCCCCGTAAATTGCGTATTAAATCACTTTTAAAATATTTGTAGCATTATTATTTTCAAAATGTCTTCAACTTATTGATAACTACAACTTTTATTTGAAACATTTTTCAATTGGATCAACACATACTGACACAAACCAATGACTAGATAAAAAACACTATTTATTGAATATCTCAAAAACTAAGAGTGCTATGACAAAAAGTGAATCTACAAAAAATCTTTAGTTTTTTATTTCCTACAACTTTTATTTGAAGCATTTTTCAATTGTATCGACACATACACTGTCACACACCAATAACTATAGTCAGTTTAAAAACTAGAAGGAGTAAGTGCCAAAGCCCAATTTACACTATAAAAAGTTACCAGAAATATCACTAGATAAATTGGCGGCAATTTTAAATAATTTCATAATTACTCTTTAAATAAAATCAAATATCCATTTTGTATAGTAATGTGCCTCTATTAGAGCTGGGACGAATCCTCGTAAAAAGGATTCGAATCACGAATCCGAATCACCTAATATGATTCGAATTACAAATATTCGAATAAAGGATTCGTAAGAGATAAATATGAATAGAATCGATGATTCAAATCCTGTTTTTTCGAATCACGAATACAAATCCTTTAAGAATAAATTTGATTTTATTATTTTTTTTGCAACCATTAATATATAAATATCGTTACCAGTTGTTTTAACAAAAATATTCAAAACCTAATTATTTATTATTACTACTGAACATCGTTGATAACAGACTAAATATCTGACTCCCTGTTACTCTGGTTAAAGATGCATTTGTGTGTTTCTGAACTCCACTTCAAATCAGTGTTTTGTACGCGTGGCGCATGAAGTAAAATTTCGAGTTTAAAAAAGCCCGAAAATTTGTCTCGGGTCGCTGCGCGACCCTCGACAAATTTTCACGGGGCTTTTCTAAACTCGAAATTTTACTTCATGCTTAGCCTGGGAGTGGAAACACTCGTTCAAAACTTCAAATTGAACTCTATTATAAAATCGACAAATGCCTGAAATTTACGTAAATAGAAAATTCACTGAATATCAAAAAGGTCATATGATATTATTAAATTTGTTAAAATCAGCAAGCAAATTACAGAACCAGTACAAATTTATAAAATTAACTTAAAAATTGGCAAAAACAATGAAAACTATTAATCAGAATGGGGGTTTTCCACAGAAGAAAGTTATATTAAAAGGCCAGGGGAAAAATCTTTAGCTAGGGAAATGTCGGAAAAATTTAACATTTTAGATTGTGGCTACCATGTCAGTTTTACTTCAAACAATATTAAACAACATTTTGAAAATATTACTATTATCTTTAAAAATATTTTCAATCATTTAATGTTCTTATCAAAGCATTCACTTTGAAGTTTCGAACGAGCGTTTCCACTCCCAGATTAAGCATGAAGTAAAATTTCGAGTTTAGAAAAGCCCCGTGAAAATTTGTCGAGGGTCGCGCAGCGACCCGAGACAAATTTTCTGGGCTTTTCTAAACTCGAAATTTTACGTCATGCGCCACGCGCATAAAACAGTGATTTAACGTGAAATTTAAAAACACACAAAAAACATTTTTCATGTTATCTTCACAATTAATTCGAATTATTTTTGACCATTCAAATCCTTTTGTAAGTATTCGAATCCTTTTACAAGGATCTCTTCACTACGTCATCAAAACTTGTAATTATGTCCTCCAAGTTGTTTAGAGCTACAAATCTCTTTGGATTTCTTATATTCGCTAATAGTACGATAGACAGTAGAATTTACAACTCATAAAAATTAAACATTTTATTATTTGATGCATATTCTTATGCTATTTGATATCTCACCTACTGCACCAACAATGTCTGATACAACAGCAGTCATTTTTATATGTGGATCATCTGTTATCATCTGCTTATACATATTTATTATGCACTGTTTTTCAGACAGATATAAATGACCCAAATCCAACTTCTTACGCTTTTTTGGAGGTGAAGGTGTAATTATCACCGAACTTGTACTGGGTCCATAATCCATCACAACAATATAAACAAAACTTACTTTTAAGTATGCTAAAGAAACACCGCACAAAAGGTTATTACGAAACAGACAAAGTTGCAACTCGATAACGCTTCGAATTAAGGTTATGTCAGCTGTTGCGTCTAATAATGACGAAATTAGCATAGTGTAAAATGGGCGCGCTCTCGGCCAATCAGAGTTGTAGGTTTTGGCGCGTGAAATTTAAAACGCTCCTCCTAGTTATTAAACAGATCATAGATAAAACTCACAACTTTTGAAATATCTTAAAAACTAAGAGTGCCATGACAAAAAGTAAGTGAACAATACAATTTCATTTTGTTATTATCTACAACTTTTATTTGAAAGAATTTTTTGTTTGATGAACATTTATTGAAAAAACTGAAAAACGCTAAGAGTAAAGTACCACTTCCGGTTTTCCGATTTTCACCAAAAGCTTTTCAGTTCTTCCGATTGTAACAAAAAGCTTAAGTTTCAAGTTTCATCTCGATATCTTTAGCGGTTTTTGCGGTACAGCGCACACAGACACACACACAGACACACAGCCAGACAGACATTTTTCAAAAATGGTCTTATTCGACTCAGGGGACCTCAAAGCGGATATTTCCGCTAAAATTTTTGATTCGAAAATTTTCACGAAAACAATACTTTCCCTTTGTATTACATACGGGGGAAAGTAAAAAGGTGAATCCGTTAAATAAATAAATAAAATAAAAATAAAAAAATTATTTACGAAATAATAATGGTAAGCACGATAAAACAAACGAACCGTATATCATTATATACTCAATGACATTTGAAGCGTAACACTCAGAAGGAGTTATTATTTTAACTTGATTTTTTGCCAGTATGGTAGTCTTACATCAAGAATAAAATGATTACATTTTCAAGAAATTTTATTAAAAAACAATCTAAAAAAAATTTATAATGTGTTTAGCGACCCCTTTGCTGTATACACTCCTGTAGACGTCTGGGCATCGACAAAATGAGATGGTCGATGTCTTCTTGAGGCATCTCGTTCCAAGCAACTTGAATTTCATCGATCAACTGTGCTAGAGTCTGTGGAGGATGGTGCAAAGATAATATTCTTCTTCCCATGATATCCCACACATGTTCAATGGGATTTAAATCCGGCGAACGGGGCGGCCACGCCAAAACATTAACACCAGCTTCATTAAGAAAGTTCATAGCAATATGGGGACGTGCGTTATCTTGTTGAAAAAGTACGTCTGGGCGGCCATCTAAATAAGGCAACAAAGTCGGTCGTATGACGTCTTCAACATAACGCGCAGCTGTCATACTGCCTCGAATGAATACAAGAGGCGATCGACTACCATAAGCAATAGCCCCCCAAACCATTACTCCAGCAGTCCTGTGTACATGCCTCTCAATAGCAAACCTAAAATCAGGTCGTTCTCCACGGTAGCGTCGTACCCTTCTACGGCCATCATGCGTGCCTAGACAAAATCGTGATTCATCGCTGAATACGACATCGTGCCATTCTGCCTCCCAATGCTGCCGTTCTCTGCACCAGTCCAACCTTTGGCGACAGTGTCTCGCTGTTAAAGGAAGCACTAATCTTGGACGGTACGAAAGAAGCCCAAAGGATTGAATGCGGCGATATAAGGTTCGCATACTAACGGGCCTACCTTCTTCTCCAATCCATTGATCACCGATTTGACGCGTAGTAGCGAAACGGTCTCGCAGGGCTATTTGTCTTAAGCGCTGATCTTGACGTTCTGTGGTACGCCTTGGTTGACCAATTGGTCTTCTTCTTGCTCCTCTACCTTCTTCTGTCCATACCTGATACACACGTATTACAGTTGCTGCAGTGGAATCAATACGGCGGGCAATTTCGCGATAGGACATACCGACATCTCGATAAGCAACAACTCGACCCCAGTCAAAATCAAATGATGATATTGTGGACGTCTTCGGACTCGAGGCATTTTATTTAAGCTTAACACACTCAACGGAAACACGAAAACTAAAAACATCTGTACTAAACAGCTCATATAAATAGTTTTATCAAAAAAGAAAAAGTGAAATATTTTCTTTTCACAATAAATATAAAAGGCACAAGGTTGAAATTGTTATCAATGTATGCTTTAAATATAGTCACTCTGTTGCTAAAATATGAATTCAAAAAAATCATTCCTTCTTGGTGTTACGCTTCTAATGTCATTGAGTATATGTATACCTAAAAGAAACATTCCCTGTATATAAATTACAGAATCATATCAGTTCAATTTAATATTAATCTAGAGTTCAGAGATAAATTAAAGTTCAAGTATTTATACAACAAATAGCCATAACGGAATTATATTTTTATTCGGAATTCCTTTATTCTGGAATTATCTCTTCGGCGCAGGATCGCCTAAAGCTGCCAACATTGCGACATCTCTATCAGACGCGATGCGCTTCTCCTCCTTGAGCTTCGCATCTCTGATCGCTCGCAAACGCCCCTCTTCTTCGCGAATGCCAATCTCCCTGTAGGCCAGGAAACTCTGTCGCGAACCGCCGTACGAAATGCCGGCTAATAACAAAGACCATCTCGCTAACTAAAATCAACAAAATACAAAAATAAATAAAACCAGAAATGTCATCAATCTAGAATCTAGTAAAACGAATCTAAAAAATCTTATTACGCAAATAAAGAAAATTAAACGTAGAACCAATTTCAGCAAACATTTGAGCCGTTTATTTTGAAAGTGGCCTAAATCCATTTTTGATTATTTTTCTGATGACGGTAAAAACGATTATTATTTGACGTTAACTGTCATAAATAACAATTTGCGATTAAGAATATTTAAAGTATATGATAATTATTAACACATACGTTTTCATAAACAATTATTTATTAAAAAACATTATTTTGAAAGTGACCTAAGTTCACTTAATTAGTAATAATGTCCGAAAGTGCGAATCTTCAAATTTATGAAGGTAATTTTATTTAATCATTATTCAGTATTAATTATGTTTAATTATTGCAGTGAAAATATTCACTTAATATACACTTACAATTGAATTTCAAGATAAAACATTAAATTCATAGAAATTATTACACCTTTGGGTATGAATAAAAGTACAAGACTATTTAATTCAGAGAGTGAAGACGAGTTGGAAAATATTGATTTTAACCGGAATCGCAAGAGAAGGAGAATTTTAGAACAATATTCATCATTTGAAGATGAAGATGCAGGTGAGGCTTTTCACGACAATACCTCTGGAGCAAGATTTAGAGAACAGAATGGTGACACCTACATTCAAAAATTGCGAAAAATTAAACGAAATACCGAGAAAAAATACTATACTCAAACTGGAAACATTATACCTGCAAAAGTGTTTCAAAACAAAAATTGCCTTTGTCGTAAAGTTTGTATAAAAAATTATGAAGAAACAGTAAGAAAGAATACTTTTGAGAAGTTTTGGAATTTGGGAGATTTTAATAAGCAAAATGTATTGCTATACGAAGCTACCGAACGTTATGCTGTGAAACGAAGACGTCCAAAAAACGGAAAAAGTTCGCCAAGAAATTATAGTTTTAGGTATTTTTTAAATTCTAAAAACAGGAAAGTTTCCGTCTGTAAAAAATTCTTTTTGGACACCTTTAATATATCTGAAGGACGATTAAAACGTGTATTAAACTCGGCAAATGTAGGGAATGATTTACGTGGACATATGGCTGGATCATCGAGAAGGATTTCTAACGAAGAGAAAAAGGATGTTCAAAACCATATTAAAAGTTTTTCCAAATTTGAATCCCATTATACTAGATCTCATAACCCTAATAGAAAATATTTACATCCTGATCTAACTCTAAAAAAAATGTTTAATTTCTACGAGCTTTATTGCAAGGAAAATAATAGAAAAGCAGATAAAGAGTGGACTTACAGAAAGATATTTAAAAAGGATTTTAATTTGCATTTCCACCAACCCCGCAAAGATACATGCCAAAAATGCGACCTATTAAACATTAAAATTAAAGCATCGGATGATTATGATGAAAAGAATAAACTTATGAAAGAACATGATGTCCATTTAAGACTAGCAGAATCTGCAAGGAAATCATTAAAACAAGATCAAGAACTAGCATTACGTAATCCAGATCATTATTTCGCATTTTCTTTCGACTTGCAAAAAGCAGTACCTTACCCAAAGTTGACTACATCAGTAGCATACTATAAACGCAATATGTACGTTCTAAATTTAGGAATTCACAATTTTCATGATGATAATGTTCACATGTACGTTTGGGATGAAACTATTGCATCCAGAGGTTTACAAGAAATAGCTTCATGCATCTTGAAACATCTTCAAAATGTAAGAAGTCAAAAACATATTATAGCTTACAGTGACATGTGTGCAGGACAAAATAGGAACATTAAAGTAGCTTTAACATGGCTAAAACTTGTCCAAACTGTTGAACATAATGTAGAAATAATAGATCATAAATTCCTAATATCAGGACATTCGTTTTTACCGAATGATAGAGATTTTTGCGTCGTAGAAATGTCATTACAGAAAAATAATTTAATCAAGATAAATTCAAATTCAAAACTATTTGAATTCGAGAAAATAAGCTTACGCTTCTTATAGTTTGCACACTTTAAACATAATATATAAAATTACGAAAAAACTATTCGTGAAAATGCAAACAGTGTCTTAATTAATAAGACGATAAATATCCATTGAAACAACTACTTCCCGTGCAAATATTTCATTGTATAATTCAATACCCGGAGGTGTATTTGCACGGGAAGTAGTTGTTTCAATTGATATTTATCGTCTTAAATTGTCTTATTAATTAAGACACTGTTTGCATTTTCACGAATAGTTTTATCGTAATTTTATATATTAACTAATTTAATGTTTGTTCCTCAAGATTATTATAATGTTATCAAAAAGTGCCGGAAAGGTAATAACTTTCTTCTAAATGAAATGAAACAAGAGGATTTCAAATCAACAAGATTATTGGAGGACGCAGTTTTTAAAAGGTTGAAGAATTCTAACGGAGAAGCAATAAATTGGTTGCAAATAGTCTGGATGCGTTTTTTGAGAAATGAACCATATAAAATTTTCTATAAGATATCAATGGATGAGAATGCAGAGTTTAAAATCCTGGATTTATTACCACGTCGGGGTAGACCAAGAAAATTTTAAAATATTATATTGACACCACTTTATAAAAATGTAAGACCAATTACGACATCGAAGTACAAGGACATGATGGACTTACTTCGATATATACCACCGGAACACCATGACTTCTTTAAATTCCTCCCGCATACACAAAATGTAAATGAACAGTAAATTTTTATGTAATTTATATAGTTAGAACATTTCTTGAATAGTATAAATTGTGTTTTTAAAGTATTGTAAAGATACATAAAATAAATTGAGTATTGTTTTTCAATTTGAAGCAATTTAAAATATGTCGAATGGACTTAAGCTCCTTCAAATTTTATAATAATAATAATAACTTTATTGTCCAACAGAATAAACCCAATTACAGAACAAAAATTTGAATAAATAAGAAAAGGAAAGATACATGTAAGTTCGTGAACAGTGAATACATATTACAGGATAGTATGATTTATTGAATAAAAATATCGTTGAATAATTTTTCGGAGCACTGGCACAACACAGTCACTGGTGAACGCTGCAACACATTAGAGCGCGCCGTTAGTAAGCGGAATGTTGATGAAAACCGTGTAGACTTCACAGGGACATTAAACGGAACCCTTGCGAGCATTTCTGGACAGTCGATTTTCCCATCTACGAGTTTCTTCATAAACGTGGCACATCTCAAAGTTCTTCTGTCGGCGAGGGATTCGAATTGGTGGCGCTGAAGAAGTTCATCGTTCGAAATTCCAATCGGAGGATAAGAGTGGCCAATTTTAAAAGAGAGACATTTTAAAAACCGGCGGTGAAGACGATCCAACACAAGAGAGTGACTAGCATAAATAGGAACCAGATTAAACTGTTATATTCCAATTTACTCAATACGAAGGCGGAATATAGAGATTTAATAGCATCAACATTGGAAAAGTCGCGGCTAATACGTAGAATAAATCCCATGGCCTTAGACGCATTTGTTCGGACGGAGTCAATATGAGGTTTAAAAGAGAGCTGGCTATCAAATGTAACTCCTAGATCCTTGAAAGTGCTACATCTGGACAGAGGCATTCCATCAATTTGATTCAATTGAAGTACGGGTGCGAGAATAGCTTACCACACAACATTTGTTGACATTAAGTATTAAATTGACTCTTTTACACCAATCAGCAATAATGTTTAAATTTGATTGTAGAATGTCTACGTCCTGTACGGATTTTATGTTAAGATATATTTTGAGATCGTCAGCATATGCCAAAACAGGACACGTAAACATGCCTAATAGATCATTAATAAAAATGTTAAATAGGAGGGGTCCTAGACAAGAGCCCTGCGGAACACCAGTGGTAGGAGAAAATTCGTAGGATTTAAAATCATTGTAAAGTACATGACAGGAACGATTAAGTTTGGTGACCGCAGGGACCGCACCCAACAGGCTAAGACGATGAATTAGAAGCTCATGGTCAATTGAGTCAAAGGCGCGTGAAAAGTCAGTGTAGATAACGTCAACTTGACCACGAGCATCCAGGGCATCAGCCAAGTATTGGGAGACTGTCGCCAGATTTGTTGTAGATCTAGCCGGCATAAATCCGTGTTGATATTGTGATATAAAGGAGCCCACACCTTTAAATATGTCATTGTGCAGCACAATCTCAAAGATTTTTGCAAAGTTAGAAAGGATCGATATTGGACGATAGTTACAAAGATGGGATTTGTCGCCATTCTTGAAAACGGCACATAGTCTAGCACGATTCCACATGTTGGGGAACTGGCATGAAGCTATTGAGAAATTTAAAATCGTACACAATGGACTGGCGAAGGTGAATTTACAATCGCGAATTAAAAAACTGGGTATTTTATCATCACCAGTGGTAAATTTATTTGGAAAACGTGACATTATATTAATAAGTTGAGATTCGTCTACATTATTAATCAGAATTGGCGGATACACAGTTGACTCGTTGCACAGTATGGAATTTGAAATAGGATTGAAATGACTATTAAATATATCAGCAAATCCATTAAAGATAAATTTAAATTCAAAACTATTTGAATTCGAGAAAATAAGCTTACGCTTCTAATCTCTCCTTTCATTTTAAATTGTATTGTTAGTTGGTTTGAAGAGAATTTGACCTAAACGTTACATACACTTTAATAGAGCGTTGTAACAAATCAAATTAAATAAGATTTTAAATATTTCATTGTATAATTCAATATCCGGAGGTGTATTTGCACGGGAAGTAGTTGTTTCAATGGATATTTATCGTCTTAAATTGTCTTATTAATTAAGACGCTGTTTGCATTTTCACGAATAGTTTTTTCGTAATTTTATATATTAAATCCATTAACTATGTCATTGGGATTAGTAAATTCTTCGTTGTCATTGTGTACCTCACTAGGGATTCGAGTAGTTCAACGTTTGGTAGAGACGAACTTCCATAAGTCAGAAGGATGTTGTTTTAGGTTGGTTTCAGTAGTGTGTATGAATATGGTATACGCTTCAGATATTTGTTGTTTAATTAGATTTCGCAATCTTTTAAATTCTTGAAAAAAATATGGGTTTTTGGTCTTCAGCCACATATGTCTATTATAAACTTTGGATTTTAGGTTTGATTTGATTTCCGTCGTAAACCACGGTGGATAATTCTGTTTGTTCGATTCATATGTTGGGACATGTTTGTAGAGAGCAGAGTAAATTATATCATAGAACTTGGTAACCATTTCATTGACATCATTATATGATTTGAGTATACTCCAATCTAAGCTACAAAATTCAATGTATAAGGATATAAAGTTAGCCCTACGGAAATTGAATCTTGTGTTATCATTACTGGGAAATGGCGAGGGCACGTTTTTTAAGATGATGTGAAAAAGTAATTTCAAGGGCAGGATGAAAGTTATCCTCTGGAACAAGAGGCAACTCTGCATGTGAAACAGACAAATCAATGTCTTGGTTACACAGCACTAAATCTAACAACGAATTGTATTTGTTATGAATATTGTTGTATTGTTTTATGTTAAGTATATCGGTGAAATATTTAAAACCAGAAGATTTCGAATTTGAAGACATGTGTTCATTCTGTGTTGACGGAAGATTAAAATCCCCAACAAGTAAACATTTTTGGTGTAGTAAGCGAACTTCCAAATGTGAAGTCAGTATTTCTAAATTATTGTACGATATGTCAGGTGAAATATAAATAACTGCAATAATAATAGTACTAGACTCAAAATGACATTTACATAAAATACAGTCAACAAGAGGAACAGCGCTCGTAATTTCGTTAGTATCAATTAAACTAACGGAGATGTGATTTTTTGATGCAAACAAGACGCCGCCTCCTTTATAACATACAGAGAGTTTTATGTAACACCGAACATACTAAAATGTACTCAATGTTAATTTTCCTATGTTCGATGTGTACTAGGACGCATCAAAGCATTGGGTGAGATGTGATTGGCTACGATTTCTAATTGTAATATAGTCAACCCAATTTACACTCTTCCCTTCAAAAATAAATGAAATCTGTCAGTTATCGCAAGCAAGTGATATTTGCTGTTCGAGCACTTGAAGCAGACGTAGACGAAGAACGGAGAGTTAAACATATCAATAATGTATACAAAGGAGAAAAAGATTATTCTGGTGAACTTATACCATGGAGAAAACAGTATTCCCATAATTTATTTTCTGAAAAATTTTCTGTTCAATCAGACTACCATTTATTTCAACCATTTCGAACCTTCTAGAACAGTTTGTTTGGATAAATTTCACAAGCGAGGAGTTAGAAGTCCGTCGATATTATCGGAAGAGATGAAATTAAACAATTTCTGTTATGTCGAAGAGGGTCTAATAATATCTTTACTATTGCAAAATTATTTAATATTTAAAAATCCTTTGTACGTAGGAGTTCTACAAGAATTTAAGTTTAGATCCTACAAATTCTAACATTACTAGTTGCTGTATAACAACATTAAGCGATAACATTTTTGCAAAAATATTTAATATGTTAAATTGAACAACGAAATGTTGCGAAAAATTGTGTTTACTGATGAAGCGTTTATATCTTCTTACCTTCTTTAACTAGTATTTTACTGATTAAAAATATAACAAAAGTTGATAATTATTCCGTTGTACTAAAATATTCATTATACAACATATTATGGTTGACATAATAATTGACAAATTTAATTTATTTTTGACGTGAAGAGTGTACATTGGGTTGACTATATTACCATTAGAAATCCTAGCCAATCACATCGTACTCAATGCTTTGATGCGTCCCAGTACACATCGAACATAGGAAAATTAACATTGAGTACATTTTAGTATGTTCGGTGTTACATAAAACTCTCTGTATATAGGTGTTCATTTTGAAAGTGGCTTAAATCCATTTGTGGTAAGAAAACAAATATTATTCACTTAATTTTTGGTATTATTTTAATAGGAATTGTAAATTTAACTCTCTTAGATAAATTTAAGCAGTGTGGAACATTGCTATCCTATACGTATATTTTTAATATTAATGAAATGCAAACTTTTAAATATCTCAATTTAAACATAAATGGACTTAGGTCACTTTCAAAATAAACGGCTCATTTATGAAACGAGAAAAGTATATTTTTATAGAGATGAAAAATAAAATACCAACTAAAATTACAGAATTTGAAAAAAAAACTTATTTTTTTATATATACATTTATTGGGTATTGGTTCCAGACCATTCCACCATTTCACCTTTTTACATTTTTTATATATTAACAATATATAGAGGGCAGGGCCGGGCTGTATCGTTCGGCGAGCCACAAACTCGGGTTCGATTCCCGTGCACAGGGAAACTTTATTTGAAAAATAATGTTTCGCTGTGACCCTGGGTGTGGTATCAATGTGTGTGTTTGTCCGAATGAGAAAATAATTAGCATAAAAATACATAAGAGATATGGCTGTGGCGAGAGTCTATGCCAGGATCATCGATCCAAATAATAAAAAAAAAACTATATATAGACGCCACAATCACACACATCCATGAACCCGGGTGGAATCATTTTGTACTTTAAAATGACCCCACCCGGCGGGACTCAAACGTGCGACCTCTGGGTTAGGAGGCAGGGCCTCTACCCACCGGGGTCCTCAAAAAACAAACCAGAAAAGTATCTCTTTCTAAAAAATCAGAAAAAAATACAGTATTTCGGCATTGTGTAAACCAGAATACAGAGTGCATTTTGATTAATTCTTTTCTAAATTGCACACTTTTCTCTCTTGCGCCGTTTTCTCGAATGAAAATTATTGATGGTTTTGTTATGTGATAATTGCGGCAAATGCGATTTGCAAAAGCGTAAGCGTATTATTGCACTTTCTTAATCACCCACTTGTGCAATGAATAACAATTACACACAGCAAACAAAATTTCACATTGTTCGTCACGCACATACTTACATACACACATTTTTTTGCTTCAGATTCTAAATCTGCAACATTCGTATTTACTTTACGCAAGTGAATTTACGCGTTTATTTTCACTAGAAATTCTGAATTTAGATCATAAATAACACTAGAAAGGTAAAAACTATTAAATGTGCAGGTTATTAGCCCATTACCGACCAAGCAATTATAGACATAACTCTAAAACACTGGATTTAAACTTTGTTAAATTTTTTTATAAAAACACTTGTTTATTGTTTCACTATTTGTTTTTATTTTTGAAAAACTGACTAGTTTCGGTCAGACGAGCATTTTCAAAGTTATTACAAGAACTAGTCAGTTTTTCAAAAATAAAAACAAGTAGTGAAACAATAACCAAGAGTTTTTATAAATGTTTTAAACAAAATTTAAATCCAGTGATTTAAAAAATGTTTCACCAAGTGATGGATGAATCTACAATTAAAAGTTTATAACTCTAAAAGTTGATTTTAGGTAAAATTCTGCACTATTTTTTATAATATTTATGAATAACTTATTGTATTACAAATTGTGAATTTTTCTTTTAACTATACATAATGTATATGCTGTAAAATTTCAGGAATTCGTCGATTTTATATAAAAACGTGCAGTATGAAGTTTAGAACGAGTGGTTCCACTCCCAGGCTAAGCATGAAGTAAAATTTCGAGTTTAGAAAAGCCTGAAAATTTGGTTTGGTCGCTCCGCGAAGCGGAGCGGCCAAACCAAATTTTCAGGCTTTTCTAAACTCGAAATTTTACTTCATGCGCCACGCGCATAAAACACTGAAATATTGTGAAGTTAGAAATACACTCACATTATTATTTTTTTAATGGGTAATAATCGAAATATTTAAATAACAAATTATCTACATTTTTCTTCATACATTTTCAAGTCAGGTTCTTTAACTTATTTAGTAATTTAATTAACCAAAAATTAATAATGTGCATCAATGGCGCTTAATGGGTTAATGACGCACCTAATGGTTTTTACGTCTGAATCGACGATTTAGTAATAATATTTTGAAATGACAGGCTTACAAAAAGCCCCCCGATGGAAGAATCGCCAACTATAAAAAAATCATAACCTTCAAAAATGTAATTTTCATTCACAAATTATGAACCAACGTTAGGTCCATTCGATCTAAAAACTATGACTGACTAATTTCTTGAACTCACCGCCTAGAAGGTGACGTTTTGATAAATTGAAAGTCGGATTCCCGGTATCACACTTTCAGCACTCGTCATGTAACGTCAAAAAAGGCGCGCGCAAATTAGGTTGACAGCGCTGATGAGGTTCACAGCGCTGATAAGGCTGGCAGCGCAGATAAGGTTGGCAGCGCTGAACTGTCAGCTGAATTGTGTCAGTTGATGTCAGTTTAATGTAGTAGTTCTTGTATCGTGGAGTTAACATAAGTTACCAATTAATATAAAAACCGCGTTTTGGGATGATTATTTCACTCAAAGTATTAAGAACCAATGAAATTGGCCGAATTTACACCACGTGACATGTTTCAATAAATGCGAAACTACGTGATTTAGCGGCGGCTCCCAGCCTAACTTCAGGGTAGGCCAGAGATCCAAGGAAATATTTATCTGTTATTGAAAGATGACTTTCTTGTGCATTTCCTAGTATTTATAAAGCGCGATCCCAACCTCAAATTTTGTGTGCCTCGGCGCTGTGGCCAACCCTGCAAGCCGTCGCTGACGTGATTCGCGTGGTGTCCCAACCTCAAATTTTGTGTGCCTCGGTGCTGTGGCCAACCCTAAAGTTAATCTGCAAGCCGTCGCTGACGTGATTCGCGTGGTGTCTAAAGGGTTTTTCCATTCTATTAAACTTCATGGTCCCCACGTGTAGACCCAACGACGGTCGAGTATAAGGTAAGAAGGATCGACAGAATCGAAGATTTTGGAGTGGGGGTAGAAATCGCTTACGTCACAAATGCGCGCTGAATTTAAATGTGGTTACGATTTAGATAATTACAAGTAATTATAGTAACTAAATATTAGTTCCTAAAATTTTAATTTGAAGCTTTAAATGAGTGTTGTCCACTCCCAAACTAAGCATGAAGTAAAATTTCGAGTTTAGAAAAGCCCTGTGAAAATTTGTCTCGGGTCGCGTCGCGACCCGAGACAAATTTTCTGGGCTTTTCTAAACTCGAAATTTTACTTCATGCGCCACGCGTATAAAACACAGATTTCAAGTGAAATTAAAATATACATAAATTTCACAGTATTTTAGTGTTTTATACGCGTGGCGCATAAAGTAAAATTTCGAGTTTAGAAAAGCCCAGAAAATTTGTCTCGGGTCGCTGCGCGACCCTCGACAAATTTTCACGGGGCTTTTCTAAACTCGAAATTTTACTTCATGCTTAGTCTGGGAGTGGAAAACACTTGTTTAAAGCTTCAAATTGAACTTCTAAGGAAAGCACGAAAAGGGGAAATAATTATTTTTAAATATGTTAATAATTTTATTTATTTACAAGTTATTACATTTTCTCCTCTTTGCATTTTATTTTATTTGAGAGATTTCCCTCTTAAAACCTTTGTTATGTTTAAAAACTTAATACTCTAATATTAAAAAATCTATGAAAGTACAGCGAAACCGGAAAGAGAGGTTATGATAGACTCAAAAATGTAACCAAACACAACGTCATTGTTTTCTTTCGCAGGACCTAGGGTCTGCGGGGAAAGGGGTAGGGAAAACATGGAAAGATACAATTCTGTCATACCTTGCAACACATACACCTATAAACTTACTTTACGTCAATAATATTTATATTTTTGAGTAAAATAGCCGACTAACTGTCTAATTTACTCTAAAATAAGTAAAATACTACAGTGGGCGTGACTTTTATTGCTACAGTAGGCGTGTCTTGTGATTTTACATTGAGATACTATAGTAGGCGTGGCCTGCGATATTACAGTAGGCGTGGCTTGAGATGCTACAGTGGACGTGACTTTTGGTGCTACAGTAGGCGTGGTTTGTAGTTTTACATGGCTTGAGATACTACAGTAGACGTGGCTTGAGATAATACAGTGGGCGTGACCTTTGATACTAGAGTATGTGTGGCTTGTGTTTTTACATTTTTTTAGATGAATAGCTTACATATGTGTTACGCCCATCGACGTACCTTGGTGTGAACCGTGATAGTTTTAGTAAATGGAAAATCTTGTACAGTTGATTATAGTAACTCAACTCACACAAACATCAAATTAAAACGTCAAAAGCTGACAGCGTTTGTTTTACGAATAAAATTAATTAAGATGTATCGCTTTAATAACAAAAATGAAGAAATTAAAGAAAATGCCGATGTTCTGTCCCACAAAACACTCAAACTTTAAAATTTTGAAAGCAGTTCACAGTTTTCTGCGATAATAATAATAATTCATCTTTATTTCTTCTAAAATACATTACAATAATAATGTTACAATCATGCAATGTGTAGAAGAAAGGCGTCAAGAGGGGGTGAGAAATACATATTAGTTATAATATTCATTTATGCTGTACAGTTCTTTTTCGCAGAGGAAATCAAATAATGCTATTTTATATTTTTTATTATTTTGTATAACTTTAATATTTTCAGGTAGTTGATTAAAAAGTTTTATGCAATTATAGTTTACATTTTTTTCAGAAGCTGTTAATCTATGTTTTGGAATTTTGTAATTGGCTCTGTGTCTTGTGTCATAATCATGGTTAATTTTATTTTCACTAAATACCCATTAATACGAGCTTATGGCACTTAAACTATTAAAGAATAAGGTAATATTTTAATCTAACTTCAAAATTACTATCAGTCTATTCCTACTGAGCAAAAAACAAACAAATAATGTTATATCAACATTGTAGCAACATTAAACGTTGTTTTAATGTTAATAAAACATTACTTAAATGGATTTGCTTAGTGAGTTTAAGGATATTGAGTGCAAATGTGCCAGGAATGCGTTTTCGTAAAATAATCATGACGAAAACCACTCGAGTTTTATTTTCAATACAGGCAAAATTTACATAAAGTAAATATAAGTACACAATATAAAACAAATGAGTATATTACAGACAAATAAATGAAGGCAATAAGCAATGTACTCTATTGCAAATCTGTCTACTAACCTAACCTATAATTATGTGGAATCACCAGTTTCTGCAAAGATATCGTATGTTCAATAAAAAAAAACTGTAGAGTGCCATGATTTTATCTTTTTTTGAATTTAGGTTGGCTACACGCTTTAGGAATTGACATACAAAACGTCAGACATCCCACTGAGCAAACACATTTAAGTAACGTTTCATCAACATTAAAACAACGTTTAATGTTGTTACAATGTTGATAAAATGTTTTTTGCTCAGCGGGATAATTATTATAATGTATAATTTCAGAGTTGCCAACCTACAATATTTTCCATGGCACTCTAGAGGTTTTAATTTATTGAACATACCATACCTAAGCAATGTATTCTATTGCAAACCTGTCTACTAACCTAACCCAAAAGTATGTGGAATTGCCAGCGTGTACAAAGAGAATTAAGCAATTTAATCTATTGTAAACCTCTGTTTTAATTTAGCCTAACCTAACACAGAAGTACAGGGCTATTCAAAATAAAGGAACAGATTTCAAACATTAATTTCTTCCAAACTACAAAAGATAGAAACACAATTCCAACGTTCCTGGAAAGAGAAAAGTTCAAATTTTTATGCATTCAATATGAGCGCTATGTATTCCACGTTCTTCGATTTTTTGGGGCTCCTTTCGAAATACGAATATGCTCGACATTTTCATTTGATGTGCGTGAACGTCCCGTACTTTTCTGTTTACAGATGCAACCATCGATGTCACTGGTAAATCTGCTTATGACATATTATGTGTCATGTTAATTGTCTGTAGTAAAATAGCTACACAACAGGAAAAAGTATTTTGTGTGATGCAATTAGCAAAACTAAAGTCCATTATTAAGGTTTAAAGGCACGTTTAATAAACAACCCCATTAAACGTGCCTTTAAACCTTAATAATGGACTCTAGTTTTGCTAATTGCATCACACAAAATGCTTTTTCATGTTGTGTGGCTATTTTACTACAGACAATTAACAAGAAACGGCGCCAATGCGGCCGTGGTTGGATCTTCTGCCTAAACTGCTTAAATTTTAAACTTTTGTCTGTCCAGGAACGTTGGAATTATGGTTCTACCTTTTGTAGTTTGGAAGAAATAGATGCTTAAAATCTGTTCCTTTATTTTGAATAACCCTGTATGTTAAATCTCGAACGTGTGCAAAGAGGTTTGCTTGATAAGTTTTACCTTTAAAACTAAGATTTCTTTTATGTAGTATATTTTAAATTACCCTCCGTGAAAATTCGCCACCTGATGGAAGGATAACACACTATACTTGAATCCATTATCTGTGACAATATCAATAGCCTAAATAACAAACGTAACTTGTCAAAAACGTAACTTTCAATCACAAATTTTGAGCAAATTACATCAAAAACACGTTTCCTGTCGTTCTACTAGTATTATGGTAGCAATAATCACAATATGCCGTTAAATATCCGTAAAACTTGTTTACGGGCGAAAAATAGCTTGCAACTTAACTAAACTTTAACTTTTTTTTAGTATTAAGAGTTTGCTGGGCTATTCTCAATGGGCCCGTTCGTGAGAGACAACAGTTGGGAGTTTACTGGCAACTGTTGGGAAATTCTCTGATGACAGGATTGTTAATCGTTAACGTGTTTGGGATTTTTGCAATCGTACAAAATAGACCGATCAAAGATACCAACATGCATCACAAGAAAATCCAAACATGTTGAATATTGAAGGTTTTGATGAACGGGCCCAATAATCTGTACAAAGATTTGTTTAATAGAGCGTTGTAGCAAATCAAATTAAATAAGATTTTAAATATTTCATTGTAATTGTAATATAATTCAATATACGGAGGTGTATTTGCACGGGAAGTAGTTGTTTCAATGGATATTTATCGTCTTAAGTTGTCTTATTTTGCATTTTCACGAATAACATTTTCGTAATTTTATAATAAAGATTTGTTTATAAGAAGAAATGTCTAAACAGAGATTCGTTTTTTATTAAGCATAGTTTGAAAAAAGTGTTGTTTGTATACATTTTAGGTTAGAATTGTTTCAAACGCCGGGATTGCTTTAAAAGTTCGTTTAGTTAGAATTGAATTGCGAATAATGCGCGTAGATCTATAAATGCTCACTTACCTTGATAAGAGGATGAACTTTCACTGGAGGAGGAAGACCCGTCATACCTTCTAAAAGTTATCAGCCGCTTTTGAAAATATACACTTAAAATTGTTTGTCTTTCATAGCGTTCATAGCAACCCTAGATCGCTTGTTGGCAGCCAGTATTACCAACTGTTGAATGATGAAAATGACTATAAAATCATAGGCTTTTTTTAACAAAACTAATAAACGAAAATGAACTTACGTTTGATCATTATCACAAACAACAAGATTTGTTTATTTAAGAAAAGTCTAAGCAGACATTCGTTTTTTCTAAGCATAGTTTGAGAAAAGTGTTATTTGTACCCATTTAAGGTTAGAATTGTTTCAAACGCCGGGGTTGCTTTAAAAGTTGGTTCAATTGGAATTGAAATGCGAATAATGTGCGTAGATCTATAAATGCTCAATTACCTTAATAAGAGGGTGAACTTTCACTGGAGGAAGAAGACCCGGCATACCTTCTAAAAGTTATCAGCCGCTTTTCAAAATATTCACTTAAAATTGTTTGTCTTTCATACCGTTCAGAGCAACCCTAGATCGCTTGTTGACAGTATTACCAATTGTTGAATAATGAAAATTACTAAAAAATCATAGGTTTTTCAACAAAACTGGTAAACGAAAATTAAATAACGTTTGATCAATATTACAAACAACAAGAAAAGTCGTTCAAGGCCCAGTTGCACCAGAAATGTTGAACTCGGGTTCAAGCTGAGCTCAAATTGAAGATGACAGTTCCTATTGTTCTAATGTCACTTTGAACTCAAGTTCAGAGTTGAACTAGTTTAACGTGTTTGGTGCAACTGGCCCTAAATGTTGAGCAAACAATACTTACATTTGTTTGCTCAGTGGGTTTCATTGCGTGTTGTAACAAGATCCTTGATTTTTATTAAATTTTATCATGCAACAGTTGGTAATACTGGCTGTCAACAAGCGATCTAGAGTCGCTACCAAAGACAATGAGTCGCCTGTTTTCGAAAACCTCTAAATCCATGGTTTTCAAATGGATTTAGGGGCTTTTGGGAATAGGTGAATATTTATTTTCAGAAACTTTTAGTAGTTTAGTACTGTTCTTTAGACATTGTTTAAACAATCGCTACAAAAATTAATTCAAAATAACGCGGGCCAAAGGTACTTATGATTTTTTTAATTATTTGTTTTACCCAGCGCGCATGGCGCCCAGCAATAAGTTGATTTTTTGTATTAAATATTTATTTTCAGAAACTTTTAGTAGTTTAGTACTGTTCTTTAGACATTGTTTAAACAATCACTCCAAAAATAATTCAAAACAACGCGGGCCAAAGGTACTTATGATTTTTGTAATTATTTGTGGTATCCAGCACGCATGGCGCCCAGCAATAAGTTTATTTTTTGTATTAAATATTTATTTTCTGAAACTTTTAGTAGTTTAGTACTATTCTTTAGACATTGTTTAAACAATCTCTACAAAAATGTATTTAAAATAACGCCAGCCAAAGGTACTTATGATTTTTTTTAATTATTTGTTTTATCCAGCGCGCATGGCGCCCAGCAATAAGTTGATTTTTTGTATTAAATATTTATTTCCAGAAACTATTAGTAGTTTAGTACTGTTCTTTAGACATTGTTTAAACAATCGCTACAAAAATTAATTCAAAATAACGCGGGCCAAGGGTACTTATGATTTTTTTAATTATTTGTTTTATCCAGCGCGCATGGCGCCCAGCAATAAGTTGATTTTTTGTATTAAATATTCATTTTCAGAAACTTTTAGTAGTTTAGTACTGTTCTTTAGACATTGTTTAAACAATCTCTACACAAATTAATTCAAAATAACCCAGGCTAAACGTACTTATCATTTTTTTAATTATTTGTTTTATCCAGCGCGCATGGCGCCCAGCAATAAGTTGATTTTTTGTATTAAATATTTATTTTCAGAAACTTTTTGTAGTTTAGTACTGTTCTTTAGACATTGTTTAAACAATTACTCCAAAAATAATTCAAAACAACGCGGGCCAAAGGTACTTATGATTTTTGTAATTATTTGTGTTATCCAGCACGCATGGCGCCCAGCAATAAGTTGATTTTTTGTATTAAATATTTATTTTCAGAAACTTTTAGTAGTTTAGTACTGTTCAAATTAATTCAAAATAAGGCGGGCAAAAGGTACTTATGATTTTTGTAATTATTTGTTTTAGCCAGCGCGCATGGCGCCCAGCAATAAGTTGATTTTTTGTATTAAATATTTATTTTCAAAAACTTTTAGTAGTTTAGTACTGTTCTTTAGACATTGTTTAAGCAATCGCTACAAAAACTAATTCAAAATAACGCGGGCCAAAGGTACTTATAATTTTTTTAATTATTTGTTTTATCCAGCGCTCATGGCGCCCAGCAATAAGTTGGTTTTTTGTGTAATATATAATTATTTTCAGAAACTTTTAGTAGTTTATTACTGTTCTTTAGGCATTGCTTTAACAATCTATAAAGATAATACCTTAAAATAACACGGGCCAAAGGTAGATATTAGTATTTAAAAATGATTGTAATAGAAAATCTTTTACATATGAATACCAGCAATTGCAATGGGCAAATGTTGTTCTGTAGTGTTTATTTAACTTATATTATATTTAAGAGGTTTGGAAATGGATGAATTTCTCCTTATTTGTCACTAAAAATAATAATTAAAATTTCTGGACGACCATGGTGGAGGCGCCGGTTTATTGCTAGCTTCACAGACATAATTTTACATTCAATCAATGAAATTAAAAACAAATGATACTGTTGCTTTTTAACGATATATCACTCGACCCAATTTCCCTATTTAAAAGGTGAAGTTAGCTTAGGTTAGGGGGTTGAGGTTATTAAGGTGGAAATGACATCAAAAGTTGTCCCCCTCGTAACAAAAATCGACGGGTCTCGGCGATTTTTTAAAAAACGCGCCGCGTAACTCAACAAAGTCGCTTGTTACCTCTGAGATGGTCTACCCTGTATGTAAGCTTAAACACACAATTTTGAGCGGCAAATAACGTTGAAAATAAATGCAGAAGACCTTCCAGTGAGCAAAAAACAAACAAATAACGTTATATCATCATTGTAGCAACATTCAACGATGTTTTAATATTGATGAAAAATTACTTAATTATGTTTGCTCAGTGGGTTGACACTTCGAATGAAAATACACTTTGTCTTATCAAGATATTTTTCAATTCAAGCTCATTACACGCAACTAAAACACGTTTTAATCGTTTAAAACATTCTTTTAAATAATATAAATTCTAAGTCTGCATGTACGCTCGTATTGAACCTTCAAAACTAAACACTGAATTATTCAATTACTTGATTATATTAAAAAATACAAAAAAACAGTCGACCTATATCCATATTTCACAAATATGCACGTTTACTATTAATAATAAATTAATATAAACGAGCACGTTTCCTCTTGTGACACACGCACTGGATTTCAAACTGTTTCAATCGCAAGGTCGAAAATTATTTAAAAAAATAAAATAGCGCACATATTTTCCACTTTTGCAAAACAATTCTCACTCGTTTCCAAATCCAAATCCATTAAGGCGCAATTAGGCAAACAATTAAAACATTGAACAACAAAACATCCTGCTTATTGTGAAAGTTTTGGAGATATGATTTCACTATGTGTTTATACCAAAAATATAAATGTAATAAATAAATAAATAAGTGTTTTCAAGTTAACGTTTATTTTCTGTTTGTCTTTTGAGTGCCTCGATGTGTTTTTGTTCCTTTCGAAGATCTCTGTGTTGTTTTTTTTAAGTTCAATTTAAAGCTTTAAACGAGTGTTTTCCACTCCCAGACTAAGCATGAAGTAAAATTTCGAGTTTAGAAAAGCCCCGTGAAAATTTGTCGAGGGTCGCGCAGCGACCCGAGACAAATATTCTGGGCTTTTCTAAACTCGAAATTTTACTTCATGCGCCACGCGCAAAAACACTAAAATATTGCGAACTTTATGTATAATTGAACTTCACTTGAAATCTATGTTTAATACGCGTGGCGCATGAAGAAAAATTTCAAGTTTAGAAAAGCGCAGAAAATATCAGGCTTTTCTGTGTATGGGTGTCTTTTTGGATATCTCTGTGTGGTTTTGAGTCTCTCGATGTGTCTTTGCACATCCTTGTCTGTGTATGGGTGTCTTTTTGAAGATCTCTGTGTGGTTTCGAGTCTCTCAATGAATCTAGAGTCCAGAATGAAGCATCTAGATTTCAGAGTACAAACGAGTAGGGTCCAAATACTCATTTAGAGACGAAGGCATGGAATCCAGAATCTAGAATGACGCATTTAGATTTCACAGTGCAAGAGATTAGAGTCTGAGAATTAATCTAGAGACTAACTCATGGAATCCAGAATTATTCAGAGTACAAGAGATTAGATTTCAGAACCTAATCTAGATATTAAACCCCAGGGTCTAAAATGAAGTTTAAAGATTTCAGAGTACAACAAATTAGAGTTTAGGAACTAATCTAGAGACTAATGGACGGAATCCAGAGACTAGAGTAGTGTATCTAGATATTAGAGTTCAAAAATGAATCTAGGAACCAGAGTCTCAAGAGTTCAGTCTCTAGACTGAACTCTTAAGACTCGGACACATTTAGATTTCAGAATATAAGAGATTAAAGTCCAGAAATTAATCTAGAAACTAACGCATGAAATCCAGGGTGCAGAATAAAGCATCAAAATTTCACAGTGCATGAGATTCGAGTCCAGAAACTAATCTAGAGATTAACGCATGGAATCCAGAGTCAAATCTGTATCTATATTTCATTGTACACGAGATTAAAGTCTAAAAACAAATCTATAGACTATGGAATCCAGAGTCTAGAATAAAGCATCAAGATTTCACAGTGCAAGAGATTTGAGTCCAGAAACTAATTTAGAGATTAACGTATGGAATCCAGAGTCTAGAATGATGCATCTTTATTTCAGAGCACACGAGAAATCCAAAGTTTAAACATCGCATCTAAAATTCAGAGTGCTGGAGTTTACAGCCCAGAAACTAATCCAGAAACTAACGCATGGAATCCAGAGTCTAGAATGACACATCCAGATTTAAGAGTGCAAGAGATAAGGTCCCAGAAACTAAGACTAACGCATGAAATCGAGAGATTGGAATGACGCATCCAGATTTTAGAGTACAGATTACAGTTTAGAAACTAATCTAGAGACACGATGAAATCCAAAGTCTAGAATAACGCACCTAGATTTCCGAGTGTAAGAGTTTTCAAAGTGCAGATTAGAATTTAGAAACTAATCTAGAAACACGATGAAATCCAGAGTCCAGAATGACGCACCTAGATTTCAGAGTGTAAGAGATTAGAATGACGCATCCAGATTTTAGAGTCCAGATTAGAGTTTAGAAACTAATCTAGAGACATGACGAAATCCAAAGTCTAGAATAACGCACCTAGATTTCCGAGTGTAAGAGTTTTCAAAGTGCAGATTAGAGTTTAGAAACTAATCTAGAAACACGATGAAATCCAGAATCTAGGATGACGCACCTAGATTTCTGAGTGTAAGAGATTAGAATGACGCATCCAGATTTCAGAGTGCAGATTAGTGTTTAGAAACTAATCTATAGACACGATGAAATCCAGAGTCTAGAATGACGCACCTAGATTTCAGAGTGTAAGAGATTTCAGAGTGCAGATTAGAGTTTAGAAACTAATCTAGAGACACGATGAAATCCAGAGTCTAGAATGACGCACCTAGATTTCAGAGTGTAAGAGATTAGAATGACTCATCCAGATTTCAGAGTGCAGATTGAGGTTTAGAAACTAATCTAGAGACACGATGAAATCCAAAGTCCAGAATGACGCACCTAGATTTCAGAGTGTAAGAGATTAGAATAACGCATCCTGATTTCAGAATGCAGATTATAGTTTAGAAACTAATCTAGAGACACGATGAAATCCAGAGTTTAGAATGACGCATTTAGATTAGATTTAGAGTGTAAGAGATTAGATCCCAGAAACGAATCTAGAGACTAACGCATGTTATCCGGAGTCTATAATGGCGCATTTGTTTCAAAGTACAAGGAGTTAGAGTCCTGTACCTAATCTAGAGACTAATTTAAATAGTCCAGAGTCTAGAATGACGCATTTAAATTCTGATATTCCTGAAACGTATCTAGAGACTAAGGCATCCAGAGTCTAGAATTACGCATCTATATTTCAGAGGTTATGTAATTAGAGCCTAGAGACTAGCGCATGGAATCCAGTGTAGACTTTATTGATCAGTCTTGAGTTAAGCATCTAGAATACAAAGTCTACAGTCCACGAAACTACTCTAGAGACTGAAATCCTAAGATTAGTCTAGAATTACGGCTGCCTAGGGCCACAAAACTAAAGTCTAGTTCGACTGCCTAGTCCAAACTTCTATATTTGAGAGTTCATGTGATTAGAGCCCAGAGACTAGCGCAGGGAATCCAAAGTCTTTGCACATCCTTTTCTGTGTATGGGTGTCTTTTGGAAGATCTTTGTGTGGTTTTGAGTCTCTCAATGTGTCTTTGCACATTCTTTTCTATGCATGGGCGTCTTTTTAAAGATCTTTGTGTTGTTTTGAGTCTCTCAATGTGTCTTTGTACATCCTTTTCTGTGTATGGGTGTCTTTTGGAAGATCTCTGTGTGGTTTCGAGTCTCGCAATGTGTCTTGGCACATCCTTTACTGTGTATGGGTGTCTTTTTGAAGATCTCTGTGTGGTTTCGAGTCTCTCAATGTGTCTTTACACATCCTTTTCTGTGTATGGGTGTCTTTTTGAAGATCTCTGTGTGGTTTTAAGTCTCTTAGTATGTCTTTGCACATCCTTTTCTGTGTATGTATGTCTTTTTAAAGATCTCTGTGTGGTTTTGAGTTTCTCAATGCCTCCCCGATATTTTAGGATGTTTTAGTAAAGGCTCCTTCTATATCGATAAATGTACCTAGTGTGTAATTTTGTTCGTTATCGCCCGCTCTATTCTTGAGACTACAAGATGCAGTGGTTTTAAGTCTCTTAGTATGTCTTTGCACATCCTTTTATGTGTATGGGTGTCTTTTTAAAGATCTCTGTGTGGTTTCGAGTCAATCAATGTGTCTTTGCACATCCTTTTCTGTGTATGTGTGTCTTTTTAAAGATCTCTGTGTGGTTTTGAGTTTCTCAATGCCTCCCCGATATTTTAGAAGGATGTTTTAGTAAAGGCTCCTTCTATATCGATAAATGTACCTAGTGTGTAATTTTGTTCGTTATCGCCCGCTCTATTCTTGAGACTACAAGATGCAGTGCAGATTCGGTGTGTAGGCGTGTTGATGTTGGTGTATCGGCGTGGATCTGACAACATTGTCTCTGATGTGTCGATCACATAGTTTCTCCAGCGTTTTTAAGATGAACGAGGATAGGCTTATTGGTCTGAACGATTTTGCGTTTGTACAGTCATTCATGCTTAGGAATGAATACTAGCTGTACCATTCTGCATGACCTGGGAATGTAGCGATGCATGAGGTAGCTACGATATATGGCCCCAAGCAGCGCCACAAGCGCCGGTGGTCCCCATTGAAGAAGGGCCGGATAGATACCATCCGAGCCCGGGGACTTGTATGGTTGAAATGATTTAATTGCCCATGCTATGGTTTTGTCTGTAACTATTTCCATAGCTAGCTCTCTATCTTCGTTATTTGGTACTGTTTCTTGTGGATCATCTGCGGATGCTATGATGTTTAGCGATACACACCCAGGGAAGTGTGTTTGTAACATTTGTTGGAAGGTTTCAGTCTCATTTTGAGGGTCTCAGTCTCATTTGGAGGGTCTTAGTCTCATTTGGAGGGTCTCAGTCTCATTTAAAGGGTCTCAGTCTCATTTGGAGGGTCTCAGTCACATCCTTTTCTGTGTACGGGTGTCTTTTTTAAGATATCTGTGTGGTTTCGAGTCTCTCAATGTGTCTTTGCACATCCTTTTCTGTGTATGGGTATCTTTTTGAAGATCTCTGTGTGGTTTCCAGTCTCTCAATGTGTCTTTGCGTATCTTTTTCTGTGTATAGGAGTCTTTTTGAAGATCTCTATGTCGTTTTGAGTCTCTCAATGTGTCTTTTCTGTGTATGGGTGTCTTTTTGAAGATCTCTGTGTGGTTTCGAGTCTCTTTATGTGCCCTTGCATGTCCTTTTCTGTGTATGGGTGTCTTTTTAAAGATCTCTGTGGGGTTTCGAGTCTCTCTATGTGCCTTTGCATGTCCTTTTCTGTGTATGGGTGTCTTTTTGAAGATCTCTGTGTGGATTTGAGTCTCTCAATGTGTCTTTTCTGTGTATGGGTGTCTTTTTGAAGATCTCTGTGTGGTTTCGAGTCTCTCTATGTGCCTTTGCATGTCCTTTTCTGTGTATGGGTGTCTTTTTGAAGATCTCTGTGTGGTTTCAAGTCTCTGAATGCGTCTTTGCACATCCTTTTCTGTGTATAGGTGTCTTTTCGAGATCTCTATGTGGTTTTGAGTCTCTCAATGTGTCGTTTCTGTGTAGGGGTGTCTTTTGAAGATCTCTGTGTGATTTCGAGTCTCTCAATGTGTCTTTACACATCCTTTTCTGTGTATGGGTGTCTTTTAGAAGATCTCTGTGTGGTTTCGAGTCTCTCAATGTGTCTTTGCACATCCTTTTTTGTGTATGGGTGTCTTTTTGAAGATCTCTGTGTAGTTTTGAGTCTTTCAATGTGTCGTTTCTGTGTAGGGGTGTCTTTTTGAAGATCTCTGTGTGGTTTCTAGTCTCTTAATGTGTCTTTGCACATCCTTTTCTGTGTATGGGTGTCTTTTTGAAAATCTCTGTGTGGTTTTGAGTCTTTCAATGTGTCTTTTCTGTGGGTGTCTTTTTGAAGATCTCTGTGTGGTTTCGAGTCTCTCAATGTATCTTTGCACGTCCTTTTTTGTGTGTCTTATGGTCCTTCTGTGTGTTTTTTTAGTACCTGTAAGTTTTTTGAGTAACTGTGACTTTTTTTTAAGTACCCTTGGGTGTTTTTGAGCGTCTCTGTAAATGAGTAAGTCTCTGCATTTCTGTTTTTTTTTTTGCGTTATTGCGAATACGTTATGTAAAAGATATGCAAATCTTTTTAACGATTTATCGACGCGCGGGGTGCTAAATATAGTGGTTAACAAAAGGCCGGTTTCGATTATGTTTTGCCTTGTGTGTATTGTTGCATGTATTTATTGCCACATTGTGTAACCCGACTTGTGTATTTCGTTTTGAATGAATTGAGCCGATCGATCGGATAATTTTGTGCGTTCGTGAAATTAATTAAAATTTATTGATACATGTTAGAAAATAGTCTTAAGTTCCCACAAAAAAATAGATAATAGATAATAGGCACTTTGTATAAATAAAATTCTGAATAACTTTTTGATTTTCAAAAAAGTGTGTTTATTTTCACAACAATTGTTTCGCAAATTTATTACTTCTTCAGGTGAATGTAAAATTTTATTCACCTGAAGAAGCAATAAATTTCCGAAACAATTGTTGTGAAAATAAACACACTTCTTTAAAAATCAAAAAGTTATTCAGATTATGAATATGGATTTTCAACACCTTAAGGGGGTCTTCCGGTATAATTGACCCAAACTTTGAATTTTTTTTTTTTCCAGGGAACTGGTAAGAGTTAGAGACCTGGGTTTTTTTTAAATCTTTATTCATCCTTGCTCTGCAATTGGGATTTTTGTCGAGTCGAAAAAATCAAAATGGCGTCCAATATATATGACGGCTGCCCGGCGGAAATGTTCCAAAACTGCGAGCAGCCTACGGGTCGCCATTCGTCACTTAGAAACAAAATCAGCTCAGTTTCTTGAAGAGTATAGTTCAGAGAATGCAATGAACTACGAAATTTTGAAAAAACTCAATATTTGACAAAATGGCGGGCATTTGAAAAATAATCGTGTTTTTCGGTCGATTTTTTTACGACAGGCTGTAAAAAATCTTTAAAATTGCAAATTGCACCGGGAGGTTAGTTCATTCCATGAAGAAAAGTGTTTCCAATAACGGAAGCAAAGAACGAAGTCAATTGGTTGAACCGTTCAAACGCTAGAATGCTCGCAGTTTTGAAAAATGTAGTTTCGAGAAAAGCCGCGTTTAAAGTTTGCGAAACATTTTTTCTGTGTAATTCAAAGTATTCGGCGGAAAATTCGCAAACAGTAGTCAATACCTAGGTTTTCGGGGTCGCTGAATACGAATCTGAGGTCAAATTTGAAAAATTCAAAATGGCGGATCCAATATGGCGGACCAAAAAACTCATACTTATCAAAATTTATGAAATTTGAGATTAAAGTTATATTTCTTAAATAACTTTCTCACTTATCACTTGGTGAAACATTTTTAAATATTGATAATGAAGGTTTAAATGAAATTACACTTGGTTTGTTTCACAATTTTTTTACTTTACTATTTACTCGACTAGTTTCGCGTTTTACAGCATTAATGCTGTAAAACGCGAAACTAGTCGAGTAAATAGTAAAGTAAAAAAATTGTGAAACAAACCAAGTGTAATTTAATGCTGTAAAACGCGAAACTAGTCGAGTAAATAGTAAAGTAAAAAAATTGTGAAACAAACCAAGTGTAATTTAATTTAAACCTTCATTATTGTTTCAAAACATTGTGAAAAACCAAGTGTAATTTAATTTAAACCTTCATTATCAATATCAAAGTTATACCTGCGCGACCCATACCGCTCGGGACGGCGATGCATTCAAAGGCCAGTAGCGACGTAAATATTTGCCGGATCGAAATATCCTTTTACCCAAATATTCTAGACATGTTTAGCTTTGATTTTATACAAAAAAAATCGATTTTTTGAAAAAATTATACCGGAAGACCCCCTTAACGCCTTATCAATCAACCAATTGTAATAGATTTATGCGCATACGGTAATTCACTTTAGCTGTTTTTTGTTTGTTTTATAATCTTCTCAACATCCAAGAAGTCGCACTCATTTATTTCATCTGGGGTTAAGGTGAAAAGCCCAGGTGAAATAAATGAGTGCGACTTCTAGGATGTTGAGAGGATTATAAAACAAATAAAAAAATAGCAGAATTGGCCCTATTCTTCGTTATTTCAACGTTGTTTGGTGTTTTGATATGCACATTTTGTGTTCTCTCTTTTTCGCGTGAAATTATTGTTGAAAACTTTTGCCTGAAACCGCCAAGATAATCTGTTTGCATTGTTGGAGTGTGCGAGATGCCTATCTGATCCACCTGGGTGGGTTTCATGGTCGCTGGGGTGGACTTCCGGTCCGTTTCTTCGCTCGCCCGATGGATTTAATGGCGAATGCGCACACGGTAATTCACTTTTGCTGTTTTTTTTTTTGTTTGTTTTATAATCCGTTCAACATCCAAGAAGTCGCAGTCGTTTATTTCACCTGGGGTTTTCACGTTATTCAATTGTTATCACGTGTAACGTCAAAAATGTACGGTTTTCTCATGTCTTTGTTTAATTTAAAGCTTTAAACGAGTGTTTTCCACTCCCAGGCTAAGCACGAAGTAAAATTTCGAGTTTAGAAAAGCCCCGTGAAAATTTGTCGAGGGTCGCGCAACGACCCGAGACAAATTTTCTGGGCTTTTCTAAACTCGAAATTTTATTTCATGCGCCACGCGTATAAAACACTAAAATACTGCGAACTTTATGTATATGCGAACTTCACTTGAAATCTGTGTTTTATACGCGTGGCGCATGAAGCAAAAATTTCGAGTTGAGAAAAGCCCAGAAAATGTCACATTAACACGATGGACTAAATGTCAATTAATTTCTCTGTCTACTATAGTATGACTATATGTCACTTTATTGAACTGGTTTTTAGTAATTGCATTTATTTGTCGACTGTTTTTGACTATTACAATATTGACTATAAGTCTAAAGGTATGATAGAATTTTCTCATTAAATAACTTCGTTAATTGTATTTTGAGTATTGTGATATTATAACAGTAAGTTACCAGGCTTGCTGCGAAATCCCTGCTTATTTTATGCAAAGAACACTAAGGAGTGTTTAAATTGAGTACGTATGTTTCAGTTTGCGAAGCAGCTAACAACCAATATAATTTTTACTTTACCCCATATACAAAACAAATTGAAAGTATTGTTTTCGCTCAAAAATTTTAGAGGATATATCCATTTTCAGGTCCCCGAGTTGATTAACACCATTTATAATAATAATAATAATAATTTATTTCTCAACAAGCATAGCCTAATTACAGAGAAATATATATAAACTAAATATAGGTTTACAGTGTGAGTAAGTAGGGTACAAACTAATAAGTTGATTAACAAATTCAGAAAACACATTCGGTAATATCACACATAAACTGTTGTATGCAGGGTGAAAAAATATCGACAAAGCATTGAATTTCGTGATAATTTCGCAGCATTTTATATAATGGGGAATACATGTAGTGATTAGTACGGGGCGTCGTATAATTAAAGGTTTGTTTATATCTAGAGAATAGTCTGGGTACATTAAAATCAATGTTGCATAACAATTCAGAATTATCAGTAAAATTATGAATTAATTTATATAAATCACCAACAGATATGCGTCGATGTCTTTTGTGTATGGTATCTAATTTAAATTCGTCTATGAGTGTAGAATAACTTGTGTGGAGTTCTGGATATTGTTTGTGTTTTATGAAGTATAGATATTTGAGAAAACGTTTATTAACCTTCTCAAGCATGTTAATATGTGTTGAATATCCAGGAGTCCACACAGTAGCGCAATAATTAATTTTAGATAATTTAGATAATTTAATTAGATAATTTATGAAAAATGTCTGTAATTCTGTCCTTCTGTCGCACAGTGGGACAAAACCTTGTCAAAATATGAAGATGTGTAAGAATATGCTTCAAATTGGTTCCTCTGTGATTTTTGTAGGCTTTTCTAAATTCGAAATTTTACTTCACTAAGAAGTCGCACTAATTTATTTCACCTGGGGTTTTCACGTTATTCAATTGTTATCACGTATAACGTCAAAAATGTACGGTTTTGTCTTTGTTTAATTTAAAGCGTTAAACGAGAGTTTTCCACTCCCAGGCTAAGCATGAAGTAAAATTTCGAGTTTAGAAAAGCCCCGTGAAAATTTGTCGAGGGTCGCGCAGCGACCCGAGACAAATTTTCACGGGGCTTTTCTAAACTCGAAATTTTACTTCATGCGCCACGCGCGTAAAACGCTTATTTATGCCCCCAGTTAAAAAAAAAACATATAGAAATTCTAATAAATAGTTCTAAGAAGTTATTCATTCCATAATTTTGTGAAAATTATAAGTTTTTACGAATTTTTCAACAAACTGTCGTTTTTCTGCAAGAAAACAGATAGCTACGAAAAAACTTGAAGATACAAAAATTGTCCAACATTTTATTACATAAATCTTTTGTTTAAATCATTTTTCTGTATTCACATTAGTTATTGAGTTATTCGCAACTTTTGTAAAATACAAATAAAGCGAGTGTACTCGCATAAATTTTCGACATTTTTCAACTTTTACAAAAAACGCTATAACTCAAAAACTACTTGAGCTACAGAAAAGTATAATACATGCATTTAGGCTACTCAGACGAGATCTATAAGCTAGGCATATTTATTTTTATTCAAAGTGATCCATAAGGTATCTAGGAAAAAATGTCAATTGTTTTTTCTAAATCAAGAAGGCCAGTGTTTATCAAGGTTATTAATATTATATATAAGAGTATTTTCCACTCCCAGACTAAGCATGAAGTATAATTTCGAGTTTAGAAAAGCCCCGTGAAAATTTGTCGAGGGTCGCGCAGCGACCCTCGACAAATTTTCTGGGCTTTTCTAAACTCGAAATTTTACTTCATGCGCCACGCGCGTAAAACGCTGATTTATGCCCGAGTTAAGAAAAACATATAGAAATTCCAATAAATAGTTCTAAGAAGTTATTCATTCCATGATTTTGGGAAAATTATAAGTTTTTACGAATTTTTCAACAAACTGTCGTTTTTCTGCAAGAAAACAGATAGCTACGAAAAAACTTGAAGATACAAAAATTGTCCAACGTTTTATTACATAAATCTTTTGTTTAAATCATTTTTCTGTATTCACATTAGTTATTGAGTTATTCGCAACTTTTGTAAAATACAAAAAAAGCGAGTTTACTCGCATAAATTTTCGACATTTTTCAACTTTTACAAAAAACGCTATAACTCAAAAACTACTTGAGCTACTGAAAAGTATAATACATGCATTTAGGCTACCCAGACGAGATCTAAGGTATCTAGGAGAAAATGTCAATTGTTTTTTCTAAATCAAGAAGGCCAGTGTTTATCAAGGTTATTAATATTATATATAAGACTATTTTCCACTCCCAGACTAAGCATTAAGTAAAATTTCGA
The DNA here is from genome assembly GCA_932526585.2 of Philonthus cognatus. Lineage (NCBI taxonomy): Eukaryota > Metazoa > Arthropoda > Insecta > Coleoptera > Staphylinidae > Philonthus > Philonthus cognatus. The sequence continues at coordinate 11,004,328 of OW052251.1, read as the reverse complement.
GTTAAGAAAAGCCCCGTGAAAATTTGTCGAGGGTCGCGCAGCGACCCTTGACAAATTTTCTGGGCTTTTCTAAACTCGAAATTTTACTTCATGCGCCACGCGCGTAAAACGCTGATTTATGCCCGAGTTAAAAAAAACATATAGAAATTCCAATAAATAGTTCTAAGAAGTTAATCATTCCATGATTTTGTAAAAATTATGTTTTTACGAATCTTTCAACAAACTGTCGTTTTTCTGCAAGAAAACAGATAGCTACGAAAAAACTTGAAGATACAAAAATTGTCCAACGTTTTATTATATAAATCTTTTGTTTAAATCATTTTTCTGTATTCACATTAGTTATTGAGTTATTCGCAACTTTTGTAAAATACAAAAAAAGCGAGTGTACTCGCATAAATTTTAGACATTTTTCAACTTTTACAAAAAACGCTATAACTCAAAAACTACTTGAGCTACAGAAAAGTATAATACATGCATTTAGGCTACTCAGACGAGATCTATAAGCTAGGCATATTTATTTTTATACAAAGTGATCCATAAGGTATCTAGGAGAAAATGTCAATTGTTTTTTCTAAACCAAGAAGGCCAGTGTTTGTCAAGGTTATTAATATTAAATATAAGAGTATTTTCCACTCCCAGACTAAGCATGAAGTATAATTTCGAGTTTAGAAAAGCCCCGTGAAAATTTGTCGAGGGTCGCGCAGCGACCCGAGACAAATTTTCTGGGCTTTTCTAAACTCGAAATTTTACTTCATGCGCCACGCGTATAAAACACTAAATTATTGCGAACTTTATGCACATCACAACTTCACCTGAAGTCTATGTTTTGTGCGCCTGGCGCATCAAGTAAACTGTCGAGTTTAGAAAAGCCTGAAATTTTCTGGGCTTTTCTATACTCGAAATTTTACTTCGTGCGCCACGCGTATAAAACATAGATTTCAAGTGAAGTTCTAATGCACATAAAGTTCGCAATAATTTAGTGTTTTATACGCGTGGCGCATGAAGTAAAATTTCGAGTTTAGAAAAGCCCAGAAAATTTGTCTCGGGTCGCTGCGCGACCCTCGACAAATTTTCACGGGGCTTTTCTAAACTCGAAATTTTACTTCATGCTTAGTCTGGGAGTGGAAAACACTCGTATTATGAAGTTCAGAAACAGCTATTACGGAAATAAAAGTAGAGGATATTGATAAGTGACAGAATGCCTAATTATTTGAAATAAAAGTAGAAGATATTGATAAGAGCAACAACTGTTAACTAGCACTAACAAAGTATTACTCCTATTATTAATAATAATGATTACCTAATAACTAATTCATTTGCGGAAATAAGCTACGAAAAATATATTGCCCACTCTATTTTTTTTTTCTTGGTAATAAACAAATAATTAGTGTTAACTTTATGTTTATTCATCGCGGTTTGATAAAAATGTAGTCATTATGCATATCTTAAACTCGAAAACGATAAAGGCAAGTGCTCGATTGTCGTTAACGAACACAATGCGCCAGTCGGATTGTTTTCGTTAACTTAAACACAACACGAACGAAACAAAGTAAATTAAACAAGCGCGACTCAAAATTATTTTAAAATAATGACGATCTGATTGAATTTGTGAAGTTTACTGTGAATTTTGTGTGGTGGTGATTCTGATTAAACAAAACAGATAGCATCGTATGTTCAATAAAAAAAAACGTTTAGAATGCCATGATTTCATTTTTTTTTAATTTAAATTGGCTACACGCTTTGGGAATTGACATATAAAACGTCAGACATAATAATTTCAGAGTTGCCAACCTACAATGTTTTCCACGGCACTCTAAAGGTCTTTTAATTAAACATACGATATAACCAACAAAGACTAGTAGATTGTCAGACAAGAAACAGAGGTTAATAAGTCATATAAAAATAAAGCAACGAAGATTAGTGCATTTTTAAAAGCCAGCAGAGGTTATTGAATTTTTTTTAAATACATTGTGAAGTTAATAGTGATTTTTACGTGAGGAAACAAAATTACAATATATTTTTGTTGAAAAAGGAACAGTGAAGTGTGAATTCAATGCAGATTAAAAAAAGACTAGAAAAGTGATTTTATTTTTTCGAGATTGACATGTGGAGTTTCAGAATGGATACTCTTTACGGCGCTTCGGCAACAGATTTCCACATGCCGCTCGTATACGGGGGGTACTTTACACCAACAGCAAGGTAAATCAATTAATATCAAAATGCAAGGCTGTAGCCAGGGGGGAGGTTCAACAAATATATTGAAGGCGTAGTTGTGTGGGTTGTGGCCCCCTCTTGTTAAAACCACACTCACATTGTCCAGTTCTTCGAGAAAAGGCAAAACAAAAACTCTAAAATAGTTTTCAAATACAATTCTGAATTCACGTTTACCGTGAAAAATAGGCACCTGCAGTAAAAGCGCGCTGCTCCCTCGACCTAGCTAAATTTCTAGATGGTGCGAGATCTTATAGTGGCGCCCTTCTAAATTCAAAAATTAAAGCTCGTTTTCGGCCCCATGGCGGCGCCCGGTGCGACCGCACCGCTTGCATCGACCAGGAGCCACCACTGCCCTCAACCAAAGTAATTTTGCGACTAAATTGACTAGGGACACACATTTCCCATCCAAGCCCACATGCCTCTCGTATACGGGGGGTACTTTACACCAACAGCAAGGTAAACCAATTAATAACAAAATGCAAGGCTGTAGCCAGGGGGAGGTTCAACAAATGTATTGAAGGCGTAGTTGTGTGGGTTGTGGCCCCCTCTTGTTAAAACCACACTCACATTATCCAGTTCTTAGAGAGCAGGCAAAACAAAAACTCCTAAATAGTTTTCAAATACAATTCTGAATTCACGTTTACCGTGAAAAATAGGCACCTGCAGTAAAAGCGCGCTGCTTCCTCGACCTAGCTAAATTTCTAGATGGTGCGAGATCTTATAGTGGCGCCCTTCTAAATTCAAAAATTATAGCTCGTTTTCGGCCCCATGGCGGCGCCCGGTGCGACCGCACCGCTTGCATCGACCAGGAGCCACCACTGCCCTCAACCAAAGTAATTTTGCGACTAAATTGACTTGGGACACACATTTCCCATCCAAGCCCACATGCCTCTCGTATACGGGGGGTACATTTTTTATCTATTGTAAATTCTTTTGGCTTAAATATAACGATAAATGAACATACTACAATTGTGGGTGAGTATACATCTGACGTAATAAATGTTCACATTTCCGATCAACATGCGCAGAATTTCTCTATGCAGTTGCCAAGTGTTTTACCACAGCGTGAGCGCCAGTTAAAGCGATTGTACAATGAGGAAAATAAAATTATTTTTAAAAATAAATTAAACCTGTGCAATCGGGAATATGTTTATAGCGTAAAAATTAATGATGTCAATGCTCAGTGGAATGCTTTTATGAATGAGTTTAAAATTATTTTTAATAGTACATTTCCTCTGTGCAACGTAAATGTTAAAAAACAATCATGCAAGGAATTATATCGAGACTCTCCAAAGCTAAAACAGTGTAAACAAGATTTAGATGTTCTTTTCGTTTTATCACAGTTTGATGAAAATTGCAAACAGTTGTACAAAATTTAAAAAAAACGAATATGATACACTTCTTAAAACGTTAAGGTATAAGAAATATGACTACAAAATTATGAACGCTGACAATAAGACTAAGTGTTTGTGGGGAATATACAACCAAATAACAAATAAAACAAAAAACAATAAAATCATGAAAGGTAATCCATCCATAATTTCAGAAAACTACAACATTTTTTTATTAAATGCAGTAAAACAGATAGGAACAGATAATGATGATACTCCAACATGTAATTTAGATGAGTCATTACAATATAATGAAAAGCTTTTCCTATTACCTGCAGTGTTAAGGGCAGAAGTTATACGTGCAGTAGGAAAAATGAAGAGCAAAGAAAGCAGTGGAGATGCCGAGATTAGCAATAATTTAATTAAATATTGTATTGCCTCAATTGCTGATGTGCTTGCGTATATCATAAACAATTCGTTCAAACATGGAATATTTCCTGATAAGCTAAAACTTGCCTTAATAAAACCAATACATAAAAAAGGGGATGCTGAGGTAATGGATAATTATAGACCTGTAAGCCTTCTGTCGTCCTTTTCAAAGATTTTTGAAATCATTATCTGTGACCATCTGATGAGATTTCTGAATAGTTGCAATATCATGAATAACTCGCAACACGCGTATATTAAAGGAAAGTCTATAAGTACCGCAGTATTTGAATTTACAAACTATATTAACCAGGCCATTGAAAATAGCGAATTAGCACTTGGGGTATTCCTGGACCTTTCAAAGGCCTATGATACTATCAATCATTGTCTATTGCTAAAAAAGCTAAAATATTATGGTATAAGAGACAACGCTTTAAATTGGTTCAGGTCATTTTTAGCAAATAGGGAACAAAGAACAGCAATAGAGAGTGATGGTAGAATTTATAAATCAAAAATAAAGAGATGTGAGGGCGTAGGAATACCTCAAGGGAGTATTTTAGGCCCTGTTATGTTCATAATATATATAAATGACATACATACAGTATCATTACCAGATAATAGTACACATATATCTAACTATGCGGATGATACCAGTTTCATAGTAACAGCGAAAACCTATATTGAGCTAGCCAATATAAGTAGTCGCTTCTATGGAAAACTAGCTGAATGGTTCAAAATAAACCTGTTAAAATTAAATAAGGGCAAAACGCAGGCTATGATATTTAAAACAAAACAGAGAAAGATTGAAACACCAGCTCGGCTAGTTTTAGAAGATGTCACTGTTGATTTAAATAGTGATATAAAATTCCTAGGTATTATAATTAATGAATCGCTTGATTGGCGCTCACATGTGGACCATGTGATAACTAAACTTTCGAGAATGTGCTATATAATAAATATTACGAAATCATATCTCAATGTTGAGACAAATAAGGCAATATATTATGCATGTTTTGACTCAATTTTAAGATTTGGGATAATTTTTTGGGGGAATAGTTCAACAATTGGGAAATTGTTTGTACTACAAAAACGATGTATACGAACTATTTTTTCATTAAAGTACAGGCAGCCGTGTAGAGGTATTTTTAAGGCAAATAAAGTTCTGACAGTCTTTGCAGTCTTTGTCTATGAATGTCTGATGTTTATTTTTTAAAATAAACATCAATTTAGCACCAACACAGAGAAATGTCACAATACACGAAATAGGGATATATTGTACCCGAGACACAGACTCACGTTATCCGAGCGAAATTCATTTCATAGGTGTGTTAAATTTTATAATGTCCTGCCAAGCAAAATAAAGAATTTAGATTCGTTAAAGCCATACAAGTCAGCGGTATATAAACTTCTCATGGAATCAGAGATATACAGTGTGGAAGAATATTTTGAAGCATGTAATTTATTTACATAATGTTATTTGTCTGAGTATTTAACAGCATATAATTATATATGTATGTTTTTTTTGTTATGACACAATTTCTTTTATGTTCCAAAATTGTGATAATTTTTGTGACCATTTATTTAGAAATAAAGTTTGTTTATTATTATTATTATTATTACTTTACACCAACAGCAAGGTAAACCAATTAATAACAAAATGCAAGGCTGTAGCCAGGGGGAGGTTCAACAAATGTATTGAAGGCGTAGTTGTGTGGGTTGTGGCCCCCTCTTGTTAAAACCACACTCACATTGTCCAGTTCTTCGAGAGCAGGCAAAACAAAAACTCCTAATTAGTTTTCAAATACAATTCTGAATTCACGTTTACCGTGAAAAATAGGCACCTGCAGTAAAAGCGCGCTGCTCCCTCGACCTAGCTAAATTTCAAGATGGTGCGAGATCTTATAGTGGCGCCCTTCTAAATTCAAAAATTAAAGCTCGATTTCGGTTATTTTCGGCCCCATGACGGCGCCCGGTGCGACCGCACCGCTTGCATCGACCAGGGGCCACCACTGCCCTCAACCAAAGTAATTTTGCGACTAAATTGACTAGGGACACACAATTCCCATCCAAGCCCTTTCATTGAGTCCTTCCCCGCCGTTCTGTTACCCTCACTAACTTCACTGCGCCCATTTCAAAAAAGGAAGTTCCCACGCCCCACCCTGCACATAATAATAATAATAATAATAAATGCCTTTATTTTTCATACAAAAAATAAATACAAAATAAATACTTATAAGCGTAGGCGAAGTTCAGTCAGCTTAACCTGTTACTGATCTTCCATTTAACCTACGAAAAATTAAACATAAATGTAATTGCAACGTGTGAGGGATAATAGACAAACATATTTCGTCGTCAATATCTCGAATTAATTTTGTAAATTCAAAGCTCATTTCGTAGTAACAGAGAGCGCAAGTGACATCTGAAGCTGCTGAATTTTAATTGTTTTAGGTTTTGGGGAATTTTATTGAATAATTTATAGATGTTGTAAGAAAAACATCTCGTATAAATAGCAGATCTGTGCTTCGGTGGCGATATGAGTCCCCGGAACCTAACATTGACATTATGAATATCAGTCCGAAACACAATTCTACGATATAGATAAGAGGGTTTGCGGAAATTAATTAACTTATAGTAGAGTAAACAAGAATTAAGAATTCTTCGACTAGCCATGTTCAGCCAGTTAAGTTCAGTGCATTTACCTGAAATGTGATCGAATTTTCTTATTCCCAGGATAAGCCGTATACAAGAATTTTGAACTTTTTGTATACGATTTATTGTTATACTATCTAAACAGGCACTATAGACCACATCCGAAAAGTTGAAACGACTCAGCACTAGAGTGTCACAGAGAAGTCGTTTGGTGTTTTTACTTAAGATTTTTGTATTCGCATATATCATTCTTAGATTATTATAAGCTCTAGAGATACATTTACTGACAAGCGCAGGTCAGAATCAATAACTAAACCCAAGTTACGCACCGAGTCTACAAAATGTATTGCTGTATTATCCAATTTCAGTAAAAGTGAACGTTTGGCAGCGTTAAGTACTATTTTGGGGCCGAACAACATAGCCGAGGTTTTGTTTGGATTAATTAGTAAGGAGTGTTTCTAGGAAGCTGATAAAGTATTATATAGGTCAAGATTTAGGTTTTGATTTGCTGTTATTATGTCATCAAAAGGAAAGGAGTAAAGTAGTTGGGTATCGTCTGCGTATAAGTTATAGGTACAGAATTTTAAAGTCTCAGGAATAAATGATGTATAAATCGAAAATAACAGTGGGCTTAGAATTGATCCTTGGGGGACACCGGTCTTCATGTCAGATATACCAGACGCCATGTTGTCAATTTTCACCTGTTGTTGGCGGCCATAGATATAGCTTTAATGCATTTGACTCTAAGCCAATGTACTTCATTTTGGCTAGCAATACATCATGATTAATTGTGTCGAAAGCTTTGCTGTAATCAATAAGGATTAAACAAGAGAGTAAACCTCTATCAGTTGCCATGATAATATCGTCAGTGACATTTAGTAAAGCAGTAGAGCAGCTATAATTTGTTCTAAAGCCTGATTGGTTCGTGGGCAGGATACTATGGGTTTCTACAAACAGGGTCAGTTGGTCTTTTATTATACATGAGTTTGTTAGTCTGGTTCTGGTTCTTTGGGGAGTGCGCATTTCTGCGCTGCACTTAGCCCTCATTAGGCCCATTGTGCTTCCTCCCGTCGATTACCCAGCCTCATGGAGAATTGAGTTTGTTAGTACGTCCTTGTCTGAGTTATCGACCTTTGGTCTTTCTGCCCAAGTTTTTTGTTATAACCATTTGTAAGTACCTATAACTATATTCTGTTTTTTATTATTGGCCAACCAGACCTAGTGATTTTTTTATGTTGTCCCACTGAGCAAAAAACAAACAAATAACGTAATATCAACATTTTAGCAACATCAAACGTTGTATTAATGTTGATGAAACAATGAGTTTGTTCAGTGGGGTTGGATATTTGGTTGGATACTCTGGTTGTAATTCTGACTGTTGTCTTCAACATAAATGTAAGGTTATGTTTTCACATGGTAGCCATGTGCCACTTAATTAATCTTTATGGTCACTTAATCAATCTTAATGATAGCGTAATAAAGATTGATTAAGTGACCATAAAGATTAATTAAGTGGCGGAACATTACTTTCGGCATTTTATTACCACTTTTCTGTCAGATAATTAATCAATTGCAACATGACATGATAAACAGTAGGGACACCCAAATAATCAAAGAACCTAAGAAAAAAAGTCCCAAATCTGGTTGGCCAATAAAAAAAAACATTGTCATTACGTGATAAACTGTAGGGACACCCAAATAATCAAAGAACCTAAGAAGAAATCCCCAATCTGGTTGGCCAATAAAAAAAAAACATTGTCATTACATGATAAACAGTAAGGACACCCAAATAATCAAAGAACCTAAGAAGAAATCCCAAATCTGGTTGGCCAATAAAAAAAAAAACAGAATATACATTTTGCCCCGGTTAGTTTGAGTTAATTTCTTTAGTGTTTGTTTAAACAATGTCACCCACATGTCATTACATGATAAACAGTAGGGACACCCAAATAATCAAAGAACCTAAGAAAAAATCCCAAATCTTTTTGGCAAATAAAAAAAAAACAGAATATACATTTTGCCCTAGCCAGTTAAGACCAATGTCATTACATGATAAACAGTAGGGACACCCAAATAATCAAAGAACCTAAGGAGAAATCCCAAATCTGGTTGGCCAATAAAAAAAGAAAAACAGAATATACATTTTGCCCCGGTTAGTTTGAGTTAATTTCTTTAGTGTTTGTTTAAACAATGTCACCCACATGTCATTACATGATAAACAGTAGGGACGCCCAAATAATCAAAGAACCTAAGAAAAAATCCCAAATCTGGTTGGCCAAAAAAAAAAAACAGAATATACATTTTGCCCCGGTTAGTTTGAGTTAATTTCTTAAGTGTTTGTTTAAACAATGTCACCCACATGTCATTACATGATAAACAGTAGGGACACCCAAATAATCAAAAAACCTAAGTGTTGCCGCTAATTTAGCATAGGGCCGATTTTGTAAATAAAAGGTTCGCGGGTAGGCGCGGGTTCTTTACCTGCGAGGGACGAGGCCCTCATTATCCACGCGGCCGGACACCCAGAGAAAAAAGAGATGTTTTAAACCATTCGCTTGAGATGGACATCCGTGCCGGAATTTGTATATTCGCAGAAGATTATGCCAGAGCACGTTTTTTGGGAACAAAAAGGCAATAAAATGGACACTTTTAGCGGCAACAGACAAACAACCCTTATTCCCGGAAAAACTTTCCACCACCACCACCAGCCCCAAGAGCTTAATGGGAAAGGAAAAAAGAGACACTCACTCTCCAAAATTCGATTAAGAAACATCGATCTTTTTGTAAAACATTTTTTAGTCAGCGATAGAGAATTTTATTTTGTTGTTGTTTACATAGTTAATAAATAGTGTTAAAGTCCTTTTCTTGTATAATTAATGGGAGCTTCCCATTTGGTCCTTCGAGTATTTAAAGGTTTAAGGTTTAAACATTCGCAAATCTTTTTGGCAAATAAAAAAAAACAGAATATACATTTTGCCCCAGTTAGTTTGAGTTAATTGCTTTAGTGTTTGTTTAAATAATGTACAAAAAAGTGTATTAAATAATTGAAAGCGTGGATTTGTAAGGTTCAACCGGGACTTCATACCGTTCATTTTTGCGTTCCGGTTTTCGGTTCGGTTCAATTAATAAATTATATATCGGTTTGGTTCCGGTTTGCGTTCCGGAAATAAAAACCGTTTTTGCGGTTTTCGGTTCAGCTTCAAGTGACAGAAATATCTGTCACATCTCAGCAGTATATATTTTTAACTTTACTTTAAATCAGTGGTTTATACGCGTGGCGCATAAAGTAAAATTTCGAGTTAAGAAAAGCCCCGTGAAAATTTGTCTCGGGTCGCTGCGCGACCCTCGACAAATTTTCTTCGCGGGGCTTTTCTTAACTCGAAATTTTACTTCATGCTTAGTCTGGGAGTGGAAGACACTCGTTACTTTAAAATATGTCATAACTATAAATGCGTGTCGTAATTGTCATAAAGAAAAACAATAACACGACCATCTAATAATATATTTCAAATAATAGTTGTCTCAAATGGACAAAAGTTCTAACATCGGCTGACGCTGATTTGTGTCAAGTTTGATACATTAGACTAAACGTCATTTCAAGTTGACGGAATTCACTAATGTCGGCTGACGGCAACTCATGTCAAGTTGATACAATGGACTAAATACCGACTATCGTTGTCTTGAGTCAAGTTGACACGGTAGACTAATGTTAGTCAATATAGTGACTTATAGTCATAAAGTCACAATAGTGAAAATACAGTCGGTATAGTGATTAAATGACAAAATCATATCATTATCAAAAGACAGTTAACCAAGTGACTTAAACTCATAATAAGTCTTAATAGTATTAGTTTACCCGTACCTTCTAGGACTTTAAGAAACTGTTACATGTTCTCTGTACCCACAAAAAGAACTGAGTACGCCAAACAGTTCGGAACAGCGCGTTTGCTTTATAATTGTAACGCTGTCTCTGTCGATTTTTTGAATATCACTATTAAGAAATTAAGGAACTATATTTTTAATTTAAATAACTTTGTAGTGTGTAAAAGAAATATTAATGTATCTTTTCTGTAATATTTGAATATGTTTTGTGCGTTTTTTGTGCATATTTATTGTAATCTTACTTGTTTTAGGATCTATTGTATTGTAAAATGGTTATCCGTAAATAAACTATATATAATATCGCAATATTGAAAATACAGTAAATTAATGACAAAATCTGAATAATAATAATAATAATGGTCTTTATTTACAATAACAATTACATAATATACAATTGTGTACGTAAATGCGTCAGACAATATGGAAGGATATTAAGAAAATATGTAATATAGATAAAATAAACAAATATAGAACAAATATATACAGGACATAAGTACAATTTAAAATTTATGTATATCTACTAAAATATTCCGACATACTATACGGCTCCATTTTTACTAGGTATTCATACAAGTGACTTGTGCGTTTCTTATATGTTTCAATATTTTTTATGCTTGCTGGCAGATGATTGTATAGTTTTATGGCTGAGTAGAAACATCCTTGCTCGTATTTTTTTAGACGATGGTGAGGCAAGTTGTAGATTTGACCATTTCTTTTAGGGTATGTAGAGTTTGTAAAAATTTAATCAAAATAGTTGTTATGTTTCCAAAGAAACTTCAGACACTCATATATGTAAATGCCATATACGGTCAATACATTTGCATTTCTAAATTCCCCTCTACAGCTTTGACTGAATTTTAACTTATGGAGAATTCTTATTGCTTTTTTTTGTACCACAAATATTTTGTTTATATCGACAGATCCCCCCCAAAATATTATGCCATATTTTAGGTGAGAATATATATTGGCGAAATAAAACAGTTTTGAAATATTGATTGATGCTAATTTTGTTAAAATACGCAAACCAAAACAAGCGCTACTTACTTTATTACATAGTTTGCATATATGTGCAGAGAAAGTAAGTGTATCGTCTATTGTAATCCCAAGGACTTTTACAGAATTTGTTAGATTGTATATATTATTATTTAATTTGATGCTATCAGGTGTTACTAATCCTTGATTGGTTTTGAATATAACACAAGATGTTTTACTTGTGTTCAAAACTAATTTATTTCTTTGAAACCAATTTTCCATCATATTCATGTTTATGTTTCCATCACTAATTATATCTGGCAATGTAGATCCCTTTAATAAAAGGTTAGTATCGTCAGCATAATTAATCAGTTTACAGTCTGGAGATGTTGTATAAGGAATGTCGTTAATATATATTATAAAAAGTAAAGGGCCAAGGATACTGCCCTGCGGTATGCCCTTTGTTGCTTTCAAAGGATCTGATAGTATAATTGTTCCGTCCTTAGTGTCCTTTAATCTTGTATAATGTATACGATTTGTTAGGTATGATTCAAAGTATTTGTAGGCAGTCTCTCTCACGCCGTACCTATATAATTTATTAAGTAATATTTCGTGATCTAGTGTATCGAAAGCCTTAGTCAAATCAATAAAGAGACCACATGCTAAATTATTTTGTTCAAGACTTTCTAAAATAAAGTTTGTAAGTTCGTAGACGGCAGTGTTTATACTTTTTCCTTTAAGAAAACCGTGTTGCATTGGATTTAGTAACTCATATTTCATGAAGAATAAACTTAGCCTTGAATACACTATTTTTTCAAAGATCTTAGAGAATGAATTTTGTATACTTATTGGTCTGTAATTTTGTATTTCATCGTGATTCCCTTTCTTGAATATAGGGGTAATAACAGACATTTTTAACTTTTCAGGATAAGTGCCAGTTACTAAAGAAAAATTAATAATGTCAGCTAATGGTTTTGCTATATACTCGATACACATTTTTATAATATATATAGGCACTTCATCTATACCAGCACTGTAACTACTTTTTAAATTTTTTGTGATACTAATTATTTCCATAGAATCCGTAGGAGTCATAAACATGCTATGTTTGTTAAACGGAATATTAACTGGATTACTATTTGTCGAGTGTATTAGGAGGTTTTTGGTAGTGTTGTTAAAAAAATTATTAAAGTCATTTACAAGCTGTTGGATGTTATCACTATTTGGTAAGTTGAAGTACAGTCAACCTAGTGACTTACAATCACAATATAACAAATTCAGTCGATAGAGCCATAAAATGACAAAATCCTAGCATAGTCAAAAGACAGTCAATCAAGCGACTTACAGTTATAATGTCACAGTAGTCAAAATACAATTAACAAAGACATTTTAAAATAAAATGCCAACCAAGTGACTTACGGTTATAATAGAAAATTTTCTGGGCTTTTCTAAACTCGAAATTTTGTTCATGCGCCACGCGTATAAAACATTAAAATATTGTGAAATTTATGTATATTCGAATTTCACTTAATATCTGTGTTTTATAAGCGTGGCGCATGAAGTAAAATTTCGAGTTTAGAAAAGCCCAGAAAATTTGTCTCGGGTCGCTGCGCGACCCTCGACAAATTTTCACGGGGCTTTTCTAAACTCGAAATTTTACTTCATGCTTAGTCTGGGAGTGGACAACACTCGTTTAAAGCTTCAAATTGAACTCATTTAAATAACAACGAATGTCAGAAAATGTACAGCTTATGCATGTTTACCTAACATTTACCATGAAGTAACCACATTTAAATTCAGCGCGCATTTGTGACGTAAGTGATCTCAACCCCCACTCTAAAATCTTCGATTCTGTCGATCCTTCTTACCATATACTCGACCGTCCTTGTTGCGACCCATCTTATTGTACACATATTGTTACCTTCTTTTAAATAATACAGTTTAATTCGATTTAACGACCGAAATTCATGAATAGTTCGTTTACATTGCGAGGCGCGTTCAACTCGATTCGTGAATTTTAATAAATTAAAGTTCGTTGCTACATTTTTTATAATTAAAACACTTGCAAAAGAAACTAATGACATAATCTGAATAAGTTGAAGTACAGTCAACCTAGTGACTTACAATCACAATATAACAAATTCAGTCGATAGAGCCATAAAATGACAAAATTCTAGCATATTCAAAAGACAGTCAATCAAGCGACTTACAGTTATAATGTCACAGTAGTCAAAATACAATTAAGAAAGACATTTTAAAATAAAATGCCAACCAAGTGACTTACGGTTATAATAGAAAATTTTCTGGGCTTTTCTAAACTCGAAATTTTGTTCATGCGCCACGCGTATAAAACACTAAAATATTGTGAAACTTATGTATATTCGAATTTCGCTTAATATCTGTGTTTTATAAGCGTGGCGCATGAAGTAAAATTTCGAGTTTAGAAAAGCCCAGAAAATTTGTCTCGGGTCGCTGCGCGACCCGAGACAAATTTTCACGGGGCTTTTCTAAACTCGAAATTTTACTTCATGCTTAGTCTGAGAGTGGACAACACTCGTTTAAAGCTTTAAATTGAACTCTTTTAAATAACAACGAATGTCAGAAAATTTACAGCTTATACATGTTTACCTAAAGTTTACCATGAAGTAACCACATTTAAATTCAACGCGTAAGTGATCTCAACCCCCCACTCGAAAATCGTCGATACTGTCAATTCTTCTTACCATTTACTCGACCGTCCTTGCTTCGACCCATCTTATTGTACACACATTGTTACCTTCTTTTAAATAATACAGTTTAATTCGATTTAAAGACCGAAATTCATGAATAGTTCGTTTACATTGCGAGGCGCGTTCAACTCGATTCGTGAATTTTAATAAATTAAAGTTCGTTGCTACATTTTTTATAATTAAAACACTTGCAAAAAAAAATTCCCATAAAATACACTCGGATAAAGTCCGCTATCAAAGGCCAATGAACACAATAAATTTATTTACACAGACATAAATTAAATTATCTCCACATAATAATAAAATACGTCACATATACAGGAATTGTTTCTTTTTAATATACGCACGCCAGGCTTAGAACCGGAATTGAACCGAAAAGCGGAAAATAATGTTGTTATCTTTGTCGGAACGAAAACCAGAGCTGAGCCGGAAAAACAATTGTGATGTGACCATCATAGCACTTTTCCCGTAATTCAAACAACAAGTCTAAAGCATAGCTATACTGATGAGGGATAAATTTTGAAACGCGTCTATAGATGGCTTAAAACAACTAAAATTTATTCACTGTAATTTTTTCAATTTATTTCAATTTCCTGTTGTTTCATTTAGTTTGGTGAGAGAATAATTTGACCTGATCAGCGACGGCTCGCAGGCTAACTTCAGGGTCGGCCACAGTGCCAAGTCACACAAAATTTGAGGTTGGGATCGCGCTTTATAAATACAAGGAATTGCACAACAAAGTCGCCTTTCAATAACTGATACATATTACCTTGGGTCTCTGGCCGACCCTGAAGTTAGGCTGCGAGCCGTCGCTGGACCTGATGTTGCATTTTGCATATAAATTATGCATAGAACAGTAGAGCTGTCGTGTAACTCAAATATTCATAATATATAAAATTACGAAAAAACTATTCGTGAAAATGCAAAGAGTGTCTTAATTAATAAGACAATTTAAGACGATAAATAATCATTGAAACAACTACTTCCCGTGCAAATACACCTCCGGATATTGAATTATACAATGAAATATTTAAAATCTTATTTAATTTGATTTGTTACAACGCTCTATTAAAGTATATGTAACGTTTAGGTCAAATTCTCTTCAAACCAACTAACAATACAATTTAAAATGAAAGGAGAGATAGCAACAAATTAGAAGTGAAAGGACTAATACGCGCGGCGCATAAAGTAAAACTTCTAGTTTAGAAAAGTCTGAACTGTTACTTCATGGTTAATCAGATCCTTACGTTTCCAGTCAAAATTGATGAATTTTTAAACTATTGCTTCGAAATCCAAGAAAATCCTGAACTGTTTCTTCATGCTTAATCAGATCCTTACGTTTCAGTCAAAATTGATTAATTTTTAAACGATTGCTTCGAAATTCAACAAATGTGTTTATTGGATGAATCCATCCTAACTTTTTCGCCTTGTTTTTCAAGGCACACTACATTTATTGCCAAAAAATCATGTGAACAAGATTTATTCAATTTTTTTTCTGGCATAACTATTAAAATAAAATCAAAATATCGGGCATAATTCGATTCAGAAAAACAATGTTCAATATAATAATTTTCATAAAACGAAAAGAAATAAACTGGTAAAGAACGAGTCTTTTATATAATCTTAGAGTTTACAACTCAATCAGAAGTTTAAATTAAAATAATTTCAATTAATATTTCCGGCAGTTTGAACTAAATTAGAAAATTCTGATGAAAAACGATATTTTTAAAAGTAGAAGTTTCTGTGAAGATTTGTTCTCTCAAATGTTTCCAGTTGTAAAGACTTGCGACATTAATTGCTCAAAGTGTTTTCAAATTTTTCCTTTTCTAAACAAGGCCGTACCTAAAAAATAATTTCGAGGGGGGGATATCAAAATTCCGGGTGGGGGTTCTGGTAAAAATATTGTTTTTGTTATTTCAGGGCCGCTTTTACATACAAAAACTTAACGTTTTACAAATATGGGAGGGGGTGAACCCCCCCTGGCTACGGCTTTGCTTCTAAAGACTTGGGACTTTAAATGTGTGAAGTTCTTCTAAATGTTTCCCACTTTTAATGATTTAAGGCTTTGCAAGACTTGAATTTTCTTTAAATGTCTCCACATGTTAATACTTGAGGCTTTGCATAGCTTGAATTTTTTTTAACTTGAAGTTAAATGTTTCCACATGTTAATACTTGAGACTTTAATTGCTTGAAAAGTTCGACGGGTGTGAAGTTAGCAATAGATTTCAGCAATAGATTTTAAATTTATATTTTAGGCCAAGTATTGCGGATAAAAATCAGAATTAACTATTATTCAATAAAGGATGGATCACTATAGTAACTATTCATAATATCACCCCAAATTTTCAACCCCTACATTTTTAAAGTACCCATAAAATTAATACAATTTTTAAATTAATTTTGACAACTTTCTAAATGTTCTATAAGAAAGATAAGGGCATATCTGGATTCTGTGTTCCGGAGGTGGTGATCCTAATTTTATTGTTTAGTTTTGTTAATTGATTTATACTGAATCCAAAAATGGCCTTAGTTTGTTTATGGAGCTTATAGTTTGTCGCAAAACTCGGAAAGAAAATGGAAATTATCTCGGATAAAAACTGTGTTAAGGGAAGATTTTTTTTTCTATATTCCGGGGGTGGTGATCCTATTTTTATTGTTTAGTTTTGTTAATTGATGTATGCTGAATCCAAAAATGGCCTCAGTTTGTTTATGGAACTTATAGTTTGTCACAAAACTTGAAAAAAAAAAGTAAATTATTTAGGATATCAACAGTGTCAGGGGAAGTTTTTTTTCTTCTATGTTTCGGGGTTCGTGATCCTAATTTTATTATTTAGTTTTGTTAATTGACGTATGCTGAATCCAAATATGACTTTACTTTGTTTACGGAACTTATAGTTTGTCTCAAAACTCGAAAAGAAAATGGAAATTATTTCGGATATAAACAGTGTTAGGGTAAGATTTTTTTTTCTATGTTCCGGGGTGGTGATCCTAATTTTATTGTTTAGTTTTATTAATTGATGTATGCTGAATCCAAACATGGCCTTAGTTTGTTTAAGGAACTTATAGTTTGTCTCAAAACTCGAAAAGAAAATGGAAATTATTTCAGATATAAACAGTGTTAGGGTAAGATTTTTTTTTTCTATGTTCCGGGGTGGTGATCCTAATTTTATTGTTTAGTTTTATTAATTGATGTATGCTGAATCCAAAAATGGCCTTAGTTTGTTTAAAGAACTTAGAAAAGCCTGAACTGTTACTTCATGGTTAATCAGATCCTTACGTTTCCAGTCAAAATTGATGAATTTTTAAACTATTGCTTCGAAATCCAAGAAAATCCTGAACTGTTTCTTCATGCTTAATCAGATCCTTACGTTTCAGTCAAAATTGATTAATTTTTAAACGATTGCTTCGAAATTCAACAAATGTGTTTATTGGATGAATCCATCCTAACTTTTTGGCCTTGTTTTTCAAGGCACACTACATTTATTGCCAAAAAATCATGTGAACAAGATTTATTCTATTTTTTTTCTGGCATAACTATTAAAATAAAATCAAAATATCGGGCATAATTCGATTCAGAAAAACAATGTTCAATATAATAGAATGATAAAAGTATATTCAGTCATTTTCATAAAACGAAAAGAAATAAACTGGTAAAGAACGAGTCTTTTATATAATCTTAGAGTTTACAACTCAATCAGAAGTTTAAATTAAAATAATTTCAATTAATATTTCCGGCAGTTTGAACTAAATTAGAAAATTCTGATGAAAAACGATATTTTTAAAAGTAGAAGTTTCTGTGAAGATTTGTTCTCTCAAATGTTTCCAGTTGTAAAGACTTGCGACATTAATTGCTCAAAGTGTTTTTAAATTTTTCCTTTTCTAAACAAGGCCGTACCTAAAAAATAATTTCGAGGGGGGGATATCGAAATTATTTCGGATATAAACAGTGTTAGGGTAAGATTTTTTTTTCTATGTTCCGTGGTGATGATCCTAATTTTATTGTTTAGTTTTATTAATTGATGTATGCTGAATCCAAACATGGCCTTAGTTTGTTTAAGGAACTTATAGTTTGTCTCAAAACTCGAAAAGAAAATGGAAATTATTTCGGATATAAACAGTGTTAGGGTAAGATTTTTTTTTTTCTATGTTCCGGGGTGGTGATCCTAATTTTATTGTTTAGTTTTATTAATTGATGTATGCTGAATCCAAAAATGGCCTTAGTTTGTTTAAAGAACTTATAGTTTGTCACAAAACTCGAAAAGAAAATGGAAATTATTTTGGATGTAAACAGTCTCAGGTGAAGACTTTTTTTTTATATGTTCCTGGGGTGGTGATCCTAATTTTATTGTTTAGGTTTGTTAATTGACGTATGCTGAATCCAAAGATGACCTTAGTTTGTTTATGGAACTTATTGTTTGTCGCAAAACTCGAATAGAAAATGGAAATTATTTCGGATGTAAACAGTCTCAGGGGAAGACTTTTATTTATATGTTCCGGGGGTGGTGATCTTAATTTTATTGTTTAGTTTTGTTAATTGGTGTATGCTGAATCCAAAAATGGCCTTAGTTTGTTTATAGACCTTATAGTTTATCGCAAAACTCGATAAGAAAATGGAACAGTGTCGGGGGAAGATTTTTTTTTCTATGTTCCGGGGGTGGTGATCCTAGTTTTATTGTTTAGTTTTGTTAATTGACGTATGCTGAATCCAAAGATGACCTTACTTTGTTTATGGAACTTATAGTTTGTCGCAAAACTCGAAAAGAAAATGGAAATTATTTCGGATGTAAACAGTCTCAGGGGAAGACTTTTTTATATGTTCCGGGGGTGATGATCCTAATTTTATTGTTTAGTTTTGTTAATTGATGTATGCTGAATCCAAAAATGGCCTTAGTTTGTTCATGGAACTTATAGTTTGTCGCAAAACTAAAAGAAAATGGAAAATATCTCGTATAAAAACTGTGTTAGGGGAAGATTTTTTTTGTCTATGTTCCGGGGGTGGTGGTCCTAATTTTATTGTTTAGTTTTGTTAATTGATGTATGCTGAATCTAAAAATAGCCTTAGTTTGTTAATGGAACTTATAGTTTGTCACAAAACTCGAAAAGAAAATGGAAATTATTTCGGTAATAAACAGTCTCAGGGGAAGATTTTTTATTCTATGTTCCGGGGGTGGTGATCCTATTTTTATTGTTTAGTTTTGTTAATTGATGTATGCTGAATCCAAAAATGGCCTTAGCTTGTTTATGGAACTTATAGTTTGTCGCAAAACTCGAAAAGAAAATGGAAATTATTTCGGATATAAATAATGTCAGGGGAAGATTTTTTTTGTATGTTTCAGGGGTGGTGATCCTAATTTTACTATTATGTATGCTGGATCCAGATATGCCCTTATCTTTCTAATAGAACATCTAGAAAGTTGTCAAAATTAATTTAAAAATTGTATTAATTTTAGGGGTACTTTAAAAATGTAGGGGTTGAAAATATGGGGTGATATTATGAATAGTTACTATAGTGATCTACTCTTTATTGATTAACAGTTAATTCAGGTTTTTATCTGCAATACTTGGCTTAAAATATAAATTTGAAACCTATTGCTGAAATCTATTACTAACTTCACACCCGTAAAAGTTCGTTATACTACTAATAATACTTGAGACTTTAATTGCTTGAAATGTTCGTAAATGTTAATGTTAAGGTAAACATTTTTTGCCCTCTAGCGGCAGCGTGGTAACTAAAAGTTGTATACTGTGTTGCATACGTACAAGAATCTTTAATTGTTATTTTCTCAACTTACTCTTTTTTTGTTTGAAAATTGACAGTAGCTCTGTTCATTACATGAACTGGACGCCTGCAATTGTTTTTTTTTTTTAGGCTTTTGCCTGGCCTTGGGAACTTGCCCATTAGCCATCATCAATCTATATATTTTTGTATTAATTAATTTATTACAACTTACAATTTGTATTATTTAACTATTCATTCGGACAATCACACACATTCATACTACACCCAGGGTCACGACGAGATATTATTTTTGAAATAAAGTCTCCCCGTGCACAGGAATCGAACCCGAATTTGTGGCTCGCCGAGCGATACAGCCCGGCGACGTTACCGCTTGTAAATGTAACTTTACATTACATGAACTGGGCGATTGCAATTGTAAATGTAACTTTACATTTACAATTGCAGGCGTCCAGTTCATGTAATGAACAGAGCTACTGTCAATTTTCAAACAGAAAAAGAATAAGTTGAGAAAATAACAATTAAAGATTCTTGTACGTATGCAACACAGTATACAACTTTTAGTTACCACGCTGCCGCTAGAGGGCAAAAAATGTTTACCTTAACATTAACATTTACGAACATTTCAAGCATTTCAAGTATTATTAGTAGTATAACGAACTTTTACGGGTGTGAAGTTAGTAATAGATTTCAGCAACTTGAACTGTGACATCACACTTGAACTGTGACATCACAAACATGAACTCAGTTACATCGAGATACGTATACTTGAAAGAAAAAAAGTTGTGCAAATTATTCCTATGATTGTTTTTTTTTTTTTTCTTATCATAGAAACCTTTTACATACATATTAAATTCAACACGACTCATTAAAGAATCGACGAAAAGTTGTTAACGAATTGATAAGGCTGGTGTAAGAATGGTAATTTAAGTTGTTCTTTCCGTAATGGATTTTATTTTGTTTATTTTCTAGAAAAAAATCCTTGATATTAAACGGATTATCGATTGTGTTGGCATGGTGACAAATTACAAAAAATTGTAAGTCAACGTGATCCATTTCACCGTACACGAATTAACATTTCTTATCGTTTTCACGCCTGTTAAGTTAATTTTCTACTACTCAATACATTTTCCGTTTTCTAGGCTAGTTTGAATAATTTCTAGGTTTACTATTCACAATCAGGGCCTTCGCGGTTCAATTTAGAAACACCCGAAAATTTACTTCATGCTTAATCGAAGAATGGAATCCATTCCTCGATTAAGCATTAAGTAAATTTTCAAGTGTTTCTAAATTCGACACTTTTCATTATGCGGTAAGCGTGTAAAAACACTTAGTAAAATAAAAAAAAATTGAGCAAAACTTCCTCAAAAGTTTATCACAGGTGTTTATTTTTTTGTATCCACCAATTTCTAATCAATTAGACAATTATAATTAAATCGTTTTCTGTAGGCAATAGTAAAAAACACGGAAATTATCCAAGAGAGAAAAAAATCAAGGACAATACCGCCTATCCTTTTTTGGAACTTGATATTTCAAAAAAAAGTTACACGTCCGGATTTTCTTCAAACTTAATAGAGTCCACGAAATGTTGATAATATTACATATTTTTGAAGAATTTCTTCTTTATGTGGGAAATTTAGAATACCTACTCACTTATCTTATTTAACCCATTAAGCGCCATTGATGCAAGAACGCAACATAGTGATTTTTTTGCTTTTAAATTAATAAATAACTTCTTCTCGCATTTGTTTTTTCTGTAAACTTTGACAATCGCCTATGTCGGAACCCGCCGCTGTTTCGCATACCGTTCCATAACACAAATTATGGTTTCCACACTCCGACTACACGTCAAAAATATTTTACAAAATAACAATTTAACACACAAAAGATAGAAACAAAAACATTAATGACAACAGAGTAATCTTTTAACTAATCTCATATACTGGGGAAATGTATTAGAAAAAATATCAAAGTCAGGATAAATTAATAAAGAATTAGCTGTACGCATAGCTAATTCTTTATTAATTTATCCTGACTTTGATATTTTTTCTAATACATTTCCCCAGTATATGAGAATTGTTAAAAGATTACTCTGTTGTCATTAATGTTTTTGTTTCTATCTTTTGTGTGTTAAATTGTTATTTTGTAAAATATTTATATATTCTGTAAAATGGTACATCCGTGAATAAAGGTTTATTTATTTATTTAACTTAATTTAATACATTCTAATATTTGACCTAAATTGAGACTGTGAAGAAATGTGTAAATATTTTCTTATATCTTTTGATTATTTCTCTATTTTAAAAATAATTTTAAATATAGTTCTAACTTCAAAATATTATGGTGATTATACGCGTGGCGCATGAAGTAAAATTTCGAGTTTAGAAAAGCCTGAAAATTTGGTTTGGTCGCTCCGCGCTTCGCGCTACGCGACCAAACCAAATTTTCAGGCTTTTCTAAACTCGAAATTTTACTTCATGCTTAGTCTGGGAGTGGAAACACCCGTTCGAAACTTCAAATTGAACGCTTTTATAAAGTCGACGATTGCCTGAACATTTACAACATAAAGATTTTGTGTGTTTAAGTGAAAACTTCCCAGTATCCAATATAATAAGTCGTTCATTAAAATCATAAAAAAAAGTGCAGAATTTTACCTAAAATGAATTTTTAGAGTTAATCCAATAATTGCTCGGCCGTTAATGGGTTAAGATTACAAAAGAAAAAAGCGCTGGAAGATGTTAAAAATATTTACAATTAAATTGATTGATTGATCAATTTAATTGTAAATATTTTTAACATCTTCCAGCGTTTCTTTCTTTTGTAATCTTAACCCATTAACGGCCGAGCAATTATTGGATTAACTCTAAAAATTGATTTTAATTAAAATTCTGCACTTTTTTTATGATTTTAATGAACGACTTATTATATTGGATGCTGGGAAGTTTTCATTTAAACACACAAAATCTTTATGTTGTAAATGTTCATGCAATCGTCGATTTTGTAAAAGCGTTCAATTTGAAGTTTCGAACGGGTGTTTCCACTCCCAGACTAAGCATGAAGTAAAATTTCGAGTTTAGAAAAGCCTGAAAATTTGGTTTGGTTGCTCCGCGAAGCGGAGCGGCCAAACCAAATTTTCAGGCTTTTCTAAACTCGAAATTTTACTTCATGCGCCACGCGTATAAATCACCATAATATTATGAAGTTAGAACTACATATTTACGATCAAATTTAATTGATAAATACAGCACTAATAACCTCTCTTCACACTTCTATTTGAATTACCAAATGTATCTTAAACAAGTTTCTCATCTTTCACATGGTGAAACATATTTAACTGTGATTTAAAAATGGAAACATTTGGTTAAATTTGACTAATATTTTGGTTATTTATTCCAACTAGTTTCGACTTTAAGTCATTCTCAAGGAATGACTCAAAGTCAAAATACTTCTTGAGAATGACTCGAAGTTGAAACTAGTTGGAATAAAAAAACAAATTATTAGTGAATTTTAAACAGGTGTTTCCTTTTTTAAATCATTACCAAAATTAAGGATGCCACTAGATATCAAACAAATTCAAATACGTATCTAGTTACAAAAACTTCTATTGACTACATATTCATAAACAATGAAGAAATTATATTAAGGAAACATAATTTTGATCCTGGTCTTTCGGACCATTGCGCACAATCAGTACGTTTAAAAATAAAAAAGCAAAATAATAATGTGACCTCGTACATAAAAAAACGGCAATTCTCGGACAAAAATATAAACGATTTTAAAAATTATTTCTTAAGCAATAATTACTTTAATTTGTTACCAATTAATACTGATATTGATAATATATTTGAATACTTTTACGATCAAATAAAATGGTCCCTTAACGTATGCTTCCCACTTAAAACAATAAATAAAAATACAAATTGTTCGGATCGTAACAAAATTGTTTTTTTCAGATAATTTGCAGAGATTTTATGATGAAGTTAAAGCATTAAGTATATTTTCGAAATTTACTGTTAGAGAAGACTATTTAATAAGATATAAAGAAAAATCAAAAATACTTAATAATATGATCATTTCTGAAAAAAAGCAACATGCAGCAGAACTGATTGCTAAGGCTAACAACAAACCTAAAGCATTATGGAATCTAATCGAATATAAAAATAAAAAATAAACGAATGTAGAAACAAATAAGTGTCCTGATGAAACTGCCAATGAACTTGCAGCATATTTTGAAAATTCAATCAAAAACCTAGTTAAAGTAAACGACAATTCCAATCTTAACTCATGTAGTCAGATTTATGTAAACACCTTTTCATTTATTCCGGTGACTGATAATGAAGTTTTGAAAACAATAAACATATTGCGTAATACTCAGTCGACGGGAGTAGATAATTTTAATAATAATAATAATTTATTACGGAATCACCTTTTTAACAAAATAATACAAACAAATATATATCAGTGTTACAATAAAATAAATCATAACATATGCAAATAAATTAAACCAGAAATAAGAAATAATAAAAGCTAAAACTAAAATTAAATCTTACCAATAACAGATAAAATTAAGAGTTGTGTGTATACACCATTCCATTTGTTTCTGGATCTCGCCTAGCCATGCTTTCGTGTTGTTATGTTGCAGTATCAACATTTACATTTTTTATTAGTTGCCACTCCTGATTCCTTATTTTAACAGTGTTGCAATAATTTATGATATCATAAGTAATCCTCTTTTTAATTTTCCTGCTTTGGCTAAGCTTTCAGGGAAATGTGTAGTTATTATGGATAATGCTGCATACCATTCTGTGCAATTAGACAAAACTCCTTCATTTTCTTGTAAGAAATGCGAAATGCAGGAGTGGTTGGTTAAACACAATGTAAAATTCAATCCAGAATTAACCAAAAAGGAACTATGGGCTTTATTTATACCTTTTCGATCAAATGACAAAATTTACGTAGTTGATGACATTTTGAGAAAGAACGGGCACGAAGTTCTTAGATTACCGCCATACCATTGTCAATACAATCCAATTGAAATGGCATGGGGGTTTTGTAAGACTTACTACAATAAGCACATAAATTCTAAGCAACCATCTAAGGATCGTGTTCAGAATTTATGGCTTGAGTCTCTCTCAAAATGTACATCCGATATGTGGCAAAATTTCTGTGATCATTGTGAAAAACTTATTTCGGATGACTGGACAAAACACATGGGGAACCTTTCTTTTGAAACCATTCCTCCTTTTATTATTTCGCTTGGGGAATCTGGCTCAGAACAAACATCAGAAGATTCAGATGCAGGTTCTCTTGACTAAATAATAAAAGTGGAATGAGGGCTTAAAAATTGTTTGACATGAAAATTATCAGTATCACAAGAGGGTGGGAATAAATTTGCAATTCTACAAAAAAATACTGAGGGCCAACAGAAGAGAGAATGACCAAAATTAAGGTGGATGGATGGAGTTGATCAAAATGTGTTAACGGGAAGACCCAAGCGAGAAATACAAATGGATGAGGAAATAAGTTTGCAGAGCCGAATTGATTATATGTTATATACAATATTATTGCTGTGTTTGTATGTACAAAAACCAAGTAGTAAATTTTGTTAATCTTAAAACTGCATATTATTATCCTTTTATATCTGAAAATTTGTAAAACAGGCAACAGTGTAAGATCACAATAGGCAGAAATTATAACCTTAAAATCAAACATCTGACAGTGACATTTAAAAACCCTGATTTAAAACACAACCAGCCCCATTTACAATACTTAAACTGTCACTTTTCCATAGCTAGGCGAGATCCAGAAACAAATGGAATCGTGTATATATACCGATCGACAATAAATTGACGCAGCATAGCGTTTATTATGTGTTGGAGAGTAATAAATGCACAAACAATAGGAGGAAGCAAGATAGATTATAAACAATACAATTGCGAATGACAGATATTTTGACAATTAGATTGATTATCATTGACCGAAATTTGACAAACAGGTTAATAATTATTTTCAAATAGAGATTTAACACACAAATAGAGATTTAAAGTAATCTCTTAAGTTGCCGCTTGAATGTAACGAACGAACTCCCAAATACATCAAATTTAGCGTCACAGTTGAGCACATTTATGCATCTTATTATTCTATTCAATGGACTGTTGAATGAATAATTTTGCTTACAAGTACGAACATTGAAAATCGCCTTGCTTCTAGATTTCAATAAATATGGATTAACATTGAAATTAAACAAACTTAATAATTCCGAACATTGATTTTCACCTGATATCAATTTATGAAAAAAGCATAAGTCCAATTCAACTCTCCTAGACTGCAATGATTTCAGGTTTAATGTGTTCAATGTAATGCTGATATTAAATTCCATAGATGAGATCCCAAGTTTATATGACATAAATTTTAAAAATCTGTTTTGTACTCTTTCCAATTTTTCTATATGAGTAGAATAAAATGGAGACCATATTATACTACCGTATTCTAGCTTCGATCGTACTAGGGAACAGTAAAGCAATCTTAACGTCGAAATATTAAACATTGAAGTGTTTCTAAAAAGGAATCCAAGATTTCTCATTGCCTTGCGTGAAATTAACTCGATATGCTGGTTGAAATTTAATTTAGAGTCGAATGTAACACCTAAATCTTTTATTACATCAACTTTGTCTAACACAGAATTATTTAAGACATATGAGAAATTAATTTCCGCAATCCTTCTAGAGAATCTCATGTGTTTACACTTACTGACATTGAGATTGAAATCATTCCGAGCACACCAACTCTGTAAACGATCCAAGTCTGCCTGAACCATGCAGCTATCCTCAGATTTTAAAACTGCTTTATACAATTTCAAATCATCTGCAAACAGAAGATATCTACAATTTTCCAGCGACTGACCTAGATCATTTATGAACAGCAAAAACAGGATGGGTCCACTATGTGTTCCTTGTGGAACCCCCGATGGTACATGTACACATCTAGATGTAAAATTCCCTATCCTTACTGATTGAGTCCTATTGCTCAGGAATGATTGAATCCAATTGATTACGTCAACATTAAATTGGAAGTCCCACAGTTTATTAATGAGCAATATATGATTCACCCTATCGAACGCCTTGGAGAAATCTGTATAAATAGCATCAACGTGATACCCTTTCTCCAAGGCATCCAATATGTACGACTGGTAAACCAATAAATTTATCACTGTTGAGCGTCCAGGGCAAAAACCATGCTGTTCCGGAATTATTATGTTTTTTGATAACCACTGTAATTTATTTGAAATAATTTTGTCAAATACTTTAGGAATTGCAGATTGAAGAGCAACTCCTCTATAATTCGTGATTTCACTTTTTTTCCCCGATTTGTAAATTGGTACCAAAAAACTATGTTTCCAAAAAGCAGGGAATTCACCCTGTGACAATGACGCAGTAAATAACAAATATATTGGCATACTGAGGGTACAAACACATCTACTTAAAAAGTCACCTGGGATCTCATCAGGGCCACAACTGAAATTATTTGAGTTCACTATAAATGTCTTTAATATTAATAATAAATTTGTCACTTCCCGCAAACGCATTACACAGCGAAGAGAGCCGTGGAGAAACACTATTTTGAACTTGGGGCATTTTATAGTTTGCAGCAAAGTTATCTGCGAAGGAATCAGCTATATCCTGTATACTACGAAGGGTATTGTTACCATAAGACATAACTTTAGGGAGACCATCTTCTTTCTTCAGCTTCTGTATATGCCGCCAAAATTTAGTTGGTTGATTATTAATATCCACTTCCATCTTTTTGTAATACAAGTCTTGTAAATAGCCACTACGTTGTTTACAATCACTCCTAAGTCTTTGAAACCGTTGTAAATCCCTGTCTGATCCACTTTCTTTATACCTCGCATGGGCTAATCTCTTATCTTTTGTTAGCTTAATCAGTGTAGTGTCAAACCATACAGGATAATGAAACCGGTGAATTATTTTCGTAGGGACAAATTCACTTATAATATAATAAATATGATCGTAGAATATTGTAGTCATAATATTTATGTCGCATTCACTAAACAAACATTCCCACTCGATTGAACCCAAGTAGCTATTAATTGCATTATAATCGGCTCTACTAAAATCTTTGAACGAATGAGTGGGTATAAAAGTTTCAACAGAGTCCAAATTCACTGAACAACAACAATTTTCCTATGAAATTATTAAAATTAAGTGCAGATATATTGACACCATATCTTACACACATCATCAATATTTCTATATCACAAGGCAAATAACCTACTTCATTAAAAAAATCTTACGTCATTCCAGTTCCTAAGAAAGGTGAAAATACGATAGAGAATCATAGGCCTATCTGCTTGCTAAATGTTTTTTCAAAAGTCGTTGAAAAACTAATTGGTGACCGAATTGTTAGTTTTCTAAACAAATATAGAATTCTAAATGAAAAACAATTTGGATTTAGAACTGGCAGATCAACGGAAACAGCAACAGTTAGTCTAATTCAAAGCACATTCCAAGCTATGGAAAAAAATAAAGAATGCTTTATTATCATGTTCGATTTGAAAAAAGCGTTCGACACGCTAAATCATAACATACTTGGAAAAAAATACATGATATGGGTTTCCGGGATTTCATGAACAATTGGATTATGTCATACTTAGACGGGAGAAAATATTTAGTCAAATACAAGGAGGCGCTATCAACTGAATACACAATTAATACCGGGACCCCACAGGGTAGTAATCTGGGTCCGTTAATTTTTTTAATGTACTTAAATGATTTACCCAACTATATCACTAAGGGTGAGGTTGTCATGTTTGCTGATGACACTGCAGTACTAATCACAGCAAATGACATTGATGAAGCCAGAATAAAAGTAGCTAATGTAGTGTCGCAATTTAGTAAATGGTGTAACATAAATAAATTAATTGTTAATGTTGATAAAACGGTAGTAATGCGTATGTCTAGCATATACATATAACAAGTCTGACTCAATTTGCTTTAATTTCGAGGGTAATGACATAAAAACGGTCGACTCAACAAAATATTTAGGGATAAGTATTGACCAACATCTACAGTGGAATAGTCATATTGAATTTTTAGTTTCAAAAATGAATAAATCTTATTATTTAATATCTAGAATAAAAAATCAATTTCATAAAAACTTCATCGTAAACATATACTATGGACCAGAGCTGGGACGAATCTTCGTAAAAAGGATTCAAATCACGAATCCGAATCACCTAATATGATTCGAATCACGAATACTCGAACAAAGGATTCGTAAGAGATAAATATGATTCGAATCAAAGATTCGAATCCTGTTTCTCCGAATCACGAATACAAATCCTTTGAGAATAAATTTGATTTTTTTTGCAACTATTAATATATAAATATCGTTACTAGTTGTTATAACAAAAATATTCAAAACCTAATTATTTATTATTACACTGAACGTCGTTGATAACAGACTAAATATCTGATTCTCTGTTACTCTGATTAAAGATATATTTGGGTCTATCTAAACTTTACTTTAAATCAGTGGTTTGTACGCGTGGCGCATGAAGTAAAATTTCGAGTTTAGAAAAGCCCGAAAATTTGTCTCGGGTCGCTGCGCGACCCTCGACAAATTTTCACGGGGCTTTTCTAAACTCGAAATTTTACTTCATGCTTAGCCTGGGAATGGAAACACTCGTTCAAAACTTCAATTCTATTATAAAATCGACGATGCCTAAAAATTCCGTAAATAAAAAATTCACTGAATATCATTAAAAGCGGGAAAGTCAGAGAAAAGTCATGGGATTATATTTAAATTGACTAAAACACTATCAAAAAAGCCATATGATTTTATAAAATTAACTTAAATGTAAAGAAAAACAATAAAAACAATTTAACAAGATGGGGGTTTCTCACAGAAGAAACTTATATTAAAATGCCATCTTGAATCAGGGAAATGTCGGAAATATTTAACATTTCAGATTGTGGCTACCATGTCAGTAGATTCGAATCCTGTTTCTCCGAATCACAAATACAAATCCTTTGAGAATAAATTTGATTTTTTTTTGCAACTATTAATATATAAATATCGTTACTAGTTGTTTTAACAAAAATATTCAAAACCTAATTATTTATTATTAACACTGAACGTCGTTGATAACAGACTATATATCTGATTCTCTGCTACTCTGATTAAAGATATATTTGGGTCTATCTAAACTTTACTTTAAATCAGTGGTTTGTACGTGTGGCGCATGAAGTAAAATTTCGAGTTTAGAAAAGCCCGAAAATTTGTCTCGGGTCGCTGCGCGACCCTCGACAAATTTTCACGGGGCTTTTCTAAACTCGAAATTTTACTTCATGCTTAGCCTGGGAATGGAAACATTTGTTCAAAACTTCAATTCTATTATAAAATCGACGAATGCCTGAAAATTACGTAAATAAAAAATTCACTGAATATCATTAAAACCGGGAAATTCAGAGAAAAGTCATGGGATTATATTTAAATTGACTAAAACACTATCAAAAACGCCATATGATTTTATAAAATTAACTTAAATGTAAAGAAAAACAATAAAAACAATTTAACAAGATGGAGGTTTCTTACAGAAAAAACTTATATTAAAATGCCATCTTGAATCAGGGAAATGTCGGAAATATTTAACATTTCAGATTGTGGCTACCATGTCAGTTTTACTTTAAATAATAATAAACAAAATTTTGAAAACTAAATTATTATCTTTAAAAACATTTTCAGTCATTTAATGTTCTTATCAAAGCATTCAGTTTGAAGTTTCGAACGAGCGTTTCCTCTCCCAGACTAAGCATGAAGTAAAATTTCGAGTTTAGAAAAGCCCCGTGAAAATTTGTCGAGGGTCGCGCAGCGACCCGAGACAAATTTTCTGGGCTTTTCTAAACTCGAAATTTTACTTCATGCGCCACGCGTATAAAACACTGATTTAACGAGAAATTTAAAAACACACAAAAGACATTTCTCATGTTAATCCTTACAATTAATTCGAATTATTTTTGACGATTCAAATCCTTTTGTAAGTATTCGAATCATTTTATAAATGTTCGAATCCTTTTATAAATATTCGAATCCTTTTATAAATATTCGAATCCTTTTATAAATATTCGAATCCTTTTATAAATATTACAATCCTTTTATAAGGATTCGAATCACCCACATTTGGATTCGAATTAAAATCCTCTCAAAATAATGTAAGGAATCCAGTTGAACTAAAGTATTCGAATGCCTCTTTTGAATCCTCTAAAAGGATTCGAATCCTGCCCAGCTCTGCTATGGACTTATATACTCATACCTATCCTATAATATTACACTGTGGGGACAGTCATGTCAAACAAACCGATTATTTATCTTACAAAAAAGAATTATTCGCTTAATGTTCAACTTAAATTACTTAGATTCTTGCAAAATGGTTTTTATTCAAGAAAAGATTTTAACACTACCTTGCATTTACATTTTAAAAATGTTATGTTATATTCACTCAAATAAATCTACTTTCATAAGACATTGTGACATTCATAGCTACCAAACTAGAAATAAAGAGAAATTAGTATCATACCAACACACACATTCATTCTTTGGTAAAGCTCCTCAGCAAGCCGGTATTAACCTGTATAACAAACTTCCAGAGTCGCTGACAGGATTGACACTAAATAAATTCAAGTCCAAATTAAAAGCTTGTCTCCAAATAAATGCATTCTACAGTATAGAAGATTTTGAACATTTTAATCATTCGGAAATAACTTAAAATTATCCAACTGACCAAATTTTATTTTTTATTTAATACATGCATATCAACATTTTAATGTATCACTGTAATCAAATATCCTTATACTCTGTAGTTTATATTGTAATATTTTATTTCTACTTATTTATATCATATATTTATTTCTTTGGCGTGTCTAATATTGTAAAATTAAACAATGAAGGACGAAGAACAACTTGATTTGATTTGAAATGTATATTTTGGACACAAATCAATTGACTAATTGAATAGATAATTGATACTGGTCACTCTTTATACGAAATATATATTTGGTAATTCAAATAAAAGTGTGAAGAAAGGTTATTAGTGCTTTATTTATCAATTATTTACAATTGACAATTAATAATGTGTGTCTTAGTTAGAACAGCAGCAGTTAGGTCAGCGATCTGAATGGTAACGGTTACACCGTACGTTTCCTTCTCCTTTTCTTCTTTTTCTACTTCGACTTCTTCTCCATCATCATCATCAACGGGGGCAACCAGCCAACGCACGGCGTGTGATTCTTTAACTTATTTTCAGTTGACATCGCGAGCACAGACCGTAAAGATCGTTCATTCAATCGAGAAAAAAGCGTGTCCTAAATACAAAAAGTGAGTGATACTTTAAAGTTGGGAATAAAAGTGAGATAAATTGTCCTAAATTCCACAGAAAGAGTTTAACAGAAAATTCGTTGGATTCAAAAGATTGGTTGACTTTTCACAATTTGTAACATTTTTACAAACAATGTATCATAAGTTTAATTATAAAAAACCTCTAGAGTGCCATGATTTAATTTTTTTTTCAAATTTAAGTTGGCTACACACTTCAGGAATTGACATGTAAGATGTTAGACACAATAATTATAATGTATACAGCGTGTAAACGAACTACTGTACAGGCTCTCTACCACATAAGGGGCAGCGTTTAAATAAACAATACCTGCATTTGAAATTACCATACCTTTAGTAGATAGCTCACAAATAATTATTATTTACAAAGTTGCCAACCTAAAATATTTTCCATGGCACTCTAGATTTTTTTTAATTGAACATACGATACCTTGCGCTCTTTCAAAATATGATTTAGAGTAGGTTTTGAATTTTAAATTAGATTGGCACTACTGACTGTTACATAGATTACCATAACCTCAAATGTATTCCATTCAAAAAGCATTCTGGTCAACAGCACAAAAAAATTCCGCCACTCTAAATCATCATTTAAACCAGTGGTCTCCAAACTACGGCCCGCGGGCCAAATCCGGCCCGCGACTTGCATGAATCCGGCCCGCGATTGTTTGTAAAGTTTTTTGTAAATGTCATATTTTGCAATATTGTAACAATTGTTCCTTAAATTTTTCATAATTTTATAAAATTAATCGGATCTTGTCCGACATTATTATGTAGAATTGTATTTGTGGCCCGCGAAGAAGATAGTTTGGAGACCCAGGATTTAAACGGTCACACTGTAGAAAGACTAAGGAATTTGCCTTTAACAAAAAATCGCATTAAAAAGAGTTTAAGGATTTTTTAAATAGTATCAAAAAATTCGTTTGAATTTTGTAAAAACAGCCAATTTCCATTAGAAATTTCAAAAAGATTTTTATTGATTTTAAAAAGAATCTAGAATGTTACAAATTCATGAAAACAAAAAGTGTGTGATACAATAATTTTGGGACGAAAGAAACTACGTCGCCTTAAAACGATGAGAGAAATTGTCTTAATTTCACAGAAGTATTTTAGCAGAAAATTCGTTGAATTCAAAAGATTTGCAATTTTTTTAGAAACAATTAGAAGGACAGGAAAAGTAACAATTTTGCAAGCGATTTTTTTATACCCTTTAAAAAAGCCTTACATTCTATCGGACACTTTTTTCTCATTAATCACTTGGTAAAACATTTTCAAATATAATGGTTTGTAAATTAAATTCACTTGGTTTTGTTTCACTTATATGTATTTTATTTTCTACTAGTTTCGGCTTAATGCCATTATCAAGAATGATGTACAAATGGATTTGTTTGGGAATATATACAGTTTCGAGTTTTAGGTTTTATTGGGTAATAAGGGCATTTAATATCGGGGAATTCCAAAGGTCTTCGTTGTCGTTGACCACATTTTTACTTGCCTTTATGGCTTTTGAAATTTCTAAACCCTCCCGGTAGGTAAGCGCTAATCCGTTATTACCTGTATGCAGAATTTTTAAATCGTTTTAAGAAAAATGGTGATTAGATGTGATACAGTGCTTAGAAAAACCGGTGGTTTGTTTTTTATTCTCTATGTCTTTTTTATGCTCTTTTAACCTGATATCAAAAGACCTGCCGGTTTGTCCTATATACGCTGCATCACAATCATCACATTTTAATTCATAAATACCACTTTTCTTCAATTTACAATTTTTAGTTTTGATTTTATTGTTAACTATTAATTTTCCTAAATTATTTGTGTTTGTCAAAATTATGTTATTATTCTTTCCTTTTATATTATTTTTGATTTGTAAAGACAGTGGCTTAATGTATTCTAATCTATTCCATGTTATTGTGTCTGAATTTGTCCCACTATAAAAGTAATTTCGTAATTGTTTGTGTTGTTTCTTTTTTAACATTTTATTAATTAAATCTTCAGTGTAGCCATTGTTAACTGCTATTGTTTTTATTGTGTCTAGTTCATTTTCAAAGTCTATTTTATTTAGAGGGATATTGATAAGTCTGTGTAAAAGGGCGTGGAATGTACTGTATTTAATCTGACTATGTGTATTTGAACATTCTGGTATGATGACATCTGTGCAAGTTTCTTTTCTATATATTTTGTATGACAATTTATTGTTTACTGTTTTCGTGAATGTAATGTCAAGAAAATTGAGGCTGTTATTTATTTCTTTTTCAACTGTAAACTGAATGTTTTTGTTAATTTTATTAATGAAATTTGTGAATGTTTCCAGTTGTCTATTTGTACCTGTCCATATACAAAATACATCGTCTACATATCTTGCCCAGAAATAAATGTGTTTGCTTTCAGTTTTCGTTAATAAATTATTTTCAAAGTGATCCATATATATGTCAGATAATAAAGGAGACAAAGGTGATCCCATCCGTCTGATTGTGTATAAAATTTATTATTAAATTCGAAGTAACATTGGTCTATGCAAATTTCTATTAATGATTTAAGTTCAAATTTTTTTAAATTAGATTCATTCGACATATTCATTTGATTTTCTAATATAATTTTTAATTCATATATTATTAATGCCCTTATTACCCAATAAAACCTAAAACTCGAAATTGTATATATTCCCAAACAAATCCATTTGTACATCATTCTTGATAATGGCATTAAGCCGAAACTAGTAGAAAATAAAATACATATAAGTGAAACAAAACCAAGTGAATTTAATTTACAAACCATTATGCCTTACATTCTTTTGAATGCAATTTTCTGCTAAAGTCCTTATTCAACAGAAAATTGCATTTAAAATAATGTAAGGCTTTTTTAAAGGGTATGAAAAATAGCTTGCAAAATTGTCAGTTTTCCTTCAAAATGTTGAAAATGAACAGTGTTTAAAACATTCATAGTGAAAACAACTTTGGTAACTTGAGACAAACTCTAAGAAAATGACAGTGTTTAATTTGTGAGGAATGCTCGTGTTTAAAAACTTGTGCAAATTCAAATTTAAATGTGCGCGCTTTATATAAAATTTATGTTCAGGTATGTTCAATATTTAAACAAAATCGCGTTTTATATGAAATTTATTTTTAGTTATGGTAATTAAATATTTAATAAAAAATTCTCAAGAATGATAATTCTTTCCTGAGATTCAACAAGATTCTTATATATTGGTTTGTAAATTTATTTCTTTATTAGTGCTAGACAATGTTTACATTGTTTACACAGGTCGTTCAATACATACTAGTCTAAACATATTAAAATTACAATAAAATTCAAAATAGGATAATAATTTCGACTCTACAATAGTTAAAACTTATACAATAAAAAAATCAAACGATACATATGTTTAAAAAGAAAGTTCACTAGTCATGACATCACTTACATTATAAAAAGCTTAATTTTTTGTTTAAAATTCTTAAAATCGAGATTTCTTATATGCTCTGGCAGTAAATTATATATTATTGGTCCATAATATCGTGGTCCATTTTGTGACTTGGTAAGTCTGCTGTGGTCAGGTCTTATTGAGTCAATATTTCTAGTATTATATTCGTGGAAATTCTTATTGGTAAAATATTGTGACTGGTGCTTCCTTATCCATAATAAACACTCGAGTATATATTGGCTAGGAAGAGTGAGAATTCCAAACTTGCTAGGCCAAAAACCACTCTAACAGCTCGTCTCTGCAAAGCAAATATTCTGCTTGCGGTCGCAGAATGTCCCCGCAATAGAACACCATACGATAAATGAGAATGTACAAGTGAAAAGTATGCTGTTTTTACCACATCACGAGATAAACATTTAGTTAAATTTCGTAGTAAATAGATGTTCTTACTTAGTTTATTAGCAATATTTTCTACATGCACATCCCACCTCAGGTTGGCATCTATATACAAACCAAGATATTTCGTATGTTCAGAAAGTACCTCATGGTGTTTTTTGAGAGAAAATATCATTCTAACTGTTTTTTCGTCGTTCATACTTAATTTATTGTATGCAAACCAATGTTTCGCTTCTGTGCGAGCATATGTCTCTTTTGAGATTAATTCATGTACACTGGCGAAAGAAATTAACGCATCACATTAATTTTTTTAATTTAAAAATAAAGTTTTGATGTTTAAAAACAAAAAAAATAACAACAAAACCAACTGAACTATAATAATGATTTTCAACACATTTTCTTTCATTAATGACTAAAATAATGCCATAAATAAAAAGAGGAAAAAAGTTAACATGTGATTATAAGACTTAATATCTAGTGTTTCCTCCTCTTGCTCGAATAACTGCCTGACAGCGACGGCTCATACTGTTAATTAATGATCCAATTTCATCCTGGTTAATACCTTCCCAAATTTCCTGCAATCTTTGTCCAAGCTCTTGTTGATTGCTTGGACGCCGAGGAAGTGCTCTAAGGCGTCTGCCCATCGCGTCCCATAGGTGTTCGATCGGATTAAGATCGGGACTCCTGGCTGGCCATTGCATTGTGTTGATACCCACTAGGTCAAGATACTGTTGTACAATTCGGGCACTGTGTGGTTTTGCATTGTCATGCATAAACAGGAAATCGTTTCCTCCAAAGGGAGCAAAAGGCATTACGGATGGTTCTAAAATGTTTGCAATATAAGACACTGCCGTGATGCTTCCTCTTGGTATGACCACCAACTCCGTACGAGCCTCTAAAGTGATACCACCCCACACCATAACAGAGCCTCCACCAAACATAACAGTCGGAACAATGTTACACTGCGCATAACGTTCACCTGGCCGTCTGTACACATGCATTCGTCTGTCACTGCCGTAAAGACAAAATCTGGACTTGTCGCTAAACATAACATTAGCCCAATCGGCCTGTAACCAGTTTACATGTTCTTGCGCAAATGTTAACCTGGCTCTGCGATGGTCTGCGGTTAATTGTGGTTCTTTTGCCGCTGTTTTCGGAGTTAAATTAAAACCACGTAACCTTTTTCTGATGGTAACGGAACTTACATGAACATTGTGGATCTCTGCGAGCATATTTTGTAGCCTAGGAGCCGTAATAAACCGTTCGCGTAACGTCTGCATCATTAAAAAACGGTCTTGAACAGCAGTTGTGGCCCTTTTTCTCCCTTGTCCTGGCCTTTTTGAGTATGCCTGAGTTTCCCGATGTCTCTTCAAGACACGGGATACGGTCGATTGATTAACACCAAGACGCTGACTGATGTAACGCTGACTCCTACCTTCTTCTGCAAGTGTAACCACAATCACAGCTTCTTCACTGCTTAAATTAAGATTCGGACGTCTATCCATATTCATTCTTCACTATTTAGCACTTAATTTTAACAATTACTTGAAAACAAACTCAAAAAAAATGTATATATGAATCTTTCTTACAGTCAGAATAATGAAAAGTGCTTCATTTTATTTATTGACAGAAAACCATGAGAACAAAAGACAAAACACAACATGTAAAACAGCATGCTTGATAAGATTTCTTATTGTAAAAATATGTTTGTGTTCAAAGAAAACTCGATTCCAAGATATCAAAAAAATCACAAATGATGCGTTAATTTTTTTCGCCAGTGTATATCTCTATTTGTGATTGAGATCGTATTATCATCTGCAAACTGTGTTATTTTTATATTAACACCAGAAAAAGCATATGGAAAATAATTTGCATATAAAATAAACAACAAGGGCCCCAAGTGTGACCCCTGCGGAACCCCACATATTACGGGTATTTCTGCAGATACATCCTACTTGAATGATGTTACCTGTTTTCGTCCTGATAGGTAAGACATAATCAGTCTGCAACTAGCTGGTGCAAAGTTGTAATAGTAAAGCTTTTGAACCAATTTACTATGGGCAACGCAGTCGAATGCTTTCGACAAATCCATAAAGTTGGTTAAGACGTATAATTTATTTTCCAGGCCTCTCAAACAATCATCAACTAGTTTGACTACCGCCTCTATCGTATTTTTTCCCTGTCTAAATCCAAATTGTTATTTGGAGAGTAGATCATTTTCCTCTAAATAGTACAACATTTGATTATATAATACCAATTCAAAGACTTTGGCTAATACAGGTATGATAGAAATCGGGCGGTAATTATTTGGATCATTGGGATCACCTTTCTTAAATATCGGTACACATTTTGATATTTTAAGAGAATCTGGAAATATATTTTCCTGAATGCACCGATTAATAACCTTCGTCAGTGGCAGAATGATTATGTCTTTTACAGATTTAATAAGCAGTGGTGAAAAACCATATATATCTCGAGATGTTTTATTTTTAATTGAGTTAATTATATCTCGAATTTCTATAGGGGAGACCTCACGAAATTCGAAATATTCAGAATAATATGCTGTCATTAACTGATCGAGTACTAGAGATATTTTGGATTATATCGTCTATTATTTTAATAAAATTTGTATTAAATTGATCTGCAGTAATACCCGTACCATGTGTGACATTAATATTATTTACACGCCGTTCATTATTGATTAATTTCCACATACACTTAATATTGTTGTTTGAATTTTGTATATAATTATCGTTAGCACGAATTTTGGCTTGTTTGATGGAATGTTTGTAGTCAATTTTAAGGTTATTGCGTATCTGTTTAAGGTCTTCAGAAGGATGATTTAAATACGCCTAACTGACTAGGTGCAATATTTCCCTCATGCGTCTTAACTCAGTATTAAACCAGTTTACAGACGACACACGACCTCTATTGCATATTGTTTTTTCGGGAAACGCAAAACTATAATGGTCCACCAAAATATCAATAAGATGCTTTACTTTACCACTACAATCCATGTTGTCTGCATCTACAAAACTAAAATCTTCTTGTTGTAGTAAGTTGTAGTAATAATATTTTCCCTCAGCTGTAATTGGTCGAATTTTAAAATCATTTATTTATTTTTTTTTACAATTATTCACTTGGTTTTGTTTCACTTATATGTATTTTATTTTCTACTAGTTTCGGCGTAATGCTATTATCTATTTTTAAAACTAGAAAATTCGGAATTAAACATATAAAATGTCTGTAATTTTCTACTACTTAATAATTATTGTTTAGGGTTGTTTGAATATTTTCTAAGCCCAATATTTATAACCCTATTGTGGTTTACGCAGATTAACATAGGTGTCTTTGTGCATATTTGTGATTCATGTTTTGTGTCTTACATTTTAGTTATATGTTTTTGGCTCTACATTGTAAATGGCTTGTCCGTTAATAAAGAATTATTATTATTATTATTATTATTATTATTATTATTTAATGTGAATGTGAAGTTTAAAATACACTGCTTAGTAAAATACATCTTAGTAAAATATCCTCAAAAATCATTAGTCCACACAAACATTTAACCCATTAACGGCCGAGCAATTATAGAGTTTAATGTTTAATATTTATTTACGGATATCCATTTGAAATAAATACATAATGCTTAGTCTAAAACAAGTTAAAAGTAATAATTAAGTTAAAATATATAAAATCGCAAACAATATACACAACAGATTAAAATCAAAATGCTCATTACTATGCTAAAAGTAATAAATAAGGTTAAAATATAAATCACAAACAATAAACAAATAAAACAACCAAAACAGATTAAAATGTGAACAAAAATAAAAATCTAATTTCTCTCACGGAGCATGGACTTAAGATTTTTTTTGCTTGTGGTAGCAAAGTCTATATTCGCCGAGTTGCAGTGCGCGGCAACTCTAGCCATACCATAGTTTCTACCATAATTGGTACGATGAAATGGTATAGTATTTTTGAAGCTCTAGTGCTGAGCAATAAAAAATAATCTCGAGTACCGCCAATAAAAAATACAATGCCTCTTTAAAATTGTAACCGCTACTGCACTAGGCATGATTTATAGGGGGTTGGTTTCAGAGGGTTTCTATCTGCGAAAAATGTTTCCATATTTTCGGTATTCTGACAGGAAATATCTTAAGTAATTTAAACAAAATATAATTCTAAAAATGGTAATGTGTCCGTCACAGCATTTTCCCTAATATTTAATAAGTAAATTCATCTTTACAATTAGCTATTCAAGGATGTTTGCGCTTAACTTCTTTGCAACGCTTTTTAGTTCATCTCATTTTAAATTTAAACAAAATAACTAGATCAATATTAAAAAATATTATATGTCAAATAACGAAAAACATTACCTTATTATTGTCTACAACGTTGTATTATAACATTTTTAAAAATTGTGAATATTAATATTTTAATTGTCTATATCTATATCTGAGTCATCACTGTCAGAGTCTTGTGTATTTATAATAAATTGATAATTTGAATCAAACGTATTATACTCTTTTTCAATACGTATTGTATGTTTAACACATCTTGACCACTGGTCGGCAGATATATTTTTTATTTCTTTTTTGACTAAATCTATTACTGATTTATTTAAACTTGGAGTTACATTATTCTTCCGCACATTTCCTTTTAATTGAGCCCATATTAACTCAATTGGATTAAAAATACAGTGGTACGGAAGTAAACGTACCACTGTATGTCCGTGTTCTCCTGCCAATTGATCGATATAATGTTTTTCTTTTT
Source organism: Philonthus cognatus (assembly GCA_932526585.2). NCBI lineage: Eukaryota > Metazoa > Arthropoda > Insecta > Coleoptera > Staphylinidae > Philonthus > Philonthus cognatus. The sequence goes on along the minus strand of OW052251.1, from coordinate 10,963,393 downwards.
TTACTACGACTATTTAGAACTTCAATCAATTGGGATTTGGTATAATGTTCTTCAAAAAACAAATTATTTTCATATAAATATTTTGCTATTTCATCTTTTTTATTTGCCGCTGTGGGTGCTTTGTCAATTTGGCGACTATGATAAGAAGCGTTATCTAAAACTATTACTGATTTTGCAGCTAAGTTTGGTATTAAATTAATTATGAACCAATTTTTAAATAATGATGCTGTCATGTCATCATGATAGTCAATATGACATTTTGAGATTTGTTTCCCCGATAGCAGTAAACAATCGTTTACCCAACCATTTTCATTCCCGCAGTGTGATATGGTTATTCTTTTCCCCCTTGATGGGGGAACTTTCATCACGCAGTTTTCTGTCTGGTCAGACCACATTTTTTTCGATGTATCGTGGGTATCGAACCACGTTTCGTCCAAATAATAAATACTTCTTCCAGAGTTTCTGTAATCTTGAATCTTCTGTAAATATTCATACCGCCATTTCCTTACTTCTTCTTTCTCCATTAGATGTTTCCTTTTATCGATAAGAGTGAACTTGAAACCATTGCATTTTAGTGATCTCCACTGCATGATATGATCTCTCTCTCCTTTAAAATATTATTGATAGTTGCTAGTGTAGGAGCCTTTTGTTGTTTAATAGATTCATACGTTATTTTTCTTATTTTATGAAAAATGTTTGGTGTAATTTCTTTTACACCTTTATCCTTGCGACTTTTTCTCTTGCCGGTAGTTTCTTTAACTATCTTGCTAATTGATCTCGTGGATGTATTAGTTAAAGCTGATGTCACCTCAAAAAAATTTGTAACTCCGAGTATGTCTTTAACACCTCGATATACGTCTTTTATTATGTGTTTAGCATCAGACGTAAATATTTGACGTTTTACTCCGTTGTTCCGTCGAAGAGGACGGCAAGTAGGTAATTCTATAACTAAAGTAAAAGTAATTATATTAAATGTTTTTTGTGCTATCTAAATTTATTTGTCTACAACTTGATCAAAAAGCAAACATTTTTGCACAGATTTTCGTGCGTATTTTTAATTCTAAAAAGTAATAAGATAAAACGTATAATTAATCTACAATTAAGAATTAAGTTGTTGAATAGCTTTTAATTAAATTTAATTATATCTTCATTAGCAGAAATTTCCCCCTCCACATAATTACTGTCTTGTCCGACCCCCCGAGACAAAATTCTGGCTGCGCTACTGGTGAAGCACATACTTTAGGCATTGTTTCTGACTGACATTTTCCGTTGTCTTCTTGACATTCATTTCTATTCACCATTTCCAATTACAATTGTAGATGAAAAATTGTTTATATTAGGTGCGTGAATATGTTTTTAGTTCATTTAGTAGCGCCTTTCAGGATTTTGACCTTACGGTCTCGATCTAATAGGTTTTTTCGTTAACTAAAAAACTTACCTTAGTTTTTTACTGAAATTTTCTTTGTAACATTGACTGCATTAATTTGCTCATCAATATGTTGGTTTGGGTGTTGTTCAGGTCCCAAGGCTGCCACATTTTTTTCTGATTAATCTATAAAGTCTGTAGTATATCCTAGTATCTCAAACGTCCAACTCCGTAGTATCACAGAACTATTTACTTAAACACTTTAATATCACCCAAGTCACAAATCAAAAGTCACTGCAATATCACACAAATTTCTAATCAGAAGCCGTAGTAGGAGAGAAGTCACCGTAAAAAAAACAGAGCTGTAGTTATCAAAAAAGTACCAAAAAGAAAAACACTAGCGAAGTATACACTAAGGCAACTGTTGATAAAGTGACAATTTGCTCGCGAGGCAAGGCGAACTAGATCTCTAATTACAGGGATTTACAGATTAGTACAAGCATCAAGCCTACCTAAGTACAGTTTTTCCAAAAAACAATGTATTTCATTAATCCAAGAGCTGTGCGATCACACTGTGCGCCGCGCCGCGCCGTGCTGTATTCGTAGAAACTAAGAAGATCGATGTTTCCAATATTCGATGCACAGCCGCAGGTAGAACATTTTTCTTGGGCGATACCCATAAATCACGCACTGTGCGCAGTAGTTAGTTACAAATTTACAATGTTGTAAAGCAATTGTATTTTTATTGCGGGTACTCGAGATAATTTTTATTGCTCAGCACTAGAGCTTGAAAAATACTATACGTTGAAGAGGTCGAAGGAACGCAAACCCCTGCTAGGCACATTGATTTTAAACTGGCCCAGAAGCAGAGCTGGGCAGGATTCGTATCATTCAGGATTCAAATCCTGGATTCGAATCCTTTTAGAGGATTCGAAAGAGGTATTCGAATACTTTAGTTAAACTGGATTCGTGATCCGGATTCGTTACACTTTTTTAAAAGGATTCATATTCGAATCCAAATGCTGGTGATTCGGATCCTCATAAAAGGATTCGAATCCTCGTAAAAGGATTCGAATCCTCGTAAAAGTATTCGAATCCTTATGAAAGGATTCGAATCCTCATAAAAGGATTCGAATATTTATAAAAGGATTCGAATAGTTACAAAAGGATACGAATCGTCAAATATAATTCGATTTAAACGTAAGGATTAACACGAAAAATTTGTTTTGTATGTTTTTAAATTTCTCGTTAAATCAGTGTTTTATACGCGTGGCGCATGAAGTAAAATTTCGAGTTTAGAAAAGCCCCGTGAAAATTTGTCTCGTGTCGCTGCGCGACCCTCGACAAATTTTCTACGCGGGGCTTTTCTAAACTCGAAATTTTACTTCATGCTTAGTCTGGGAGGGGACGACACTCGTTTGTAAGTGATAAAATCAATTAAATTAATGATTTGTGTCAAATTTGACATTTTGATGATTTTTGCCAGATTTGAGATTTTTAATTGTTTTTCGGTAATTTCGCCAAATATAACATTTTGATGAATATGAATTGACAATCCCAATCAAATTTTTACACTTAACATGTCGATTAATAACATTTTTATAAGATTTTTAACAAATCGATATTTTCCCAAAATTATTATCATTTCGAGATTTTCGTCGATTAATCAAATTTTTATCAGATTTTGCAATATTTCCTTAATTTTCCTTAATTTATCAAATGTTGATGAAATTTTCAATATTTCGAGATTTTTAATTAATTTATGTAAATATTTATCAGATTTTCAACATATCTTGATTTTTGATATTTTGTCATTTTTATCGATTTATAAAATTCTGATGAAATTTTCGATATTTTGAGATTTTCTCGTCAAATATATAAAATGTTTATATGTAAGATTCTCAATATTTTTATTCAGATTTGTAACGATTTTCAAAAATTATGAATCATTATTTGAACACACAAATACAAGACATAATTAATAATTTTTGGCATTAAATGACATTTTTGATATTTTTTACCTTTTGAGATGACATTTTGACAATAGATTATATTCTTGATATTAGCCTACGTTTTTTGACATTAGATGACATGTTTCACATTAGATGTTACTTTTGATAAACAATGAAATTTTTTACTTTTTTACTATTTCTGATGTTGACATTAAATGACGTATTTGACATTAGATGGCAGTTCTGACATTTTATATTTTTTTACTTTTTTGACATTAGACGACAATTTTGACGTCTAAATCAAAAAATGTTTCAAACAAAAGTTGTTGAAAAAATGTTTCAAACAAATTTGATATTACATATTTACTTGTTTTACATTAGATAACAATTTTTATATTATCAGATAACTTTTTTGACATTATTCCTGATTATAACAGAAATTTTCGTTTTTGTAAGAACGTTTTTGTCAAACTGTCACGTACTGACATAAAATGATAATTTTGACGTAAATCGATTTCATCATCAACACCCCGAATTTTTTACGTTTTTGATATTTTTTATATTTACGAGATGACATTTTGGTCATTTTGATGTTTTTGGCAATTTTAAATAATTTGGATATATTTTGATAACTTTTAAAACTGAAAACAGTTTTAATATGTTTTTATATTTTTAACTTTACTTGAAATCAGTGTTTAATACGCGTGGCGCATGAAGTAAAATTTCGAGTTTAGAAAAGCCCCGTGAAAATTTGTCTCGGGTCGCTGCGCGACCCTCGACAAATTTTCTACGCGGGGCTTTTCTAAACTCGAAATTTTACTTCATGCTTAGTCTGGGAGCGGAGAAACTCGTTCGTAAATTTTCGAATTATCATAAAGTTGTCATAAAGTTGTGTATTTATTTAAAAAAAAAATCTTTCTCGGTTTATTGAACAAAAACAAAAGAACTGAGGTGAAAAGTGTTTAGGTAAAAGTGGTTTATTTTTTCGTTGGCTACAACTTTTGTTTGAAACATTTTTTGGTTTAGACGTCGAACGCCATAATCGGTGAGTTGTTGATCTCCACTAGATTTTTTAGTTTCTAATTCAAAAACAAAAGAGCTGAGGTGAAAAGCGTTTTGGTAAAAGAAGTATATTTTTTCGTTGGCTACGACTTTTGTTTCAAACTTTTACTTTTTGTTTTTGACTTAGACGTCGAACGCCATAGTGAAATTCGTTTAATAAAAAATCATCTAATGATTTCTGCTGATTTTTAACACAAGACTTTTAGACATTTGATGGTATAATTAATATTGAATTACTGAAGTAAGTATTTATTTTTAATATATTCGTAAATATACGGTAAACAATGTAAAATATTTATTTAATTAAAATATTTAGAAAATAACTATACAATAAATTTTATATTAATATTATTATTATACTGGGTGTTCGTATTTCAACAGAATGTGTGGGGATCTCGGTTACTTAAAGAGATAGAGAGTCGGTTAAATTGGGGCAAAGTTGCATAATTTAGGGCCTAATAATAGCCCAAAAACAGGTTTGAAATATCTTATTTCCTTTATGAGATATTGCCAAAAAACGTATTTTTTGATAATTCGTTTTTATTTTTTTATTCAAAAACTATTGAATCCAGACATTTACAACTTTGACATTATAGGCACTTTTTAACGATACACCTAGTAACATATTTTATTTTAAGTTAACTATAACATTTACCTAGGACCATAGCTAACTTTTGTTTTTCTTATGGGCGCCATTTTGGATTTTGATATTTTTTGGAAGAATATTTTTTACTGAATTCCATGATGTATCGCACTTATAGTTTATTGTACATTTTATATGTAAAATTTTAATCTTTTGGTTTTTCAAAGAGTGTCTTGGAAACAGTTGAGTAACTCACTTATTTGGCAACTCCTAGGACCCATAATTTGCTTACATTATCACCCCCGAACACGGGCATCCGACGGTACATACTTTAACAGTTGTGACATATTTTAAAGTAACGAGTGTCCTCCACTCCCAGACTAAGCATGAAGTAAAATTTCGAGTTTAGAAAAGCCCCGCGTAGAAAATTTGTCGAGGGTCGCGCAGCGACCCGAGACAAATTTTCACGGGGCTTTTCTAAACTCGAAATTTTACTTCATGCGCCACGCGTATGAACCATTGATTTGAAGTGTAGTTCAAAAACATACAAATACATCTTTAATCAGAGTAACACAGAAATTTAGTCTGGTATCAACGATGTTCAGTGTTCATAATAAATAATTAGGTTGTGAATATTTTTGTTAAAACAACTAATAACGATATTTATATGTTAATAGTTGTAAAAAAATAATAAAATCAAATTTATTCTTAAACGATTTGTATTCGTGATTCGAAAAAACAGGATTCGAATCTTTGATTCGAATCATATTTATCTCTTACGAATCCTTTATTCGAGCATTCCTGATTCGAATCATATTAGGTGATTCGGATTCGTGATTCGAATCCTATTAACGAGGATTCGTCCCAGCTCTGCCCAGAAGGTAAGGGTAGTCGATCCAACCGTTAACTCTAAAAGTAGATTTTAGATAAAATTATGCACTTTTTTTCATGATTTATATCGATGACTTTTTGTATTACATATTGTGAATCATTCTATTGAATATACATAACGTATACGCTGTACATTTTGAGGCATTCATCGATTTTATATAAAAACGTGTAATATAAAGTTTAAAACGAGTGTTTCCACTCCCAGACTAAGCATGAAGTAAAATTTCGAGTTTAGAAAAGCCCTGTGAAAATTTGTCGAGGGTCGCGCAGCGACCCGAGACAAATTTTCTGGGCTTTTCTAAACTCGAAATTTTACTTCATGCGCCACGCGTATAAAACACTGAAATATTGTGAAGTTAGAAATACACTGACATTTTTTTTTAATGAGTAATAGTCGAAATATTAAAATAATATAATATGTAAAATTAACTTATTTAGTAATTTAATTAACAAAAAATTATAGCTTTGCGTTTATGCATCATCGGCGCTTAATGGGTTAGTATGTTGTAACGTACGAAGGTGTTGTTTGTCGTTACGGTTCTTTTGTTTATATTTATATTTCCTGGATTTGTCGTCCAAGACGTGATTTAGTCAACTTGGGTCCAAACAAAGAGATTTAAAGATAAACCTTTTACTTGATATTTAATTTGCTACTTAATACATCAATTTACAGTTTGAAACAGAATAAGAATTAGAAGTCAAAGATTCAGAGTTTAGAATTTGTAATTGAATTGGCTGTCTTGCTCAACTGTCGAAATAGAAAATGTGCTCCTTAACACCAGAACAATTTTATTTCTTCAGTGATAAGATAAGATAAAATGGAATAACAAAACAAGATTATAATTCCTAAGAATCGATTTCGGAATATGAAAACTATTTGATTTACGAATTATTTGCTATTCCAAAATTATCTGTACAATGAGATAATTACACTATAATGATAATAATATACAGAGTAATTCATGAAAACATTAAATTTATACAAGTGAGAGGTACATTACAATGTACTGTAATTAAAGTTGATAAAGTTTTGAGAAGGTTTTGCTCAAATGTATTTTACTAAGCAGCATTTTTGAACTTCAGACTAAATCAGTACTCCACACGTCTGGCGTATGAAGTAAAATTTCGAGTATAGAAAAGCCTGAAAACTTGGATTTCGGCGCTACGCTTCGCTCCACGCCCAAATCCAAATTTTCAGGCTAATATTTTCTCCGAAAATTGTCTGCTTAATCACCGTATTTTTTTTACTTATGCCCGTTTGCACCCCTCGCTCTATTTTTTTTTCTTTTTTTTTTCACATGAGGTGGTATCGCTTAGCGTCCCTGCACTACGGTCTCCGTGGTCCTTTTGTGCTCCTCTGGTTATTTTACTCCCTGTATATTCCTGTGTCTTCTAAGAAGTCCAGGAGTTTGGGCCAGGGGATGTTCTTGAGCTGTTCTTCAGGAAGCACGGGCTTCCCGAGTTGCTCCGTGCGTTGCCGTTTATAGGCTTCGCATGTGCACAGTAGGTGTTGGGGAGTTTCCTCTTCTTCCAAGCACCCACGGCATAGGGGGCTTTTCTCAAGACCCATCCTATGTTTGTGCTTATTCAGGTCACAGTGCCCAGTAACTAGTCCTGTGATTTTCCTTAGTTTCATTCTGCTCAGTCCTGACAGCGCTAATGCGCTATCAGGTACCGGGCCATCTAGGAAGAGTCTCGTGTGACTCATTCCCATTTGGTTGTGCCATACCTTTGTATGCTCCTCTGCTAACTTGCGTCGGATTATTTCCTTTCCGGTTTCATGTGGTATTCCGAAAGCGGGTTCAGGTCCTATAAATTCACCTGTTGCCCCTTGTTTGGCCAGCAAGTTGGCCCCCAAGTGTCCAATAATTCCTTGGTCCTTGGGTATCCATACTAGCTGTGTTTTTGTTGTTGTCGCCAGTGCGTCCAGCCTGTGTATGCAGTCTATAACCAGTCTGGACTGAACTATCGGCGAGGCTAGCGCTTTTAGGGCTGCCTGGCTGTCCGACATAATGGTAATTGGTCCTTTGTTGAGTCCCGACTCCATTATGTGGTGGGCACACCAGTCAATGGCGGCCACTTCAGCCTGGAAGATGGAGGCATGTTTCCCCAGAGCAACCGTGAATTGTTTGCTCCGGTTACAGCCTCCATAGATACCAGCCCCGGCTCCTTTAGTGTTTTTGGACCCGTCTGTGTCCTCGTTCTCGGGTATGTTCCATTTGTCCATTCACTCCGCTGTGGTATGATTATTTTGAATCTGCGGGATGGGTGTACGATTTTAGTGAAATCGGACCTCATTTTTAGGATTTCTTCTTCTTGTAGCACTTTAAATGTTTCCGGTCTAGATGACCCTACATTTAAAGTGTGTCCATTTATGTGCAGTCTGTAGGCTGCCTGTCTGGCTTCCATCATAACATATAGATGTAGTGGTGGAAGCGATAATATGTGTTCCATGGCTGCTGTGGGCGTTGTTCTCATTGCCCCAGTAATCAGCAGACACGCCTGTCGTTGCACTCTTTCGAGTTTTACGGCTGCGCTCTTGGTTTGGGTTTTTTCTCCCCAAGCGAGCGCCGCGTATGTCACTATGGGTCTTATGACCACGGTGTATAGCCATATGGTCATACTGGGTCTCAGTCCCCATGTGCGTCCTACCATTTTCCTGGTCGCAAAAAGTCCTCTCATGGCCCTTTTGCTGATGTTCTCCAGGTGGAAGTTGAAGTTCAATCTGGTATCAAGTGTGACCCCTAGATATTTTACTTCATTTTTGATTGGGACCTCCATTTCATACATGCGTAGCGATGTTATGTCATCGGTTTTTCGTCTCCTGGTAAAGGGGACTATCGCCGTTTTGGCCGGGTTTACAGCTAACCCTTCGTTCTTGTACCATCTTTCCACGGTAGTTAGTGCCCTCTGCATCAGGCTTAATACAGTGGTCCCAAACTTCCCGCTAACTAGAATGGTCAGATCATCTGCGTACCCCAGGGCATAAATGCCCTGGTTTTCAAGTAGCAGCAGAAGGTCGTCCATGACGAGGCACCACAGGAACGGCGAGAGAACCCCTCCCTGAGGGCACCCGCCAGCGACCACCGCTTCTGCTGTCTTTCCGTATAGGGTAGTTGTTACAGTCCGGCTCCTGAGCATCTTGTTCACCCAGCGTCGGACCTGCGGGTAAATCCCTCTTTTCTCCATTGCTGTTGCTATGGAGTTGAAGGTTGTGTTGTCAAACGCCCCTTCAATGTCCAGAAAGGCCCCCAACGCAATGTCTTTGCATTGTATGGTCCTTTCGCATCTGCTCACTAGCTGGTGGATTGCCAGTTCGCATGACTTTCCCGCTTGGTAGGCATATTGTTGACGGTGTAGTGGTGAGTCCTTTAGGACTCCTTCCCGTATGTGCCTGTCTACTAGTTTTTCTAGTAGTTTTAAAATGAATGATGACAAGCTGATCGGTCTGTAAGATTTGGCCCTATTAGAATCGGTAATTAGTAAATCAGTGATTAGATTAATCAAGCTGCTTTATTTGCACTCTGATTTGGTTAGTAAATTGGCGATCATAGAAAGCATTAATAAGATTATAAATGAAAATGTTGTGGTTTTTAACTATTTAATGTTGGCGAATTGTAAAAATCACGATTTTTAGTTATGTTGTGTTGGTAATTATTATTTAAATAGATGTTATTTAAAAATTGAGACGAAATGTCTGGTCAACAGAGCTATATAGCTGAGGCCATTAAAAACGCAAGAAGAAGAAGAAGAGACGAAATGTCAGTTGCTGATGTAAAGGTATGTTTTCACTTTAAACAAGTTAATATAGTAGTTTTAATACCCATTTGGAATATCCCCATCCTTATTTATCCATCATAAATCAGATGAAATAAAAAAATACCAACAAAAATGAACGTCGATTACTAATTAGATGTTACGTCAAAAGTTTGATGTCTGTTAATGTCATTAAATAAAGCAAAAATATTCCGATGAATCCAAAAAGCTTGTGCTTAATCCAATAAGTTATTTTCAAAATAAATTACGATCTTGATTTAAGGCAATTGAAAAAGCGTCCGAAGTCCTACAAGTTCCACAAAGCACATTATACAACCTACAAGATGAAAAGAGAGCAACGGATTTCGAATTTAGAAGGAATATGTCTGCAAACGTTTTTTGAGCATTTTTCAAGGGAAGTGCTTTAGAAAATGTATGCTCGAAAGGCACATATTACTTTAGAAACTATTTATTGGCAATTTATGGAAGAATCACCAGAAATTGAGATCTTGAAAAGTTCTTTATAAAAGTTGGAGGAAAAAGCGTCTTTTAGAATGGCTTGGAAAGAAAAATATCCCTTTTTGCTCAGGGAAACGTTTGAAGACATATTCCATTTAAATTCGAAATCCATTACGTGTTTGGATCTTCTTAGTTATATAATATATTTTATGGAACTTTTAGTTGTATTATAATAACATAATAGCACAACGTCTATATAAATTATTATGTTCCAATTCTGAAATTAATTAATATTACTCCACCAATGCCCTAAGAATAATGGTTTAGATGTCAGCCATTTGACATGACATGTTCCTAACCTAATTTTGTGTGTGTGTTCAAGAAGCCACATACGTTAAGTCACTAAAACGACTGGTACTTCCAAATAGGTATTAAAAATACTATACAAATATAATTTGGACATAGGTGATAATAATTTGTATGTCCTACCACTGCATTATTTGCAATTAATAGACCTCCTTTTTGTAACGTTACTGGACTTATAATGGAATACTGCGACAAAATTTTTCATAATGGCCCGGTAATTATTTTATTTACTTCTTCGTTGTCATGGTAATATGGTTCGAAATGACAAAAAATGAAATATCAGTCAGAATGAAAATTCAATTTATTTAAACGAAAAATTCTACATGACTATTTATCATAGCCAATATTAAACGTACAATTCGTAAAAGAACCCGAAATAAGAGGGGCAATTGAACTTGAAACATTAACCGATTTATTAGTTTGTATATTGGACATCGTCGATGTCGGTGCAAGAAATTCATCTCTCGATGATCCAGCAATCAATGTCGCATTATTGATTTTCGATTGCATATTAGCATCTACATAGCTTTGTGCAATGCTTCTGCTCTTCCAGCCTCCTAAACGTTGCAAATTTTCTATGCTGCCTCCAGTATTTGAGTGTAACGTTGCAGCAGTACGCCTAAAGCAATGCCCAGTATATTTAGACGCTTCTGGCAAACCTAAATATTTTGCAATTTTTGCTGGTATACTACCAAATTTATTTTTGCCAACGGACTGTAGTGTACATTTTTTCTTCTGGTAATTAAGAAAAAAATTATCTATATTGCAATTTTTGGGTCTCAGCAACATGTACTTTTTTATGAGACTAACGGCATTAATTTCATTATCCTGTATAACTACAAAGCTCCTTGGTTGATCATTTTTACTACAAGGAATTGTAATTTCAATGTTTGAAACCATATCTTTAACATTTCCAACTTTCATTTCTAGAAATTCATGACGCCTCCAGATATGCCCCTGTTGATATTCATCAACAGGGGCAGTTTTTAAAAATAACACTACCTGTTCCCGCGACAAAACTTTTGATTTTTTAGGTACATAATTTTTTGAATTTTGTTTTAAAAACGCCTCTAATTCCAAACATTTTTCAGAAATATTTACCAATTTCTTAGCCATCATTTGCTTCTTCAGCATCGAATACTTGGTCCACAACGAATTAGGAGCAAAGTTCTCAGATAATTCTTGGAAATATCCCAATAAGACCATTTCATTAATTTCCGCTATATCGTGAATATTGGACCATTCTTTAAAATTATCAAATTCCTTTTCATAGGCTTCTTTTGATATTATTGGCACTAACGCCTCTCTGGCTTTATTTACTAGATGCAACACATCTTCTGGTAAATTGCTTGTAGCCATTACACGTTTCAAGTAAACTATTTACTCCGTCAAATATTACAAATATTTCAATGTCAACATGACAGCTGATACTACGATCCATGTGGAATAAAATACTGATCATATTTCTCGTTTTAAATTAATAAACAGGTAGGACATAAAACGTTGAAGGCACCACAGAGCGTTAGTAGGAAATAATGCCCTTCGCCGACGTACAACCCTCGGGCCAGAGGCCCTCGGACTGTACACTGTCGACGGCAGGCATTATTTCCTTACTAACGCCCTCGGTACCTTAATTACTATTAGATGTCACGGAAAAGAGCGATAGGGTTCAATTTTTCACCTGACGAAAAAATATTGTGTTTGAACAATAAAAATATATATATATCAACCTTTATATTACTTATTACAAACTTACCTATCACTTGCAAATTCTATTTGTTATTCAATTAATGTTAATAAGTATTAGGTGATTTGTTTATTCAATCGAAATCTTTTTTGGAAAACTACTATTATCTAGGATATCAAAATAATTGATTCTTAGGAACACCAAAGTTAATTAAACCAATTACATCTAGTTCATCGTCCACTTCTAATAAATTGAATTCAATTTCCATTTTGAAGTAACTTTCGAAAAATGTGTTATTAATCAGACAAAATCGACCGATTAAAAATTTGAGGTTAATCGAAACTTTAATCATTGTTTAAATGGCGGTGCAATAGAATTATCCGAAAATCGATGATTAAATATTTAATCGACCGGGGTGCAAACGGGCATTAGCCTTTTTAAAGAAAGCCTAAGCATTTCTTTGAAAATTGTCTGCAATTATTCGATTCGCGAAGCGCTCGATAACTGTACATCAACTCGCTGACAGTTTGTGACCGTGTTTTGGCTCGGGTTTTTTTTTTCTCTCTTTGCTTGCATGATTTACCGTATTTTTTAAAACGGCGTGTAATGCCGGTGTCCTATTTTCCTTTGATTATGGCGGGTAATTGTTGGGAATAAGAATGAAGTACTTAAATAGAATTTTCTTTGTTTGAATTTCACCTACATACATGTATGTGTATCATACTTAAAACAATTCAAAATGAGGGCAATCATTACATTTTCTTCTTCTTCTCCTTCACGAATCCTTATATCTCACCAAGTGTTGGAAATAATTGGATTTTGTGACGGATTTTTTACATGCACATCATACTTACCAGCGGCGACTTGCAGCCTAACTTCAGGGTAGGCCCGAGACCCAAGATAGTATGTATCCGTTATTGAGAGGTGACTTTGTTGTGCAATTTCTTGTATTTATAAAGCGCGATCCCAACCTCAAATTTTGTGTGCCTTGGCGCTGTGGCCCACCCTGAAGTTAGGCTGCGAGCCGTCGCTGATACCAATTTGATTGAATTCTTACCTTAGTAGATTTTTTTTATTTTAAAATTTTAAATATTGTTAATCTAAGGCTTGGGTCTCCAAACTATCTTCTTCGCGGGCCACAAATACAATTCTACATAATAAAGTCGGCCAAGATCCGATTAATTTTATAAAATTATGAAAAATTTAAGGAACAATTGTTACAATATTTCAAAATATGACATTTACAAAAAAAATTACAAACAATCGCGGGCCGGATTCATGCAAGTCGCGGGCCGTAGTTTGGAGACCACTGATCTACGGTGTCGGTGTTATGTTGAATAACGGAACACACAGTTAAACTTCAAAAGAAACGATTTATTGGAAAAGTTCTGTAAAACAGATCGCGGTTACGCGCGGCGTTCTTCAGAATCCGACAGCAACTAAAAAAACAACAAAAACAAAATGGAACCGATCAATAAGGGCGGTCGATCCCGCGTCGTCTTCTGTCCGCCGGAGCCGCCTTCGGCGACAAGGGATCGACCGCCCTATTGATCGGCTCCATTCTGTTTTTGTTGTCGGTCGCAATTTGCAGGCAAAACGCAATGTGTCGAAAACATCAACAAATATAGATTTGGGATTTAAAATTTACATTAGTCATAAAATAGAAATGACTAGATAAATGAACACCAAACGTCAGCAACGGCTCGCAGCCTAACTTCAGGGTAGGCCAGAGACCCAAGGTAATATGTATCCGTTATTGAAAGGTGACTTCGTTGTGCAATTCCTTGGATTTATAAAGCGTGATCCCAACCTCAAATTTTGTGTTCCTTGGCGCTGTGGCCGACCCTGAAGTTAGGCTGCGAGCCGTCGCTGATTCACGTCGTTTTGTTTCACTTATACACGTATTTTATTTTTCAACTAGTTTCGGCTTAATGCCATTATAAACACATGCTAAAGTTGGTATTTAGTCTTAAATAGAGTGTTTTCTAAACATTTAAAGGAAATCTTAGTAGATTTTTTTTATTTTTTTTATTTCTTGCATCATTAAACAGCATAATAAATATTTAACAAGAGCAGTTATATTTTTTTCATAATGTAACAAATTTTCTCATCGTTGCATTGTTGTTAATCGTAATGGGGAGAAATTTTTCTGCTTGCATAATTTCTTTCAAAAGGAATTTGCTCGAATTGCGGTGAAATAATTGTTATTCAAACAAAACACCGTAAATACTTCCATTCACAAACACTGATAAAATTATTCCAAAAGAGGGAGATAATGAATACAAAAATTATAATCATTATACACATATAGCGAAATAAGTATTTATTGTATCATGCGATCATTTAAATTATGATTTAGCGTAGGCGGCATTTTTTTCGTGCTGTTGCCCAGAATGTTAAATGAACGGTGGAATTAGGGTTGTTAAATAAAAACGGTTTTTTTTTCATTTTAATTAAAACAAACAGTTTTTTTTCAATGAAAGTGTTTAAAACATCAACAATTAAAAACATGTTTAAAACGTGTTCAAATGATGTTTTAAACATAACCAGCCTTATTAATTGACCTTAGCATCAGCGGCGGCTCGCAGCCTAACTTCAGGGTGGGTCACAGACCCATTCTGTTTTTGGATTTACTTTTAGAACATTTTAATACGGCATTTACAGAAAAAAATATAGTTTGCAAAAATAACAAAGCTAACAACATTATCTGGTTTAACAATAATCTTAAATCAATGCGTCAACAATTACAGCTTAATCATGAATTATATTCAAAAACGGGCAGTAGTGACTTGTTGAAATCTAAAAAAATACTCAGAAACAAGTATAGAAAAGAATTGTCGCTAGCTAAAATAAGAGCTAATGACAATTATATTAAACAAGCAACGAATGCTTCAAAGGCGATGTGGGACATTATAAATTCCCCTAAACAATCAAAACAAACCAACTCTAAACTAACAGCGATGGAATTCAACTCGTACTTTGCAAATACAACCACATCTCTTCTAAATGAAATTCCTCATTGTGATATAGACCCCATATCAATTGCAAGTGTCAATATTAAATGCGACATACTATACTTTTCTTTTAAACCAATTTCACAAGTGGTAGTGAGAGACACAATCAAACACTTAAGTAACAAAAAGAGCAAAGATATCTACCACTTATCTATGTACATTATAAAAGAAATGATCAATGTTCTCATTGGTCCTTTAACAATACTCATAACCAAATATTAACAACATCTACTTTTCCTGAATCGCTTAAATTAGCAAAAGTAATACCTATATTTAAGAAAGGAGACAATAATGATATGAATAACTACAGGCCCATTGCATTATTACCAGTATTCTCTAAAATCATTGAAAAAATTATGTACCACCAGATCGTGACTTTCCTAAACACAAACCAACTTTTCTCCCCTTCTCAATATGGATTTAGGGAGGAAAAATCAACCACAGATGCCATAATTGACTTTATCCACAACCACTCTATAATATTATAATTATACATGCTAAGAGTCAATAATAATGACGTTTATTATAAATAGGTTATGAAACCTGTGAGTAATATTTTGACTTATCACTGCTCAACTGTAAATAATAAGAAATCACTACAAAATCAGGATACCTCATGTTAATCAATTTTGACATAAACAAAAACAATTTATAAATTGAAAGCAAATTGTGTTAATTGTGTTGTGATAGTGTGGTTAATAGTTTGTCGAAGGTGAAAGAAGCAACATGGAACCCGATCCTGACTTGTTGACACCCCCGGAAATAAGGGACGCGGCAGAAATCGCTTCCATCAATTTGTTGCCTAAAAAGTTTCGCAACATATACCAAAGTACATACAACACGTTTTGTGAATGGAAAAAGGAGAAAAAAGCACATTCTTCAACTGAGTCGGTAGTTTTGGTGTATTTTACTGAATTACCAAAAAAATACAACACCTCATCGTTGTGGCAGAAGTATTCGATGCTAAAAAGTACATTGAAAATCTTTGAAAACTATGGCAAACTTCTAGCTTTTTTGAAAAGAAAAAATGAAGGGTTTACTCCGAAAAAAGCCAACACTTTCTCCCCAGAAAATGTTAACAGTTTCATTGCAAATGCACCGGATGACAAATTTCTTGCAACAAAAGTAAGTTTTAAATTATTTTAATATTTTTTAAAAATTGCAGTAATTTTTTCTTCAGGTTGAATTAATTATGGGTTTAATGGGCGCTTGTCGTTCAAATGAGCTGTATAACATGAAAATTAAAGATAAGGAAAACCTTAATTCCTGCTATATGATTAAGGTGCCAACCACAAAAACTAAAATTTGTAGGAAATTTACAGTATCTGGTAATTTTTACCACATTGTAAAAAAATATTTGTGCCTCCGAAAGCAGATAAACTGTGATTATTTCTTTCAAAATTTTCAAAATGGAAAGTGTACTAAACAGCGAATTGGTATTAATAAATTTACAAAAATGGGAAGGGATATCGCCAGTTTTTTGAAATTACCCAATCCTGAGCAATATACAGGCCATAGCTTTAGAAGAACCTCAGCCACCATTTTGGTTGATGCTGGTGGAGACATCACTGCGTTAAAACATCATGGAGGATGGAAGTCAACTGCGGTTGCAGAAGGCTATATTAACGATTCTTTGGAAAACAGAAAAACTGCATCGTCAATAGAATCGACAGCAAATAATATAACAGCTGCATCTTCCAGCACAAATTCCGTTAATTTCGATATTTTGGATCAAACCGTAAATCTTGCTGTACCCACTTCAATGCCCCCTATTGTGTTTAATAATTGTTCTAACGTTACTATTAACATTAATCCTAATAAATAGTATTATTATATGTATTTCTTAGTTATAATTAAAAGTAAATGATTTAATGAATTATGTTCTTATTCTTGAAAAGTTGCAGTAAGCAAGAATGAATATACATTTTGTGGTTGTGGATAAAGTATAGTATTCTACTCGCGCATAATGGCTATTAATCATTCGAATGATTTACTCCACTCGCCTGCGGCTCGTTCCGTAAACCTCATTCTCATGATTAATAGCTTTCATTATGCGCTTGTTGAATAATATACTATTACCAACAAAATAATAGAAACGTTCTAGGAGAGTAAATATGCAATGGCCAAATTTCTTGACTTAAGTAAGGCGTTTGATTGTGTTTCTCATGACAAACTAGTAAGTAAACTATACCTCTACAATTTTGAACCACCTGCTTGTAATCTTGTATGTTCGTTCCTCTCTAATAGAACCCAAGCTGTTTACCATAATGGTCTTTACTCTAAGCAGTTACTAAACATTCATGGTGTCCCTCAAGGCTCCACACTGGGTCATTTACTATATTTAATTTTTGCAATGACTTCCCTGCATTTATGGATGGAATAAATGTAGTACTCTTTGCAGATGATACTAACATCATATCTTCTTCTGATAATTTACATACCACCATATCATTGGATCAAGAGGCAGCAAAAAAGGCAGCATCCTGGGTTCATACTAACAAATTAATACTTAATGAATCTAAAACTGAAAGTATGTTATTGACATTAAAAAATCATGACTTGCAAAATACGAGTAGATCGGTAAAATTTCTAGGTTTGCACATTGATGATCGCCTACTATGGGATCACAATGGGAGTGAATTATGTAAAAAACTGAATAGGTCAATTTTTATTTTAAGAAACCTGACTAAAAATGTGTCATCACATGTACTGAGAACGGCATATTTCTCGTTAATACACTCTCATTTATCATACGGTATTGTAACATGGGGGCACTCATCATCAGCACATAGAGTATTCGCCCTTCAGCGAAAGGCATTACGATTAATCGCTGGTCTAGATTACAGAGCCGACTGTAGAGAAGCCTACAATAAACTAAAAATAATGACACTTCCCAGTATATATATTTACCGCTGTCGTATTTATGTTAAGAAACACATTGATCAATATTGCTCTCACAGTTCTTTACATATACATGACACAAGAACAAAAGATAAACTCTGCCCAACCAAGCTGAGGTTACAGCGATCTAGAGTTGGAACTAACTATTATGGAATTCATTTCTTTAATAAATTACCTGATAGCATAATAAGTCTTCCATTTGAAAAATTCCAATCTAGGATAAAATCATTATTATTGGATGCAGTATTTTTCAGTTTTGATGAATATTTTAATTTTGTGCGTTAGAGTTCGGCTGGACCATCAGTGAGCAATAATCTGAAATATTTGTTTGTTCCCATTGATATTACTATTATTGTTATGTGATATGTTAATTGTAAATTATTTGCAATATTGTACACATATAATTCTAAAATATGTTGACGATTGTAAGACCGTTTGTAGTTGTATGCATGAATAAAGTTCTATTCTATTCTATTCTATTCTATTCAAAGTAATATGTATCCGTTATTGAAAGGTGTCTTTGTTGTGCAATTCCTTGTATTTATAAAACGCGATCCCAACCTCAAATTTTGTGTGCTTTGGCACTGTGGTTAACACTGAAGTTAGGCTGCGAGCCGTCGCTGCTTAGCATACAGCTTTAACACAATTCTAGCAATGATATTGACATTCTCAGATTAATAAAACGTTTTAGTAGATTACTATTGTTAGTTTACAACTAATAATTGAATAGCCCTGGTTTAAGTCTTATACATAACCTCAACTGTCATAACAAATGGGGTTATTTAGAGTTTATTTAATATTGCATGAAATCATAAATGTATAAACCTTATCAGTATGTTTTGAACTTCACTTGAAATCAGTGTTTTATACGCGTGGCGCATGAAGTAAAATTTCGAGTTTAGAAAAGCCCCGTGAAAATTTGTCTCGGGTCGCTACGCGACCCTCGACAAATTTTCTACGCGGGGCTTTTCTAAACTCGAAATTTTACTTCATGCTTAGTCTGGGAGTGGAAACGCTCGTTAGTAGCTTCATAATAAACCCATTAAACAAAATTACACGAGGGTTGGGCAGAAAGTAAGGTTACAAAGCCTGCAATGAAACGTGTATATTTTGTAACCTTACAAGAATCTTTTCAATTTCACTTGAAATCAATGTTTTATACGCGTGGTGCATGAAGTAAAATTTCGAGTTTAGAAAAGCCCCGTGAAAATTTGTCTCGGGTCGCTGCGCGACCCTCGACAAATTTTCTACGCGGGGCTTTTCTAAACTCGAAATTTTACTTCATGCTTAGTCTGGGAGTGGAGTCACTCATTAGAAGTACATTTCAATCTAATAATATATCAGAAGAAATACATTTTCACAAACATAAAAAAAAACAGTGTAACATACCTTCTAAAAAATTAAATTAATTAAAAAAATTTACTCAAATACTGTTCATTACAATTTTCGTAAAACTAACTTTGTTCTGTTGTATACACTTTTGTGTGATACAAACTGGTCGTCAGTTATCTCTAACAACAACGTTGATCTGGCATGTAAAGAGTTCTACTCTATTTTGAATCACTACATAAACATATGTGTACCTCGTGTAAAAGAACGATGTAAAAAATACCCAAGTTGGTTTTTTTTATTTTTTTTTTATTTTGGGTTTTACGTCATCTATTTCCGCTGCTAAGGCCAATCATGACGCCGGAGATTAGGTCTACAGCTATCCGGGAATTTTGCCGAACCCGGTGGGAGTTCCAACCCACCGGTAGGGATCTTTAACGTGCACGCAACATCCAGGCAGTACACGGGTCCTACATGCATTTAACGTCATATCCGAGAAGACGGACCCAAGTTGGTTTACAAGAGTAACTATTTATAATATTAAGCGGAAAAAACATTGGTGGAATATCTACAAACGTCATCCCACCCTCTTTAATAAACGGCGTCTGTCTAAATTCCGATCGTATGTTAAAAACAATATAAAACATGATTTTAAACAATATATGTATGAAACTGAATCTGAAATAAAACGCAATCCAAAGAAACTTTGGACATTTATTAATGAACGTCGATCGGTTACGCGGATACCAGGAATTATGAAAAAGGGTAATGCGTCGTATAGCGATTCGCAAATCATCACTGATGCATTCGCATCGCATTTTTCCGCTGTATATGGTTACAACGATCTGCCGAATTACGAGAGTTCCATCTTGCCTAATACGCTATCAATTTAATCATTTGACCTAAAAGATTACCAGTGTGCAATAAAAAAAATAAAACCTAATTTAACCATGGGTCCGGACAATATTCCAGCAATGATAATTCGCGACTGTAGCGGCATCTTGATCGAACCTTTATTATATATACCGGGCTTTCATTAATTCCCGAACCCCACGTGACCAAAAATAATAGGCAACCAAATGTACAAGGTGGTATGGCTCACACAAAAATTCCCTAGATTTAAAAATATTTATTCGCCGGCGTATTTTTATGACGACTGAAAATATTATATTTAAAATGTTTAAAAAATTGGCTCATCTTCAAAAATGTAACTAATTTTTATTAATTTTGACCATTTTCGCAGTATTTGCTTATCCTAGCAAATTGACTCTGCAAAATAAATAGAAATAAAACTCAATGTTTCAGAATAATTAAACAATTTTTGCTTACCTGAAAATTCCGGGCGAATCTTGTAAGATCTCAAAGGTTGGTTTAACGATGCACCGCGCATAAACGTTTATGTCAAATTTGACTTTAGTAACGTTTGGTTACTTTTTTCAAAGCCTCCAACGTACAAATACAATAATTTACGCGGCAATTTTAAATTTAGTCACGTGGGGTTCGGGAATTAATGAAAGCCCTGTATATAATCTTATATTAACCACCAACACATTCCCTAAAGTTTGGAAACTATCAAAAATTATACCGGTACATAAATCGAAAGCGATAGATAATATCGAGAACTACAGACCAATATCTTGGATATCCAACTTTGCTAAAATCTTTGAAGTAATGTTATATAATTCTATATTTCATCATTGCAGTAAATACATAAACCCAAAACAGCATGATTTTGTGAAATGCAAGTCAACATCGACAAACCTCTGCCATTTTACTGATTTTGTGTCAAGTGCTTTAGACGAACGCTTTCAAGTAGACGTAATTTTTACAGATTTTTCTAAAGCATTTGATAAAGTGAATCATAAGTTATTACTGAAAAAACTTGAACATTTTGGCCTTGATAATAATCTTGTATCATTATTGCAAAGTTATCTGCATGGGAGGTTGGGTTATATTGAATATAGATCTGTCAAATCACATACATTCGCTTGTAGCAGTGGGGTACCGCAAGGTTCTAACCTTGGGCCACTGTTATTCGTTCTTTTTATTAATGATATTGTCACACGTTTTAACTCTAGCTGCCTACTTTATGCCGACGACTTAAAGATATTTAGCAAAGTTGGTAGCTTAGCTGTTTGTGTAAATCTGCAAAATGACTTGCAACGACTTCATGAATGGAGCATCGAAAATGGCTTGCACTTAAATGCATCCAAATGTAAGTCAATGGTATTTACCAGGAAGCAAAACACTTTAATTTTTCAATATAGCATTAACGGGACTACACTAGAAAGCGTCTCTAGTTTTCGCGACCTGGGTGTGTTTCTTTACAAAAAATTGAACTTTTCTCACCACATTGCTAACCTGACCAAGTCGTCATATTGTATGCTCGGATTTCTTTTAAGAAACACAGAACAATTTAAAACCTTAGAGCCCCTAATCAACTTCTACTATGCATTTATTAGAATTAAATTGGAATACTCTAGCGTAGTATGGAATCCTTGCTACCAAACTTACATCAAGGACCTTGAAAATATCTAAAGGAAATTCTTTAAATGCCTTTATTTTAGAACACATGGACAATATCCTGTTCAAGGTTACAGCTCAGTTGAACTTGAAAAAGAGTTTGGCATAACATCTTTGCAAAATAGAAGACGTACGTCTCAAATTATTTTTATACCTCATTTTATTTTTATACCTCATATCTAGACTAAACTTTGCTGTTCCTAGGTCAGGTAGTAGACATAAGAACATATTTTATAATAATCCAGCAAACACAACACACTATTTCAACTCACCCATCATATCTATGTGTAACTCGGTAAACATGCTACCTCATGATATTGATATATTTCATATTAATTTATTAATGCTCACTGCTCATTTAACATCATATTACATGTTGAGTAACACCTAAGTTTTTTAGGTTACGTTAGATGTGGTTTTCGGAACTCTCTACATACACTGCGCTACGTCATGCTTTCATCTTTTTTTTTATTTCTTTCTTTCCTTTAATGTTTGTTATATATTTTAGTTTTTAAGTTAATATAATTGTATCGCAAAATATATGCATTGCTATACATACATGTATTGCGCCTATATCTATATAATTGTATTTTTTTTTAATTATCCTGTTATTAGATCTTGTGAATCTGTTGGATAATAAATAAATAAATAAATAAATAAATGACTTTAAAACAAAACCATTTAAAACACGACGGCTGTTTTTAAACATGTTTAAAACACTGTTTTAAAACATACTGTTTAAAACATAACAACCCTGTAAACTATGTGTTAACAGTCTCAATCTCTAATTTAAAATTCCAAGCCTACTCTAAATTATGTTTTAAATGATCGCACTCTACCATCAAAATCATATTTAAATACTGTAAAATATCTTCAGATTTTTTTAATTTTTCGTAGTGTCTATTCCTACAACTTTTTATTCAAAATGTATCTCCGATTTCATCAATTCGAAGTATTGACGTTTCCAACCGCAAGGAAATTGCAAATATAAAACTCTTATTAGCATAGATTTAGATCCTGCAAGTATAATATATCGCGTGATTTGATATCAGGATAAGAACCGCACAAACAAAAAACTTATTTTTTTTCAGAATAAAGTTACTTACAAGCGTTGTGTTGTTAACAATTCGCGTGCAACGACTGATTTCCATGTAATTAACATAATTCACGCATTCATTTTCGTTTTCGGTTGAACGAAAATATTAAAGCGGATTCGAAGAATTATTAATTATGTATGATACCAAAATACACATAAACTCTGTTCACATTTTATTCTCACAGCAGTAAGCTTTGTAAGGGTGACGTTTTTCTTGGTATTAAAAAAGTTACTAAAAATTTGGTTATGTCATTGCATTTATGTGCAGTGCAGCGACGGCTCGCAGCCTAACTTCAGGGTCGGCCACACCGCCAAGGCACACAAAATTTAAGGTTGGGATCGTGCACAACAAAGTCACCTTTCAATAACGGATACATATTACCTTGGGTCTCTGGCCTACCCTGAAGTTAGGCTGCAAGCCACCGCTGAAGACACGCCCACTTAATGTTGTTAATATTTGTTTATCAAACGTATAAAAGTAGAGATTTTTATGAGTACACTGAAAAATAAAACAAATGCCACCCTATGTGACGTCCGTGGCGTATTACGAAAACAGCTTTCATTGTGATGGAATCACAATGTTCAAAACAACAAACCGTGCAATTTTTTGCGCATTAACAAACCATGTATTTATTAATTTAAAGCGAAAACAGTCTGTTATCATTCGCCATTGTTTTCCCCGCACAAACAAAATAACGTGGGAGAAATGAAAAAAAAAACAGAGTGATTGCAAGAGAGAAGTAAGCATCTGTATGTTTGGTGTGGATAGGGGATAGAGTGAAGCGAGAAATGTTTTCAGATACGTTGGTTGAAAAGAGGGAGATTTTCCACGGCGAGGGAGATCAAAAAAATATAGACCTTCAGTTTGATTATAGCCAAGTTGTCTGTCGCTTGTAATTTCTTGTGTTATCTTTTAAAATGATTCGGAGGATATCTCGTCTCATATCAACAATGTAAATACGTAAATATCTGCACAATGTTATTTTTTTGTTTTGTCGCTGAACAAAAATCCGTTAGTTTATCTCTTCATCATTGGTTAACCCTTTAACTACCTCTTATATCAACAATGTAAATACGTAAATATCTGCACAATTTTTTTTTGTTTTGTTCCTGAACAAAAATGCGTTAGCTTATCTCATCATCATTGGTTAACCCTTTAACTACCGATGTCGTCAATAAGCGACTTGAGAGAAATTGAACGATCCGGCGATTTAGCATAAATAAGTCACTTGTAAATTTTCATTATTTTATTACAATAAGCAAATCTGAAGCGACATATATTGCAATATTTTTATTTCACTATGATTTATCGGACGGTCGTTAAATTGTACTGTAAAAATTAATTTGGTGTCTGTCCGAATTGAAATAAAAAAAAAATACCGGTTGTTAAAGGATTACAGTACCGAGTGTTTGAACTATTTGATTTTTTAAAAACTGTTTGCGGTAAGATCTCTAGAATTAAATTATCAAAAGATTCTAGGTAGTGGACTAACCTTATACACGTCATTATGACGTCATAAGAATATTATTGACATTTACAGACTGACCTTCGATGACGTCATTATGGCGTCATTATGAGTGCGTGTGACACATGAAGTAATATTTAGAGTTTAGAAAACCCTAAAAATTTGGATTTGCAAATCAACATTTTCAGGCTTTTCTAAACATGAAATTTTAATTCATGCTTAACCCATTAGGCGCCATTGATGCATACACGCAACATTAATAATTTTAATAAATTAAATTACGAAATAACTTACTTTAATATATAATATTATTTGATCTGACTTTAAATATTTAAGTCGACTTTAAATATCCTAGATAGTCGACTAACCTTATACACGTCATTGTGACGTCATAAGAATATAATTGACATTTATAGACTGACCTTAGATGACGTCAGTATGGCGTCATTATGACTGCGTGTGACACATGAAGTAATATTTAGAGTTTAGAAAACCCTAAAAATTTGGATTTGCAAATCAATATTTTCAGGCTTTTCTAAACATGAAGTTTTAATTCATGCTTAACCCATTAGGCGCCACGCAACATTAATAATTTTTTAAATTAAATTACGAAATAACTTACTTTAATATATAATATTATTTGATCTGACTTTAAATATTTAAGTAGACTTTAAATATCCTAGGTAGTCGACTAACCTTATACACGTCATTGTGACGTCATAAGAATATTATTGACATTTACATACTGACCTTAGATGACGTCATTATGGCGCCATTATGAGTGCGTGTGACACATAAAGTAATATTTAGAGTTTAGAAAACCCAAAAAATTTGGATTTGCAAATCAACATTTTCAGGATTTTCTAAACATGAAATTTTAATTCATGCTTAACCCATTAAGCGCCATTGATGCATACACGCAACTTTAATAATTTTTTTTAAATTAAATTACAAATTAACTTACTTTAATATATAATATTATTTGATCTGACTTTAAATATTTAAGTAGACTTTAAATATCCTAGGTAGTCGACTAACCTTATACACGTCATTGTGACGTCATAAGAATATTATTGACATTTACATACTGACCTTAGATGACGTCATTATGGCGCCATTATGAGTGCGTGTGACACATGAAGTAATATTTAGAGTTTAGAAAACCCTAAAAATTTGGATTTGCAAATCAACATTTTCAGGATTTTCTAAACATGAAATTTTAATTCATGCTTAACCCATTAAGCGCCATTGATGCATACACGCAACTTTAATCATTTTTTTTAAATTAAATTACAAATTAACTTACTTTAATATATAATATTATTTGATCTGACCTTAAATATTTAAGTCGACTTTAAATATCCTAGGTAGTGGACTAACCTTATACACGTCATTGTGACGTCATAAGAATATTATTGACATTTACAGACTGACCTTAGTTGACGTCATTATGGCGCCATTATGAGTGCGTGTGACACATGAAGTAATATTCAGAGTTTAGAAAACCCTAAAAATTTGGATTTGCAAATCAACATTTTCAGGCTTTTCTAAACATGTAGTATTTGATCTGACTTTAAATATTTAAGTCGACTTTAAATATCCTAGGTAGTGGACTAACCTTATACACGTCATTGTGACGTCATAAGAATATTATTGACATTTACAGACTGACCTTAGATGACGTCATTATGGCGCCATTATGAGTGCGTGTGACACATGAAGTAATATTTAGAGTTTAGAAAACCCTAAAAATTTGGATTTGCAAATCAACATTTTCAGGCTTTTCTAAACATGAAATTTAAATTTATGCTTAACCTATTAAGCGCCATTGATGCATACACGCAACGTTAATAATTTTTTTAAATTAAATTACGAAATAACTTACTTTAATATATAATATTATTTAATCTGACTTAAAAATGTATGAAGAAAAATGTAAATTTTTTATTATTTAAATATTTTTATCATTACTCATTTAAAAAAAAATGTTGGGGTATTTCTAACTTCACAATATTCCAGCGTTTTATACGCGTGGCGCATGAAGTAAAATTTCGAGTTTAGAAAAGCCCCGCGAAAATTTGTCTCGGGTCGCTGCGCGACCCGAGACAAATTTTCTACGCGGGGCTTTTCTAAACTCGAAATTTTACTTCATGCTTAGTCTGGGAGTGGACAACGCTCGTTCTTAGAAGTTTCAAATTGAAGGATCACTCTAGATTACTAAGTTTATTACTCAAAGGACCGTTTTAGAAAGGCTACAGCTCGAAGGACCAATTGTAGTCTTTGCAGACCGAAGGACTACAGGGAATTGAAGTTTTTTTACAAAAAAACAACCAATATCTGAAAGTTCACAGCGTGGATTTGAAAGAAAAAATTCATTTAAAAAAAAATCGAAGTTGGGTCGGATTGGGTTGTTTTGAGTGCTTTTAACTTCACTTTAAATCAGTATTTTATACGCGTGGCGCATGAAGTAAAATTTCGAGTTTAGAAAAGCCCCGTGAAAATGTGTCTCGGGTCGCTGCGCGACCCTCGACAAATTTTCTACGCGGGGCTTTTCTAAACTCGAAATTTTACTTCATGCTTAGTCTGGGAGTGGAAACACTCATTCTAAACTTTACATTGCACGTTTTTATATAAAATCGACGATTGCCTAAAGATTTACAGCGTATACATTATGTTTATTTAAAAGAAACATTCACAACATGTAATACAATAAGTCGTTCATAAAGATCATAAAAAGAAGTACTAAATTTTACCTAAAATCAATTTTTAGAGTTAACTCTATAATTGCTCGGCCGTTAATGGGTTAATCTGGTAGTGAGAAGCACTCGTTAGGAGTTTTAAACTAAACGCCTTTATCAAAACGACGAATGTCAGAAAATATACAGAGTGTAATTAATTTAGATTCCTCGTTAAAATTGCAACATATTTTATTTACTTCTTGAAATCTCTCTGTAACTTTTCTTAAGAATTAGATAAAAATATGATTTATATTTTAACTTGTACCTAGAGGATGCCTCTATGAATAAAATAATGGTAAATTGTCAATTTTGAGAATAAGTGTTCTCAAAATGTCAATATCTAAGTGCCCTTTTCAATATCTCGTAATTCATTTTTTTAAACAAAATGACACATTTTTTAGTAAGAGGTACGATAGGAGGGGTGGGGGCAAATTTGCTACAAAAAAGTATTAAACAATAAAGATATTCAATTAAATGATCAAATAGAAGTTAACAATTCCCCTTTAATTAATATTTAGGTATGCCCAAAAAATGTTTGTATTAGTTCCAGCCTCATTACCTTCTTAATTTTGACAGGTACAAGATATCTCACTCCTATTAAGAAAAATTTAATTACTTAGTTTTAGCTTTTTCAAACAGAACATCAACATTTTATACAGGGTGTTTCATTAGTGCGTTCTTAGAAATAGAGGAACTCTGTTTATAATACTAAAAAATGGTGATGTGTCCATCATAGTACTTTCCCCCGTAAATTGCGTATTAAATCACTTTTAGAATATTTGTAGCATTATTATTTTCAAAATGTCTTCAACTTTTTGATAACTACAACTTTTATTTGAAACATTTTTCAATTGGATCAACACATACTGACACAAACCAATGACTAGATAAAAAACACTATTTATTGAATATCTCAAAAACTAAGAGTGCTATGACAAAAAGTGAAGATACAAAAAATCTTTAATATTTTATTACCTACAACTTTTATTTGAAACATTTTCCAATTGTATCAACACACACACTGACACAAATCAATGACTAGATAAAAAACACTATTTATTAAATATCTCAAAAACTAAGAGTGCTATGACAAAAAGTAAATGAACAATACATCTTCATTTTGTTATTATCTACAACTTTTATTTGAAAGAATTTTATGTTTGATGAACATTTATTGAACAAATCTGAAAAAACTGAAAAACGCTAAGAGTAAAGTACCACTTCCGGTTTTCCGATTTTCACCAAAAGCTTTTCAGTTCTTCCGATTGTGACAAAAAGCTTAAGTTTCAAGTTTCATCTCGATATCTTTAGCGGTTTTTGCTGTACAGCGCACACAGACAGACAGACAGACAGACAGACAGACAGACAGACAGACAGACAGACAGACAGACAGACAGACAGACAGACAGACAGACAGACAGACAGACAGACAGACAGACAGACAGACAGACAGACAGACAGACAGACAGACAGACAGACAGACAGACAGACAGACAGACAGACAGACAGACAGACAGACAGACAGACAGACAGACAGACAGACAGACAGACAGACAGACAGACAGACAGACAGACAGACAGACAGACAGACAGACAGACAGACAGACAGACAGACAGACAGACAGACAGACAGACAGACAGACAGACAGACAGACAGACAGACAGACAGACAGACAGACAGACAGACAGACAGACAGACAGACAGACAGACAGACAGACAGACAGACAGACAGACAGACAGACAGACAGACAGACAGACAGACAGACAGACAGACAGACAGACAGACAGACAGACAGACAGACAGACAGACAGACAGACAGACAGACAGACAGACAGACAGACAGACAGACAGACAGACAGACAGACAGAAAGACAGACAGACAGACAGACAGACAGACAGACAGACAGACAGACAGACAGACAGACAGACAGACAGACAGACAGACAGACAGACAGACAGACAGACAGACAGACAGACAGACAGACAGACAGACAGACAGACAGACAGACAGACAGACAGACAGACAGACAGACAGACAGACAGACAGACAGACAGACAGACAGACAGACAGACAGACAGACAGACAGACAGACAGACAGACAGACAGACAGACAGACAGACAGACAGACAGACAGACAGACAGACAGACAGACAGACAGACAGACAGACAGACAGACAGACAGACAGACAGACAGACAGACAGACAGACAGACAGACAGACAGACAGACAGACAGACAGACAGACAGACAGACAGACAGACAGACAGACAGACAGACAGACAGACAGACAGACAGACAGACAGACAGACAGACAGACAGACAGACAGACAGACAGACAGACAGACAGACAGACAGACAGACAGACAGACAGACAGACAGACAGACAGACAGACAGACAGACAGACAGACAGACAGACAGACAGACAGACAGACAGACAGACAGACAGACAGACAGACAGACAGACAGACAGACAGACAGACAGACAGACAGACAGACAGACAGACAGACAGACAGACAGACAGACAGACAGACAGACAGACAGACAGACAGACAGACAGACAGACAGACAGACAGACAGACAGACAGACAGACAGACAGACAGACAGACAGACAGACAGACAGACAGACAGACAGACAGACAGACAGACAGACAGACAGACAGACAGACAGACAGACAGACAGACAGACAGACAGACAGACAGACAGACAGACAGACAGACAGACAGACAGACAGACAGACAGACAGACAGACAGACAGACAGACAGACAGACAGACAGACAGACAGACAGACAGACAGACAGACAGACAGACAGACAGACAGACAGACAGACAGACAGACAGACAGACAGACAGACAGACAGACAGACAGACAGACAGACAGACAGACAGACAGACAGACAGACAGACAGACAGACAGACAGACAGACAGACAGACAGACAGACAGACAGACAGACAGACAGACAGACAGACAGACAGACAGACAGACAGACAGACAGACAGACAGACAGACAGACAGACAGACAGACAGACAGACAGACAGACAGACAGACAGACAGACAGACAGACAGACAGACAGACAGACAGACAGACAGACAGACAGACAGACAGACAGACAGACAGACAGACAGACAGACAGACAGACAGACAGACAGACAGACAGACAGACAGACAGACAGACAGACAGACAGACAGACAGACAGACAGACAGACAGACAGACAGACAGACAGACAGACAGACAGACAGACAGACAGACAGACAGACAGACAGACAGACAGACAGACAGACAGACAGACAGACAGACAGACAGACAGACAGACAGACAGACAGACAGACAGACAGACAGACAGACAGACAGACAGACAGACAGACAGACAGACAGACAGACAGACAGACAGACAGACAGACAGACAGACAGACAGACAGACAGACAGACAGACAGACAGACAGACAGACAGACAGACAGACAGACAGACAGACAGACAGACAGACAGACAGACAGACAGACAGACAGACAGACAGACAGACAGACAGACAGACAGACAGACAGACAGACAGACAGACAGACAGACAGACAGACAGACAGACAGACAGACAGACAGACAGACAGACAGACAGACAGACAGACAGACAGACAGACAGACAGACAGACAGACAGACAGACAGACAGACAGACAGACAGACAGACAGACAGACAGACA